>CM033025.1:24464166-25664166 GCA_019207045.1 Branchiostoma floridae x Branchiostoma belcheri | reverse complement strand
ATTCCCAATTCAACAGGACGGCCAAGATGTGTACTAATAGTTTGGAGGAAAAAGTAGCTAAACATCTGCAAAATGCGCCACGTAAAACTAAATTCACTGTTGCTTTCTGCCTTCTCGTTCAGGTTTTACTATAAAATTCAAGTGTCAAAAGTAACACACACTTTCTTTAAGATTCTGGAAGTTCCACCGTATGAGGTCACTTTGCGGTTACCGAAGGGTTCGCTTAGCGGTTTCCCCAAGGCGAAACTTCATTCGCTTTCGAGCCTTGTAGAAAAGTAAGGAAGTAATTTTTAGTACTCAAATTGCTTTCTGCCTACTCGTTACCGGTTTTACTATGACATTCAAGTGACAAAAGTAACGCACATTTTATTGAAGATTCTGGAAGTTCCACCGTATGAGGTCACTTTGCGGTTACCAAAGGGTTCGCTTAGCGGTTTCCCCAATGCGAAACTTCATTCGCTTTCGAGCCTTGTAGAAAAGTAAGGAAGTAATTTTTAGTACTCAAATTGCTTTCTGCCTACTCGTTACCGGTTTTACTATGACATTCAAGTGACAAAAGTAACGCACATTTTATTGAAGATTCTGGAAGTTCCACCGTATGGGCTCACTTTGCGGTTTCCCAAGGGTTCGCTTAGCGGTTTCCCCAATGCGAAACTTCATTCGCTTTCGAGCCTTGTAGAAAAGTAAGGAAGTAATTTTTAGTACTCAAATTGCTTTCTTCCTACTCGTTACCGATTTTACTATTTCATTCAAGTGACAAAAGTAACGCACATTTTATTGAAGATTCTGGAAGTTCCACCGTATGAGGTCACTTTGCGGTTACCGAAGAGTTCGTTTAGTGGTTTCCCCAAGGCGAAACTTCATTCGCTTTCGAGCCTTGTAGAAAAGTAAGGAAGTAATTTTTAGTACTCAAATTGCTTTCTGCCTACTCGTTACCGGTTTTACTATGACATTCAAGTGACAAAAGTAACGCACATTTTATTGAAGATTCTGGAAGTTCCACCGTATGGGCTCACTTTGCGGTTTCCCAAGGGTTCGCTTAGCGGTTTCCCCAAGGCGAAACTTCATTCGCTTTCGAGCCTTGTAGAAAAGTAAGGAAGTAATTTTTAGTACTCAAATTGCTTTCTTCCTACTCGTTACCGATTTTACTATTTCATTCAAGTGACAAAAGTAACGCACATTTTATTGAAGATTCTGGAAGTTCCACCGTATGAGGTCACTTTGCGGTTACCGAAGAGTTCGTTTAGTGGTTTCCCCAAGGCGAAACTTCGTTCGCTTTCGAGCCTTGTAGAAAAGTAAGGAAGTAATTTTTAGTACTCAAATTGCTTTCTGCCTACTCGTTACCGGTTTTACTATGACATTCAAGTGACAAAAGTAACGCACATTTTATTGAAGATTCTGGAAGTTCCACCGTATGAGGTCACTTTGCGGTTACCGAAGGGTTCGCTTAGCGGTTTCCCCAATGCGAAACTTCATTCGCTTTCGAGCCTTGTAGAAAAGTAAGGAAGTAATTTTTAGGATTCAAATTGCTTTCTGCCTACTCGTTACCGGTTTTACTATGACATTCAAGTGACAAAAGTAACGCACATTTTATTGAAGATTCTGGAAGTTCCACCGTATGGGCTCACTTTGCGGTTTCCCAAGGGTTCGCTTAGCGGTTTCCCCAAGGCGAAACTTCATTCGCTTTCGAGCCTTGTAGAAAAGTAAGGAAGTAATTTTTAGTACTCAAATTGCTTTCTTCCTACTCGTTACCGATTTTACTATGAGCTTCAAGTGACAAAAGTAACGCACATTTTATTGAAGATTCTGGAAGTTCCACCGTATGAGGTCACTTTGCGGTTACCGAAGAGTTCGTTTAGTGGTTTCCCCAAGGCGAAACTTCATTCGCTTTCGAGCCTTGTAGAAAAGTAAGGAAGTAATTTTTAGTACTCAAATTGCTTTCTGCCTACTCGTTACCGGTTTTACTATGACATTCAAGTGACAAAAGTAACGCACATTTTATTGAAGATTCTGGAAGTTCCACCGTATGGGCTCACTTTGCGGTTTCCCAAGGGTTCGCTTAGCGGTTTCCCCAAGGCGAAACTTCATTCGCTTTCGAGCCTTGTAGAAAAGTAAGGAAGTAATTTTTAGTACTCAAATTGCTTTCTTCCTACTCGTTACCGATTTTACTATTTCATTCAAGTGACAAAAGTAACGCACATTTTATTGAAGATTCTGGAAGTTCCACCGTATGAGGTCACTTTGCGGTTACCGAAGAGTTCGTTTAGTGGTTTCCCCAAGGCGAAACTTCATTCGCTTTCGAGCCTTGTAGAAAAGTAAGGAAGTAATTTTTAGTACTCAAATTGCTTTCTGCCTACTCGTTACCGGTTTTACTATGACATTCAAGTGACAAAAGTAACGCACATTTTATTGAAGATTCTGGAAGTTCCACCGTATGAGGTCACTTTGCGGTTACCGAAGGGTTCGCTTAGCGGTTTCCCCAATGCGAAACTTCATTCGCTTTCGAGCCTTGTAGAAAAGTAAGGAAGTAATTTTTAGTACTCAAATTGCTTTCTGCCTACTCGTTACCGGTTTTTCTCATAACGGTGCACACACTAATTCTTCCGCGACAGGGGTCCGAGATAGTGCGCGACAAAAATGTGACGAAAAGGTCTCGAGGGTCTGGGTTTGAGTTCAAATTTACCATAATCTGCTGCGAAATTGCATTTGATACTGGCATGGCTAAAACGCGTTACTAACAAGTGATGTGTTTTTGGTGCAAATTGGTTATGGGCCCGAGTTTCACTTACTTGTATTTCTACGCGTTGGAAGTGATTCGCCCGTTGACCCAGATTCACCGTCCATATATGCGTTCTGTGAGCCGTGTTGTTATGCCTTGCGCGTCGGGTTATTGTAAAAATCTCAGTGTTACGATTTTTTTTGCTTGATTACTTCTAGGTGTATTCTCTTTCCGACAATATCAGTTATTTTCATGACTAAATTATAGGCGATGGGTTTATTTCCACGTCGAAATTCCCCTTTTTTGCATATTTGTTTTACGTAAAAAAACTTTCCTCCCCCAAAGAATTACGAAAAGTAGAGAGACTGAAGAAACTGAAACCCGGCTGTTCGTAAAGCTGGAGTGATACCCTTTATTCCCATATACGGCTTTTCTGCGTTAGATTCATTTTTTTGAAGAGACGGCCTCTCGACTTGAGGGTGCGCAGCCTCGGTTTGAGACCCCAAATAAACTGGGGTGTGCACTGCTAAATTCAAGTGAAAAAGTAACGCACATTTTGTTTCAGATTCTGTGCCATTGAAAAACGCTACGAAGAACGGGTTTTTTTGGGGAAACAAAAAAGATCATACACTGCTTTAGTGGTAGTCGAAAAATTCAGAGTCAAAACTAATGTGGTGACTTATGATTTGCGTCTTATTTTCACGGATAAATTCGAACCGGAACCTTCAATGCGGATTACCGACACACAGGACAAGTATCTATACCCAAACATCGATACATCACTAGGAACACAACCACCACTAGAGGCACCCTATCCGCTTTAACGCACTCTCTTGCCGTACTAAAACATACAGAACCAGTTATTTTCTAACAACAGTAAGTGACTGGAACAAGCTACCAACACACATTGTCACTGTATCATCACAATTACTAGTTTCAAGTTGGGGTTGGTCCAACACATGGGCCACCCCATCTCCCAGATGTAAGTCGGGGTTACCTGCGGCCTTGTATATAGTCACGCACAAATCTTTTTTTTCTTTTTTTTTTTTTGGTTTTGTATGCTGCATTTTATTTTCTGTTATAGCTCCATCTCACGCCACCGGCCGCACGGAACCTGCACCTCACCTGAACGTGATACCCTCAAAGAGGGTTTTGTTCAGTATTTGATTGAATTTGAGACGTTGTTTTCGGTTGTACGTCATCGATTAAAGATAATCTATGCAAATTAATATGAATTCATGACGACGCGATTAATGATTATATTTATAAGGCTGCGCTCATTTAAGACGAAAATGCTAAAAGATGTTTCTCTTGGCTTGCAATTATGATCATTAATGAAACTTCACAAAAACATACATAGTAGTGACTTAAACTGAATAGCTACGTGTCTTTTTATCATATTTTGAAATGCTGATTTTTTTGTCTGAATTTACGTAGACAATTTCATTGATGTTTAACCAAAATTACAACAAAGAAGACACCCACCTCAGACATTTGTGTAGCACCTGGCGGCCAGCCGTGCCCTCAGCGCACACGATTCTTGTTCAAGTGACGAAAAATATTCCTGGTCACGGTACCGCGTGCCCGAATTCAATTAAAAGGAAACCCAGATATATCTTATAATCCACAACAAGTGCCGCCTTCCTCGACTGCAAGTGGTATCCAATTTTGAAGCTATAACGAGCAAATTAATGCGATTCTCAAAACAACGCGACGTCGGTGTGTTTTGATTGTCCACCATCTTGGAAATTTCCAAGTCTCGTACCCAGGACACCGCGTGATAATCTAACCTGGACAAGAGAGGAGAGAATAGCTCAGACCAGCGTTCCAATTCCTTTAACTTATGTATTACTCGCTTTGTTAGAAAGCAAAAAAGGACTTTAACATGTTTCAGAAATGGTTGTGGAACGATACGGCCTTTTTAATAGGGCTCTATGGCTCCTCTTAGATATTTGGTCTACCTATGAAAATTGTTCCTCCTAACAACTTCTTCCAGATGAAGTGATCTATAACGTTAGATATGTTTATGAGATGACAATGAGTTTTATAACTCGTGTGTCTCTCCGTGGGTCTTAGCGTTTAGATTTCAGTGTGGTTGTATAATAATTTTCTGGTTATTCCTCTTAACTTAATAACACTATAAGGAAGTTAGTTTTTAAGAATTGTAAACTAGCTATAATTCAGAGAGTGAAGCCTGCCAAACGCAAATAACGTTCTTTGACTCTGGTTGCGAAACGATACAGCTATTTTCAAGGAGGGCCCGGACTGATTCCCATGATCCATCCAAAATATCTGGCCCTCCCGTGAAAACTGCCCCCCCTTACAATCTTCAAAATGGATGGATCTAAATGATGAACATCAGCCTAATTATCTACGACATTTCTAAGTGAATCTTGACATTGCGATTCAAGATGTTTCAGAAGTGGTTGGGGAACCAGCGATGCTATGATTTTCAGGAGGGCGGACAAATTCTCAAGACCCTTCTAAAATGTTTGACTTGATTTGACTTGACTTTATTCAGACTATATTCATTTTAGACACGAGAAAACTGTATTTCAAATGGACAGTGGCTCACGCATGTCAACTGCACCACAAAAATGTACTTACATGTACACCATGCAGGTGACTCGAATCGTTAAACACGTGGCAGAATAGGATGAACTTTGAATGACCCTCCATACTTGTCCTTAGTGCCGAACACCATCCACACACAGGCAATTTAGATTGTACTTGTCCTAAGTGCCAAACACCATCAACACATAGGCAAATAGACCTGTCCTTTATAGTGTTGCACACCATCCACACAGTCTTGGGCAAATAGACCTGTCCTTGGTGCTGAACACACATTCTTTATTCAATACATACAAAAGAATGGTAGATATATGTGGTTACTTGGCTTTAATTTTGTAGTCATCTTTACTAAAGTACTTTCTTCAGTTTAGCAAAGTACATGGGGCCCCAGTTGGCATCAAGATGGGGCAACACAAGCTGTCCAAATCTTGTTGAAGAGTCAAATCTGAAAATCCTCCAGAAGTTTTCAGTGAGGTTACTTAAGTTGATGACATCTATTCTTGACTTGTTCTTGCTGAATTGTTCAAAGACAGACTCCACAACATCGTCATTCTCCTTCTGTGACAGTGTACAGGTTGCATACACCACTGAGCCACCTGGCCGCACTGCATGCAGGGCTGATCTGGAAGGAAAACAGATATGACATTTACCTTTGTGTATAATGACAATAGTAAGTTTTACACTACATGCCATCCATAGACCCAAAGCAATTTTTTCTGCCAACCTCTTTTTTTATTCACATGCTTGATGTCAGGCCATGTTAATTTGATCATATGGATAAGCTTGAAACAACATAAGAAAGTCCAAAGATAAACTAGATATCAGACTAAATATCAAATGGTCTTTGATAGGTTTGGTAAAATTGAACAAACATACATATAGAATATAACACGGTGTATTCCGTATCACACAAGGTACCAGCTCGACCGCGGGAAGGCTCGCCCGACCACCGAAGACTGGAAGGTGATCCTACCCATTGGAGGGCTGTGACCGAGGGTGATGCGGAATACACCGTGATGTATTTTATTTATGTCATACCCACCTGAGAAAACACATATTTCTATGCAAAATGCACCAGAAGTGGAGAAAATGTTGTGTCCTTGAACAAAAGATTGAATATTTGATATTCGGTATTCGAATTTTCAACCGCACCATAATCGGCCCGTTCAAAATAGTTTGATTTACTCGAAGGAAGCCTGTGTGATACAACTTTCAAACCTGTGTGATACGAAAGTTATCACAGTTTCCGGAACACACGTATTAAACGTTTTCACATCACAGGTAAGACATACAATACAATATGCATGAAGGTGACAAACATGCCCACCTCAGTAGTGAAGCCTGTAGTTGTGGTAGATGTCTTCTGTCTTCCATTCTCATTTGCATACCAACAATGTTCCTGTTGTACAGCCAGCTTCTGTCATTGGAGCAGGGGGCATCAACCAAGACCTGCAACAAAGGTTCATGATAGACCAAGTGTTAAGTCAGTGTATGGATGCAGCTAGAAAAGCAGCTTTACAACTAAAAATATGCCAAGGCCTAGGAAAAAATGTTGCATTTCCTGACCAACCCTAGAAAAACTTGCCGCCCTAGCCTTATTTTGGGTGTACCAAAAACTTCTTGCAATAACTAATGAAGTGATGAATTTTATTACACAAAATGAAAGTTTGACATTGAAGATATAAAGGACCTCATGCTTGGTATGTATGATGCAAGTAACGATTTGCATAGGACACATTCTAGTATTTCCACATTCCCAACAGAGTATTGGCCTAGAGATGTGGATCTAAGGGATGTTACTGAGGTCCCAAAAATATTTTGAGAAAGCAAAGAATACCTTGTCAAAAGTGTTTGGAGTCACATCTCCAAAGTGTACACCACTGAGCTTGGTCACATCCACTCTGGTTGCCAGTATCTCCTGTGGGATGTAAGACTGCAGTGTCTCCACCAGTCTTCGCTTCCTCCACAGGTCTGGCTCATTGCTGGTGAGGTGTCCTGGGGGGTAGCAGGTGAGATTGTAAAGTTATTCATGTACAGAATTTGAGCATCAGTTCAAGACTCTCAAGTGCAACATTTAGCAGTCAGTTATCCAAAACCTAGCACTGTTAATCTTATATATTTGTATTAAGCAAAGGTGCCTACATACAAACTGGTACTGATCCCCTGGCAAAAAGGGTAAGGTGGCCGTGATGCTGCAGGATATGATGCTACTGTAGTGTAGCATTGGTGCAAACTGCCATGGTAATTTCAGAGTTATCATAAACTGTCAACGGAGGGAAGCCTTGAACTGCAGCATTTGTATGTGCCAGACTGAAGTACCATCAGTGATCCAGCTTCAAATGCAGAATGTACACTTAATCACCCTTGCAAAATCACTTTTGAAAAGGTACACTGCAACATGAAATAGGTTTCTACATGAATATCAATATCTGAGTTATACCAAATTATTAATGTTATTACCTAATTCTGCTGTTTGCAACAACGCCAAAGACTTGCCCCCTGGAGCAGCACACATGTCCAACACGCTGTCATCCTGCTGTACATCCAAGGCCAGCACGGGCAGCAGGGAGGCAGCACCCTGGAGAAAGTACTGCTTCAGCTGCCCAGGCACGTGCTTAAGCTTAGGGAACCAAACATGTCTGTTCTCTGGATGGATGTAAAACTCCAGCTTTGATTCTGTATTCTTTTGATGCTTCCTTAGTATTTCAAATGGCTGGCCAATTTCTTCTCCTTCTTCCTCTTGTCCGTTCAAATGGGCTGGCAGAGTTTTCTCACGCAAATCACAGAAATCAGAAATATTCTGTAGCCTCTGTTCTTCCAGCATAGTTGCTACTTTTGATGACACTTCAGTAAAATTGTTGAGAAGAATGCCATTTAGTTTGGGGGCCATAAGGGCTGCCTTGATGTCACTCCAGTCAGATCCAAACTGTCGCCCATACTGTCTGTCAAAATGGTCTAATACAAGTTGTGATGGTACTCTGTTGTGCTTGAACTCTCTTCTCTCCTCCACGGAATTGTGAGTGTTGACTTCCAAACTATCAGCTTCAGTGTTTGAGCCATTTTGCCCTGTCTCATATCCACCCATTGGTAACCCTGAAGGACGAATAGCTGCTGCAGGACTTTCTGTTGAAAGCCATTTTACATCATTTTGTAGAAATGACTTGCTTCTCGTATAACCATTGCACGGTTTTGATGAATAATCTCTTGAAAGGCTGTCACATTTACTAGTGGATGACAACCTTCTGCGGGATCTTGTATTGTAAAGGTATGCAGTTAGCTTTCTGGAGTTTCTCTGGATTTTCCATGTAGTGCTCATCTTGCGCCACAGCCGAAGAACCCCAAGTTAAAACCGATTCAGACCGCTACAGTACAGTTTACAAAGTTCAAAACTAAGTTAAGACCTGTGGAACTTGTTAACGAACCTCCCAGCGTTGTACGCACACCCGAGTATCTATTCTTTCCCAATTACGACCGAGACTGCTTTGCTTCCTGACAGAAAATGTTGTTTCCAGCGCCATGTTGTGGTCAAAGGTCAAGAACGAACCCACTAAGAAAATGGGTGATTTAGGGACAAATTTTTATTTACATCTTTATTTACAAACATTAGAAAAAATTTATTAGAAAAAAATTAACGCATATGTTCAAATTACAATTTTATCTGTTGTTTCTGTCAGAGTTGATATGGAAATGTATGTAAGAAATATAATATAAATATTTGTAAACACTCACCACCCCCATTAGTTTGACCCTGTTGGTTTATGCCATCTTAGAAGTGGCGGCTGGAATGAAATCTTGGTATGTCCTCAATTTGCCTGTTTTCTGTGGGTTTGAACTTTGATAAAGCATTTGTCAACAATGTAATTTTTATCAATGACACAGCATGTAACCGTTATATACTATCAGATGTGCCCTGTGTTAGGGGTCAGCATCAGAAAATACATATTTTTGATGCAAGTTTGAGGACCTGTTGCAAAGTTGAGACGCTGTTGCATGTTGATAATTTGAATGCGAAAGGCTTATGGCATTGAAAGTTTGATGTCAGAATGTGTGAACAATGTGTACATTGTACACTTTTGTTCAGGTATCAAAAAATGTCTTGTGCCAAGTTGTGGTTGTAAATTACAACGCGTAACTGTACATATGATAATTTTTCAATATGTATCATTGATGACTTAAAAATTAAAACACCCAACTGTGTGTGAATTATGTATTTCGAATTTTTTTTTATAATGCTGTTAAAATCTATTTCTTGGATGCAATAGCCAGTGGTTCCCAATTTGAAAAATACAACTTCTGATCACCATATAGGACAAAAACTGGAAACAAATTTGCTAGATTATGGTTTATGATTTTTGCCAGGAGATGAGCACTTCTTCACCTGAGTCATGATAAAGACAGAGAAACACCTGCGGCTGAAGACAGGTACCGGCCGGACAGTCCGGGTGGTGAGGGAACACTACCTCAGGGATGATGTGTCCTGTAACAGCAGGCTGTGCATCGCTGAATGCAGGAATGGTCAGTTCTTTGTAAAATTACATTCCAATATTTCAAAGTTGCAGTATACTAGTAACTTTTATCTTAGTTTAAAAGTTTAAGAGACATGCTATCTCAGGACTCGAAATACTTTTTCCTGCATACCTGCACCGGTGCAGGTAACATTGAAAATTACCTGTATCAGACAAATTTTACCTGCACCACTCTGAATTTAGGAAGTATGGATCATACTAATATTGTTCAGGAACCATTCCTATTTTTTTCTTTTATACTTCATAGGTGGTATTAAAACAGTCAATGCAACTAATAACAATCCACATACTCCTACATCATCTGGCATTTGTGTTTAAAACCCAGGACATGGACCAGTGCAGGTTAGGTGCAGGTAGACATCAGAAATACCTGCACAGCTCCAATTTTACCTGCACTAACCTGCATATGCAGGTGGTATTTCGAGCCCTGTATCTCATTACCCTTAAGATGTACTGCCTCACTTACTTGCCTCAGATTAAATGACTTTTGTGCAGCTTACAAAAAAATTGGATGATTAAACAATGGCTCATTCCTCTCTCTATATGTAGATAAGGACAAGGCTATTGACTGGATGTTCCTGTCATTTGGGCACCATTGAAAGGATGCAAATACAATTTTGTTAGCCTAGTATCCAGTAGGATTATAGCTCTTGAGTCTCTTCTGTCCTCTCTGCAAGGTATATACCAAGCTACAATTTTTTGTCACTGTAAGAATTTATTGGGTACGTACTATTGATTCGAACAAGAAATTCCTCAGACCTGTCAATTTTTTTCACTAACAACAAGATTCTCATAGTATCAATAGCCGTTAATATTGATTATGTTTTAGTCTGTTGTGCCCATTGTCATATGATATAGACACCAAAGCTGATGGTGGTAAAAAACTATAAGTGATGTCTGACTTCATGCCTGCTTCCAGAGGGTCCAGGCCTCCTTCCCGAGGCCAAGGATGTGACCCACTACGTGGTTCCAGACTGCCAGGTTACCAGGGATTATCTGGAGATACTGGAGTTTCCTGAGATCAGGGGAGTGCTGTTCACTGGCACAGTGGTACACAGTGTAGGTATCAAAGCCATGTAATGATGTATTAGACTTTATATATACAAAATGTATTTATATCAAACTGTGACTATGACCCCCAGTAGTGTCTGTACCCCTTGTAATTTTCGTACCCCCAGTAGAGTCTGTTCCACCAGTATACGTTATGTCTCTACCCCTAGTAGTGTGCATACTCCAATAGTGTCCGTACCCCCAGTAGTGTCCCTACCCCCAGTAGTGTTTGTTACAACCAAGTCCATAATAATTTGATACCTGAAATCTGAATGGGTTACCGAAGCTTTTTATATCTCTGATTGATATCCACTTGCTATCCTATGTATGCCCTATGATTTTCTAAAAAATATCCATCAACCTGCATGCCTATTAGGCAAAGAGTACATACAATGTAACTTCGTACCGTTATACTTGAGAGGGATTCTATCATGGTAATTGAGATATAAATGTTGTAAGACTTATGATTTGGCCTACCCACACAGATGCAGCATCAGGGTGGCAGGCGTGCGTACGGTCGTCTGAGAACTCTCCTGAGGGACCCACGGCAGGAGTGTGCTGTGTTTGCCAACGAGTTCCAGCAGTATGCCTACTGTCCCAGGGAGCACGGAGAAACATTGGAGAAATGGCAGTCAAGGTCTGAGTACTTTTCATTCGTGAACTGGTACATGTGCATTTGTATCTAGCTTCCTTTTTGAAAAAGAACCTATGGGTGACATTTAACGGCTGCAAGTTGCACCTAGGCTGTTATAGATGTACATGTACTGTTACAAAAGATGTATTTTGCTATTTTTCCAGGTCCACATACAAAGCAGCAGAGTGGTACTATAACCACTTAGCAGGACAGATGCCAGTGGTAGTGCTGTCAGAGGATCCACAGGTAGGTACAGTTTTTATTCCATTAGTAAGTTTTGTAGTATGTATGATTATGTACATTTTGTATTGAAACATTAGTACCGGTAGTAGTCATTCTCAAGAGATGATAGTAGCTATGGGCAGCTTCTTGTGTTACTGAATATCAGTCCTATCCTTGTGTGGCAGTCCTGGCCACAGTTTGAATGGCCACTGTAATGACGGTTGGACATCCAGCAAATACAGTAACTGTGAATACAGAAGCTTTCGCGGTGGTTTAATGTTCGCAGTTTTTGCGGTGGCCGCTTCTCCGCAAATTTAAAACCATCGCGAACATTTTTCCATAGCAGTAAGAGACTACACTTGCATGTTGCTACCGCGAACTTAAAACCACTGCGAAAAGTCCTTTTTCCCGCTACCGCAAAATCAAATCCCCGCAAACTTAAATGCATTTTGCAGTATGATACGCAGCATAGCACTGTTACTCAAGAAACTGGATAAGATTTTAGAAATGGACAGACAGTTTAGGTAGCATCCACTACCTTTTTTCAGTGACACTTATTGCAGGCTCTATTCACACCCTAAGCTTTTTATGAAATTATGTATTTTTCCACAGATCCAGGAAGAGTATGGCCCCATGACACCCGGCGTCTTTGTTGTAAACATGGGGGAGTATCTGAACAACTTCTGGCCTGATCTTCAGGCTGCACATGACATCTATGAGTCCCTAGTCGCTGGTCTACAGGAGAAGGGAAAAAGTAGGTTTCTTAGCCATAGTCATTCGTAAGAGTTCAGGATTGCAAGATGTAAATGTCTGTAAGGTTTTGTGAAAAATGTCAGCTAAAGTAATGTCTAATATACAGAAAACTTTAAAAAAATGCAGAATCAAAAGGCATGTGAAACATCATGTAAATAGGGCAAAAATAGTTACTCAAGCAACTGGATATGGTTTTGAAACGGTCAGACGTTTCGGATAGAATCCACTATCCTTCGTCAGTGACACTGAAGAGATCTGGAAGAAACAGGTCTTTTATACTCTAACTATGAATGAAGACAATTTCAGATGTCCAATAGGAAAGGTTGTAAGACAATTTATGTAAATAGAACTTTTTGTTTGCTACAAGAATTATGATGTGAGATAAGTATACATCAATTTATAAAGATCTTATAAAGTTTAAGGTTCTGTGGCATAACTGCAGGGTATTGAGGTCCTGGGTTTGAATCCTCAATCCTGTCATGCTACCAGTCTTGTGAAAATTACCTCCACCCTGGTGCAAAAATAGGCACATGACTTTGTTGGGTTGATAAAAGGTAGTAGAAGTATCCAGAGAGGGAAAGACTCTGCCTTCCAATAACACTCCCCAGACAGTGGATAACAATCCACTGCCCCTAAAGCTAAGTGTATACCTTTAACCTTTACCTTTATATATGTTAGAAATGAAAGAGTGCACGTGGTCTTCCCAGGCACAGGTAGTAAGGAGTACAAGGACTACTTACCAGTGGAGGTGGTGGAAGCAGGGATCAAGTCTGGGCGCTACCTCCGAGGGAACCTGCAGGTCAACAAACACAGGGCGCAGCAGGAGGCCTTCGTCAGGATGTCAAGGTGTGCAGGCAGACTTTAATGTGCTACTGTTCTATTTGGAAAAAGATGCCCCTCTGTGTAGCCTTTGCCATGGGACAATCTACTAGTGTTCAATACACCATATATGGAACAAGCTGCCAAACTCAGCATGTGGCTGCGTAGATGTTGTCGAACTTTGAGCTGCTGTTTTATCCACTTTGGGGGTATATTTGAATGGTGCAGGTAAAATTTCAAAAGCTACCTACACCTGTGCAGGTATACAGAAAAAAAGTATTTTGAGCCCTGTCATAGGGATGCTACAGGGGTACGGACACTACGGGGTTATGGACAAATCAAGGGGACGGACACTAAAGAGGTACGGACGCTATAGGACGTACCAATGCTACAGTAGTATAGACACTACAGAAGTGGGGGAGGTTACTGTTGGTCATTAAAAAACCTGAGCTATGTGAAGAAGAGCCCTGTTTATATTCCAGTTCCTCAGGTGGGAAGGATGTTGAGCTTCACACAGATGTCATTGTTGTTGGTACAGCTCTCAGGTAAGACAATGTTACACACACAGTATTTCAGCAAATCTGCACTCTAGACTTAGGCTAGAACCATTACCGTGAAACCTAATAAACTTTTCAGTTAAATTTTTCCATCAGATATACATGTAGCTGCTGTTCTTTTCTTGTATTGAATAGAAATGGTTTTCAAACAGTGTTTTGTGCCTTTTTTTATTTTTGATGCAACATGTACATTTGGGAAGATGGTGAAATTTCCAGCTTTGAAAAGATCTGTATGGTATGATTGACAGGAACCGTGCTGTCCATGGTGACACAGTAGCAGTGGAGCTGCTCCCCAGGTCTGAGTGGAGAGGTCGCTCAACTGCCATCACAGACAATACTGAAGGTGAGACTCCAGCCAATCTGTACATATCCCCCTCAAAACCTTTGGTAAGCTGTTAAACACCTGTATGCATGTAGCCTTTGTTTACACTATCTCTCACTGGCTTGGGTTAACGACCCCCTCCCCAGAGTGGCGGCAACTGTAGGGCAGGCCTCTAGGACAGTGAGTAGGAGCATGATTTTTGTCATGCTAGTGATAATGTACGCATGTAGCCATGCTCTATTTTAGTGAATGTTGGACCTCAGACCTCCAGCAATTGTGCTGCAACAACAGTTATGACTAGATGTGTTTGCAGCCTCAAACTCAAAGACAAGGCACACTCTGCAGCAACTCTGTATGTTAACCTTGAGGTTGTGGAATTTTTGCTGTGGGTAAGCTGAGGTATGGACGAGCCTGTGTTGAAAGAGCCTGTGTGGCTGCCATCATGAAAGGAGTGTGTTAAAAAGGACACCAATGTGTGTGGCCTCAAGAGTGTAAACCAGATGGACAGCTGCTTGGGAGTACAGTGTGAAGACTAGCCGACTGCTGCCCACCCGTGTCAGTAACCTATGCAGCAGTATAATTAAATACTGGATACTACGGAAGAAAATTTCTGAAAAAGGCATCAGTGTGACACTGTGTTGGGTTGCCATCTTTTTCTTTTCCTTAATTTTGTTGTATTGCAAAAAAGAAATCTGCACCAAACAATATTGACTCATATACACAACATCAGTATTCTTTCCTCCGTCATGGTGATGTATTTCATGAACATGTATTTTATAGGTGTGAGCAGTGAAGCAGAAGAGGAGTCCAACAGTGTGATGCCCACGGGAAAAGTGGTTGCTGTGATGCAGAGGAACTGGAGGGATTACGTCTGCAGCTTTGCTGAGGATGAGGGAACTCAGGGTCAGAAGAAGAACCCTGGCAAGGTACGTGGGCCTGGAGTATTTCAGTGTTGGCTATGCAAAAGTTTAGTTTTTCACAATGGTGCTTGTTTTGTTTTTATAACAGTGAGTTCCTGTTAATAGGCATGTTGTTTCAGTTATGTCTATTTCTCCCAGGTGTTGGTGATCCCCTTTGACTACAGAATCCCAAAAATCAGGATCAGCACCAGACAGGCAGATCAGCTCAAGGATCACAGGTGGGATCTTGTTTTTAGTCAAAAGGTACTTATAGTTATACACCTGTCCCCCAATACAAAATCTCAAGGATTGGCCTCCTGCTCCAAATCTCATTCATGTCCTTGGTGCTGATGTCTGAGCTGTAATATTCTTTTCAAATTTTGATGGATACCTGTTCACTACGATTGAACTGTTCAGTAAAAAAAGTTTCCCTGCACTTGTACAGAATCGTAGTGAGGATAGACTCGTGGGAGGCGGACTCCCAGTACCCTAACGGGCACTTTGTGCGATCGCTGGGCCCGAGTGGAGACCTGGAGACGGAGACGGCTGCACTGCTGGTGGAGAACAGCATCTCTGTGGCACCCTTCTCCGAGGGGCAGGTGAGGGGAACAGTAGCTGTCTGGTTTTCCACTTTATTGACATGTTATGACTGTAACTGTTAAAATGTCTTCCTCTTAATATGAATTACTTCTTGCCATTCCTTATCTTAGAAGGTTATTCTTGCCAATCCTCATCTGAGAAGGTTACTTCTTGCCAATCCTCATCTGAGATTAACACAAGTACTGGACATATAGGAAAAAAAATTACATGCTATTTCCAAACACGAAGTAATGTGCTGTCCAACAAGCTTTCTAAGTTCGCAAGTCCTTCCCACTTAATTTTGTCTATGAAAAAAAGTGTGCATTTTTTGGCTACATGTATCTTGATAATTGTCACAGATGAACCTTCACATGAATGCTGTACATGCAGAAAAAGAATTGCAGAGATCTCAGAAATGCAGCAAAGTGTGATAAAGTTGGAAGTTTCAATTCAGTAAATAGTAAAGTAGTAGGCATTTGTTGGTCTTTATCGATAAATCATTACAATGTTAAATACTCAGACTCAGTTGCTAAGGTCAATAAGCCTTTAACTTCTAAGATAAGCCTTTAACTTTTAAGAGAGTACAGCATGCATGTGTTGGTGCCCTTCATATCTGTAATTGGGACTGCCATTGTTGTTATTCTTGATGACTACTGTTGGACTGTTCAGGTGAAGGAACTCCCCACAAACACAGAGGAGAGCCCCTGGGTCATGCAGCCGGAGGAGGTTGCTAGGAGACGAGACTTGAGACACACCCACCTAATCTTCAGCATCGACCCAATAGGCTGTGAAGATGTAGATGACACACTGTCAATCAGGTATGCTATCATTATATCATCAAGTTTGTTAAATTGATATTAAAAAAGAAAATGATCTGAATGTTAACTTTTTGCAAGTACAAAAAGATTGTTACAAGCCTCCACATATCCTATGACAATGTTTGATTATTATTGTTAAATGCAATGAATGCAATGGAAAATGAAATACACTTTATTGGTCAGTGTACTCACTTCGAGGCCAAAAGAAATAGATTATTCCAAACAGTTGCCACAATTTCACTGAGCTTTTACAATCTAGGACACCACCTACCGTCTTAATGAATGATAGAATATGCCTTTCTTGTATCCAATGTAGAAAACTACCTAATGGACATCTTGAGTTAGGAGTTCACATTGCTGATGTTACATACTTTGTCAAGCCAAACTCACTCACAGACCTGGAAGCCAAGGCCAGGTGAGTACTAGTAGTTTGCACATCTTAACTTCATATCTTTGTTGTGCTACACCATGTGCATGTGTGTTCAAGAAGTCCTGAAAATTGTCTTTTGTTCTGTTGTCCTGTGAGGAGAGTAATCGCTATTGCTACAAATATCAAGAGTTTAAGGTGTAACTTTTTAATGCTTATTAGAAAAAAGTGCAACATATTTTATAGGGCTACTACAGTCTACCTTGCAGACCGGCGGTATGACATGTTACCCAGCATCCTCAGTGCTGACCTTTGCTCCCTACTTGGAAGTGTTGACAGGTATGTAATTTAAGTTGGGAAAAAGTGTCTAATACAATATAGTATGAAGATATATTGTGGATCTTTGTCAGATAGATTCATGCAGGAAAGCATATTTGGCAACGGCACAAAAAATCTCTAATCTTTAGAATTTTAAAGAGACACTTATGGTTGGCGTTGTACTATATTAAACTAAGCTAGCAATGCCGTTTCTACAGCTTGTACATCTACATTGTTTACATTATTTTGCTCCACCCCAGATATGCCATGAGTGTTCTGTGGGAACTGGACAGTAACTACGAGGTGCTCGATGTTTGGTACGGCAGGACTATCATCAGGTCTGCCTACAAGATGTTCTATGAGGTGAGAAGATGTTTATAGTTTTGTGAAACTACATTAAAAATTATATAGTCCTAGTATGGAATTTCTGTTATAAACACAACTTAGAAGTTAATAGTTTTTAAATGTACTTGTTGTATATTTGCTGTTGCAGGCAGCCCAGGCTGTACATGACAGGAAACCAGAGGAGGAGTTAATCCAGAGCATCCCAGAATTACAGGAGCTTGATATTGACACTGCCAGGAACAGGTTAGTCTCCTCCTTCATTTTCTTCTCTGTGGGTCTAGGCAACATTGCATTATGTTGTGTTGTGTTATGTATATATACATGTTGTTGCTTACCAGTTACCTTTTGACTAAGAAGTGTGATACCATTGTTTTGTTTCCATACAGTGATAAAGACAATTCCTGTCTCGTGATTAGATGCTACTGTAGATCTTCAAGCACTTGTCTATTGTATTTTTGGACAGTTCAGTCATTTCAGTGAATGTGCATGTTATCAAACTGCACGTTACTTTTACACTTTTTCCCTTAAGGCTGGAGCAGATCCGCTGGGCAGTGGACAGTCTGATGGACATAGCTGACCACCTGCGGGCGGGGAGGCTGCGGGAGGGGGGTCTGGAGCTGGAGGGGGTGGAGGTACAGGTCCAGCTGGGGGACAGCAAGGAGATACAGAAACTGGTGCCCAAACAGGTCAGTTGGATACTGAAGATGGACCTGGTCCTGTACATGTGTTCGAGTCTCCTGATATTTTCCAAGATTGTGCCCTTTGGAAAGGCACTTGACCTGGATATTCTAACCTCACTCAGTTGAAAAAAGTGAGTAGTACCTAGATTCAGTTAGGGATGTCCCTCGGATGGAACGTTAAATCAAGGTCTTGTGTACCAGTACCTTGAGCACGTAAAAGAACCCACCACATCTTTTGAAGAGGGTGGGGGTCCATCCCGATGTGAGTGGATCAAATGAATCTGTCTGAATATGAAGCTTGTTCTCTTCAGTACAAACCTGGTGTGTTATGGCATAAGGCAGTTTGCTTGATATGTAAATACAAACAAATAGACATTGTGATGCTTGTATGGGCAGTGCTAATTATTAGCATTCCTTAAATGTTAGTGCTACATACATGTACTTTGTAGCAATACACATCTATAGTAAGTCGGATGTAGAGTGTGATGTTGTTTTGTGTCCACAGCCGTTAGCGGTCCATGAGACGGTAGCAGAGTGTATGATATTTGCCAACCACTGGGTCGCCAAGAGGATAGCAGAGGCCTTTCCTAACAATGCCCTGGTGAGGAAAGCTGTTCTTTTCTGTTTGACCTATACTCATTGTATGTAGTAAATAGCCATGATCTTGTGTTTCTGTTACATGGTACAGAATTTCTTACTAACATCTAACAAGGCTCTAAAATATAATGTAATTTGCCTTTTATTCCAATAAGTTTGTATGCAAATCTATTTCTACCTTTACCCTCCCCAGCTGAGACACCATCCCCTACCCAGACAGGAGCACTTTGAGAGCCTGGTGGAGTGTGCCAAGGCACAGGGCTTCTCCATAGACACGAGGTATGTATTTGACTTGACTTGATTCACACTCAGTTGCCATTTAAATATTCTTCCTATAGTCCTATGTAATGTGATGGGTGCTTACCAGACTTGGTTGGTAGTAATGGTAACAGTATTCCACCTGTGCTACTATAACCTTATCACCTTGAGAAATATTCTTCAAAATTACGTTCATCTCTATGTCATCAAAATCAGTGATATACAATACAATGATGACAAAATATCTTGATATCATTTATTTTGAAGAAATGTGAACATGTACAGTCACATTATATTCTTTTCATTAATCTTGCTCACAGCTCCAACAAAGCTCTGGCAGAGTCCCTGGACAAGTGTGTCAACAAGGATGACCCTGTTGTGAACAAGGTACCTGTCAGGCATCAATAATTTCTTCTACAGCAACAGTTTCTCTCCCCAGACTGCCACCTTTGAAATCTATTTGTTTTCCTTCTGTCTACAACCCATCAGCCTTCGACGAACTGAAGCGTTTAGAGAGACAACAACAACAACAACATCTCCTTGTATAATTATTTCTTAGTTCAATTTGCCGTGAAGTGGTCTTCTGACCTTACTTTGAAAAATCCCATCAAAAAAACAATTTAACAGCATATAACTGTTGATATTGCATATGACAGTATGTGACTGTTGTGTGACTAACAACAGATGGTACTCATATTCTTTACTTCAATTCTTCTCCCTGCCCTGTAGCTCTTACGGACCCTTGCGACCCAGGCCATGTCCAATGCCCAGTACTTCTCTACTGGATCTTTGCCCAGGGATCAGTACTTCCACTATGGTGAGTGTACAAAACAATTCATCACAACAGTTTAAAACACGCCCCACACAAAACTGCTGATACACGTGGTGTATAAAAATACCAGAAATGTTATTTTACGCCTTAATAACTTTGACGAGACAGGCAGTCGTTAAATGACAAACTAGGCAACTATTAACTTAACAATTCAATCTATTCCTCTCTCTCTTTCACATCTAGGCTTGGCTCTTGATCAGTACACACACTTCACTTCCCCCATCAGGAGATATGCTGATGTCATTGTGAGTATACGTATATTTTTGTAGTTTCACAGTGCATTAACATGGCATTCATTTTTAAAAAATTGTCTGATTTTTTATGAAAACCTTTGTCTTGCTGTCTATTCTATACTGTCTGAGCATCAGCGAACAAAAACTGTGACTCCAAAGTGAGCAAATGTTCCATACGAATTATGGCACCGTATACACCCCAGATTCGCAAAGCTATGCGTAAGCGGTCTGAACTTTTTTCCAAGGCTAGGAGATCCAACTCCAATGAAGCCTGGGCAAAGTTCAAGAGGTGTAGGAAGGGCGTTAAGCAGAGAGTTAGGAAGGCCCATAGGGATTATGTCTCCAACTACCTGGAGTCTAACATCGAGGATAATCCCAAGGCCTTTTGGAGCTATGTCAAATCCATCAGACAAGACTCTACTGGTGCGTCAGCCCTAAGACATCAGGGGGTGCTAACATCTGACCCCAAAGAAAAGGCTGATGCACTGGGGGCCCAGTTTGAGTCAGTGTTTACCAGGGAGGATAAGACCACCGTTCCTACCCTTGGCAAACCCAAAGCTCCAACTATCCCCTCCCTTAACATCACAGTGGAGGGGGTAGCCAAACAGCTCTCCTGTCTTAACCCCAGCAAGGCCACAGGACCAGACGGATTACCACCTCGCCTCCTGAAGACTGTAGCCGAACAAATTGCGCCAATATTACAGGTCATATTCTCCCAGTCAATATCTACGGGAGATGTTCCTGAAGATTGGAGATCAGCTAACATCGCTCCAATCTTCAAAAAGGGGGACAGAACCTTGCCATCAAACTATAGGCCGGTGTCTCTGACATCGGTCTGTGGTAAAGTGCTCGAACACATCGTGCACAGCCACATGATGAAACATCTAGACGCTCATGGCATTCTGTCCCCTGCGCAACACGGCTTCAGGAAGGGTCTGTCCTGCGAGAGCCAGCTGGTGCTTACCCTCCAAGACCTGGCCAAGAACATGGACCAGAACAAACAGGTCGATGCCGCGGTGATTGACTTTAGCAAAGCATTCGATACCGTGCCACACGAACGTCTGCTGAGCAAGCTCGAGCACTATGGTATTTCTGGCCTCCTTCAGTCTTGGCTTAGGGCCTTCCTTACGGAGAGAACCCAGAGGGTTGTCTTTGACGGTGGAACATCTAAAGCTGTCAAGGTCACCTCTGGAGTTCCGCAGGGTACTGTGTTAGGCCCTCTGCTATTCCTGCTCTATATTAACGACCTACCCGATTCCGTTGACTCACATGTTCGACTGTTTGCTGACGATTGCTTGATTTATCGAACTATCAGCAAGCCTTCTGACGCACAAGGGCTGCAGTCTGACCTCGATGCGCTAACAGAATGGCAAAATCGTTGGCTCATGTCGTTCAACCCCTCTAAATGTCACATCCTCCATATCACCCGTAAAAAGCACCCCATCATAACTCAGTACTCCCTCTGTGGAGAAGCCCTTACCGGTGTTAAGTCCCACCCCTATCTTGGAGTACAACTGTCCGACGATTTGCGGTGGGACACCCATATCAACCACGCCACTAGCAAAGCTGGTAAGGTCGACCTAGGAGTCATTCGGCGCAATTTGACCCATTGTCCATCTAGGGTCAAGGCCACTTGTTACAAAGCGCTGGTACGGCCCCACTTGGAATATAGTGCCATCGTCTGGGACCCGTACACCAACAAAGGGATACAGGCGGTGGAGGCCGTCCAGCGCAGGGCAGCACGAGTGACCCTAAATGACTACCGGCAGACTAGCAGCGTGACACAAATGCTTTCAGACCTGCAGTGGCGCCCTCTCTCCGAAAGGAGGAGGAACGCCCGCCTCACCTTTTTCTATAAGGTAGTCAACAATAATATTAACATAGACGCCAGCAATATTCTGAAGCCTGCCCAAGGGCGCACCCGGGGTAGTCACGACTTCAAATATCAACACATATTCGCACGCACCGACATCTACAAACACTCTTTTTTCCCACGCACAATTCCCGAGTGGAATGCCCTGCCTGGCACGGTTGTAAGCGCTCCCAACGTTGAGCACTTCCGTGCCAGGCAGGTGGCCTGCCCGCCCTAACCTGGGAGCCTCAGCTCCCCCCCCCCCTACTTTTGCCCCTCGCGGGGTCATTTGGGGGTATATATGCAGATGCAGATACACCTCAGGGCGGGTAATTAACCCTTAATTCCCACTCACCAGGTGCACAGACTGCTGCTGGCTGCCATAGGTGTGGAGGACGAGAGGTCAGCCGGGGTCATCAAGAACCAGGAGTTAGAGGAGCTCAGTCAGCACATCAACAACCGCAACAGGGTGGGTTTGTGAATATACTTGACCATGAAGTGAAGGATAAAGTGAAGTTACTTGTTGTACATGTGTTGCTAGATATCATTCTTAAGGGGTATCTCATTGATGTAGTGGGTGGGTGGCATCACTGCGACCAAGTGATTTGACAGAGCGCTCCACATATTTGA
This sequence comes from Branchiostoma floridae x Branchiostoma belcheri, assembly GCA_019207045.1. Taxonomy (NCBI): domain Eukaryota; kingdom Metazoa; phylum Chordata; class Leptocardii; order Amphioxiformes; family Branchiostomatidae; genus Branchiostoma; species Branchiostoma floridae x Branchiostoma belcheri. Next base: position 25,641,585 of record CM033025.1, on the reverse strand, counting down.
ATCTTTTAGTGCAAAGTCATATTTGACAATATGAAAGAAAACTAGAGATATCCTTACAAGCCTCCTCCCTATAACTTTGTGTAATGTCTATACCTAATCAGTATTTAAGAACTCTTGAAATCTGGGCCTAATTCCCTTGTGTGATATTCCCATTATGAAGTCAAGAGTAACACAAACTCAGTTAAGAATGCAGCAATGATGGCAACATACCACTGTCCAGTGAGATATCCCCTTTATCATTGATAGGTTTCTCAGTTAAAGCTGTTAGTGTTACAGGAACACTTTGTATTGCTAGTGCGGATGCATGTTATTTCTCTTACTGCGAACCCCAGGATTACACATCTATACCATGTACATTGTATGTTGTGCTGTTCACCTAACTGGAGTCTTCTTGCAGGCCGCCCAACATGCCCAGAGAGCGTCCACAGAGCTGTTCCAAGCCTTGTACTTTAAGGACAAAGACCCAGAGGATGAGTGCTGCATAGCAGATGCTGTCATCTTCTCTCTAAGGACCAACGGGGTGCTCCTCTTTGTACCAAAGTGAGTTACAGAATTTCATATCTAATAGGTCTCATCTTCAGCCATTCAATTTGAATTTCAATGATTTTTACCAAGACTGTGTTACACAACTATGGCACATTTCCCCCATCCAGGTATGGAGTGAAGGGCCCTTTGTATTTGAAGGACAAAGATGGTCTGGTGGTGTGTGTAGAGAAGGATGGGACAGTGTCACATACATCGGGTAAGGAATATATCATGGCAACTTATTTACTCCTACTACATTAACTCTCTTAATCATTGATTCACTGTAGCCTTCTAATTTGAATTACTATGTGCTGATGAACACCAGTTTATGTCAGTGAACTTCTTTTCCAGGCACACTTACCAGAAAGCAGTTTGAAGTTGTAGTACAGTCAACCAAGGGGTCGACAACATTCAGACTCTTCCAACATCTTACTGTAAGCATTGTTTCTTTTACATGTTTGGTGCAGTTAGCAAGTTCTGTGTGATTCAAGCTCAAAAACAAAAATGATAGCAGTTTGAAAGAATAACAGTTGAGATTATGTAAGGCCCAGCAACTTCTGGTTGATAATAGGTGAGAATATTGAGTAAATCTTTTGACTAGCCAGAGAGAAATCATTCCTGATGTTTTTTCCAGGTAAGGTTGTCCCTACAGAAGTCACGTGCCCATCCACAAACCTTGACCTTCAGCTTGGTGGCAGCCAAACCCTACAAACCTGACCTTGAGAGGGTCAAGGGTGAAAGTTCAGCACCAGCAAGAACTGATGTTGTAAAGGCAAGTGCTGTTACATTGTCTAAATGTTCAATGTTCAAATTACAAGAACAAATTAATCTTGATAGTAGGGGTGGATACAGAAAATTCAGGTCCAGGTCCAGAGGATCAGGACCAGGTTTGGACCTGATTCAGTATGTGAGAACTTGTGAATGCATATGGATGATACTTAAAACAATGGTCCATTTTGCAACAAAGAAATCTGTTTTGTGGAGTATTTGACTCTCACTGGCATTTTAATATCCTACATGGTTAAACTGTAATACTCGGTAGAAATGACTATAGACTCTACTCTACTTCACTCGTTATTTTCCTTGATTGGTAAGCCCCGAAACGTGTGAATGCCGTTCATTTTCTAATAGGTCCAACATCTGGTCCACCAGATTTTTTCATGTCGTTTCTATTGGACCGGTCCAATAAGAAAAAACGGTTTTGTAACAGTACACTGTACCGGTACCCACCCCTACTTGATAGCATATTATCTTACTGTATTATATGCCTTTATTTATCACTTTCATTTCCAGTTTACCAAGATGCATTCACGACGAGTAGCTTTGCTTTTGTTTCAAACACAGGAAGTTAAGAGCAGTTCTGCTGACACATCCACCTCGCACGGTCCCCATGACATGACTGCTGCCATAGGGAGTGAGTTCCCTGAGCTGCTGTGTGAATACGGACAGTCCAGGTCATGTGACACACTGTACGGTCTGATGGAAGTGTTCCGAGAAATGAGCCTGGCTGAAGCGTGACATATGTAGATCCTGCTGAATATTATGTAAATGAATCAATTTCAATCTGGTGCATGCATGGTGAACACTTTTTACAGTTTTATGCTCTACTCTTTTCCTAGGTAGGGAAAATCCAAGGATGTATAGAGATTTAACATTTGTCGACTTGTGACTGCACATTCATGTATTTAAAAACTGCAATGATTCAACTGAATAAATTTTGCTTATCTGAAAAATCTACCAGCAGTATTTGTAGTGTCAAGAGACTCTCCCATACATAGATACCGGTACACAACTGCAATAATATTGTTCAACAGCTTTAATTCCGTCTTGGTCAATGTTTGATTTCCGACTTGTCATGTGCTGGCTGTTTCCATAGCTTTCCTGACATTCCTGTACATGTATGTAAGCCAAGTTACAAATAGACTCTTAGTATCTTTTCAAGACCTAAAAGGTCTGGATATTAAAAAGGCAAGAATGGAAATATTGCTCAACAACATTCAACAGAAAAGCTTTTGGAAACAGTGTAGCACATATTTACAACTAAGGAAACCCTCACAGAATTTTACATCAAGGTCCTGAAAAAATGGACCATATATGCATTCCCTCAGATGGTAATGACAGTCTAAATTAAATGGGGATCTCTGCTATTACTTCAAGGGACAAGAAAGGGAATTTCTCTATGCAAAATACTTTGCTTTCTTACAAATCTACATATAATACCAAAAGCTGTGATGGGAAACATTTTGGCCACAAGTTAAGAGACAAGTTAGAGTGGAAGCTGCAATGCAATGGTCTCAGCAACTTCCTAATGGGTACTGATAATAGTAAATATGCACACAACTATTTATGTACAATATGACAAAAACACCCTCTGCTGTCATATTTCAATCTGAAACATACTAACTGACAGGTATAGCAGGCCTCCTCTCACATATACCTTCATCATTCCCCGTAAAATCTCTGGCAAAACAAGAGGAAAAGACAGCTATGGTGAGATTTCCTGCTATGGCAATAACATATTTAAAGTTATCTTTACATAAAAGGGGACATGGCCAATTACACATTTTCATCATGAGAACATGCCTGTTCCTTGGACCCATTAGCTTGTACTGGTTCCTGTTCATCAGTGTTGTTTTCAACTACAGTTTGTAGGTTTTCATCGGATGGTTTGCTCTGGCACTTAAGCTTGCCCTCCAAAGCAGAACTACTTCCTTCATTTGAATCATCCGGCTCTGGAGCACCATTGGTGTCTGGTGCATTGTGGGATACATGTAAATCAGCTTCTTCACTGGTCTCCCCTGGTGCAGGCTGAGAGGAGGCTGGTGTGATTGGGGAGGTGTCAGAACCATCTGCCATGTTTTCTGCAGGCATTTGTATGTCCTGATCAAGGTCATCAGGCACTTTGTTAGAGCTAAGGTCTTCTTCAGAGGTGAGTGAGGTGTCCATGGTGGAGCTGTCATGGTCAGGAGCACTGCTTGGTCCTGGGACAGCTGAAAAATTAACAAGATGTTGGCTGTCTACATCAGACACATTTACTTCTTTATCTTGTGTAATTATTATATAATCTAAGGCCTGTTGACACGTTTTTGATTTGCCGGCATGCCCCTTCACATTATTTTGGGGTTCAACAGTACATCATCAGCATCAATTTGCTTTCCTTAGAACATGTCATATGTTATTAGCCTGTCTTTACACGTTCTCTTGCTCGCAGGGGTTAATGACCCCCTCCCCTTGGTGGTGGCAACTGGTCGGCTGCTAGGAGCATCAGGCTAATATGTTATATGCCAGGATTACTATGTCATATGCCAGTCACTCTATTCATCAAATGATCAATAAAACATGCTGAATCAAATATGGATCATATAACTTATATTATATATATATATGTTACAAGTTTCTTTTTCATTTCCTTACCATCTTCTTGGCCCTGCTGTAGAGCCTGGAGCCGTGCTTTTCTGCGCTCCTCTGCCAGACGTCTGTTGTGCTCCATCTTTTCCCGCTGTTCTGCGGTCAGACCGGTGGGCTGGCTGGGGCCTGGTTGGGACGAAGGCTGGGCACCGAAGTCTGTGTCATGATCACTGCCTGGTCCTGCACCTGAACCAGCACCTGTACCTGCCTCGTCAGCTTGATCTTCATCATCTTTAAACAAAGGAGCATGGTGTCATTAAATCATGTATACATGCAGAAGTACATACATACAAAATGTACATGCAAACAATGTACCACCAGGGCTACTCATGATACTCATGATATAAAGGATAATTGCACCCTATTCTGCATAGTCTTTTGCAAGGTAGATTCAGTCTCAGAATGGTTGTTGTCTTAAAGTCTTAAAGTTGTTATGTGGCCGAAAAGTATGATTGTACATTCTAAGCTTGTACAGTTATTGTGCAGTGAAGTGTACAATGTACATGTGATTACCAGTGCTATCAGATCTAAATATACAACCTTAAATCATGTCATTTATGATGCTTTCAGCTGTTTTTTATCTTTAATATTTACTGTGATCTCACCTATCATTTCTACAAATGTATCTCTGTACAATTGTCAACATATATTACAAACAGCTCTAAGATGTCACAAAACAGCTGCAATATTCAATATCATCACTAGGGGGCATTACTGCGCCAGTTAGTGTAACAAAGTTGGAGACAAGTGATCTTCCATATTACCTCCTCTTCTGACAAAGTCCTCATCCAGGAGAGGCATGCCCATCCGAAGCTTCTCCATACACACCTAGAAAGCAAAAACATCTGTAATTTTAAAGTTCAGACAAAACAAATTCTACATCTACAATGGTTCTGTTTCACCTTTTACATACTAGTATCAAGGCACTCCTAATCCTATTTACCAGTGGCTGAAGTGAAGAATAAAATCATATAACACATGAACATATTATGAAAAATCTATTTGTAAGTAATTCTCAAAAGCTATATTCATGACATCACTAAATTATGAATGTGGAGATATGCTTGTAGCCTGACTTCTGTAAGTAATTTGCAATTCAGCTAACCAGTTGCAATGCTTTTACAAAATAAAATCCATCATTCAAGGTAATAAGATTAACCATATCCCATTCTTTATGTGCAAATTTGCACTGGTCCAACAAATTAAATCAACCAATCATCCACGGGCATCACAGCTGATAGACTTTCCATTGAATATGATATTTGCTTGCATCTATTAAAGCCCAATATCAGCACGAGAGCCCTTCTGTATGCAGAGCATGCAATACTCCACAGACAGCATTGCTTCCCCTGAGAAATCCCATAGCTTTCACATCACGCAGTGCTGGCCTAATCATGCAGCTTGTCGTTACACATTTCCGCAACACATCTGCGCCAATTAAACTGTAACGTGTCAGTGCACAACATGGAAATAATCATTCAATTCCACATATCAGTATTACACGCACGGTACACAGAGCCTATTACACTTGCATGGGTAGACTCTGAGCTTATGTTTCATACAGAACATTGCCTAGGCCTAGGAAAAAAAATGTTGTGTTTCCTGTTTCAGGCGTGAAAAAATTAGGGTCGGTAGGTAGGGATTATCTTTTTTTTTTTCTTGTATTTTTTTTTAGGCTGGCCAAAACTCTACTGATACATATTACAATACAGTTGAACAAAGTAAACAGAAATACATGATGACACTTGTCTTTCAATGTCAAACTTTAATTTTGTGCATGATAGATACATTTATCCTTCATTAGATGGGACAAGCAGTGTTTTACTTCAATAGGAAGCAGGCTGAATAAAAATTCTAACTGGAAGCTATGTGACTCCACTGCCCACCCCCAAAAAAAGTCTAGGGTCGGCAGGTTTTTTTAGGGTAGGTAGGGAAACAGGAAACACAACATTTTTTTTCCTAGGCCCTATAACACTAAAAGCAATGATCATGCGTTACACAAATTTGGGAACAACAAATTACAATCACTCTTGTTCGACTAAGCCTACACCATTTGCTTTGATATATTCAGACAAGGAGAGCCTTTCATCACCTTGCAAAAACGCTGAATCAACATCACTAGTAGTAGTACTGATTTAAGCTGAAAGCAGTTTAAGTACAGTTTTGCTCTTAATGGCAACCCTGTATTGAAATGAAATTCTAGTCGGCCCACATTGCCCACGTCATAACCAGTGTCCCAAAATAATTCATAAATACATAAATATCACTGGGAAAAACACAGGCTGCAGGTTGATTCGTGCTAAGGGAACACGATGTAAAATGACTGATATCAAAAGAAATTAATGGCAACAAAATGTAGTTGCTGCAACAAGTGTGGATGGAAGAGTACGCTCACGCTATCTGCAGTACTACATACAGTATTGCTTCAAGCAGATATTACATTAGTGTGGGTCTTATGCGCTGAAACCGCATTTCCTGCAGGGTTCGACAACATACAATACATTCCAAGAAATTGCCGCAAGAGGTATCACCTTGATCATACACCTGTGGCACAACAATAGACAAGGGATTGTCGTCAAAGCTGCGAGCAATACGACACATGCCGATGACTGTATTATTTGGTTACTTTCATAGCATACTCATGGCCCTACTTTTAATGTCACTACTTTCCCACTTGCTATCAAATTGATAATTGTTGCAATATATTTTTTGTCATGTTCAAAATAGACTAGTTTCTCAGAGTTGAAAAGTACAACTGCTGTACAATTGTTATGCACTCTAATACATGATAGTTTTCTGTTCAAATCACTCCAATTTTCCCTCTACAACCCTAACCAAGGTCATACCTGTACAGGTTTTTTCTGCCCCAGTTGTTCCACCTTCTCGATGACATCATCGAAGGTGAGTTTAGGGAAGAGCCTGTGAGCCCAGTGCTCCATGGTGCGCATCAGCAGCTTCAGGTCCTCCTTCTCATGGCCTTTCCCTGCAAACTTCACCTTGTCAAAGTGCTTGGGCAGGGACGGGATGCCGCGCTCACCACACAGCCTGTACACAACATCAAGTTCAACATCTGTCATTTTACAAAACGAGGGACGGGATGCCGCGCTCACCACACAGCCTGTACACAATAACAAGTTCAACATCTGTCATTTTACAAAACGAGGGACGGGATGCCGCGCTCACCACACAGCCTGTACACAACATCAAGTTCAACATCTGTAATCTTACCCAACGAGGGACGGGATGTCTCGTTCACCACACAGCCTGTACACAACATCAAGTTCAACATCTGTCATTTTACCAAACGAGGGGCGGGATGCTGCGTTCACCACACAGCCTGTACACAACATCAAGTTCAACATCTGTCATTTTACAAAACGAGGGACGGGATGCCGCGCTCACCACACAGCCTGTACACAACATCAAGTTCAACACAGCTAGCAGGCAAACACATAAAAAATTTATTTGCCCAATCACTTTCCCAAAATTTGAATGTCAATTTTTTTGCAGAGATAAATTTTGTTTACAGACATTATTACAGAAAGCCAACAAATAGTCCACTCTACGATATACAACATCAAGTTCACTGTTACCACTAGCCTACTGCAACAGTATGCAGTCAGCTATGGTACACTATCTATCACATGAAAACTGTGGGACCGTGTGACACAATGGGCAGCACATTTGACTCAGGTCCAGAAGGTCCTGAGTTCAAACCCCGCAGTGTCACCGATCTTGTGCCCTTGGGAAAGGCACTTTACACGACTTTCCTATATAGGCTACAAAAGTCTTCAGCAAATTGAAGTTGGTAGCCTCAAAAACGGAAGAAAAAAACTATAGCATTATAATCAAAAGAATATGTATTCCATTGATATAGGAATGCCATTTTAATAAGGACAATTGTCTCCTGTTATCGATTTTATTCCATCCCGTCTCTGTTCTGGTGGAGGCAATAATTATGAATATGGTTGAGTTTGGAAACCAAAGTTGTTAATTCTGTCATTCACAATCTTACAAAAATATATTTTCGCCTCAATTCTTGGGTGAATTTCTCTCCCATTAGAACAAAAAAAATTCCCAGGGGACAGCCTTGTATTGTACAATGTATGCAGCCACTAACTGCAGGCACAGCTCACCTTTTCGCATCTAGTTTAGGCTGAGGCTTCCTGCGTGACTTCTTCCCTGCCATGGGCACATCCTCCATGGCTGCCAGCATCTTCCCTCCGATGTCATCTGCGTCTTCTGTGGTAGACAGTGGCAGGGTAAGGTACTACAATATACTAGCTCTACATCTACAGGGTTTCCTGCATATAACTTGTTTTTACAGGTTTGTAACAGCACAATCTGTTATGTTTTCATCGTCGTCTATGGTTGCCGCCATATTGGATTTAAAAACACATAGGCCATAGTTTTCTGTTACAGATTGTAAAAATAATGCAAGTTGTAGAAGTCAAATTCTCTTTTGGTTCCTAGTCAATAATATTCCATACTTCACCTACATGCAGAATAAGATTTTGTAAAAAAGCAGACTGGGGTTTCAAATTCATTTTGGGAAATAGCTGCATTGGTGTACCTTACTGACAATTGATAGTGCATAGAAAAACATGTATGTACACATGCAGAGACAGGGCTCGAAATACTTTTTTCTGCATACCTGCACTGGTGATGGGTAAGATTGAAAATTACCTGCACCAGACAAATCTTACCAGCACCACTCTGAATTATTAGGAAGTATGGATCATACTAAAATTGTACAGGAACCATTGCTATTTTTTCTTTTATACTTTATAAGTGGTACCAGTCATTGCAGCTAATCATCCATTTACACCAATGTTATAGGACATTTATGTATAAAACCCAGTACATGGACCGGTGCAGGTTGGGTGCAGGTAGACACCAGAAATACCTGCACAGATCCAATTTGACCTGCACTAGCAGGTGGTATTTTGAGACCTGAGAAATCATACACAACAACCTTACTGACCTCCATTAGCCGTGGGGTCGCCCTGCCCCCCCTCCTCCCCATCCTCCCTGCTGGGGGACAGGGGAGGCAGGGGTGGGGGGAGGGGAGGGAAGTCATCCTCCTCTTCCTCGTACTCAGGCATGTCAAACAGACTGTCCATGATGTCTGGATCCATGATGTTAGCCATCACTGCTGGTTCCGTCCTGTACAATACAATAAAGACATTAGGTATAAGTCAAACAGACTGTCCATGATGTCTGGGTCCATGATGTTAGCCATCACTGCTGGTTCCGTCCTGTAATACAAGATGTAGACAGTCTTCAAATTTCAATCTCATTGAAATGCATAGAAATGGGATATTGCATTCTGTGTAGACATGTGCTTATGGTCTGACTTGTAGCATTCTCTTTTGGTACACTACTTATTATTACATACACATTTGAAGCCTTACTATATCCTCAAATGATTGTAAATGTGTTCACAAGACAGTACATGTAATAAACAAACCAGACTAACACTCTTAAGAGTCATAACAAAGAGCATAACACAACAAATGTATATACCACACATTACCAGGCATCAAATAGCATATAAAGGACTGACAGCATTACAAATTGGTTTGGCTCAACAGGTGCTCCCAAAGCAATTTGCTAGATGTCTGTCATAAAGGATCTTTGAAATATGGACCATGAAGATTTCTTAACAACCCACATTTCCCATAAGATTTCTACCAAATAGAATATGAGCATGTACTCCAATTTGATTTATGAAGAAATCACATTTTCGTCCATTGTGTCACACAAGAGAACTAAAAATAAAACTCCCTCCATTGTGTTGTGTTTGACCTCGATCATGGTTCAAAAGGGCTTTTCATGTGGAGACATGGGACCAAATTGTTGATGATCATCATCATAAATAAAAATAAATAAATCATTTACTGTGTTCTGCATCTACAGTCTTTGTTGATAATTTCAACATCTGATTATTTCTACACCACGAAAACACTCAAACTCAAAGATAATGTATTCCATACACTGCACACATATACACAGCAGATGATCATAGCTTTGCAGTGAACCAAGGCAGTGAACTAAAAACAGGGTCAGTCAGACAAATCAATTTCATTTTCCAAACAAGACACTACAGCCCTGCTAACAAAACACTGAGTCTTACCAAAAGGCTGCCGCTGCCTCCGGACAATAGCCACTTTCTCCTGCGAACATGATGATAACAATATGGCTACTCTGCCTTCCGTAGGTTCTTAAAGCTAAATCCTTGACGCACCATATGATGCAAGCCGACCTTCAAATACTGTAACGTACCCTATCTTGTTCACAAGGTAAAGCCAGAAGCAAATGGTAACAAGCTTTCATCATTGGCTGAGAAAAAGTGATATCATATTCTCTGTTTTCCATAGGTTGGACCGATAATAGTCTACAGTCATGATAATATTATCATCTATGAGCACATGTAGCATTACTGCTGGTGGTTTCACAGACGTAATACCTGAGGTAGATTATCATTATGATGATCCCCTTCTATCAGCTGTCACGAGGATAAACAGAAGACGTCAGCTATGACTTAAGACGTTATTTCATTCGTTGGTAGCCAGCGACTTAAAAAAAAACTAGTTTAAAGGTACATTGTTATAAATCAGTTTGGTATAAACCTATAGATATATTGTAAGTGCAGCAACATTGCAGACAAAAACAGGCTGCCCATAAAAAAACAATTTAGCATTCATAACAGTGATTGGGAAAAAAAGACCACAGACTATATAGCTAATAATAACCCATGACAACTGCACTCTCAAGCTTATACAAAACACCCACGGACCCATGTACATTACTCATTAGAATATCCATTACATGTGTATTTCAAAACAAGAAATTCAAAGAGAGGCTTGTATGTTTTTTGTAATCTACCTTTAATAATGTCTAAATAAACACATAAAAACTGAAACATAATAGCATTGACTTGCCACCTGTATGTCTTGATAACCTTATATTATAATTAGCTTTAACGTTTCCACTACATGTATGTACCTCCGATAACCTACATTTATTTCTTGTGCAAACCTTGAGAACCTACAAATTGAGTTAACATGGCCTGTGGCAGCAATACACGCTGCACATGCACAGCCACCTGATCTCTTCAGATGGTGTTTGCTTCCATTGGCTGGTTCGTGTCTACGTCTTTACACGATGACTGTTAAATGCAAACGCACTCAAGCTGGGTCCTTCAAAGGAAAACGTATCCACTTATCGTCCCAGAAAAATCCTAACACAAACATTTCCTTATTACTTCCTCAATCAATAGCAACAAAATGTGATAAGAGTTCTTCCTATGATTTTACAAATTTACAAAATATGATATTTCAAAATCTAATTAGAACAGCACCCTTCATGACAGTGTCATATTTACAACATGAATTGGCCTGGAGACATGGGGAGGGACTAACAAATTTGGAAGCACACAATTCTAGTAATGATCAACTGTAGAGACACCAACAAGGACCCAAGGTCTAAATATTGAAAGGAGGTTCTTTTCTGCTCTAATTACATGTATAGTCTAAAAGGGTACTAGTAATTGTTACAATAAACCAAGCTTTCACACAAACACCACAGACTCAGTATAGACATTTTCTAGGTAAAGCACTGATCTGATCGTTCTTATTGTTACAATCTCAATTTACAATATACACACTTTGGGGTAGAAAAAAATCCTTTCATTTTCTCCAGCAAGGGTTAAAAGGGCTGGCCCTCAAAGTAATTGAGATAGCATTGATGACAAGCACAAACAGACACTTATATTTCACTCTCATAGTAAGGTGTGAGAAACAATAATAACCAAATCAGCATGTACTGTACATGTAGAGAGACCAGGTGCTGTGAGGTGTGAAAAGATACAGGAAAATATCATAAGGTGTGAATGAAATGATACAAGCCTACCAGCAAGTAATATTAGCTCATTATTGCAGATAATAAATTCATATCACAGAATGATTCTATATACAGAACATGCTAATGGAAATATTGAAATTAAGAGTAGCATGTACTACAGTCAGATGTTTCATTGATAAATAGGTCAATGTTTCCTTGCAAGGCAAAATTATCGACTTCACCTTCCATTAAAGATTACCTAGTACAAATACAAAGAATCAAAAGCAGCAGAGTATGCTTTACAAATTTATAATGGCTGATTACGCCTTACAAAAAGCAAGCAAAGAAGTAGGCACATTTACAGTACAATCATACTGGAAACACTCTAACCAAAGGTACGTGGATGAAGGTTAGACATCCAGGTAATAAGGTACGCCAAATAGCAATTACTCTAACAACTGGACATGATTTTGGAAACAGTCAGACTTTTCAGATAACATTTGTATCTTGACAGTGTCAAAATCCTATCCAGTTGCTTGAGCAGTTGTTCCTTGGCGTATTCTAATCCAAGCCTTAGAGGAGAGTTCTGAGTTTGATGTAGAGGCTGCTGATTGCCTGAAGCCACTCTAGTGCGGCAGCCTTTATCAATTACAATGGCTGTCGCTGATGGAAAGCAAATAATTACCAGCATGACGTAAAAACCTCCCAAATGCATATGAGAAAAAAAGGACATATCGACCTGATTTCTTTCCCTGTAGTATAAGTGTCTGTGAATGTGTATTTGAAGGATCTTTTTGTACAAACAGAATTGGAATGTAGTGGTTTCTTTTTTTATGTGAAGTGTTCATATGGCAGAGTTGAGGGTGAGGGAGATGATCTTTTTCCAATGATCTTACAGAATCTGACATATTTACTGTTCCAGTGGAGCCGATCGCCTGTTATAAAGAAATTCTGAAACTCCAGTCAGCAGTGAGCTCGGGCTTCCTTGTTGAAAATCAGTGAACAGGATGAAACGATGACTTCTATCACTAATGGCCAGCTTTAGCAGGGGGAGACACATGAATGGAGGACTTGTGCTTACCGGCCCGTAACTGCATCTAAGTGCGTGGTAGATGGAAGAGGATTTGATGAAATGTGAAATTTGCATAACCGGAGGTTCCTAAGCGTGGGCACACATATGCTGGAGTGGAGACTCAGCCTGGTGATACATGATCTCCAAGGAGACTTTCCGGTGTTAAAATCGTAACTGCCGGCCGACGCTATGTCACACGTGGCCCTGCAATAGGCCTGACAGTATATGAGTTTGACACTGGAAGGTCTGTTCGGAGATTAGGGAATTCACATGTTTGAGTCACGGGGAAATACATGTGACAGTGTGTGTGTATGTGTACATGTGTGTGTGTGTGTGTGTGTGTGTGTGTGAGTGTGACGTACACAATCATCAACTATAATCCGTACATCCAAGAAACTAACAATAAAAAGGCACATGTCATGGGGTTAATATACCACGTGGGTACTGTTGTCATCATATATCTAGTGTATGTCAGAAAAAGTGGAAGACAAAATACACTGCATTTCTCCACCTTTATGAAAGTGTACTATGAAAATACCTCCTTATTTCTCTACATGTTTTGGTAATAAGAGATTTTTTGTGATAGTATAGAAAAAGGTATTAAACTTTAAATTCTGCAAATGTGTGCGGTATATAAAATGCATGTAGCTCAGAATCTATTTTCAATCGACCAAATGAGGCGACCTTTACCCTTTTATTTCAATGACCTGAGTTGACCTAATTTCAGAGCTACCTTCGAAAAGTAATAGTCTGGGACTTCATTTTAAACAAGTGGCCCGTTCTGTCCAATTTACGCAGTTGTTGGCAGCTAGACAGGGGCATAGGGTTGAAGCTAACCTTTTAAAGCAAAAGGCGGTCAATCAAGAGGTGCTTGAAACTGGAAAAGAGAAGGCAGAATATAATTTTTCTTTAACACTGTGTGCTGCGATACCTGTGGTAGGGCCTTCCTATTGGAAATATCTCAGCTCAGCTCAGTGTATAAAAATCTATGTTTTAGTCGTTGACACAAAGCAAATCTCCAAAATACCATCTAACGTTCAAAAATTATAGATGATGTGTTGAAAAAGGAGTGATTTAATCAAGAAAGGCTGGACAAATTTGAGGTCTTGCTTTTTGAAAAAAAAAAAAATTTGTACAATAATTAGTTTCAAGCGCAACCACTGACTTCGGAACAATGAACACAAATCATGTTAAAAGCTGACTGACAAGCTCTCTTCGGCCGCGAAAATGAAAATACTTTCGACGCAAAGTTGCCACGGCTTGGATCAAAAATATATTATTTGCACCAGCACTGGCAGCAGACCAACCAACACTAGAAAAGCAGACAACCGGAAAGCCACAGGACGACACAAGTCCTTGAAACTACCTTCATGGATAAGTCAAGGGCCCTCTCCAGCTCAAGCGCCGTCACAGACAGCCGTGAGAGATAAATGGAAGGAGAAATGGAAAGTAAGCTTACCTTATCTCGATAAAACGTCTTCAACCTTTCCTCAGTCCCGCGCGATTTCGAAATGCCCAGATGCCATGCGCAATAACCTTTGACACGACGGGAATAAACTTTCTTTTATATTTTGTAAAAGGGAAATGTGGTAAATGCTACGTTAAGTTAACTTGTCTTTACTGAAGTTGTACTTGTAATACTTTTAGGACTGTGGGTGGTTTCTATCCCTACTCCTCAGACACTGTGCAAGTGTCATCGGTGACTTTATCTGCAGTTTGCATATTTGTCTCTAGAGGTCGCTTCAAGACTATTTTTTTTTGCTGTAATGAAAACTCTTGACGCTAGAGGTCGCTACTGAACCACTTTTACGCATGTCCCCTGTGCGCATGTCCGGAAGTGTTCGTTTGTTACGCAAAGGAAGGACGAAATTTGTTCGGGAAAGTTCGCAGTTGATGATTAGATCTTGATCGGAGAAAGTATATGAGACATGAGCTTGCACGATTTGTTTCGCGGATTATTTGGGTTTCACGGAGGACATCGACAACCACCGCCCGAGTACTTGTAAGTGGCTAAAATAATATTTCCCTCTTATAACAAGTCATATAATTTATGCATGCAATTGAATCATGCGATGAAATTCAAAGTCATCTCCAAAGATCCTGGAAGGTTATCTACTGAGCTGGGTTGAAGGGGGCACACCACAATGTAATCCCTGCCGCACACTTCATATGGGACAGATAGAGGTTAAATTCTGACGTTGGTGTTACTTTATCCAAGGAGGTTAAAAATCATGGATGTCCAAACCTCATTTTTTAACCTCCTTGGTTTAACTGTGTTTTCCTCTGTTTTCCGGTAAAAAGGCTGACCGTGATGTAATCAACAGCAATCTTCCTCTTAACATTTGCGAAGAAATGTTTGATATTGCCAGTGCAAGAATTACTCAACTTCACCACATGTGTGTGTTTTCCCCCAGTGATGAGAATGAAGACTTGGATGACGATGATGAACACAAAGAGGACAGTTTCGGCCATGACTTTGGAGCATTTGGGTTCAGGGGTGGGCAGGGGTTCGAGGAGTTTGGTGGTGACGACTTTGGGATGTCGGACATGATGAAACACTTTGACGAGATGTTCCACACCTTTGATGAACTTTTCAGACAACTGGGGACTGTTGAGTTCCCACCCTTACCACCTCCACACAGACCAGGTACATGTTGTTGTTGTTGTTGTTGTCCTCATTTAACGTCTATTATTTCGCTAGACGTGGCCTCTTGGTGCTGAGTAACGCATGGTTCGCTTTTGAGTTAAGAGTCTCTCTTGGTTTCATGTCTTATGCAACATTTTTGCGAGTTACATGTAATTACATCACTGGCACTCCAGTGTTCTTACAGCATAGCCACATTCTTTAGTACGTTTTATAATTTTTTACGCTGTACAATTTCCAAGCAGGCTGTGACCCATCCAACTGCTGAAAAGGTTTTTAGATATGAACTTAAGAAGACAGCAAAATTTTGTAGGGCACTTGTACATCTATCTCAAGAGTGCCATCAATTTTACTCTCTAAACGGAGGTTCAGCTGCAGCTGTTTTTTACTTGTTTTGGCAGCGTAAAGAAAGATTGAAGCTTGATAAAAAAAACACCTATAAACATGTCAAAAAACAGATGGAGCCGAAAGGGAAAGTACTAGTAGTTAGTTTACGTTCATACAAAGATCACACTTGTGACTTGGATGTCCGGGCCCTCAGTTGCATCAATTGTATGATGACTGCAAATTTGATCCAAAACTCCAAGTTCCATCATGTCAATTTAGTCCATCCAAAGCTTCATGATGTCATATGAAGACTGAGTAGCAAATTGAGTGAATGGAAAAAGAAACGTTTTTACGTCTGTACAAGTGCTCATAGTTACCCGTACCGCACCCCATGTTTGTATCTCCCGCCTAACAGGTGATGTCATAGAACCAACAAACAAACAAAAGGCATAGGGCACTAAGTGTAACCTGATTGGCTAGTAGAACAGTCGTCTATGAGACAAACTACCTTATTGGTCAGGAGAACAATGGACTACGCTCAGCACCATGACCTGACTAGACATAGGCTCTGATTGGCCAAATCTAGTTAGTGCAAAACGATATCCTGTAAGCTGATTGGCCATTGAACCCAATACTCTTATTGGCAACATAGCTAGTGCAATATGATATCCTGTTACCTGATTGGCTATCTCCTGCCCTAACTGCTCAGGGCACCCTGCCCTAACTAGAGTAGAGGCTATAAAAGCCAGTGCGGTACCACTCTCTTGTCATTCTGATGAAGACTTTTGAATAAAAGGTCGAAACAGGTAAACCGTTGTGTCTCAGCCGTCAGCCTTCTGACGCCTTATCGATCAGAACCCTGAAACAGCTGGTAAACTCAAAAACTGTTGTTGCACTCCTGCTCTAGGTGTACCAGGTATGGAACCTCCCTCATCAGGACCTGGACATGAAAGGTCCCTCAGAGACAGAATGCTGAAGGAACCAGGAGCAATTCCAGAGGGAGGAAGTAGCAGAAGTGAACAGCCAAAAAGTGAACAGCCAATACCAAAGAGATATCCACAAGTGAGTCTTCAATGTCATCCTTAAGCTTCAGTCTGAAAATATCTGTATGATAACAAGTGTCAAGAAATATGAGTACTACATACCATGCATGTACATACATAAACAGTAGTACATTGTACAGTCAAACCTGTATTAGCGGCCACCTTTGTATAGCAGCCACCTGGCCATAGTGGCCACTTTTTGTCGGTCCCGCGGATTCGTAATGGTTAAGAAATAGGCTTAGCGGCCACCTGTCCAACGCGGCCACGGCCACACGATTTCCGGTCCTGTTGATACAGAAACACTGCCATTGCAGCCATACTGCAGCCTTATGTCACCCTGCACTGAGTTTGAAATTGTAGTTTGCGAAGATTTGGAGTTCCTGACAGGGTCATTTTGGCAGTAGCAGAAGGTATGCATGCCTTGAGCATTAAAGTCTTTGTCGGTGAATTTACCAATCAAGACAATGTTACTTGGTGAGAAAGATTAGTGGGAACTGAAATCACGTGTAGCTTGCTCATGGTCAATTGATCAACATTTTCTCTATAGTTGCCACCTGTCTATAGTGGCCATATTTCTCCAGTCCCTTGAGTGGCCGCTATAGACAGGTTTGACCTTATATTCATTACAATACGAATATTCGAGGAGCAGTCCATCAAATTAACAAGAAGTTTCAGTAGCATGAAAGAATGACATTGGAATAACATCTACTGTTCCTGACATTTTTCCACCTGTTTCTATACAGTTTGAAGACTTCTGGAAGAATCCGTTTGGCCAGCTACCCCCCTCTCCATGGGAGAAACCCCCCTCCTCACCTCAGGACAAAGTTGATAAAGGTAAGTATGAAATAATGACCAATATAATGATTTTGACTTTGTCATACTAGTAGATATACTAGTACTCTTGCATTATGACTGATATACATGTAATTATATTATCATTTTATTATCATATTCCAAGTTACTAACATAACTGAGAATGGAAGTGGAGACTTGACAGTTTATAAAATGTACATGTATCGTTTCTGAGGAGTCATTCCCAGTGAGAAATTCTGTTCTTGTTGCCAGATCTGGATGCCCAAATCTCAGCATCAGACCTGGATGCTGTCCTGCCCCGCCAGCAGCCGGCACGGCCTCCGCAGGGGCGGTCCTTCTTCAAGGCCATCACCACGACAACCATCAGGGGTCCAGACGGGGTAGGTAGTAAATATCAATGCTATGTGTATCCAACAGGCAATCTTCAACAACTATAAGTTAGCAAATACTGTACATCACATTTGTTTGGTTGATTGTAAAGCTGATGGCAATGGAAACCTTCTGTCCAAGCAGAGGTTGGTGGGGAAGATTGTCACATTATATGCCCTGTTTTGTCTCTGTGGCAACGTTGGTGGGGTCAGCGGAAAGAAAATTTGGACTATAAAAAAAGGTCACACCAACCTCTGCTTGGAGAGTAAGAAACACAGTCATTTTCAGTACTGGTACATTGTACATTTGTATAATGATACATTTTACAAGCTCATTGTTTATACTAAGCATTATTGGTGTTTGTTCTCGCTGTTCCCAGAAAGTAGAACAGAGGAGAACAGTCCGAGATGGGTCGGGGAATGAGGAGACCGTGGTCACGCGGAACGATGGCGACCAGACACACACGGTTGTGACCAAGAGAGATCCTTCTGGCAGGGAGGAAACAAGGGAGGAGATTTCTGATATAGACCAAGGTGAGACTTGCACTGAAAGGAAAGTGATCTCAATCCAGTTTTAGCTCACTGAATACACTAATCGTGACAGAAAATTCAAAGAAAGCTGCCCACTGAAATTTAATTTATTCTAGTAGTTTGTATAGTGTGTTATTGTTTCTTTTCTGGAGTGTACTTTTGTGCTCCTTAACATTTGTTATATGAATAGAATAAGGACTGTCTACATCTTGCTCACTGCATTGTACCTGGTGATGATTGAGTTGGATAACTATGACTTGTACAGAACTTGACCATCCTGTCATGTCATTCTAGGGAGATCAAGTCATCCTGAGGACAGGTGGCCTGGGAGGCGGCCTGACCTTCGACCTCCCACCCTGCCGGGTCAGCCCCGTCTTCCCGACGACAACACGGCGTCCATCTTCTACAACCTGTTCGGCTCCTGGTTTGGAGGGAAGTAGCTGCCTTGGTGATGAAAATATGTTGGCAGCTAAGCCACAGAGACAAACAGCCAATACCAAGCATTGTGGAAGTATCTTGCTGTTGATTCTCTCTAACTGGACCATATTCATATAGAAGAGGAAAAGATAACTTGAAGATTTTGTCTTATTTATCAATAGAGCTCTGAGAGTTATCTAACTGTGACACAAAGAGAGATACAAATATATACATGACTTGTACATATATGAGAAGAGCCATCGTGTTGCAGTAAAGAGAGTATTTATTTGCCATACTTTACAACAATGACAGCATATTTTGCATGGTTCTAAGGAGTGTGTTGTTTCATGCTTAAACTGTTTCTTTGCATACATCTACTTCATTTGCTACTAGTGCAAGCTTAGCCACACATTGACTAAAACAGTTAAGCTTTCCATATCTGTACAATTGTTGGCAGTAACTTCAAGTCCAAAGCAATGACAGAGATCTCCTGTATATGGAGTTGTTGCAGGTTGGGAGGTGGTCAGGAATTAGACAGTTGTTGTTGTGGAGGAGGAGGAGGGAGGTACTGGAGCTGTGTAACTGGAATGACAAATAAATAAACATGAGGTTTGAACTTCCATGGTTGGGTAGAGTGGTACATACATGTATGTGGCACATGTAATAGATAGATCATGGGAGTGGCCTGACTATGTGGATTTGGTACTGCTCCGCCCACCCGAGGAGTTTGTTGGGGAAGAGGAAAGATGGCCATGTTCTAAGCACGTGTTTGAGACTGTTGTTGGATTATCATATGTTTTTTTATGGGGATTTTAGAATGAGAAAACAAAGTTATGCCAAATGGAATTATTCATACCTTGAAATGTATCTTGTAAGGTAAATTCAAGGATCTTGATAAAGCTCCTTGGTAAATTGTATTTTAATGCATTTAATCATCAAATACGCAGTTATCTAAGAGAGTAAAACGATCTAGAAACACATCCAAGATGTCACAGGACAATAATATTGTAAAACATCATCGAATTCCACTATGATTTTGTATTGGCTATTCCTTACAAAGGAATATTGCAAATCATAAGCACAGCATTTGCGTCTGTGTATTGAACAATACAAATCGTAAATAAAAGAGAGACAATCCTTCTATACTGCTAGGATAACAATCATTAGTCTCTACCAGACTGACTATGCTGGCTATTATAGGGAGAAAAAATTGCCAGGGGGTCTTGCTACTGGAAGAGTTGGCAGGGGGAAGATGAACCTAAGCGTGGACTAACTACTCTGGCCAATTTCCTGATTTTTTGCCAAATTCTATGATCCCCACACCCACGTAGGAAGGCCTAGTGGAGGCTAAACAATCATAAGGCTCCCCAACTATGAGTCAGCACATGACACACCTGCCCAGGGTGCCCCCAGCCTGGCTGAAGTACTTGTTGTAGTCGACCCTCAGCAGCAGCTGTGCCAGGTAGGGGGAGGCCTGGTGACTCCTCACACTGGACAGGATCTTAAACAGCAGGTTGGACTGACGGCTGAAATCCTGTAAGGACATATGTTTGATGATAACCCATTTTTGCATGAGCTTGCTGTGGTTGGTCCAAAATGTTGATAATACACTTGTCCTTGAAAGTCAAGTAAAATGTAGAAAAATCATTTTGGTACAGTGCTGCATGTACCAGCTTCATATATCAAAAATAAAACAGTATCATTCTTGATGACAAATGTACAGGTAATGGCACACCAAATCTGTGTGTGTCTTCATCAATGTTAGCCACAATTTAGCTGGTGGGCATTGCTCAATCATCAAGTCACATATTCAAGACTGCATCAATGCCAATAGCAAATACTTCTGACTGTAAAATAATACATGACGTGTGTCATTTTTGTTTGATGACAAGTGTTTATGAGCTGTCCAATGATACAAAAAAATCTCACATGTTCCTCACGTACATAATTCTCACGTAAAAATATTAAGAGAAACAGAGAACTCATCAGTTTCACAACCTTTGCAATTGTGTCCATCAGATCCAGCTGTCTCTCATTCAGTGCACCAGGGTTCAGGGAGACCAGCATGGCAAAATTGTGGCACTGGTCCAGGATCTCATTCAAGCAGTGGAACACCTGAAATAAAAGTTCATCGTAAATTATATTCATTTCACGGGTTCCTTTAAGGTGGAAAGAATTCCAGGTATGATGCAAGAGTAAATAAAGCAGTTGAAACTTGAAATTTAAGGGGTCTTTAAGCAAATGTTTCCTTTAATAGAAAGGTTAACGGAATTCTCTTGTAGAGCCAATTCCACATTATTGCATAGGTGTTTGCTGCCTTTTTTTCTAACATTTATGAAACCCAATTGTAAAAACTAACTGAGACAAGTAACAGTTAAGAACAATTGTAACATTTGTTTGAGTAAACATTCTGCCATATTCCAACATGTTAAAACATTCCAACGTCAAAAACAGAATTTGTATTAGTATCTGCACTGTTCCAACTTCCAACATAGATTCACCATTTGTTTGAACTCGTCTGAACAAGTCCCTGCAATGTATATCTGGGCGCCATACAGAGGGCTCACCACATAAGAGCCACCAGTGTCCAGCTGTGGTATCAGAAGTATACAGAAGTTACAATAGCACCTACTTTACCTAACTAAAATACGGTGGGTGGCCAGCTTTTCAGACCTGTCCAACCTCCAACATCTCCCTCCTTCACTCAATGTCATTAAGCCTCCCCACCCTTCCCTCCTTCCCCATATCTCATTAAGTATGTCTGCTTGCTTCTCCATTATTCTGGTTGGGCGCCTCCCCTCCAAATGACCACAATGCTTGTTTTCCACCATATATATAAAGCCCCAAACTTACACTTTTGATGAATGTGCAAACAGGTCTGGTGCATTTCTTATTCTCCAAGCAGAAGTTGAGTCGTGGGGATTAGTAGTGCGGCCAGGATCTTTACCAGCTTGCTCCCCTCACTGTTAAAAAAATTCCGGCCTCAGTAACTAATCCCAGCAACCCATTCCTCTGCTTCGAGAATAGCGTCTCCATGACTCAAGTATAATACTTGTCCTAGCAAGTAACTTCCAGTGCCAGTGTTTTGCCCTCACACGTGCATGTCTGTACTAAAGGTTTAAGTGCCACTGCAGTAAGTCCCAGGTTTTTTTGCCAAGGCACAGTGCTAGCTGGCCAAGGGAGTTATGCACGGCCGCATGACCCCCTGGGCTAGCTAGTACGATTTTGCGGGGCATGTTGCAAGGGGTTTGGGAAAACCCATAGCCGCTGAGTGCTGTTCTCTGGCAACCTGGGTGGGCACAATTCTGTATTAAAGGGTAAAGGGTCACTGCAGTAACTCACAGGGTTTTGCAAAGGCTGTTAACTCCCTCCACATGTGCATGTCTGTACTAAAGGTTTAAAAATGCCACTGCAGTTACAGTAACTCACAGGTTTCATGAGGATGAAGGACTGTGCCAGGAGGGAGGCCAGGAACTGGTCGTGTGCCAGGCGGATGTTCTCGAAGTCTCGCGTAGCCTGGATCTTCTCCACCAGCTGGGAGAACTGCGTCTCCAGAACGTCAACCTGAAAACAACAAGTTACAATCGATTCATTGGTTCATTTTCATAAACGAGCTTCTTCGTTATACAGATTCTGAATTTGTACAAGCATCTGAGGTTTTGTGTTTGTGTTTTAACATGTGGACCTCAAAATCAAAGACAAGGCACCCTCCTTGAAGGTACTTATTCTGTCTGCTTAAAAAATAATGGACACATTTTCAATACTCATCATTAAGAAGGACATAATAGTACCCAGCTTCCCTATATAATGTGAACCCGCTCAACAGAGCTGCTTATAAACATGGTGACTAGCTGACTGCTTTAAATTTGTGCAGTTACGCTTAAAATGTTTCCAACATTATAAAATATAATGTGACTAGCTGACTGCTGCCCATGCTTGTGTCAGGGACTCAAGCAGCAGTATAATCAAATTGCATTACCCCGGTATATACTACTACATGAGGGCCCCCAAGGGGGGGTACCGACAACGCTCTACGCTAAATTCGGGAGGGCCGGCTACGTAATATGCTAAATTATGGACACTTTATTACGCTCTACGCTAAATTACGAAATTTCATAATGCATTATGCAAATTTTTATTGTCTTTTGGCTGAACTCCGCCGACGGCAGAACATGTGAAGATGAGATCTAAACAAAACTGATAATTCCATCAATAAGATTAAAACTTAACTTCTAAAGACGTCTTGCTGGCCAAAGGCGGCGACAGCAAATTTCTCATGTGACGTAATTTTCAGCACTTGTAGCACCGAAAGCGGAGGCGCGACAATCCTAGGCCGTCCGGGGGCATGCTCCCCCGGGAATATTGTGAAATCCTGACCCTCTGAAACGCCATTTTATGCATTTTGAAGGGCAAATTTTGCTCACAGACTAAGCTAAGTTAAATAGCATCCAATTAGAAATTCACATGGTTTTAGCTTTAAGCTGGGCAACGCCCCAAACATCATTTTCAGATTTCGAGTGCCGAAAGCACGAACAGTCGAACTGTCGCAAGGTAGGTACGGGAAAATTTGGAAATTTTTACCCTCTGAAACACCATTTCCTGCATTTTGAGGGGCAAATTTTGCTGGCAGGCATATGCTCAATGTAATGACATTTCTGTCAGAGAAACGTCTTTGAGGGCGACGAGCGCCGGAGAGTCGTGAGCGCCGGAGGCCCAAGCCGTCGCAAGCCTTGGCAAGGGCCGCCCGGCGCCCGGAGAAAAATTGAAATCTCGACCCTCTGAAATGCCATTTCCTGCATTTACGGGGCAAATTTTGCTTGTTAACTAAGCTAAGGTCGGTAAAAAGATTTCTACTAGTTGGGGGACGACGCTCCCGCAACATATTTTCACCATGTCCAGTGCCGAAGTGTTGAGCCATAGCAAGGAATGTCCGGCGAAATTTTGAAATCTGGACCCTTTGAAACGCAATTTCCAGCATTTTCGCGGGTAAAATTTGCCGGTAGACTAGTTAAGTTTAATGAAACTTTGAGTACGCTTGACGAAAAATTAATATGAATTACGTTTTACGGTAAATTCGGTTAGCTTCTACGTAATACGTTAAATTAAAGGGGCCAATATCGCTCAACGCAAAATGCATCGATTACGCTCTACGTTGAATTCGAACGGTCCCGCTACGGAGTACGTAGAATTAAAACCGCCGATTACGCTCTACGGAAAAGGGCTTTGGGGCCCCCCTACATGTACTACTAATTCTGCTATCAGAGACTCCAGTGAGTCATCCCAAGTAGCTCCAAAATGGTTCATTTGGACTGTACAGTATCAAAGTAGCTCTCTGGGAGACTTCCCTTACCCTTCTTGGAAGGATGAAACAACATGCATCTATCAGCACTATGCAACTCAGAGAATCATATCATCAAGAGGCATGGGGAGGACAATATTATGTGTCAGATTATGGCTTTCCATTTACTCCCTCACTTCCGAGCAAATATTTGAAAGCAAGTTTGTAGTCATTTGTGTAACAGTCCTTTAAATTCTGACAGTCAATTCTTTATACATCTGCTTAGGGATTAAACTTCAGGAAGCAGAATATTAAGAAAGAGAAGCGGAATTAAAATTATTTTAAGAAAAGGTCATGGTCTTATGTCTCAACAGTGATAAAGAAGATAAGTTAATAAGCAGATGTATGATTAGGTAGAACCAACCCCCACTCTTCGTAATATCCATCACCCCCGATGTCAGAACTGACAGGTGCACCATTCCTGTAGCTCCCACCATTGCACCATGTGTAACTGATTAAAGAAGCCTCCTACAGGCAGAACAGTAGCCAGGCTAGACAACAACAAGATGGCTGCCCTTCTTATCGTCCTGCTCTCTTCTGCCTGTTTGTACCTCAGTTCTGCTGCACCAACTTCAGCAACTAACAACATCCTGCCAAAGTTTGTCTTCTCTAAAGGTAACGGTCCTCTGCCTTGAAAACTGTATGTCTGGAGACAAAGTTTTATTGTTACTCTGTATCTGTATCTATATAGCCGGTATAGCCGCCGTTCGGCGTAACACACCAGCTTTGCAGGCACGCGGCGCGGCAGCAGCTGGTTATATTACACCGAACGACTCATTTCACCTAACTTTTGCACATTTATCTGCAAGCGTTCTTTAAAACTACCCAGAGAAGATACCCCTACTGCAGGTGTAGGTACTTGGTGATAACAAATTCCACTCTACGATACTTCTGGGAAAGTACGAATTTTTGAACACATCGATCCTAGGTTGGTAACTCTGGTATTTGAAGGCATGGCTGTTTCTTGTTCTTTTTTTGAGCTGACATTTAATCTAATAGATACTTATCAGTTGGTATGTCCACCAATATTGTGGTGATAAAGGAAGCCTACATTAGGCTAACATGTATAAAACTTTCTATCTTTGCTAGTGTGTAGCTGCTAAGGCCCTAACCTGGAGTCCAGCCTTGCTTGCTTTAGTCCACTTCTGAAGTGAACAAGGCTAGACTCCAGGCTACTAAGGCCACACAAAGCTAAGTCATTGAAGTCCATTGATACATTAAAACTTTAACAAGTGCATGTTCAATGGGTTAACAATCTTCCAAGTCACTGGGGGAAAGGCCTGAATACCACTGACAAGTGGCACCTGTGCCAATTATTGAATTGAAAATAAATCAATACAATAGATTGAAACATCTTAATCTGATATAATAGATTAAGCTGGAGAGACAATTTGTTGGCAAGAAAATTCCAAATGATGGCACAGAGTCCTTTTCAGGTGAGGATGGACAAATGGTCCCACTCGATGCTCGACTTGTCACTGTCTTCAATCGTATCTATGGCAACGGTACAGTGGTGCAGGAGCAGAAAGTCACAGAGCTGGGAGTGAACCAAGTGGGAACAGAGGGGGAGAACCCAGGTAAGTACACCAGAACCAAAGTTCTGTGATACCAGTACATATTTACCTCCACCAGGCCTAATCCTACTGGGGTACGGTGATCGTAGCATTCAACACAATAATTGGGAAATTGACCAGGAGAGTCAGTCCACGCTAAGGTTAATGTTCCCCTCCAGCCAGCCAACTCCTCTGGTAGCAAAACTCCCCTGGCAAAAATTTGCCAGCATACTCAGTCTAGTAGACACTGGATGAAAATGGATTGCAAATTGAGAGCCATATGCTGCTTGTATATCTATAATGTTGAAGGAATAGCTCACATTTCTATCTACTTTCCTCAGACAATAGGAAGAATGCTGGCCTGTCCTTGCTTACTGTACAAAATGAGTTCCATGGAGACACTGGTTTGGATGAGCTGAAGAACATGGTACAGGGTCTACAGACTGCAGTGGAGGACCTAACTTCTCTCCTGACAGAGAAAACGGACCATACAGGCGAGATTGGCTTGGAAAACACTCATCAAGATGTCAAGAACTCAACAGGTACAAAGTAGACAAATAAACAAAGCAATAGTTTGCAGCTTAATTCACGAGAGCTAGACATAAGATCCTGAAGACGAAGACAGTGGTCGTTGAAAATTTGATCCATATACCTTTGTGTTTGAAGAAAGCTTAGCCTTGTACTATCACTTACTATCAATCTAAATAAGCTTCCATGATCAGGAATGTGTTCTCTCCCTTCTCCAGTCACCTGTCCCCCAGGGTTTGTGGAGGGTCCTGAGGCCTGCTACTGGTTCTCCCTGGACAAGCAGCCATACCTGCTGGCTGAGCACGTTTGTACCACCAAGGGGGCACGTCTGGCCGTGGTGAAGTCCAGACAGGTGCACGTCTTCCTGGGCAGGTACATCCACAGGACGACCAAGACATCTCACTGGATAGGGCTGACTGACATCCTCAAGGAGAGTAAGTCCTGATGCATGTATCTCTCTCTGAGTACCTTCTGGTGCAAGTGGTAACGCAATCCCGCTGCTTGGACATGGGGATCGCATTCTGTGCATCCGGGGGCCTGAGTTTGATCCTAGGGTTGGCTTGGACATTTTGGGACTGCAGTCATCAACCTCTGCATGTAAAAGAGCCCAACACACATATCAAAAAGTAAGGTGTGAAGACCCAATGTGCTTGGCTGAAATTCAAGGTTCGACCTGAGGTTCCTATCCACCAATGTAGTTGCATTTCATTTAAAAAATACATCTACTTCAATGTCTAGAGCCCTTACTCAACATCAAGCAAGGTTTTATGAGATGTTGGGCATCAACTGTGCCAGGATTCCCTCATTTACCCCAAGCAAGAAATCACCAATTTTTGTGACACGTGTTCACACTTGATTTGTTCCAATGCCAGACTTCTTTCACCTTACCTAACAGCTGGGCACTACGGAAGAGATTATCAGCATCATCCATGTGTCAAGAAGAGAAGAAAGCTACACAAGTCTACATGTAATCCATGTTAAACTCTCTCCCTACAGACCAACTAAACAATTACATATAATTTTCCAGGACATTTCCACTGGAGTGATGGCACCCCCCTGAAGCCAGGAGACTACATGCCGTGGTGGCGGCGCCAGCCCGACAACAGCCGCCGGCGGGAGCACTGCGTGGAGCTGAAGAAGGCCAAGAGGTACCAGTGGAACGACCTGCCCTGTACCGGCCTGCTGCACTACGTCTGTGAACGAGGTACTAAACATTGCTACAGCACGTCCTCTGGATGATAATAAAAAAAAAATTCATTTAGTACAGAATCACATTTAGTACAGAAACATGTAATGGTGGTCAATCAAGCTTCACCAAATTTTAAGACAACACTTTGAATCAGTTCATATGACTGTATATTTACTCTGTACATGTATATGTCTAATATACTATCATGTTCTATTCTACAGACATGTAAGACTTGTGATCAGCTGGGGTACCATGGCTGCTGAGGAGACTCCAAGCATGGAACCTATTGGCATCTTTCTGCACAAATGCATAATTACTATTTGTACCAGTAAACTTTTAGAGGACACAAAACCAAGTAGGCACAGAGAAAAAGCAAAGCCTAAGAAATTGACTTACAAGTTACAGCAGACAGATTCACGTAAAAATGCTATGCAAGCTTTTACCACAGTAGCACCTGAAAGTAAGCACCAACATAGTGCCTCAGGTTTCAGAGAAGCTGTACTTTAAAGATGGGCTTGAAATCATTACATAGCATTTATATTCTGTACTAAAAAGAAGTGCTTACATGTTGTACTTGCCAGAGTATCAATGTGAGGTACTAGTGTGAAGTAGCAATTTGTGATAAATAAACCAGTCCTATACAAGGCTCTTTGTAAGCATACTGTTAGCTGACATAACAACAGGAACAAGAATTCACTCATCACCCAACTCTGTGGAAAGTAATCTTTTCCTCTATGTCTAACATGTATTTGCATAGTTTGCAACGTTCTCACACAAGTTGTACATGTAATTCAACAACACCAAGAGACTGCTCCCTGTTATACATGAACAGCTGGTGTAGTAGCAGTGGTTATCAGTAGTATACCTGGTAACAACTGCGCTTTGTTACTGAAACGCCTAAAATTCTCTTCGATGTTCTATGTCTTTGGAAGACTACAGAAACTAACATCACTTATATATGTCTGCTCTGTCTCATAACGTATAGTTCACTTGCTTTAATTTGATCTTAAATTCATTTATTTTCTAACCCTGCAAATAATAAAACACTACAACACAAGGAATACACAAAATACAGATTATACAAAGTTTTGGTTGCAACAAGGACTATGCTCCTGCCCCGGCATTCCATATAACTCTGAAACAATACACGTTTAGCCCAGAATCCCTTAATGCATTTTGCTACAATGACATGGGTTATCTGCAGGTAATATAGACCTAGACACACACCTTCATTTGCCCTAATTACAGCAACATTATAGTATCTGTATAGCATCTGCCTATGCTATCACTCTGTAAAGTCATATTTTTTTCCTCTATAAACCTACATATACAAACTTTTTCTGTTTGCTCAAGGAGAATCATACATCAGATGGCTAATATAAAGTCTGCTTCAACTATAGAATTCATACATTTCTTTTGCAATAGCATGTAGATCGGGCTTGAACAGGCAACACTATAATACAGAGACATCTACACACAGAAACTGGTGACAGACAGCTACTGATAGCTCAGCATTCAAAATGCTGCTCCTCTTCTTAAAGCTCTCTTTATTTTCCTGGAAGTCCCATCAGCAATCAGCATTATATACTATATACCAGCTGGAAAACTGAAGGAAAATTCAGGACAACAAGGTTGTAAACACATTGCATAAAGTTCACAAGATTGGGTATTTGTTACACAATCACTATTATGAATAGCTTTTTCTTAGTGGGGATTTGTGATGCGAATGATGTACCACAAACAGAATACAGAATAGGAAACAGGCAAGAAATATGGCATATTCTATATGCCAAAGGCGAGAGCCAGCCTCCTGGTAACCGTGTTAGAGCCGGCCCCACAGGGGGAGGACTGGGTGTTGAGGGTGCTGGACAGGTGGGGGGAGGAGGGCAGCAGCCGCTTGGCTGGGGAGCTGCCGCTCATCCGAGCCTCCTGGTCAACCAGTTCCAACAAGGTGCGCAGGTCCTGCAACAAAACAGGTCATGTCAGTTAGGTCGTAAATCGCACTGCATTAGTTGGTTCTCCTTAGTCCTGTCCACAATCATTGAGGCTATAGAAAAATATTTTTCCTACAGTAAGAAACAATGATATTAAGGTTCCTCTTTTGTATAACTGATAAACAAATAAAAATGGACAGAAAAATATCTCTTCTAAGGTTGTAGGAAACAATGATATGGTTCCTTTTTTGTAAAAGTTAAATATACAAAAACAGACTAGGAAACAACTGACAACAACAAACTAAATGGTTTAGCAAGAATTCCTGGGGCTTGAAGGAAGCAAACTCTTTCCCCAACATTACTTGAAACTATCGTGACTGGCTTAGTAGACATCACTGTACTTATCAATATCTTTACAGACCTTGTCAAATTCCCGGATGTTCTTATTGATGTGGTCAGTCCTACTGCTGGGTCTCCTATCGGAGTTCAGCTCCTGCCAGCTGTTGGCCACCTCCCTCAGCAGACCGCACGAACCTAGGAGCTTCACGGCGTGGGGACGCATCTTAGACACACCTTCTCTGTAACAGGTAGTCAACATTTCCATCATCATCATCATCATCATTATCATCATCATTGTTATTTAATTGCTGTTGGCCATCTCTAACTAATTCTTGCTAAACCATTTAGTGCATCCAACATTTCCATCATCATCATTATCATCATCATTTGATTTATCCAGAAGAAGAGATTCAACTTTCATCTATTTATCATCATCATCATTCACTGATTACACATCTACAGTTGTTAAAATGTCCTAAAGCTGCATTCAGTCTTTCCTCATAACGTTTTGACGACTGCAGTCTAACAGGGGTCGACCCACTGTACAGAGCCGCATGGAAGCGGAGTGTGAAGACTGGCCGACTGCTGCCTACCCCTGCGTCAGGGATCCCAGCAGCAGTTATAATCTAACCATGGATAGTGAGTGAGGGAGTGATCCCATGACTCAGGCTCAACATCTAATGCACTCCATGTCAAGAGGACTTAGCTTAGTTAGAGAGCTATGACTAGTACGAGTGCAGAAATATTGAAAATGTAAACCACCTCCATTAACAAGGTGTCAAAATAGCACCATCCCTTCACAGTATTTCTAACATAACATACAAACCCTGAAAAGAGACCATTGTAAGCAAAAATACTTCTGAAAGACATGTCACCCATGCTGTACCATTACATCCTCTGCAATTGCTAAAATCCTTTGTACACGAGCGTAACCACTAACTAACAAACCTTGAGTTTTTGGTGGCATGTACAGTTGACTGGCACAGTTGTGCTGCTGAGTCCATGATGCTCTCTGTCGCACCTGTCATGTCCTGGATGAAGGTGTACACTTTGGCCACCCCGTCATTGCTGTAGCACCATTTGTATTCAACCTAGAACAGAGACAAGAATATGAAAATCACAGTAAGAGTTAGTTAAAAAACAAACAAGTTAGAACAGTAAATTTAAAAAAAGCCCAAACCTTCACAACTTATTCTCTGTGCCAAGAGCTACATACCACTATAGTATAAAATCAAAACCATAGCAGAACAAAAGATATCAAAACTGAAAGTTTGATTGTAGTACCTTATAAGAAAACTATTAGGGATCCCATTATCAATGTGACCTTCCTTTTACCAACCCTTCACCTTCCAAATATCATAAGGATCCATGTACAACTTCTCTAGTTATGCTGTTCACAGACAAACACACACACAGCATTGAAAACAAATTTCATCACATATCTGTCCCCAAAACTAACCTCCAGAGTTCCAAAAGCCTGCAGAAGTCCCTTGGCGGTGCCTGTGACCTGCTGAACATGGTTCAGCAGCTTGTCTGAAACCCTGTTCTTCATTTGACCTGGTGTGAACTTTGCCGAGGACATTGCGGACAGCACAGAATCCTCGCAGGTTTCCAACTTCTTCACACATCCGCCCACAAACTTCTCCACAAATGCCATCATCCCCTGTATCACCATGGTCTTCAGGAGGATCTCTACGGAGATGTCTGTGATGCATGTCATGCTGGTGTCTGTCGCAAGCATGGCCTCCCCGACGACCCTCGACAGGCCCTCCATACTCTGCTTGATGCTGTCCTTTGCGCTGAAGATCAGTGCCAGCAGGTTCTGCTCGAACCCTTGCAGGAGCCTGCCCACGTTAGTTGCCAGGCGCTGGGTGGTGTTGGTGAGCTGGTGAACCACTTGGCTGGTCTGTTCCAGCTCGGACTGCTCGATCACTGACGCCCAGAGCTGGACCAGGGACGTCAGCACCACCACCGCATTCGACATCCTCATCATGTTCTGGCTAAAGTCTGCATCATTTTCACCGTTTTTCGTAGCTTTCTGTGCGTTTTTGGAGGAGAAAATGACCGTGGCTTCAGTCTTCATGCCTTGCAGACAGTACAGGATCTGGTCTACTATACTGTCCTGGGAGTTGGTCTTGAGCTTCTTCCTGGCAGAGTTGATCATTTCCAGGCAGGTGGAAGTCACCTGGGTTGTCCCTGCGTGTCCTCTCTTTGCAGGTCGTACTGTGTAGGTGCCATCCTGTCTCTGTCGCTCTTCTGAGCTGCTGTTATAGTCCGACATTCCTACAGATAGAAAATGGATAATTGTCTTTGTAGCAAGTGTCCAGAAGGTGCACTGAACTGGCAAGCTAGTAAAATATTGACATTTCATTCAAACTTGGTAAAACTTGATAGGCCATAGGGAACAAATGGGGGAATTCAATACTGCAGTGATGTTGTGGAGACAAGTATAAACTGGAGGATATGATATCAGAATTAAAAAAAAACAAACTTAAGTATATAAAATAAGTACCTTGTGGCTGTTAATAGTTCTCCATTTCTACTGTGATTGCAACATTGGCTTCTTCCTTTTCCATTTATCAGTAAGCAACAGTGGAATTCAAACTTGTCTACATTGTCAACTGACAGTTCAGTACTGTCAACTAATTCTTCTGTATACCAGTCAGTCCATCGCCTTAGATCATGATGATCAACTTCAACTGTGTGGACCTGCAGAAGGCCAACCCCCTTGACAGAGTCAGCTGGAGATCAGACCTGAACGACATCCCACAACATCCAACCCTCGTAAGACGAGGAACAATGGACGCTAAATGGAATAGTGAGTGGATCTAAATCGGATAGTGTCCTCACCAGTGACAGAAGAGTCCCTCTGCCAGCTATCACTAGGGTCACAGAAGATGGTGTCATCCTCACTGATGTCTCCGTCCCCCTGGTACAGTTCTCTCATCTGCACCAGCCGGGCCTCAAACTTCTCAGGGCTCCAGCGGGTCATCATCCCCATGGCATGGTTCAGCACACGAACTTGAACCTGCAAGAGGAAGCATTCGTTTTCAATAAGACCTTGGAAACTTGGAAAATTATTCACACATATCTTGTATGAAGTAGGCAGGTAGAAGTAAAGGTAGTCCCATGGCCTTTTTGAGCCAGTGGGGCAAGTGGGATGTTATCCACTGTGTCTAGGGCATGAAATTTATAAAATAAATTGGAGGGTGGAGCCAATCCCTCTCCTTCTACTGCCTTTTACCTCCCCAACTGAAGTCCCATACCAATAATTACACTTTGGTGGAGTGAGGAAAGTCATGTTAAGAGCCATTCACAAGAGCACAATATCAGTGACATGTCCTGGGTTTCAAACCCAGAATCTCTGGGTTCTGGGCGAATCACCCTATTACGCCAACATGGCATCACAATGAAGTAGATCACCAGTTACCACACAATGTGATGATAAGATTAGGTGGTCCAAAGTATAATATTAATTAATGGCATCACAGAAACTTTGGATGATTCAAAGACAAATGACTGAGACATACAACCCTTTGAAAACAGCTTGAAACCTGAGAAACTGAAAACAGCTCTTGGTGTACCTCTAAAGAGCAATGTAGACCAACCTGTGGCTTATCCCCAATGAAGACATCCTGCCTGCTGAAGGTGACACTCCTGCCCAGACTGCGGCTGATGTTGTTGGCCTCCTGTAGCAGCATGGACAGCCGGATCAAACTCCACTGGTCTCTCTCTCCTGGTGGGAAATAACACTTATCAATGCTTTCTGTTCAAGTACAGTCAAACCGGTATTAGCGGCCACCTTTGCATAGTGACCACCTGGTCATTGTGGTTACTTTTTGTTTGACTTTAGCAGGGTAAGTTGAATTCTGAGAAGATCGAGACCATGAGAAAGACAAGTGGGTACTGAAGACTTGTATAACTTACTACTCGTGGTCAATTGATCAGCATTTTCTCTATTGTGGCCACCTGTCTATAGACGCCACGTTTCTCCAGTCCCCTTGGTATCCGCTACAGACAGATTTGACTGTTCATGGTCAACTACCAGTGGCTAACCTATAACAAGCACTGTATTGCAGGCTATTTTACATTCAGCTGCACAGCTACCAGATTACATGAATAACTACTCTCATGTCCCTAATAAACATACCCTCCGGAATAAACATACCCCCCGGACAAATCGTCAATATCTAATAAACGTACCCCCCGGAATAAACATACCCCCCGGAAAATTACCAAATTGACATGTATTTAACTGCGAACATGCTACTTCTGTCCAAAGAAACGGAGATGATAAGCAGGTAGGTCTTTTTATTCATTTATGCCTAAGAACCACATCAGTTAGTTCTATAAATGATGAGCTGAAGAACTATAGATATCTTGTTCAAATCATGAATGTTTTCTCAATTTTTTAATAAAAGGTTAAGTTGAAATTCGCAGTGAAACCTGCCTTAGGGTCACCTGAGTATAGGGGCCACGTAACTCGCCATGCGGTCACTTTTCGTTGGTCCCTTGGATTTTTTCCCGTTGACCTAAGCATTAAGAAATAGTCTATGGCGGTCACCGGTCGCGGCCAGACGATTTTCAGTCCGGCCGCTATGCCAACACTGCCGTCACGGGCGCTTGGCCGGCCGCGCTACGCTGCGCTAAATAGTAAATTTATCCACGAGGGGATCACGTTTTTTTCTGTACTACATCAGCAAGATGTCGGTTCAACTTGGACACTTTATGAAGGAGACATTGAATAAAGGAAACATTTTACAAAATTATGTGATTTTATGCGAAGTGTTGTTGAATTCACGTGGCGTTTTTTTCTCATCTCAGACTCTTTGCACTTCTACCCTTCTCTGTCATTTCTGTGCAGACTGGAAGGATATATGGGTAGATTTTACAAATAGACCGTCCGTTCATGTATCTGATGTTTTAGGTTCTTGAAATGCATGTACGCTGTCCCAATTTTCGTATTCCGTGGGCCAAAAATGGAAATCTTCCGTCTCCGTTTTTCTCCAACATGGCGTCGCAGCAGCTGTAAACAAGTCACTAGGGGTCAGTGGACGACTCCACTTTTACCAAGGTAAAATATCGCAACAAGATTTCTGATGTGTAGCATAAAATATAGTGATTACGGTATAAAAACGATTAAAACCTATTAAATAAAAATTAGTTATGTGAAAACTAGACTAAGATTGATTTTTGTCAAAGAAATAAGCCTATGTTAAGAAAGTTTTATTTTGACGTGACCACCTCGGCATAATGGCACATGAATCTACAAAGGAAAGTTGTTGTGGTTTGATGCTTAGAAATGATTATGAACTTGCTGTTTTTACCGACGAATTCCTGTCGTTTGGGAGAATTTGCGGCGTCAAAACTCATATTACAAGGGAAACTAAGTTATAGTTGTTATTTTTACGTCCAGCATTTATTATGTGAACGAATCACTCTTCCGCCTCGCTGCCGAAAGCGCATGGAACCACCAGACCGGCGGGAAATTCCTCATGCAAGGTGCTGCTTTACGATGTAAACAGAGACTATAAACTACTACTAAATTAAAACTAAAAGTTATTTATGTAAAAATTGTATTTCAAAACGTCAGTGTGGTGTTTTATTTTCCCCCAAGAACAACATTTACTTCGTAGCGTCATAGCGAGATCGACCGAAATCACCGAAAGAGTACCGCGTACGCGTACACGCTCATGGAAATCCGCGCCATTTCGCCCGAAAAATAGGGAATTTTGAGCAAAAATACCGCGGAAATATGGGCAGAAAACCCCAAAAATTCAATTCTTTGAGGGTCCTGGCTAAGCAAAGCCCCAATTTTCAGGAAAAAAAATAAACGTACCGTCCAAAATAAGAACGTACCGGGTGGATTGTGAGGCTGAAAAAAATAAACGTCCCGGTACGTTTATTAGGGACATGAGAGTACGGTTACTTATCCTAAGCATGCATCACAATCCATTAACAGATCTAGATGTACAATCATCTAAAAATGAAATAGTTGAGTTTATCTTAACTCAATTATTTGATCACAACAGCAAAACAGTGCTCCTCACCAGACTTGACACTGATTGGCCCACACTGCTGGCGCCTCCTGCTGGCCTCCTGCAGTCGGGTCACGTTCCCCTCCATGCGCTGTTTCTCCGTCTCCAGCTCAGCGATGATCCGTGCCTGGCGGACACGGGCCTCCTCCATGGACTGTTTGACGGCCAGGGCCTCCAGCTGGAGCCGTCTCCTGTTACTCAGCACTTCTATCTCTGAGATTGGGCACAATTACACAGCAACTATAAACCTGTAATACCATTACGGTTAAGTAACACTCAAGCCCTTATGGACAAGTACATTTTTTCTATTTTGCTTTTGGACAGACGAGGACAATGTGTGGCACTGCACTCAAGTTAGTAACTTATCTTAACAGTGCACATACAGACAGAAGGTAAAGATAGACTTTTCTTTTACCTCCCCGACCGATGTCAGGTACCAATTTTTACACCTGGATGAAGTGAGGAAGGTCATGTAAAGTGCCTTTCTCAAGGGCACAACGTCGGGGGCATGCCGAGTATCGAACCGGAGATCTAGATTCCAAGCCAAACGCTCTACTAGTTATGCCACACACCACGTCACAACAAGTAAATATGACATTGGATCAATCATACATAGTGGTACTGAGTGGTAAATGCTCAACAAAGACTAGACCAACAAATTCAGACTATCACTACAATTTTAACTGAAAGCAAAGGAATACCACTTAGTGAAAGTTCTATCTACAAGGAAAGAACAAAGTTTGTGACTTTCTTGTCTAGACTTATTCAAGTGAAATTTAAGTACATCATATACCGAGAGCTTTCTTTTGTTCTTGAAGTTGCTGCACTTTGTCCTGCACTTCCATGGCTGTCTGCTCTTTTTCTTTCTTCTCTACACTTTCTTTCTCCAGCTCTTTCTGCAGCTGTTGCATCTTTTGCTCGTACTCCCTCCTCTGCTCTTCCATCTCTTCTTCAGCCACCTGCCGGGCTTCCTGAATCTGGGCCATGGCCTCTTTTTTAACCTGAAGAATAAATTATGCTACCGGTTATTTTTCATACAACATTCCATTTTGAGTTACAGTTACATTGTAAAGATGGGGCTACGGCCGTGGCGCATGAAACATTCGATCCCTTGATCTCGGAAGCCAAGCAATATGTGCAGTCGGGTCAGTACTTGGATAGAAAACCACCAAGGAAGATTGCATGCTTTAGCCAGGTCATACCCAAGAGTCTTACAATGGTACATACTTCTTTCTCTGTTAAGATTAAAACATGCTACACTACCAGCAGACTAGCCCCCTGCTATAGTGCTTCCACCTATGTGTGTCCCAGGGCTTTGAAGCAAAGATGGATGCCAAGCCCGATGAATCTTCTGATCAGGGGGTTTGGCCTCCTTGTACAGTAACTGATGTATGGACGACTTTAGGTTTAGCTAACATTGTACAGATACATTATACGAAGTATTATGAAGTGGAGATTAGCTGAAGCTGTTGAACAGTTTCAGTTTATAGAAGGAACAGTATTGCAAGTTACCTGGGTCCTTGCAGCCTCCACCTCTTTCTCCAGCTTTGCCCTCTGCACAGACATCAGCTCACTCTTGGCATACTCAAAGTCAATAGGCTGGCCACTCAACTTCTTCTTGCCTGACTTGGCTTCTGTTGGGTTGTTGAATCTGTGAGCAAATGAAAAAATTTTTAACCGATTTCATACTTGGTCCTGTCCTCTGAAAAGAATTAGACTGAAAATCACCCTTTGCATATCAAGGATATAAAATCTGCTCTCCAACAAGATCTCCTCAGTGTCACTGACAGAAGGTAATGGGTTATCTGAAACTTCTGATTGTTTCAAAAATCATAACCAGTTGCTATATTTTATCATCTTGATGTCTGACTTTCATTGATGAAAATCAAACTTAGATTTTTAAGTTGAAACAGCCTCCTACTTGAACTTTTAAACTAATGGAAAACTCCCAAAAGCAAGGAAACAAATAGCCTGATTAAATCTCGCAGCCCGCCAAACAGGAGGGGCCAGTTACAGCCCTGGACAGCTGAGTTTGTGTTACACAGACTAGGAAACAAAGATCAATCTATATTAGTCATTCTCACCTGAAGTAATGGTCACCAACAATGAGCCTGTCACCATGGTGAAGGACTGTTTCCGTGGTAACCTGTTCACCGTTCACATAGGTAGGAGCGTCCTTCATGGGCGTGATCACCACATGGTCTCCTCTGTTAGTGATGACACAGTGCTGGGGACCCACAAGGCCTCCTGGTCAGGGATTAGAGTTTTTTGTCAGTTTACAAAATAGTATGAAACAAACTTCAGCTATGTTTGTGGTAATCATTGGCACCACCCCAAAAATATACAGTGGACCTTTCAAACACTATATAGACATTAGTCAATTGAGTAGACTCCCTAAGAGTTTGTTTGATATAGCTAAAATTAAAGCCTACACTTAGTAATAGCTTTATTATAGGGGGTCCAAATTTCTTGGTGAGTCATGGCGCAAGTATTTGTTGGGGTCTGGTAAATGTAGCATCCTGAGGGGCAAAATTACTGTCAGAGAGGTCACAGTTGAAGACTAACACAGTGGCCACAACTTAGAAGTAGCATCCCTGGTCAATCAGTAATTTCATGCTAGTCAGAGGATCTGCTCCCCAGTGTAAGGGCGTCTAGTGTGTCCAATTACATATTATTTCTATCTAGGTGCATGTGGCCAGGAAAATAGCTCATATACCTGAGAGCTGGATGTCACAGTCCTGCTGTCCAGTCTTGGACCCCACCCTGGTGTGCCCCTCCTTCAGGATGTACAGCAGCACCTCGGCCAGCTGGGGGTCCTCGTTCAGGTTCACCAGGTGGGGCAGCTTGTTGTCCACCTTCAGGGCCACGCCCACACGCTCCAGGATGTGGGTCTCCTCCGCTTTCTGCTGTTCTGCCTGCTCTAGTCTGTCCTGCCAGGATCTAGAGAGGGACAGGAAATAACATATGTGATCTACATGTTTCACGTGTGTGTTCTACAAGTTACACGTACAAAGCTTGCAGAATTTGCATGTAGCACACACACCTATACTGCATTGTATGATAAACAAGAATGGTAAAACATTAAAAAAAACTGTACATTGTTTGTTTTATTATTTGTATTGAATACCTGGTAACCTGCCTTATGGTGTAATACACCTGGTTTGTACTGAGGAGTACAAGCTGAATATCCATACAGATTTATTTGCTTCACTCACACACACACCGGGATGGACCCATACTCTTCAATAGTGATTTGGTTATTGGTTATTGGGTGGGCCGACTACTCACTCTTTGCAGCCAGGGGCTGAATTGCGAGGAGCTTACAATAGGCGGGGCTAAATCGCAAGGGTCTGGAACGAGCTGCCATTCGGCGCCACTCAGGTGACCTCAATACGACTGTCGCAAGTGTCTGGAGCGAGCTGCCATTCGGCGCCACTCAGGTGACCTCAATACGACAGTAATTGCCCCAGGTACGGCCAAGGTACTTTGGTGATGGGCTCTCCTCAAACACAGAACCTCTATTCAACATCCTATCTGAGGGACATCCCTATCCAAATCTACTACTACATGTAGGCATACATTTCTATATGAATGAAGTTAGAAAATTGGTGTTAAGTGTCTTTCCCAAGGGCACAACATCGGAGCACATCAGTGGATTCAAACCTAGGACCTCTGTGTTCTGGGTTGTCAATACGCCATTGACATTCTTGTTCTTATTGTTGTAATGATTGACAGCTCCATACCTGTTCACCTCCTCTAATCTCTGCTCCTGCTCTGCTAACAGCTGTTTCAGGGCAGCTATCTCTGCCAGACTGGCCTGGTATGTCTCCTCCTTTACCACAGCCTGGAAAAAGTACAGAACCTTCTTTTAAATCTAAATCTGAACTAGAATTCTAAGTACATACTATATACTAGACTATTACTGCCCCAAGACATAATTCCATGTATATTGCAATTGCTAACACTAGGATCTCACAATCACAAAGTTTGTGATTGTGAGATCCTAGCATTGTTTAATTTGTTAGCATTTGCAATATAAATGGTGCATAAATGCTAAACAATAAGTACTAGTATTGACACACAACAGACTTGAATCATCTTCTAGGAAAAATTACCTCAATTCCTGTCATATCAATAGCCCCGTAATCAATATCAATTCCTTTTTATTTCGAGAGCTCCCTCTCTATCACTCGATCAAATACCAATTATGGCTGAGCAATTTCTTTCATAACAATCAACCCAATCAAGCCCCATTGTGGGCATCCATTACGGAATATAAATTATGCATAACATAAGGATTGGACTAAAATATAACCTGACAACTGCTCCTTTCAACTACCTGCGTACCCTGTCATTGAGTTGGCCTATCAACCTCTTACACATACGTAGCAAAAAAATTATAGTGCAACTGATTTTAGCATTAAAGACTCCTTGTTAAATATTTCATCCTCAATTAAAGACTATAATGTATGTATGAATCAAGGAATCAAAGTTGGAACTTTTCTGTACAATATTGAAATTTCAGTCAGTTTGCGAAATAATATAAGTTCTACCTGTAACACTAATAGTCAGAGACTAACTGAGGTAGTTGGAAACTATCATACAAATATTTCACTCCATAATTTTACTGACCTGCCCAGTGTGAGCTCTGCGTAACTTCTCAATCTCCGCCCGCAGCTCTCTGATGAGCCTGGCCTTGGGGTCCTCGTTGACCTTGACGATGTTGACGATGCTGCGTGCCTGCTTGGCATAGCGCAGCGTGCTGAGGGTCTCCTCCATGTTGGTACTGGAGGGGCTGATGTTGGCGACCATTGCTGTACGAGAGTTCCCACCTGTAGCATGGAACAGTTAGAACAATAGGTTTGAATTGCTCTATTGTTCACTTATTATACATTACTGTCAACCCATGGCAACATTTCAAGAACATTGATAGTGGATGCAACAGACTCTTGGTAGTTGGTACTACAAGAACTTGATGTTTTACTTCCCTTCAAGTTAGTAAAAAAAAAAAAACTTATAGTTATAGTGCACAAAGCAATGAGCTTTGACAGCTGCAAAATGTTGCTACAAAACTTTTAACATTAAAGTTATGGTGAGTCACTGACCACAAATATCCAGAACAAAGACACACATAGACACACACACACCAAAAACTTTACCTCCCTTTTCCATAGAGGTAACAAATAAAACTACCAAAAGTATGGAATTTTACCTACCTAGACTTTCCTTCAACAGCCATGTCAAGACGGAGTCCCTGTAGGGAATGAACACCCTCCTCTTCCTGTTCACTGATTGGTCAGTCAGAGCTTGGATGACCTTCCCCAAGGTCATGAGAGACTTGTTGATGTTCGCACCTTCCCGTAACCTGTCTCCGGACGTCTGTGCAGCCGAGCATCTCTCGCTGCCCGCCAGGTCAATCAGGTTGACTCTACTGTTCCTGCTGTGCTCGTGCACCTCTCCCTCCAGCGTTTCACACGTGGTCTGGGTCACAATGATGGTGAAGACCGAGTGGGACCGGCTACTCTTGTCGTTCATGCCCGTCGCTGCTGTTGCTCGCTGCTTGTTCCCGATGGCTAACCAACCCTCGATGTCCCGGTAGGAACTCACCACAAACTGTGACAGTCCCTGTACGTACGGTCCCCAGAGGGGGTGCTCTCGAACTTTGAGCGGAGCTCTGCGCTTCTCTTTCTGCGGTGACGACACCAGGAGGTCGTGGATTTTTTCGTTGTAGATTTCAAAGAAGCTTATCTCGACATGAGCCTTTACGTCGATGTTGCTGTGTGCTGATAGCCTCGAAAACAGGTCTTCACAAAATCTTGGGATGATTCCTTTGTTCCCATCAAATCCCATCATGGTGTATGACTTCCCCGAACCTGTCTGTCCGTAAGCAAACAGGCACGTGTTGTACCCTTGCAGCGCTCTCTCTAACAAGGGCTGGGCAAGCATTCTGTACACCTTTTCTTGTCCGACGAAGTGCTTGTCGCTTTCTTTGAAAGACCAGAATGAATGGTCATAAGCAAACAGGTGTTCGTTGCCATTCTCTGGGGTGACCAAGGTAGCTGGTCCATCCATGCTCACCACACATTTTGCCTGTTCTTTTATCTAGATACAAGACAAAGAAAACCAAAATAAGTTAATAAGTATTACAGTAAAATACACCAGGTAATGCTATGTTTTTCTTCAAACAATCATTCACAACAAAATGTAAGTAACATTACATGCTAAATATCTTTGGCCAGGAAGGAGTCATGTGGGAATACATTTTTCAAAATAAAATGGTAAACTAATTATTGTTACATCTGGATACAAACAAAATCATTGTAAGAATAGGTACTTCATTGTTAAAATCTATTTTGGCAGTTATTCTACACTTTGCCTGAGGCTATCATAAAGTTTTCTACTTCTAACTCAAGTTAGTAGCATCCGGACATAGCTCTACTTCTGGCTATCCTCTAGTGTTTCAAGCTTGCATGAAATCATTGTACCATATTGTACATGGACGAAATAGACTTCACGCTTCATAATTGAGTGCTCTTGAAGTCAATCAAAAACACAGTGTGATTGTCATAAATCATACCTCTCTCTGGCTGAACGGACGGACCCTCACAGCAACTGTTACCGAACAGCTATCCTCGCCTTCCTCGGCGATATCGGCGAGTAACCGCTCGGTTTCGTTGTCTTCCTCTTCCCCGGGCGTTGGTGGAAGCACGGTACTGAAACACTCCGGTGTACTGGGGCCTCCGAAAAGTTGCTTTCTTCCCGGAGGAGTTTGAAACTCGGCGGGCAGGGACAGGTCGGGCGCCGACTGTTGCTTGTGGAGTAGGTCGGCACGCTGGGATTTTTTACCGGGAGTCACGGGGAGATGCCGCCGCGGCGTGCGAACGCGAGCTCCCCTTGAAGCCATTACGCTGTCGCTGTATGGGAACTAAAGAGAGAAATTCTGCAGCAAAACTCCGTGGTTGAGTGAGCTGGTGTGATAGTTTATCTCCGTGTCAACAGAAGTAGTTGTCGGCTCCAACTCACAAGCAGGTCGCGGCTCCCCAAAAGAACGGCACGCTTTGACAGTAGAAAATACACTATACACAAACTTTACAACTGAAACACAAAAATCTGTAGCTGTCTACATACTCCTTGCCTTCTGGTACAATCCCAAACCTCCAAAATCCTTCAGAAAGCGACATTTTGAGCAAGGCGGATGCTGGTGCTTTTCAAACTTTGTTCAAACAGCCAACGGTATGATAATAAGCTCACGACCTCTGACCTTACGACTAACTGTAGGAATGACCCTATCGAATCCAGTGACCCACTTATGAAAATAATCGTTACAATGTGCATCTGAAACTTATCTTTAACAATTAAAATAAAAATACAAGAAATTAATATTATCTTTTCAATCTCTACATCTATTGGCTACCATATTTATTTTTAAAAAAGCGGGATTGGTACTTAAACTTCTAAGTGAAAACGGCGAAATGACGTAGGATCATTCCTCCCTCTGGCCTGGAGACCTGCAGAGTCATGGCGGACAGAAACAGCAAGGACGCTGCTAGCGGTGATGCTTACGACGATTCTTCGCTTCCAAACCCTTACGCAGGCTTACCACAGCAACCACCACACATCGAAGGTTTTCAGGTACGTGGAAACATTATTCCGAAACGATTTCGCTGCGAGATGCAAGCAATAGGATAGATAAAGGCCCTGTAACAGCGATGTCCCTTATGCAAATTTATTTACAAAAGAGATATCGCCTTTCTTATGCAATCCGCCCCCTAAATTAATA
Source organism: Branchiostoma floridae x Branchiostoma belcheri (assembly GCA_019207045.1). Lineage (NCBI taxonomy): Eukaryota > Metazoa > Chordata > Leptocardii > Amphioxiformes > Branchiostomatidae > Branchiostoma > Branchiostoma floridae x Branchiostoma belcheri. The sequence goes on along the minus strand of CM033025.1, from coordinate 25,597,893 downwards.
GCTAGAGATGGGATAAATCTTGGGTATGAGAACTCATCCTAGGTTTCTTCGCACATTTTTACAATGAGAATATACAGGACATTAAATGTTCTATATTTACCTTTCCTTATGAAGTCATGTAGTTTCGTAGCTTAGTAGCTGTGCTGACCTTGTTATTTTAGACCAAGAAGGTTGAAAAACAATTTGTTTATACTGTTAGCCATAGACACTACATATTTGTAGGAACAAGTAGGTATTAAAGGTAGAGTAGAACCCCTTGGTTTACCCAAGGACATCATACAAAAGAACATCCTTTAAATGATAATGTTTACATCCATATTGTCACTCACAGTATTCAGGGTTCTCCTCAGAATTTTCTAGCATAGTGGAGGGGCTGGCAAAAATAATCTGAACCAACGCACTTCACTTTCATGAAAATGGCTTCATTTTGTGATGACAGAGGGTGTCAATTACTACAAGTATAATATATCATAGTGATTCCTTTGTTGTGCAGTGGTTTTGATCATTACCCAACTTTTTGCAGACAATGCCGACTGGAAAAGTGATGCTACTTGGCACAAAACTGTGTGAATTTTCATTGATGTCAGGAAAATAGTGAAGAAACACACTAAATTTCAGAAGTAGTATAGTGGAGCTGGGCTAGGAGTATAGTGGAGGGCCTCCCTTATTCCATCCTCTGGGGAGGACCCTGGTATTAAATGTCTACCACGGGTAATAATGGCAATCTAGAACTGCAGAAGTTACAATGTGTCTTTCTGACAGGTATGGCGTGCCCCTGCACAAGAAGGATTCGGGGAGAAGTTCAAGAGAAAGACAATGGAGAACCCCGCCGTTCCCATCGGCTGTGCTCTGACAGCAGGAGCCCTCATCTATGGTATTAGCACCTTCAGCAGTGGAAATAGGAGGAGGTCACAGGTGAGAGCTTAAAGTATATGGGCATAGTCAAGGTGTTTTCTTTCATTAATTCATTAAGACTAATAAATCTCACGGGAAATATACAAGTATATGTAGTCATATTATACCAAAGACATTATACTCATGGCTTTCTAATTCTATTTTGCCTAATGTTTTTTCATCTCCGCTGGTAGAGATTATACGACAAAATAGAAAACCCAACAAAATAGCCTAAAAACATGATAAAATGATAGCGAAAGCCAAACCTTTGCTTAGAGAGTAGTCATATCATGTGTTAAGCACAGCAAAGAACACAGCCATATTCAGTTGTGACTGAAAAACTGTGTTATGGACCATTTCACTTTTTCTTTAGACTCATTAGAGCTCCCAAGTCTTCTCTCCATGGAAAGGACAAGGAGACTCCAGAGCTAATAATATGTCTCAATACATGTACCAGGATACTTTTTCTTTTACATGATGTGTTGTTGTTCAATAGTTTAACTTACATTGTTGTCATTTTGTGCAAGGAACCAATACAATTACATCTGTTTTTAAAAAGTTACTTTTTCTTCTTTCAATATCAATAAAAGAAATTGTATTTTTCCCTCTGCAGACCATGATGCGAGCTCGTGTGGTATTTCAGGGCTTCACTCTGGCAGCTATCCTGGTAGGGGTGGCATGGAATGGCATCAAGTCCAAGAAGTAAACCACACCAGTGACACCACTATACTATTGTACCAGGGTAACAACACAAGGATAGTTCTCTGCATCAGGGCAGCTTATGCTGTGTGAGTTACAGAATTTGCGAGGAAGAAAAAAGAATATGCAGCCTACAGGAAAAACTTGCAGTTGTAGCCGTCACAACTAAGACCTGTCCTGCTACGTAAATCTTTAAGTTAAACACATATGTAACATTTCCTCTACATGTCTTCTGCCTTCTTGCCACAGTATGCAGATTACATTTTATGTAGTGTATCTTTTGGTACCACATATGAATGTGTTGTGTGCAGGTAATGTAGTTGAAACCTTATGCTTTTGCATTTAGGGCTTGACTTAGGCAAGAAAAATGTACCAAAAATAGCAAAATGGAAAGAAAATGTACTGGGCATGTCAGAAGGTTAAAATAGACTGTGCAGAGAAGGTAGCATTCTGGACCTATCATATAAAAGTTGTTGCTTGTCATGTTGCATACCGGTAATCATGATATTTTTTTGTGTGAGTTTTATCTGTATAGATGCAACAAGTGTGATGTGTACAGCATTGCAGTGTCACAGCTTTACATACAAATAAGATCATGCAGAAAACAAGGCAAGCTGTCTTTGTGGGAACATGGAAGGTGTAGTAACTTTGGGAAGGTGTTACATATATACAATTAGCAAAGTAGATATGGACCAAGATCTTAATGTCAACATATGGGATCATTGTTGTATATGTTATGTTGATATAAATGTATTTTTAAAAATGCATACATTCAACTGTTGTTCTTTGAAAATTGTAAATCCAAGACTTGTGACAATGTGTAAAAAAGATGCAGATTCCTTCAAAACAGTTGATGTTTTGTATGATACTAGTAACATGTAACATTGATAAAGGAAACAGTTGATTCAAAACAAGACCAGCTTCTTTTCTTTCTTGCATGTATGATGTTTATATGTTTTGATACCAGATAGTTGTAATTATAGTATCTCCTCCTTCCATTTTTTATACAGTAGAAGCCAGTTAGTTGCACAACAGATTACCGCACACTTCTGTTTATTGCATGGAATCCCCAAATCGCAAACCAGTGCGGTCCAGCAAGATAACTTTGCATTATTGCGCCACCCGGATAACTGCACGAAATACGCTGGCACATGGGGTGTGCAAAAACTGTGCAATTAACTTCTACTGTAGTCAGTTTTGGTTCCTGCGAGTATCTCACAGGACTGTGCCAAATTACACCGTGCATTCCTATAAGAACCCACCACACTTATCGAAATGCCTTCCCGGGGGAGTCGTCCAAAACCTACAGTCCTTTGGCCGCACATGGGGCAATTGCTGTAGAATTGAGTTAGGTCTCCTGAGTTACTGGGCATAGTGCTGAATGGCAGCCGCTCCAGACCCTTGCGACAGTCGTATATTGAGGTCACTAGAGTCAGCTCCGAATAGTAGCCACTCCAGGCCCTTGCAATTTATCCCCACGACTGTAAGCTCCTCACAATTCAGCCCCTAGCTCTGAAGGGAGAGTAATCAGCCCACCCAATAACTTATAGCTGTCTCATATAGGAGTGCAGTCCATTGAGACACTCGCAGGATATACCTTGATTGGATATGCTTGTGGCTAGTAGCGTCAAGAAACTGTTACACCTATGTACATGTACCTGCAGATAGTACTGTAAGTTGTCCAGTAGGAATGCCATGTGTGTTCGGAGCTGCCATTTGGCCACGTCTGACTGCTCAGAGGCCAGGTGTTTCCCTTCCATCTGCAGTGCCCAGCAGTGCTGCAGTTCTAGCTGAACTCTCTTCACACTGAGCAGGAATCTGAACATGGTGTTGTACCTAACAGAAAAATCATCCTTTTAGTTTCCTTGCACAGGCGTGCGGTCTCACAGGGGTCGACCCACTGGACAGAGCCACATGGAAGCGTGGTGTGAACCCGACAGCTGCCTACCCCTGCATCAGGGACTCCAACAGCATTCATAATTCAAACAACGGATAGTGAGTGAGTGAGACCTTGAATATTCTTTACCAGCCAAAAGAAGGTGGCTTTTGAACAGTGACATCGATTCACACAAATGACATACAGTCCCATGTAATTATGTTGAGCTGTATATTTTTAACTACATGTACCTGGTCTCAGTAGAAGGTGCATCCCAGAAGAATCAATGGGCAAAATCTTTTAAAGACCCACAGGCCACTTACTTGTCTAGTACAGCTTCAGTGAAGAGAATATGCAGTGGCCACTGCACAGAGTAGGAGAGACCCAACACACCCCAACCACTCTCCCCAGATGGTATGGGTCCTGAAGGTTCTGCAATAAAACAGATACATAAAGTGGTAAATTAAGTCCTTATAGATAAGAGTTAAGGGAGGGAAATGTAACTAAGAATAGTAAGATAATGCTGTACATTCCGTGACAAAGGGACTTACTGAGGACATCAAGTTGTTTTCTTGTCAAGTGTTAAAATCATGCACAGTACTCGCTTAACCTAAGAACGATACATAACAAATGGTTCTTGTGGCATTTGAGAACGTTATGTGATAAAGGGGTGAAAAGAACACTATACTTTTCTGTCCTTTTCCCTTGGTCTGCACAGAAAGACGAAACTGTGTGACTTCATCATCATCCAGCAGCACATCCCTGGCAGCCTGCAGGAATGCTGCATTCACATCTGAGGAAGCCAAGAATGTCAAACTTTAGTTAGTTAAAGTCCTTCCCACACCAGATGGTGCATAGGGTGCTGCCCATCTCTGTTTCAGTAGTCCTGGGCCACACAACACTGTGCAATTACTTAAGCAGGGGACTAGTCCACTATAGTAGTAGGGTGTGTTCAACTTCAAAGCTCTTTCCCAACTGCTGAGTGCTAAGTAGAGAAAGCAGTCTTTGGTATGTCTCGCCATGGATCAACTCACGAATGCAAGGCGAACACTCTACCCACCCAGCCATTGCACCAGTCTATGTGAATCTTACTTTTCCTGAAATTGACTAATTTGCCACTTCAAGAAAGCAAGGTTGTGTTGACACAACTGGATATGATGTGATTTTATATGTAGGGTGTCAATTAGATACCTTAAAACCCACGGTACATTTTATAATTTGATAACAGTTTACCATGTTCAGTGACGTTTGTAGGAGGGCCTCTGAGAATGCTCTGTGCACAGTCGATGAAAGCCAGGTACAGCTCCCCGCGCCCAAGGAGGTAGAAATCCTTCATCAACTGTCAAGAAGGACAAAAAGGTTTGTATTCCAAGGTCGGATGTCAATATTACATAAATAGACATACATACATACATGATGGCAGTCATGCAAGTTGAGGTTCTAATGCTATCATACTTTTACTCACTCACAGACTCACTCTCCAGTTTAACGTCTGTTGTTGCCCATCCTGTGGGGGTTAGATTTACACTTTTCCCCTTTCCATAACGATTTCGCTCAAACCAGCGCTATACCGGCAATGATCAAATCATTGAACGAGCTGTAGACTCTGCGTATAAACTCCACCAGGAGTCAGGACAATCTGTTTTTAGCTAACGTTGTATATAGGTCAAGTCAACCAGTTTTAGCATGATCAGACTTTTAATATGTATAGTTTTAACCCTATTTTAACTTGCCTTTTAAATATTGCACTCGAATCTGCAATATTTATCCATTATGATATTTATGCCACACGTCCTATTATATTGTTTATGTTATAATTGTACAGTATGTTCTTGTGAGTAGCAATAAGGTGCGATACTCAATGTAAACAAGCCTAATAATTCGGCTTTCGAGCCGCAAGTTGGTTGTGAAATGAATAAACCATTCTCTCTCTCAATTTTCTTGTTGACTAAAAGGGTGCATAAACACTACTGATATAACTGAGGAAACACATCACACCTACCTTCAGGTGTCCAATCAGATCTGCCTCCTCAACAACTAATTTCCACAAATGCTGAAAGAAAAAAAAACAAGCATCTAGATATGTTTTTCAAGTCCTTCCTTGTAAGAAATTTGTGTACTCCATGATGAGAACAACAAACATTTATGCTACAATGATTGTTATAAGCAATGCACAAGGTATACCTCGGCCACACTTTTCCGAATCCTGTCAATCACAGATTCAAAAGCTGCCAGGTTGAACAGAGGGGCCTTGGAGAGCTGATGCAGCTCTTCAGCAAACTGGTCCTCACTGTTTTTCAAAATGGAACCTGTACATTAAAAGAAAACAGATACTGAAGAACAGTTGTATTTTTTTTGCCACAAGTACCCTAGCCTATTTGTCCCAGGCAAGTGAAAGTGCTGATTGGGCAAGCTCATGTCCTACCCCACTTGCCCGATAAGATTTTTCCATGGATGAGATATTGATACACTTGTTACATTTCTAATAAATTTTTAATAAAATGAGAGAAATGCACTCGTATATGATCCCGTGATAGCATTTTACTCTTCTTGCGTATTTCTAGTGATATACTTCAACATACAGAGACATTGAAAAAGAATGCTGTCTTTGAAATTTTGCTTCCCAACACATCCAACCACAATTATTATTAGTTTATGTACCAGTCAAGATCAATAGAAAGAATGGTTCAAGATTGGACAAAGCTGATATTTATAATTTATCATTAAGTTAAGCTTCCATCTGTAATTTGACAAACAGTCCCTGATGCTCACCTGTTCTTTTCATGGCAGGCCTGTCCTTGTCGTGCTCAAACATCTGGATACTCTCCCCCACAAACAGGATCTTCTCAGCCAGTCTGACAGGGATGTAGGAGGGCAGCATCTCTGGTCTCAGGGCAAACTGTACATACGTCTTCCTCTCCTCTTCTTCTCCTGCTATTTGCTGTCATACAATCAGATGCACAGTTTTGAAGATTAGAAATACAAGAATGAAGACTTAGTATATTTCACAGTTACTCTGTTTAGCAAAACTTTCAACTTGTATCAAATCATATCATGGGACTGACTTTATAGGAATGACAGGGCTTGACATTAATTTTCTTAACCTAAAAAATTGGGTCACCAAAAACTGTTTGCACCAAAAAATATTTGGGTGCACCATTGCACCCACAGAAAAAAAAATTGGGTGCACAGTGCAAATTCTAGGTGCACCAAGGTAAACATGCACCCAGTATTTTGAGCCATGAATGAAGACTGATGGTTGCCTACAATTTTTGGTGTAAATGTATAGTCATGCATGCATGTAGCTCAGCTTTAATTTTCTCACTTTAACATCCATTGGCATAATACCGGTCGGTTTACTGCAATTTCTCAAGCAATGCTAATTTGGCAAATGATCAACGCATCATTTTCTCCAGTTACATGTTGCTGTTACAGCTTACCTTTGCCACTTCTTCTGTGTAAATTATTTTGTCTCTCTGGTCCTGCTTAAAACATAATATCGTAATTGGAACACATCGCGGAATTGCACGGAGAACGGGCGCCTGGTTGGAAGGGGGTGCACTATACCGGTCGAACGAAACACGGCACAATTAACTGCCGCTATGTACCTTTATTCATCCTCTGTTGTTCCTTTCTTTCCTGTTAGTAGTTGCACAAAACAAAAATCTGCATGAGCATACAAAAAGTCGTGAGAAAATGGGCGTATACTGACAAGAATTTTCATTTAATTTTGGTCCGTCACAACCGCTATGACGTAAAACTTTACTGCTGGCCTTAGCATTAGAAATGGCGGGAAAATGGCGGCGTACGTTCAATTTGACCCATTCAGCCGTAGATCCGGGCGATAATGCAACGGTTCCTCACACTTTTACACGAGTTGTAGGTCACCAAAAGAAATTCAAGATTGCTGTTGAATCATGCTCGTCTTGTGCCGTGATGTGATTATTATCTACAAATCTGGCGATGAACGTGACAGTGTGTTTGTCCCACGACGAGCTCGCCTGCCCCGAAAATGACCTGAAAACTTTTGGCCTTGTTGTCTTCGAATGCATTGTTATCGATGCTTTGTAAATTATGTATTGGACACCTAGATGTCTGAAGTGTGCATACCTCAGAAATAACTATTGTTGCATGTGTAGATCTCTTTAAGTTCCACTATTTTTAATCGACCGGTATAAGGCTTATGACCGGTATTATGCCAATGCATGTTACCCCTCCTTTTCTTACATGTTCAATTTTTATGAGCAATATTTCTCCGTATAAAAGCATAACATCACAAACATGCAGTTTTAGCTATTGTATTCAAACAACACATGAGGCAGAATTGTCTGTATGATTTTATTGGACATTTATTGGACAGCACACAAAAAGTCATTTCAATAGCTAAAATCAATTCCTCTTCCTACGTAATACACCAACTTAGGTGCATCCCCATGAGCATTATGGGACACTGACAGAACATCAGAAGGGTTTGGCTCTGCAAAAGCCAAGCTAGTTATCTTTTTAAAAAATTTCCAAAAGCTTCCTTCAAACAGCAACTTCAGCCATCTACTCTACGAGGGGCATTCAATAAGTAATGTCCCTGACCCATTTCCCATAGCAGGAGATTAATGAAACTTGGCACAGTTATTAGTCTTTCTCTACATAGGAACCACCCAGAGTTATGCATTTCTCCCATCATTTGATGTAGCTCTGGACACAGTTCTTGTAGGACATCCCAGGTTGGTCCTTCGACAGGTGCCTCATCAATGGCAGAAGAGGGACGACCAGGTCTGGGAACTGTTTCCACAGACTTCCGGCCTTGTTTGAATTCAGGATGCCAGCGTTTTACAAGGTCATATGATGGGGCATCATCACCATAAGTTTTTTTCATTTCATCAAAAGTCCCTTTTGGTGTGCGTCCTTTCAAATACAAAAACCGGATCACTGCGCGACACTCAACTTGCTCCATTTCACACCTGGTCCATTTCGCACCTGACTCAGTTCAAACACCAGTAAATCAGTAACCACAATTAGTTCAGAGCTGTTTTTTGCAACATAACCCATAGAGATATGGCTCATTACACATGCAACATTTCATCTAGATCAGACAAGTGGGTCAGGGGCATTACTTATTGAATGCCCCTCGTATCTTATTGATGTATACAACTTTATTTTCACATATCACAAATTTCCTCATAGAATCAATAAGGTCACAGGTTGGATATCACATGTGAACATGCCTGTCACCTAAAACTAACTCAAAATTTATCTTATACAAAAGTGCAATCTGATGTTATCTTCCACACAATTTCTAGATCAGATTTGATCTTGTGCAGCCTTGTTTCTACATGCTTCTTGTCCTCTGCTACAATTTTCTCTCCAAACCTTGTCATGAAGTTCGTGGGGTCCCACTGAGTCTGCAGTTCTTTGTACTTAGCCTGCTTCTCTTTAAAAGTGTCCATCTTCCTTACACCTAGGATCCTGCTAGAGATGTTGTCTACAACGTCAGCTCCATTGTCTGTGATGAAGTCTTCCTCCAGCCATGAAGGCCAGGGGATGTCATGAAATCTCACAGTTGACGTGTCACGATGATAGTTGATAAACTTGAGCCACTTCTCCAGTTTGACCCGGGCTGTTCGTTCTATCTCCAGGAGCTTTTCTTTACTCTTCTGAGTCATGAGCATCTGCAGGTGCGGTGCCACAAGGGTAAACTGTGTGGAATATAATGCTGACTCCTTGTTGGAATTACTGGGGTTGTAGAGTGCAGCCATTGTCAAGAGTGGGTTCAGATATGCCCTGTCGTTGTCCATGAGAAAGACGTGCTCCTCCACAGGAATGGCAAAGTAGGACGACATGAAGGTTATAATCTCCTCCACTGTGGTGGACTGGCTGATAGGAACCTGCAGCTTTTCTGAAGACATTTGCCAAACCACATCCACTGTGGATGGAACTGTGGCGAGCATGTGTTGGCTAGATATCTTCCTCTGAAGACATGCTCTCATTTCGATCATCCGCGCCAGCAAGGCCTTCCGAAACTGTTTACGCTTCTGATGTTGGTCTTGAATCAGTTTGAGGGCAAGCTGTAAGAAGTCTGTGTGCAACTGGTCCCTCTGCTCAATTTCCTCATAGGATGGCACATCAGGTATAGATGCAGGCTCTTCTTCATCCGGTGTTTCATCATCATGCTTCAGAGATTTTGACTGTTGCTCTGTGATTCTTGATTCAGTTGATGCCTGTGAAAGTTCGTGATTTTCACTACTTGACATTGCAGATGAGTCTTCTTCAGTGCTACCTTTGTCATCTACTGAAGATGATAAAATCTCACTTCTGGAGAGACTGGAATTTGTGGACATTTCTTCCGTGTAGAAGGTTTTGGTTGGAGTTGGTGTTGGTTGGTCATCTTCAGACTGCAAATGCAGGTTAATCAGCTCTGGCTCAACACTGGACGTTCCTGACACTGATCCTGAGAAGTACATGGAGCTTTGGCCGTCCAGGCTGCATGTTGACTGTCGTGATGAGACACCGATGCTTGTCCTATCTTCAGAAAATGCCACATCCGCACTTGGCACTGTGTCTGACTCAGTGTTACCAAATTCTGGACTTCCAGAACTAGGTGGCAAGGTATGTGCAGCAATTTGTGCTGTACTGGAGGAACTTGCAGGAGACACAGTCTTTGTGTCATGAGTGTCATCATTAGTGAACTCACTGTTCACCTCACTGCTTGGAAGTGGTGTACTAGAAGATACACAAGTTTCCTGCTCCATTTCTCCAGTAGACTGCTCTGGCACTGACTCCAAACATGGTTCCTCTGGTACACCTGTCACACTGGGAGGGGTATCAACACTGCTTGCTCCAGAAACCTGGACATCCCCTTTGATGCACCTGTCATCACTGGGCGGACCACTACTGTAACGGAAGTCCACAGTTGGTAGGAACACACCTGTTCTCGTGGTCCTTTGGTCCTTTCCAAATTGGTTGGAAGCCATTTTGAGGACTGGTCATTTCAATGCCTCAATAGTCCTAAGATATCTGGTAACTTCAGACAACTGTTACTAATTGAATTTGAATCCTTGGTGACTATAAAGAACCAGTTCTACAAGCAACAGTTAGGGATTAAGATGAGAGGATGGTATAATACAAATGATAAGAAAGTGTTGAATGTTATAAGATGTGATACTGGGCACCGGCTGAAGACCATGACCTTACTGCATCAATGGTGTTGACATAGGAAGTTCCTAACATTACAGCACCATCTCACCATTCAGTCTTTTTTTTCCACTTGAAACTGATACTCCAGAGGTCAGTAACTGCTGTAACTGGATCCATTGTGGCATCTCGGGTGGCCAACTCAACTTCACAACAGCATATAACAACTTATTGTTGGCATGGCAGGTTACTAGTAAAACATACAAGGTTGCCTTTCAGTGTTTTGTACCATTAGCACTGCCCATATCCATTGTGGACATCAGCCTTCCACCCTATCCATTGTTCACACACCAGATCCTACTACTCCAAGATGGTATATATTCAGGGGTAAATCATGGTCAGAACTTGTGCAGCATAGTGCAATACCAAACCCAACCAGCAGGGGGAGCTACATATGGTCAGAACACACCTTAGAAAATCAAAACAGTGGACTTGGTGTTGGGTGGCCACCTGTTAGCAAATGCCAGCTAGTATACAACTTGCAAAGGTATGGTATGTACACTGCCCAAGACTTTTATGGGTAGAATGATAAAATTGTTGGATTTCTGATTGTTTATCTGCTAACAATGTGCTATTAAATGTACAAATCATCAATCCAATAAATCAAATTTAAGTTCTTAATTCCAAGAGGCTGTTGTGAATAGTGGTAGGGGATGACAGGCAGAGAAATTCTGCAAACTAGAAGTCTATCAAGGATAACTTATTTGAATCAATCAGTTCAAGCAAGGATATTTAAGTAAAAAAATCTCTCTGCATTGCAGCAGGGAATTGTTCCCACATTAAACTTTGTTTATTATTCAATTTTATGGACAATCTTGTGTATTGATGTTTGTAATGTCAGCCTCTGCTGCCTGTAACCCACAAGTATTGTATTGTCTTACAACCCCAATAAAATCAACTATATCAGAAAACAAGGATGGAAGACAACCTAAAGAGAGACATCAAGCCTACCATGAGTTCTCTGAGCTGCTTCCCTGACAGCCCCCCGATCCCCAGGTCATCATCATCGCCCTGGCTTCCTGCTCGGGCAGCATCTGCCAACACCTGCAACATTATTACAACACAAAAATGTTAAACACAACTAACCTGAAGTTCAGGTGTAATGAAACATAATGTGCAGAGATAAAAATGCAGTGCTCAAAATACTCTTTTCAGGCTGCACCATCAACATTTAAGGTTGCCCCACTTCCAAGTTAATGGTTATACATGTAATATCCATTATCTTTCCCATGTAACTACTTAATATGTTTTATCTTATCAAGAAATAAATATAAAAGCTTATGCACGTAGGTGGGAGAAAAGTGGTGTTCCAATTGCAAAATTTCAGGTAGCACTATTGCTACCTCAGTACCTGGGTTTAAAATGAAGTTAAATGTGGTTGCATTTACAAGTGTGCAAGGGGTATTTTGAGTCTCATAGCCTTATTGAGATCATAGGGGTAGTGGGTTGTTCTCCACTGTGTCTAGGGTATGGTATTAGAAGGCGGAGCCCATCCCTCTCTTTCCACTGCATTTTAGTAGTTTTACCTTCCCAATTGACATATGTATGAATAGGAAGGTTTTGCCGCAGTACACACCTTTCCTTGGTGTATGAAGAACTCACTATATCTGTCCAACAGCAGTCCATGCAGCAGCCAGGCTGACAGTTGCTTGTAGAGCACACCATGGCAATAGTACAATATTCTGATGAAGAGAAGGTTTAGTCAGTGTTAAAGGAGCATTCCACTCCACACAGGAGTTATACTTTCCGATAGATATTAATTTTAGGAAGTGATAACTGCATACTACTTCACATTATACGATAAAGTACCCAGTTACTCCACATGCCTCAAAAGCATTCATTCGTCTACTAAACTCCCCAAGTACCCTCTAATTGAATTAATCCTATGGCTGAATACAATGCAAAACTTTTAGGTAAGGTTACAAAACTAATTTCAGGTTCGCTAAGAAATCTCGTCTTGTTCTTGTATTCTTTGCTATCTTATGAGCAATTTGCCTTCTCGGTGTGCTTAGCGTACCTCATTTATTCCGAAAATATGTACGATAAACACATTGTCTATGCGTATAGGGAATGCATGGGTAGGGTCTGCATGGGTTTCGTGAGTGTCATTATTGTACACATCACGTAATTCATCGCAAGGTGAATTCAACAAAATTCGGCTGATTATGTATTCATTGCCACATTATCTATTGGAAAACAAGACTTCCTTCTGGAGTGGAATGCCCCTTTAACAACTATGATCATGTTACACTGTGGACATGGAGTAAACATTTGCTGGTTAAGAAAATACACAGACAATAAAAGGATCATACAAAGCTGAGCTACATTCAATGTTACCATGTGTTTGTAACTTATGTGACCAATTAAGTCCATGAGCCATAGCTGCAAGAAATAAAGGTGAAAGTGATCTCAAACCCACTAAAGAGGTGTCCACTGGTTGTGACAGTGGAGACAGACAGAATATACAGTATTTACAGGTTTATTGTACCAGAGAAATTCCCCTAGCTTTTTTCAACAAGGGCAATGAATGCTGACAACTCTGAACAGCTGAAAGTTGTGTCCTAGGGGTTGCGACCCTTTCTGGTAGCGTGCATGTCAGGTAAGCGACACGGCCAGAATCAAACCGATGGCTTCTAGTTCCAGAGTTAGGGCTGCTAACCACTGGACTGCGCACGCTACCATTATAGCCATAACTGCAATCGCTTACACTCAAAGTACAAATATATATATGCATAGAATCTTAATAGAAAATAGATATAAATGTAAGCAACAGTCTCAAAACAGCAAAGCAACTCAATGAAAGGTACCTATTACAGATGAGCACAGTTTGTTACTTACATCTCCATGGCACTCCTGACCTCTGGCATCCCACAGAAGGAGTTTTTGTGCAGAATCTCCAGGATGTAACAGCCATGTGCTCGCTGGCTCTCCACCTGTCTGATCACCGATGCAATAGCTGGGAATAGCAGCTTGTACTGGGAGGAACACATAACAGAAGGTCATTACTGCAAGAGGAGCTTAGAACTTATAACTGCATATTGACTGCATGATTGGAGCTCATACAAAATGTTACAATGTTAGTTTGTTATATCATAGTCATAGCACATAGCTTGCAGAGCCTAACAGAAAAACATGATAATTTTCAGGCACGTAGTTGAGGATACCAAATGCACTGTACATAAATGAAGAAATCAAAGATGTAATTTTGTACATACTGGTAATGACATGTAACCTCCATTAACATTAAACTCTCCACCAGGTATGCACACTTTAGCTGTACAGAAGTGCAAATTATAGACTGGGGGATGTTGGGTTTGATATCTGTTTTCTACCTATCTTTCATGTGCCCGAGTCTCAGTAAATGTTACATATACAAATATGCTGTTCCTCCAAAACAACAAAAAATAAAGGTACTTACCTGCATCAGTTCAGTTTGGACATGAAAGACGGTCAGCTGAGGGTCCTCCAGGATCTAACAATCAAATAGGAATGGTGAAAAGATTCTTTAGTGAAAGTTCTTACAAAAGTTATTTAATGTTTGAATCCAGAACTAGCATGAAAGCTTATCTGTGTTGAAGATCCATATCAAAGTTAAGCAAGTTTTGCTGGGGTTGAATGAAAGGGATAACCTGTCCAATTAGAGGTACACCAGTCAACACTCAACAGAGACAGGGGCCAATATCGCTTACCAGGCAATTACAACAAGACTGGCAATAAAAATGTATTATTGCCATGACGACGATTGAGGGTACAACAATACAGCTCAAATCAGAAATAGACTGGAACTTCCCTGTCGCACTATCCCTGGCACAATATACTAGCCCACCTGTAACATAAACCTACAGCCAGCAGAAATGTACTATCCCTGGTACAGCACAATGGTCTGCCAGTGACCTAAACCTACAGCTGAGCACTACAGAAGTATTTCCTATCTGCCTGTGGCCTATGGCTTGAACAAGCTCTAGAAAAGAAAATGTATCCTTCATAACATAACATAACAACCAAGACAATGTAATCCATTGTGCAGAGTTCCCTGTCTAGTTTCAAAGGACAAATTCCTCCAGGGAGCAAGTGTGACCTAAATTCCACCATTGCATACCAGAGATACATCTGGAACAGATTTGGGGGGGAGGGCTTGCATACCCAGCATACTGCGTTCCTGTGGAAATGCCTGTGCAATTCCTAGAATTTTGGCAGACTGAATGCAATATATACCACTTGACGACTCCCCTGAGGCGTCGTCAAAAATTCACAGGGTAATTGAATCATCACTCCTGAATAAAGTAAACTGATGTCCAGCCAAAAATTCGAGGTACACAATTTCGCTGTGTTGAATGAAAGTTACAAACTTCATCACAGAAATCTGAGTATTAAGCTCCAAGCAGATGTAAAGATCCGGATCATTCTCCATACAGCCAGATCCCTATATCTGCTGGAGAGTACATAAACCATCTAGACCTACCTCGCGCTCCAGGGTGAGCAGTGCCTGTCTGTAGGGTTCCAGAACTCTCTCCACTCCACTGCAGAACGCGATCAGGTACAGTCCATGGAGGTCGGAGGTGTGGGCTGAAATTAAATAAAAGGACAACTATCACCACAGATTTAAAGTTAACTAAAAAGTTAGGTTCAAAAGCCTTCTATAATATGCTAAATCTACAACAAAGTCAAGGTCTTACCCATATTACACCAGTCCATCATAAATCACGACTCCCATAGCCATTTGAAAATTGAACTGAAAGTGGGCGTCCGGGTCTAGTCACCACCGCAAAATGTCAATTGCGCTCCATTGGGGATGTTAAAAAGGACACAGCATTGCCCATGCTACTGGTATGATTTTTACAAGCTACACAGGCACAGACAGCTAAATTAAATGCTTCCCCCAACAACTTTGTGTTGCAAAGGCTGCATTTCCAGTGACATCACCATGTTAAAGGCAAACCAAACCTTCATCAGAACTTTTTGCAATTTGCATTGAATAACATTTATTCCAATGTGTCTCAAAGCCTTACAAAAATGTGTTCTGACTGTTAACATACTGGAAATATGAGCAACTGCTGCACCTACAATACAGCATCATTTTCCGACACCACAAGTATCACACATTCACTACTAATTTGACTTACCTTCCTCTGTACCAGGGTGAATTGGTGCCCCACCATACTTTGTTGTGAAGGCTTTGAACTTCATGTAGAACGTGCCAAGTTTACAAAGGGAAGACAGGATCTCTTGCTCGCTGGGATGGATGAATGGTAGATCTGGAACAACCTGAAAATACACACGTAAAAAATCCAAATAAACTGCCGTAGTCATGATCTGCAAGCAGATGTGTGGGGAATACAGAAAGATTGTGTGGATGCCAATTTTTCCCACACCTGTTTTTTTTAATCAAATCACACTGGGAAGAAAACCTTTCCATAAGTGTGTTGGGTTCTTTAAATGTGGTTCTCCTCTAACATACTGTTACATAGGACCTTCATTTTACATCCTATTCAAGGGATGTTCCTAACCAACCCAACTCATCTCCACCTGAGTGAAGTGAGGATATTTTGTGACATCGTGGCATGTCAGGGCATTCAAACCCTGGGCCTTTGGGTCATACCAACTTAACCATTATGCCACACGACAATACTGTCACTTTTACCCAAAGCAAATCTCGACATTTTTAGACAGTCAAAAATGCACGAGATGTCAATTCATATCAGTTCTACGTACTGTAAATGCAGAAATATTCGCGGTGGATTAATATTCGCGGTTTTCGCGGCGGCCGCTTCACCGCGAAATTAAATCCACCGCGAATATTTCGTCTGCTGGCGCCGCCTAAGGTGCCCCTTTTCCGCTCCATGTACATACTACTACTGTCTTTGTCACTGTATAATGAAATGTTTGACATACTTACTACGGTGAAGACACACATGTAATTTTTTCATACGACCAACTGTAATACAGTACTGTACAGTATGTTCACCATGATACAAAGGTCGTACTACTGTATACTATTACGTATTGAGAGGGTAGATACGATTAGATCAGTAACAGTGGCTCACGCAAGAACAAGTCAAAAGCATGGAAACTGTATGTTCTATCCGTCTGTATAGGACCCTTACTTATACCGGGTAACCAGCAAGTGTTTTCCGACTGGCGGTTTGTAGAGGCGCCGGGTTTTACACGGCAGTTCGTGACTACAGTGCAGTGCTGAAAATGCATTGAATTTCGCGGGATGGCGCTACCGCGAAATTAAATCCACCGCGAAATGTCCATTTTGCCGCTACCGCGAAATTAAATCCCCGCGAAATTAAATGCATTTACAGTATTTTTAACAGTGCATGTGGTTCTCTGTAACAATATTCCATACATTCTAGATGCATTTCTTAGCTAGTGCTAATAATCTTCCAGGTTCTAATGCTATTAGTTGTTTCTGTGACCTATTCTTTTAATACATTTTATCACCGTAAAATAAAATGTCATAACGCCCCCCTCCCCCATCATCGAAAACAATCAAATTATTGAAACCAACCTCCAAACTACCGTCCTTCTCTACAAATATGTTGCCGGGGTATCCACTGAGGGCCAGTAGCACCTCGTGAAGCATGTTGTAGCTGTTTGTGGCCTACTACTGATGAAAAATGTACATAATCGTCCTGTCAACCCTTCAAAAATACAAGTTCTGAATGGCGGGCGGGAAATCCCAATAGCTGGCCTGTGATTGGTGGAGCGAAAGTGAATTACGTCATTTTCAACTTTGACCTGAGTTGATTTCAAGGGAATCCCCGATCTTGTCTAAAATCGGGCTTGGAGAGCTCAGAGATGTGGGAAAATTGATGGTTCTGAAAATTGATTATTTCTTGCAAACCAGCGAATCAGTAGTATATTGTAGTTGTTTCTGCTTGTACGATTTTCTGACGTTATATGTCGTTATCATAATAACCCTGGGCAGGTCAATATTAGCGCAGGTAACGCCCCCTGTATATGCTCACCACATAAACAACTCTTGAAGGCGTCTGGCTGGAATTAGGTTCATCGTTCATTTACAAATGTGCGGAAATAGCCAAACTTTCTAACCAACAGCTAGACTCTACCAGTCTCCACGTGTCGCCAGAACACACTAAAGTAGTTAACGTTAGCCGACCAAAAAGTACAGTCTCTAACTGCACGCATGCCGGATAACTAAAATTTATTTAGCCAATTTGCACTACTTAGCCATCTCCACTATTTTCCAGTGACATGTGGAGCCTGGTATATGGTAACCAACAGCTACGCCCAATGGTGACAATAAATAGTTGTTTATACAGGGACTTATCCAAAGTTTGCCTTGGTCGCGGTAAAGGCGAAAACTTATATCGTAAATACACCTGTTGTATTGATATAGGTTACAATCGGGGCGTATAACGTAAAATGTGAAAGTTTGAGATGGAAGACTTGGCCATGGGATCAAGGCAAAACTTGACATTGACATCAATGTCATCCCAACAATGTGACCTTCCGTTTCCTGAAAAGAATCACGAGACTGTCAGCTGATCATTTGGATAGACCCCCACGAGCCTTTGTTGTCGATTACATGCATCATTGATCATGCTAACCTCTGTTATATATAACAGACCAAATTGTGCACGCCAGTCCTAGCGAAAATACGTTAACCGGTTCTTCGTCAACGCACTGTGTATTCTGATGAGATTAAATATTCTTCAGTAATGATCAGAAATTCACACAAGCTTAGCTTGCTGTGGGAAATTTATTGCACATTTTCCCACACCCCTCCTATCCATTTGGTCCGTCCCCATTTTAACTACTCGAGCACTAAAAAATGGCTTGCCTTTTCCTGCTCGCTGTGGTCGGTTTTAGCGCCATTCTCGACCTATCCACGTCCGTACCTGTGGCTAGTCGAGACGATTTTCACCTGTGGGTGAAGGAGAACGGAAAGACATACCAAGACGAGAAGGAGTTCGAGCGCAGGTTTGAAATCTTCTTGCAAAGCGCCGAGGAAGTGGCCGCTCACAATGCAGGTGGTCACTCCTACGAACTCGAGCTCAACAAGTTTGCAGACATGACGTTTGAGGTTTGTTCATCCAGTTTTGTTTTTATCTTATCTCACAGATATACCAGTATATATATAGTACGGCAATCAAAAGGGAGAAAAAACACGTACAACTTCATTTCAAATGTTTAGAACTCTCGTCCATGAAAAGGGAGGACCCGGAAATGTTCTCTCTATTCCCACGTATGTGATTGATAGCTTTATACTGGATTTTCGGCAGTCATTTACAACTGTGTGTTTTCGTCGTTTCATGCCTTGATCAACGTTTTGCACACCCATAAGACATACCCACACTCATACCCATTCTGTAGGTTAAACGCTACTAACGGTGGCATGCAATAAAATTCTCTAGAATTGACATCACGAGACGCAATAAAAGTTCAATGACTTTTGAACTATGACGTAGCGGTACACGCCACATGAACAAGTCATGCGTTTTTACAGTGCGTGTTGTCTGACTCCATCTACAGCACTCCAGTATAGCGGCGGGCAGTACAGATTATGAAACGTGTCATGAATTATTATACGTCTTAGTATACGTCTAACAAATGACTTGTTTCAGCACTGATCGTCCCAATTGCAAACTACATTTTCTTACACCTAGAGGCTATACTCATGCTTGTTTGTATATCATGCAACTTGTTGTCAAAGAGCTTTTTTTCTAATTATAGAATTCCCCGTTTAGAATTTGATCTAAAAAGCCACCCCCTGTGCATGTTGAGCTTCTCTTTGCCAATCACGTTTCCGCAAAATCCTTCTATTGTAATGTAGAAGCCGTTTAATTGCCATTTGACAGCATATTTCGTGCAATTATCCAGGCGGTGCGGTAAAGCTATTCAGATGCACCGCACGTCCGCAAAACCACGGGCCTTTGGAGTTTGGTACGCTTTACACAAGCGTATTGGCCCAAATCTCAGAACACACTAAATCCCCAGTGTAAAGAGAATTCTAAATGTCTGATTCTGTGCAATTAACAGAAGTGTGCGGTATCCGTTGTGCATTTAACCGGCGTCTACTGTCCAGGTTCTAAAAGTGTTTTAATACTGTCGCTGAATTTGTGCAGCTAGCTTTGATGCCCCAAAATGACGGACTCTTGTATTCTGTATGACACAAGGAATTTCGGGATGCGTACCTGATGACGACACCTCAGAACTGCTCGGCTACAGGGGAAAAGAAGGCGCGGGTCCAGTCCCGGGCCGGTCCCGTCCCAGGGAAGAAGGACTGGCGGGACAAACCCGGCGTGGTGTCCGGAGTCAAGGACCAGGGGCACTGTGGGTCCTGCTGGACATTCTCTGCAACAGGTGAGAGTCGAAATACATAGGAACAGGAACTACACTGAATAACCTTAGAAAAGAGAGCTCAACGAGTGACGCGTGAACCTATTGACTTTGACGTTTGATTGTGATAAGTATATTTTCGTGATAGTGATGTGTGGTTAAAATATTAAAGGAAAAATATGTGCAGTTTACGTTACGTCGATGTAGGTTAGACATCCAGGTAATAAGATACGCCAAAAATAGTTACTCAAGCAAACGTCTGACCGTTTCAAAACCATATCCAGTTGCTTGAGTAACTATTTTTGGCGCAGTTTACGTTACGTGTAGGTAAATTCCCGCAGCGACATACATAGTACAGTCAGTAGAGGCTGCGACATCTGAGATTCCTAAATGAAATTCAAAGATGAAAAGCGTCTTTTAAACCAATTATGACATTAATTGTCATTCAAATCCAACTTTGAAACGTGGAAAGGGGGACTTTAATATAAAGCATCATTTCGGCAAGGAGATTTCATCTATCTACATGTGACGTTTCATGTTTCCACAGCCTTTTCCATAATGTGAATTCAATGTTTTAAAAATCACTCTCAAGTCCTATGCTAAAGTTGTTACCCCTGCTACTCTGATACGTTGCCCAGGTTGCCTGGAGTCTGTGACTGCCATCGCGTTCGGTGCCCCCATGAACCTGTCCGAGCAGCAGCTGGTCAGCTGTGCGCAGGGCTTCAACAACCACGGCTGTGAGGGCGGGCTGCCGTCACAAGCCTGGGAGTATGTCAAGTGAGTGGAACAACTGAAATAACTTGTGTTTTCAGTGAGTTTCAGCAATAAAAGCTCCTTGGTTTTAGTGATCATTCTCCAAAAATTGACTATGTACACCCCCAGATTGTATTTAACCTACCAGTACCACACAAGCTTAAAGCTTGGTATTATATCAAGTGAGTGGCACAACTTTAGTTACTTGTGTCAACTTGTGGGGTTTCAGTTCTCATGCGTCCGAATTGACGTTCTCGCCCAAGATGATGACCTATCATGATCAGTACCAAACATACGTATACATTTCTATTTTTCGTTTCCACAAACAGCCCGGCCGGGTCCCGCCGGTTTGGAAATGTGACGTTTGTCTAAGACAGTGACAAGTAAATATGATAACAATCAAGTCATGATGAGGTTGGACTAGTGATAAAAACAAAGGGTTTAATTATAAAGACCAACAAGAACGAGGTGGTTGAAAAGGAAGTCAGAGTTGAAAAGGGAATCTTTTCAATGTCTTATTGCCTACCATGGTAAGACAGTTCCGTGAGAAGTTGAATTGTCAACTGACATTTTATATATCGCGTTCAGGTGGGCCCAGGGTATTGAAAGCGAGAAGGACTACCCCTACACCGCTAAGGATGGCAAATGCATGTTCAACACCAACAAGACGATTGCTTACGTCAGAGATGTCGTCAACATCACCCAAGGAGACGAGGACGAAATTCTTAAGGTGACGTCAGTTACACGTCTGATGAAATTCGTTCAATTGGTGATACACTTACCTAATCATTACCCCCATGAACTGATATTCATGGAGCGAGGTTATATTTTCACCAGCGTTTTTTTGTTTGTGTGTATGTGTGTGTGTCTGTGTGCCTGTCTACCTGTATGTCTGTCTGTCAACAAGATAACTAAAGAACGGCTGGATGCATTGGTTTCGTATTTGATGTGCTGTTGGGGTGTGACAAACACTGGAAATGCGTTAGATTTCGGACCACCTAGCGGCTTTCCTTAGTACTGCAGGGGAACTGCATACATTGTTTACGCAGACGTATGAAGACGTACTTGTTGGTTTTTACAGGCGGTTGGCACACTGAATCCTGTCAGCATCGCATATGAGGTTGTTGCTGGCTTCAAGCTTTACAAGAAGGGCGTGTACTCCAGCAAACTGTGTCGGCGCGACCAGGAGCACGTCAATCACGCAGTACTGGTGGTGGGGTACGGCGAAGACGAGTCAGGTCAGTCAACAATGTCGTAAAATATCCTTGTGTAGTTGGAGAAGGTTTTTTCTTGGCAAACAAGACGACACAGCTGACGTTTCGGTTACTGAGTGTCACCTTCCTCAGGGCAATACTGACTGGTACTATTCCACACTGCAGCTAGGTGTCGCTGCTAACAATGCAGTCCCAAACATCGTATCATCATACATGCGTCAGTTATTATTGCTCTAAGGAAGGTTACAGCTGTGCACTGACGCAAGAACCTTGTCACCCAGTAATCCTCCAATCCGATAGAATTACTAGTATTCACGTATCCTTGTGTTTGATGATATAAATGTGGAAACTAAAATTGAACGGGTCTCTCATTGAACGTCCACCGAGGGAAGTGCTTTCAACATTGTTATAACTTTACTAGTAGCTTAAACTATCATTCATTAACATCATGGTAATTGTTCCACCACAGGTGTTCCCTACTGGATTGTGAAGAACTCCTGGGGACCCAGTTGGGGCATGGACGGCTACTTCTTGATCGAGCGCAACCAGAACATGTGTGGGCTGGCGGAGTGCGCGGCCTACCCGCTGCCTCCAGACGACAAGTGATGCGCACGATTTTAACAGAAATTACGATTTTGGAGCTGTCTTTATTGCAGAAGAATTCTATAAATTGTAATAAAAACTGTTACAATCACGTCTCTGACCCGTTTCTTGCGTCGCTGACTGTTCTCCGTCCGTCACAAGACGATGGGGCGTTCTTGTCTATGACTTCTTGTTTTACTATATCAAATCTTTATTCTTACCGGGCCGTTAAATATCTATACTACTACCTATACCTATATCTATACGGTCAACTATTGACATGTACATATATAGATACAAATGACATGCATTTTTCAACACATAACGTTACAAACACAAATACGTGTATATTTCGATACACTGTTTCTGGTGGATGAAGATACTTCACGTGATCTTATGTGAAGGACACGTGCATACGCACACAATTAATCTTATCACCAGCGGTGGCCAATGGCGAAAAGTGCATTTTTCTGACCAATGACAGACCAGAATTCTCTACACGAACCAATCACCAGTCGCCATGCATCAGCCAATGGTGCCTCTGGATGATTGATTGCTTCACCAATCACAGACCAGTGGTGATTTTTGCACCTGTTCAGGGCACACATTCTGTCAGTCTGTCCAGACCATTGTCTTCTCATTGACGGTCGACTATTCAACCAAGCAACACCTTACCCAATTCTTCACACGATGTCGTACCGTAAGCCGGAATGTCTGTCCTCCGCAAGGGAAGCGAGGGGCTGGGGAAGGAAGAAGGAGAAAGTCACCGTAAGGTACTTCACGTCAATGTCTGGGGAGATGCAAGAAGAATCTCCGGGTTTATCTACAAGGAGAACCGCCGCGTTCTAATCGGTGAGACTGCCTCGGCTTAGCATTAGTCGTGTTGGTAGAATTTATTGATTAATTGCTGTTGAATAGAGGTGTCGAGTTCTAATTGTAGAGTCAATTCCAAGTCACCGAGATGGTTTTGAAATAATATTTGTAATAAGTTTGAACTATTTTGAGTAAAAGAACATTTCAGTCACTTAAGTTCGAAATTGTTCAAACATTTCAAAATGAAAGTTTAAACATGTTTGAACCTTTTTATATTTGTTGGAACATTTGGGAATGTAATGA
The DNA here is from genome assembly GCA_019207045.1 of Branchiostoma floridae x Branchiostoma belcheri. Lineage (NCBI taxonomy): Eukaryota > Metazoa > Chordata > Leptocardii > Amphioxiformes > Branchiostomatidae > Branchiostoma > Branchiostoma floridae x Branchiostoma belcheri. Next base: position 25,574,262 of record CM033025.1, on the reverse strand, counting down.
TATAATTATCTCTTTTTTTAGAACAATTTTCAAACATTTATGTGTTTTTGTCTACTGTTCCAACATGTTCCAACATTTTGTGTCATTTTTTCCCTCCATAAAAACTTTTATTGACCCCATAAACAAAGCTCCTAAGCTTGGTCCTTTGTTTGGCTCTTGTATTTTTAGATCACTGTAGTATACACTGGTGAGTCTTTTGTGAGAAGGTGGCAGACAGACATAATTTCCTGCACTTGGCAGGGATGTGTGAATTGCCCTCCTCCCAGCCCACTGACCCAGTTTCATCATATTGTTTCCATGTTCGAACATGTGATCACAAATGATGCATCTATGTTGGAACAGTTTAGAAACTAACAGAAATAATGTATTTGATGTTAGAAATGTTTCTAACATGTTTGAATACTATAGAAATATTTAGAACGTGACATAGATGTTATAAATAGTTCTAAACAGTTACTTATCACAGATTGTTACAAAGATTTCCAAAATGTTGGAACAAAAGGCAAGAAACACCCTCTCGGTAATATGGAATCGACTCTATGCCACATTCCCACTTGGCATATGGAAACCGTCAAACCTTTTGTTGGTTGCTTAGCCTTAGCTACGTACACGTTAGTAAAACCACCACATCTTATTGTATGTCACATTCCCACTGCCTTTGTAACCGTTGAGCCTTTCATGCTTGTTGCAGCAGAGGTGTGGCAAATGATGCATGCCCATCTCTTCTCCCGACACCGCACCGTGCTATGGACTGTCTTGCCTCGGGCCAGGGAGGCTAGGGCTGCCGAAGGGGCGCCAAGCGTCAACGTTGGGTTCTTACAACAATGTCCGTCAAGAGAATCTGAAACGTCTGGAATCTGAACGCCGAAACGTCTGGACACAATAAAGGAGGCAAGGTAAATTACTGTTCATGTACTGTATGATAGTCAACTCAAGAACATTCAGGCATCATCTGTTTCGCAGCGCTAGCGTTTTTGTTTACTTCAACGTGAACCACTGAAAATGTTCGGTAATCAGGAAAGCGAAATATGTACTGGGAAACTTCCGACAGTTCAATGAAATATTCCAATAATCTTTCTTTGTGCAACATAGGGCGCGTGAAGACCTGAAAATACTGAAATGCCTGTATTTCCAACATCACCACAATGGCTTGATGGTCGTACCACACGTGACACGGTGAGCATTGTTTGTACCGTACTATGATTATAGGCTCTGTTTATTAGCATTAGCTGTTATCCATATGTATACCTAGGTGTACAGTTATTAGTAACGTACTTGACAATGACATTGTATTTGAAGTTTTGACCCTGCATACCTGTTTTATTTATTCACACGTGCCGCTGTCCAGCCGTTGAACCTTTTGTTGTTTGTTGCAGCTGATGTACGTGCGTACAGCTGGTTCTGTTGAACCTCAAGTCATCGGAGAAACAAGCTTGAAGACAAGGGATTTGCAGGCTCAACCGAAGCCATCAAGTAACAAACGTTCATGGTGGGACATACAAATCCTGACAAGACGTTGCCCAACGCCAAGTTCGTCATCTCCGTGGTCAGAACGACGAGGGTCGTGTGCACACCCTGTTAGAGGATCTGGTGTAAGGCATCCAAGAATCAGGTGTAAGGCATCCAAGAATCATAAGGTTTGCATGTTTCATGCGAAAACGATCGAAAGCTGTTTCTAGAACTCCTTAAGGTGTATGCGTCATTTACCTGGACAGTTTTTCTTGTATTGTAACTTTGTCAATGCGCAATTTGTATCATCGAGACTGAGATATAGAGCGGAAAACATATTGCAGACATAAGCTGGCACTGACTTGTCTTTGGCATGATGGAAAGTTAATGATTTGTGATGTTCATATTTCTATACAACTGTATCTTTAACTGAACGTGCGATTCCATGTGTTTGCAAATATCCCTGCCAACAATACCTCAGGAAATCTCTTGGCCTGTAGGAAGGAGCTTGAGTGTGTTTTGTTGACATCTTGAGTGATGTTGGTGGTGGTGGGTTGGGGCGTTTTGTGAGTGGTGGCTTCTTTTGCAGGCATTGCTTTTGTCGGTTTCCGTGGCATGCAGGTCCGATGTGTGGCTAGTAAGGTTTCTATGATTGTGTTGATGGCCGGAGTTGTGTTCGGAGTTACTGTGAGGTTCCGTCCTCTGGAAAGCAGGGACTTTTCTGGTTTTGTTAGTTTATGGCTGCTTGGGTTCTTCTACCGCGTGTCGTCTTTTCTGCCTTGTGTGATGGTCTATGGGTCGGGAACCTTAGACCATTACACAAGCTGCCCTGTGTCGTAATCTTGGGTCCCGAACCAAGACGACGGCGCAGGAACAGAAAGGAAGACATGTGGTTGAAGAGCCTGAGTTGTTATGAACTAACATGACTAGAGAAGTCCCTGTTCTCTAAAGGACTGAACTTTGCAGTAACTCCGGATGCAATCCCGACCATCGGCATAGTCACAGAAACCGAGTCAGCCATACGTCGGGCCTGTATGCCGCAGAAACTGGCTGAAGCGCTGTAGCCACTGCTCTCAGAATGCTCTAATCAACCACCAGTAACATTACTCAGGATGTCAACTACACGTGCTCAACGCCTTGTCACTGACCAGGAAATTGCGATTCTCCCTGTTGACGATGTCGCAGATAGACAGAGGGTATTGTATGTTAAGTTCTTAAAGGCTCAAAATCTAACATCACAAATCATTAATTTCCTATCATGCTTGCAACAGCAGCATTTCTGAAGTCTGATGAGAAAAAATGAAACATTTTAATGTCTGCATTGTATTGAGATTAACAAGAACTTCATCTACGAAGTACGCATGGAATATGGAATAATTCAAATTGTGCTGCATGATTGAAGTGATTACCTTCCTCTTTGTGATTGTGCTATATTCTACTTGTGATTCTTATATCTTGGCAATTTTGCCAGCACACACATGTAGGGCCTTTCACCGGTGTCATGCTTGTCAAAATTATATTTCTGTACAGTAGAATAGTCACATCTTTAAGGGTTTCCCTCCAATGTCTGCTTTTGTATGTTGGGATAAGTTTGGTGAAAACCCCACATATGTGAGGGGAGTGTGGATACATTAATCCAATGTATTACGTTGTCCAAAGTGAATTTCTATGCAGCAGAATAGTTATACTTTTGATTTTTTTTCTTTTGTATGGGGTCTCGCATGTTGGGAATAAGTGGGACTTTTGAGTTGCCCTGTACTTGTTGGGATTCTCGTTTTGCTATATTTTGCTAAATGTTGGAATTCTGTGCAGTGGAATAGTCGCACTGGCAATGTGTACAAGGTTTTGTTGTAAATCTATTCATTGCACCATCCGTCACAAGGTGTCTGGCAATAAAATGTTTGTTTTGCGTTCGTTCTTTTTAAGACACTGACTGAAAGTCTTTTGTTCTCACTTAGCCTTTTCATTTCGTGTATTTCGCCTGTATTCTTGTACAAGAGTGACCACCTTGTCCTAGAATAGAGGCAAAAGACACGAATACAGGCTTTGAGAGCGAAAGTCTCGCGTATATCTAACACTTACTAGTCATGGTTCCACATCGTGTTCTATAAATGCGTTCCCGCCAGGCATACGTCTTTACGTCTTTGGACGCATTTTTTTCTGGAAAGACGCACTCAGCTCGGCTGAATGCGTCCATAAAAAAATCTGTAAGAAAGGCTGACCTGTACCACCAGTGTACAAAATGTATCTGGAATCTTTTAAAAAATCTGTCTTTATAAGAAGGAATCCTACCTTTACAATTTATACTTCAAATTGTTCACTTTCCGGTCATCCCATGGGGCGGAGCGCGGCACGTTTTACAACTAGCGGACCCATGTGCGACACACCCAGCCACGCGCCAGTCTGAGCTGTCCGTTGCGCAATATAATTATTTGTAGTCCGTGAAATAACGATACATCTGACAGCCAGCATTCTGTAACACTGGAAGAAATCTTATGCAGATTTTATATTCTGATTTTAACATGATACTTACTTGTCCTCATTTTCATGTATTTGTTAAAGATTTGTGGTTAATACTAGTATTGAACAAACAAAATGTTCTGCGCGAGTGTTGCACATCTCAACAAAAGTTCTCACGCTGTGGGCAGTTGATTAGCAGTCGGTTTCTTTGACAACAGGCCGCCGGCGCCAAGCAGTCTAGATTGGCCACCAGGTCCAAATCCAATCATCTTAATAACCAATCAGCGTTTGATAAATGTAATGATGTACTCTGTCATTGGTCACCGGAGAAAATACAAAAATTACCGAGTATAAGCGCACCTGACGTTGTTTTGTGATATTGGTAGGCGCCCGTGTCGTCTGGCAAGTTTCTTCCCTAGCTGCTAACAATTTACTATTAAAGTTTCCCCATTTATCCAAGTTAAAAAAGCGGTGCGCGGTAAATAAGTGAAGAATCCAAAACTATACACTTTATTTCTTATTTCCAAAATTTCTTTTGTTTCAAAAAGACAAAATTTGTGGCAGAAAAGGGGCCGCAATATTGTTGTCAAGCGTCGATCGAGTCGGCTGTGCACTGGCGTAGGCCTCCGTGGCACATGGCGCGGCACGCCCCCCTCCCAAGACGGACCGTCGATCGCAGCGCCCAGCACGTTGGAACGTCTTTCTGGCTACTAGTTCAAGGCTACCCCGGCACTGATCACTGCCAAAGAGGCAACAGATCGTCCTCCTTCGAGTAATGTATAGCGTTCTTGGTCTCTTTAAAAATAAATCCAGCCAAAGATTTCACGCCGAAAACGGGGTTACCTGAGGTCGCAGGAAACAAACGCACGCTCGTGGAAAATGACGGCACAGCCTTGTAAAACCCCACCGATTCGTGAGTGTGATGTCGTCGTTATTTTATCGTCTCGGAAAACTATTTGATGATGGAGGGCCAACATCGATCGCACGAGGTCGACATTTTTTTATTCAATGACGGAAGAAATTGGCAAAATTTTTCCATGGGCTGACGAACTGGCTAGAGCCCTGTTGCGAAGCATAAAAAATCCAAAAATTTTCGTGTCTGGAGAAATTATACCCGGGCCAGATCACTGACGGCTGATTCCCCGTGCTATAGTGTATTTTTTGAGAGAGGGCGGTTGTCGATTACTGAATTACGGGAGTAAAAGAGGCAACCGACATCCAATCTCAAGCGCATGATTTTCCTCTCAAATTGCGGGAAATTGTGTTTTAGAGGGTTTGAAAATCCAAATTTTCCCGGGGAGCATGCCCCCGGAACCCCCTAGAATGCGAGCGCCTGCGGCGCTCGTCTCGCGCCTCCGGCGCTCAATATCCCCCTCAGAAATATTTGGACGCATACTTTCAAGAACCTGGCGGGAAGCCTGTTTATAATAATAATGAGTTTTATTTCCGTAAAATGATATTTTCTAACCAATGTGTACATGACCTTTGTTACATTTCAAATATTTTGTGTATATCATTATGAAGTGCAATCATTCTACTCTGAGCAATTTACGTTAGTTTATTTTTTACTTCTTGTAATATTGCAAATATAAGTCTCTTGTTCTCACTTTAACCTTTTCCCTGCATATTGCGGCCTTTCTCAAACAAGAGTGGCCGCCTTGTCCCAGAATGGAAGCAAAATACATGCATGGATACGGGCTTTGAGAGCAAAATTCTTCTTCGTCTGAAATAGTCTCACTCTAAGGGCATATAGAGATGTAATGATTTTGCTGGTAGAAATCCTGTGGCTTTGATATTGCAATTGCGGTAACACATTGTGCATCTTGTAAAAAAAAAAACGGGCTTGTATTTTTCTGTCCTTGTCAGTGATGTAGTTATGTATAATTTAGTTACTTTTGTTAATTATCTTAGGAACTGAGCCTGAGGAACTGCATGATAAGAAATAGATAATGGAGATAAATTAACTGCTCTCCAACTGTTTGTGAATGTCGACTTTGGTCCCCCTTGTCGTATGACCTTGGTACTATGACCTTGATACTACGGCAGAACTTTATTTTTTTCAACGTTAACATGCTATAGTCTTGATTTTTTCTTGGCAGATAGCTTACGATAAGACCTGGTGTAAGTTTGAGACCCCTATCAGCCTTCTGTGGAACTGCAGTGGCATTTGTGTGAAATCAATGAAAGGAAGGTAACTCAAGAAAGAGACTACGAATTTCTATCATATGCGTCAAGATAAAAAGATATTGTACAAGGCATACAAGTACTAATGCCGTAAAATGCCAAAGTTGATTTCACAGACAAATGCATTTATTTGTAAATATTTATGATATATGAAATAATCACGTAGATGTTTGAATATTGATGCAATAAAACTTTAAAGACAATTTTGTACGGTCAAGTATTCAAAGAAATTTATATAGATTCAAAGTCTCATATTCAATCTTTCATCTTATTCAATCTTTTGTGAAACAATTATAACAATTGTGGCTATGATATTCTTTCATTGAAAAGTATTTCATTTCTAGTATTGTCAAAAACCCCTTGTGGTGACTTGGAATGGACTCAGGATTATATCAGGCATTTAAACCACAAAATGCCGCCAGGGTATGCAGAAATCAAGATGACTTGGTCATGACCATATCTCAAAATCTGTTCCTTTGCATGTTTCACGCGTGTTTGGAATATGCTGTGCCGCATTTTGCACTTTTAGACAAATTTACACAGCCAGGCTCATGTTCACACCTATACTACCGGCTTAGAGAAAAAAATGGCACACAAAAGTTTTGCAGAAAGTTTTAAAAACACAAAAGTTTCGCAGAAAGTTTGAATTTATGATAGAACTGTGCTTTCGGTCACTAGGAAACTAGTGTAATATAACATTGAACAAATGTTTGCCCTCTAGACGCTCTTCAGTCAGAATTACACTCGCCTATAACGTGTCTGATTACTCCAAGGTTATGGAAACCCTGCCACATGGCGAACTCTTCCTCCATCTTGTGCCGGGGACCGTATCCTCCTCGGTCATAGTAGTGGTAAGACACGTTCCTGTTGTTGTATGTTGTCAGGGGGTAGTACCCGTACATGGAGATCCTGTCACAGAAAGTCGAGGCCAGGGCGAAGGTGTTCAGGCCCGTAGACGGGAGTTTCCAGCGTTTTCCGGCAAGTTTGCAGTACAAACTGGAAAAAGAGAATGTACCATCGAACAGTCAGCTATTGTATCGGAAATGACATACGAGGCTCTTGCATTTCAAGTTCACCCAGAAAAAAACTCGTGGGAGGAGGGTGTTTGTTAACAGGTAATTTTCCATTTTTCTTCCGGCGATGTCCAACGAATTTTTTTTACAACTTTATATCCTTCAAAATTTGATTCTACGAAGCTGCTCAAGTAAAAAAAGGATTTCATTCACTATTAATCGACAAATGATGGCACTGGGTGATACCTCAAGACAAAGCTCACATTAGTCCTCAATGACAAAAAATTATTCATGAAAATAAAAGATGCGCAAAGTAAGAATAAGTATAAACATATCCGTTTTGTATAGATGAAGTTCGTTAAGTGCTCTTTCAAATCATTTATGTGGGCATAGACTTATAAGACTCATTAAACAATGTAATAGGACTTTAACCCTCATCCGACCGTTACATTTTTACAACGAATCTGACCGTATGGGGTCATTTTTGACCCCATTTTGTTTTGCTCATAGACATATTTCTGCTGGCTTATTTTGTCATTTCTATGTATTTACTGTTTCACTAATCTATGAAAAATATTTTGACAAGTTTTGGTGTCAGTAGTTATTACTCACTATCATAATTTATCCAGAAAATGAGGACAAACCACATTTGCTCTGAAAATCTACCATACGCAACTTACTTAAACAATGTTTTGTCTTATCAATTTCTAAACAATAATTGTGATGATGCAATAATAATGAGAGCATGATAATGTTATTTAACAAGAAAAAAATGCAATATTTGTGAAAAGTAACGAATTTATTAATTATGCACCATAGTCCGCCATCTAAACACATACATACAATAACTCTTGTCTATTTTCCCGCAAAGATCTTTCTTGTAGGTTCCTTCTGCACATTCTGTCCATAAATTGTTTTTTTTTAATTAATTAGAAACGTTTTCACGTTCATTAGCATAGGTAATAAGTGCGTGTTATCATGATTTATGCAGAATGTCAAAAAACTGTGTTTTACTAAAATACTAAATTTCTTTCAAAATATTCGGTGTTTACTCATCTAAGCAACTATAACTTGTTGCTGTAATAGCAATGCTGAGGAATGCCTGTTATTTTATTGAAATGTCTTGATATTTATGTAATTAATGATTCATAATTGGCTGGGGTCATTTTTGACCCCACCGAACAAGACACAAACTTTCAAGTATAGCTTATACAATAATGGGCAAAACTCGGTGAAAAATTGGTAGATGTTGTAAAACATGTATACAAACAAATTCACGGAAGAAATTTTTTCTTTGATGAAAAACGTTGCTATGGCAGATTAAAATATACGCCTGGGGTCAAAAATGACCCCATACGGTCGGATGAGGGTTAAACTGTACCACTGTTAGATACGTTGTCTGACCCTCGTCCCTCATGACCTCGATTAAAAGCGGCTGCAGGTCGATTTGAACTTTAATGAATAAACAAAGTTCAAACAAACAAAACGAAACAGAGGTCGCCAAAGTGCCGCAGCTTCAGTGAGAAAACCCCATACAATATTTTTTTCAAGGACTTACCGTTTGTTTTCCATTGCAGACTGGTGCGAGAACGCTAGTGTAACGGGGATTTTGTTGTCTCTGATGACTCGATCTATGCCCTTGAGTTTACTGTATTCGGACCACCAACCCACTGCAGAAAGGGAATAACTAAATATCATCCCTGGCGACTCACTCAGTCGGGTAAGAATAGCTCTTTTCGCAGTCTCGTTTTCTGGTCCTAAGTTGGTGAAGATCTCACACACTTTTGCATGGTTTATCGTTGTGAGGTCGGTCTTCTTCCCAACATCGTCGGCGTACGGGACAGTTGGCGGGAGGTTGTTCCGAATGACGAAGTCGTGAGCGTCTATCTCAGCACCACAGCCGCTGTTGAGCAGTATCCCCCCGTTCCCTACCACTGCGCATGTCCGGTAATGATTGACGTGTGTGTGCGTGACGTCACAGGGCACCCCTGCAGAGTTGAGACGTGTGAATGTTGCCGGGTTGCACTTCTCCAAAAAGACGTCGATGTCATCGAAATCAATGATGTTCTTTTTTGGGTCGAAATACTCTCGTGTGATGTTTCTGTGTGGAAACATGTACAGTTCTGCAAATATTCATCTATCAAACACATACTTTAGTGTTAGGGGTGGGAGTAAAAAAGTAATGCCATTTTGGTTTTATAACAGGCTCATTTTTTCATCCAATGAGGTCCTTTAGAGTTCGAAATACAATGTATTATGGAAAATCTTCGGGTGACTCCCTTTACCTTTGTCGTGTCAATTAAGTTCTCTATAATGTTGTGTAATAACTTACTGGATTAGATGAATTCGTTCCTTGTTGAAATGGCCGTGTACCTTGCCCGCGGGTTGGTTCTGAGATTCGAGTGCTAACCGGATTGTCGAATGAACTGTGCATGGGCCCCATGTAAAGACGGCAAGCTTGAACATGCCTGTCCATTTGTCCATCACCACCAACAGCACGGTCATGACAACCAACGCCAGGCACAGGACGGACTTTCTTCTCGTGACCATGACAGCACTCTGAGAGGAAATGGGAAAACGGTGCATCATGTATGAGCCTCGCATATCTTGGTAATAAGATATATTACGGATGTTCAATCTAGGCTTCATTGTACGCTAAAATTCTGGAGCCGGCTACGTTTTAACGCTAGTTCCCCTTTATCCGTGGGATAAGCTATATCCATTGTTTTCCAAACCAGGGTATTTAGGTATATCAAGTCGATGAACAGTGGTTTGAAGCTGCAATATTTTCAAAATACCGCAATTTGAAACCAGCATCCGTCGACTTAATATCCCTAGATACTCTATTTTTAAAAACAACGGATATAGGTTACCCCGCGGATAAAGGTGAACGAGCGGTACGTCTAGCATGGAGATCCCATTACACCTTTTCACCTCATATATAGTAGCATTAGCCAATACATTGCGTAAAGCAGTCAAGAGATTTGAGTGCCAGATCCATGATGGCATTACATTACCCCGGACATTTCTTTCCTGGAGCATATAACCAAGAGTTTTTGAACTGGGTAGAACTTATACCAGTAATGGTACAGGGAGGAAGCCGTACGAAATCGCAACCGCTACTTCTCCAAAGACCAACACATCTACTTGGAGGGGCTTGGTGCACGGTCAAAGGCGTGGAAAGTTCCAGTACGGAAGTCAACGGTTTTCAAAACATGTGTTGATTCGATCCTGCAAATGTACCGGCTACGGTGAAATTGGACTCTAGATCTATCGAAAACGTTATGTGAACACTTCGAAGGAGACTTTACTCTGATGACCCTCAATATTTCATTGAAATACCCAAATATTCAACAGTACGGTACCAGAGGGGTCTATTGACGGTACTAAATTCATTCATTCATTCGTTCGTTCGTTCGTTCGTTCGTTCGTTCGTTCGTTCGTCACGGTGGGACTCAGAGTTATAGGGTCGTAAGTAAGGATGAACCAGAGACACTGAAGTTGCGATGAGGTGTACTTTATTCGCCAGATCCTCTCTCCCTGACCTCCGCATTCTCAGGTCTTTCTAGACTGACCCCGCCTAACGCGGCTATCTCCCGGACCTCGTGTCGTACATCTCGTCCTTATCATAGTACATGTGGTCCTTATTGTACGTCACGACGTCCCCTCGTGACACATTCATTCATTCATTCATTCATTCATTCATTCATAAATATCTAGACGGCTGTGCCTTCCAGATTTTGGCGCGTAAAACGGCGCAACGTTATCATATGTCCTGTAGCATTTATTTCCACAATACCGCCACGTTAACTGCGAGTTCGCAAGCGATACTAATTTGACAAATGATCAAGGCATAATTTTCTCCAGTTACATGTTGCTGTTACCGCTTACCTTTGCCACTTGTTGTCTGTACCATTTTTTGTCTCTCTTGTCGTGCTAAAAACGCAATAACGTATATACTTGTAACACACCGCAGAATTACACGGTGAACTGCATGGCGCGTGGTTAGGAGGGGGTTCAAAAGTACCGCCAGGAAGAAACACTCTTACTAGTAAAAGAATGTGATGGTGGGGTGCTATCACATTATTTCACTAATACGGAGACCATCTATATATCTCTTACTAGTAAAATAATGTGATAGTGGGGTGCTATCACATTGTTTCACTAATAGAGACCATTTATATATTTCGCTTACATCTGCTTGGCCAAGTTGGTGAATACACCAGCCATTCATCTGTTTTCAATTCATTGCAAGGCAAGAAAAATGCCAGTTGAATACAACATCAGTATATGATTGTCACTGCGCAGAAGTTTTAGTTGCACAGTGTCATTGAGCCATTCCTTCATTCATTCATCCGTTCGTTCGTTCATTCATTCATTGAAGACATGACGCGGAGCTGTACTCATGACGTATAGCGCATCCAACTTGAAGCACACACATCCTTTTACTAGTAAGAGATATGTAGATGGTCTCTTACTAGTAAAATAATGTGATAGTGGGGTGCTATCACATCATTTCACTAATAGAGACCATCTATATATCTCTTACTAGTTAAATAATGTGATAGTGGGGATGCTATCACATTATTTCACTAATAGAGATATATAGATGGTCTCTATTAGTGAAATAATGTGATAGCACCCCACTATCACATTATTTTACTAGTAAGAGATATATAAATGGTCTCTATTAGTAAAATAATGTGATAGCACCCCACAATCACATTATTTTACTAGTAAGAGATTGTTAAGATGGTCTCTATTAGTGAAATAATGTGATAGCGCCCCCACTATCACATTATTTTACTAGTAAGAGATATATAAATGGTCTCTATTGGTGAAATAATGTGATAGCACCCCACAATCACATTATTTTACTAGTAAGAGATTGTTAAGATGGTCTCTGTTAGTGAAATAATGTGATAGCACACCACTATCACATCATTTTACTAGTAAGAGATTGTTAACATGGTCTCTATTAGTGAAATAATGTGATAGCACCCCCACTATCACATTATTTTACTAGTTAGAGATATGTAGATGGTCTCTATTAGTGCAATAATGTGATAGCACCCAACTATCCCATTATGTTACTAGTAAGAGATATATAGATGGTCTCCATTAGTGAAATAATGTAATAGCACCCCTCTATCCCATTATTTTACTAGTAAGAGATTGTTAAGATGGTCTCTATTAGTGAAATATTGTGATAGCACCCCCACTATCCCATTATTTTACTAGTAAGAGATATATAGATGGTCTCTATTAGTGACATAGTGAAATAATGTGAGCACACCCACTATCACAATATTTTACTAGTAAGAGATTGTTAAGATGGTCTCTATTAGTGAAATAATGTGATAGCACACTAAGCACACCCACTATCACATTGTTTTACTAATAAAAGATATACAGACGGTCTCTATTAGTGAAATAATGTGATGGCACCCCACTATCCCATTATTTTAGTAGTAAGAGCTCAAACTTTGTCTAAATGTGTGTCTACTATAGAGACAAAATGTGATAGCAACCGTTAAAAAACAACTTTGCCAGCTCGTTACGTTTTCTGTCCTAAAATACTTTTCAGGGCTAAATAAATGTGATAAAAAAAATCAAGTCTGACAAATTTATCACTATAGTACGCTGATTACTGTACGTAGCGGTAAAATTCTTCACAGTTGACTTGTGCCCTTCAATTAAATGGAGTCCGTACTACTTGACAGTATGTACTTGGATGTCGGTACAACTCTGGCTAGATCGTACCAATAGATAACGTTATGAAACCAGTCACGTACGTGACTAACGTTGTATTTTTTTGTTTCAGCAGTTTATCTAACTTTGTCCTAATTTTCTGGACACATGCACTTTGGTAGGGAGAGCTAAAGTTCATTATTTTCTGTGTAGTCAATCCATAGTGAATCATTTTGTAGTGTTCTACGTGTAACTTCTGCCTTATCAGTGTTTTTTCTCGACGTACACCTACTGATAATCGAGTTTCAAAAATGGCCGTCCCTGACTCCTAAGTTATGCGCACATGTGCATATATAGTTTAAGATTTTGAGGATATTCGTGTTTATAAAAGGCCTCATCCTTCGTAAATATGCCCCGAAATTGGAGTAGTTGTGCCTTCGGTTGTGTCTGAGACCGAGAACCTTTTCTCCAAGCAAATGTAGAGTCAGGTACAGGTAATATTTGCTTTTGAACTTTGCCCAAAGATTTCACGACTCTGTGGCGGTTCTATGGTTACACAATTACGAAGAAAAGAAAACTTTCTGAAATACTTGGCAGTGATGTTTGACATATGCGCCAAGAAGTGATATTTGACATGTGCTTCAAGTTAGAGCGAAAATGACAAGAAAAAAAACAACTCACCTTTCTGTGTAGTATTTCCGCTTCCAGTCCAGTGCACAAAGTTGTCGTCAATTCACAATCCTGAGAGGTGACGTGTTCAATGTCCAACAAATGAAAAGGTTGTACTTTAATCCTCAAGCACCCGACCTTTTTTGCGACTAAAATGACCTAGTGGGGTCCAAACGGACCCCAAAATGTTTTGTTCATAAATGCTTAGTTTTAATTCTTATGGGTGATCATTGTACATACATTGCTTCCTCAATGTAAGAGGGATATTTTGACATGTTAAAGTGTTGCCAATTCCAGTGCATTATCATAATTTATGCAAAAGATCACGTATTGCACTAAACCTATTCTGAGCACTCGTTTGTTTGAGGGTTAAACTTGTTTGTATTTCTCGGCTATGGCGGTTCTGCTAGAAAGTATGTGTTACTGAGGAATATTTTTCTTGTTGCATTCGCCAACTGATTTTTATGTCCTCCAACGGTACAAGCGGACGGATAAAGTAAATTAAAGTTTGTAAGGTCTGTTTGTTGTGGACAGCATAAGTGGAAAAGTTTAGATGAATATTTGTGTTAGTAACGATGTTTTCCCGACTCCTGTTTGGTGGGTAGGGAGGCGTCGGGTAAGCAAAAGTCCAGTCACAGTCTGGACTAGTACTTTTGATTGAGTTTTGCATCATGCCACTACGTGTTTTTGAAGCACTGTTGGTAAATACATCAATGATGCCTTTAAACTCCACTCACCTTCAGGGATGAGTGGAGTGCCGTCACTCGGGGAGGTCGCGGACGTCTTCAGACGGATCAGCTCTCATCGAATGTTTCGACCCTTATCCGTAACATCCTCCTTCTGTCGGGTCCAGCAGTGGTGGCCAACCCACTACCCGTCCGCTCCTCCCGGCTTCCAGCTAACTTCCTCCCTTTTCCTCCACACCCAGCATGATGCAGCCTCCGCTGTTTCTCCTATACTACGCACTGCGTTCTTTCTTGCTCTTCCCGTTATTCCCAATGCTGTTAGTAGCTTCCATGTAGACTGTGCTGGGAAAGCTCGGCACCCTACTTCTACTGGGAACAGCCACGACTGCCATCCTTTCTCTCTGCAGCACTGGAGCAAGTCGTGGTACTTGCTCGCCTTTCTCTCATGTGCCTCCTCACACCTCTCCTCCCACGGCACTGTTAGCTCGATCAGTATGATCTTCTTCCCTTCTTCTGACCATAGTACTGCGTCAGGCCGTAAGTTTGTCTGGACTACTGAGGGGAAGTGCAGCCTTCTTCCCAAATCTACCTTCAGCTCCCATGCTCTCGCCTTCTGTAGTATGCTCGATGCTGCTCTTTCTGTTGCAGGACGACGACTCTTCTCACCTTCTCTGACGAACGCCATGACTGGCGCGCGTTTCGCCTCCACATGGCGCTTCTTCCTCCTCTCTACTTCTAGAATGCTAGCAATGGTCGACAACACCTTGTCATGGCGCCACCGGTACCTGCCCTGGGCGAGGGCTACTTTACAGCTGGAGAGGATATGAGCCATTGTTCCTCTTTCCCCACAGAGCTTGCAAGCTGGGTCTTCTCTTAGTTTCCATCTGTACAGGTTTGCTGGTGAGGGTAGCGTGTCGTACACGGACCTAAGCATGAATGATACACGGAAAGGCTCTAACTTCCATAGCTCCGCCCATGTGATTTTTCTGCTTGGGAGATTCCATTTCGTCCATGCGCCTTGCGCTGCCAACTCCACGGCCTTGGCCCGTCTCCTTTCTTCCTCTAAGTTTCTAACTTGCTCCTGTACCAGTGCTCTCCTCTCCTTCCTGTTGGCTTTTCCCCACTGTTTGAAATGTGCACATCCCAGGCCCTGTCTTCCGATGTTGGTTATTCCAACTATATCCCTCAAGACCAGCATCCCTTCTGCCTGTGAGACCATTGAGTCGGGCTTGAACTTCCTCCCTGCCCTTGTTGTGACTCCGGCCTGGTTGATCTGCTTGTCTTGGGAGTCTCTTAACTGCATGACCACTCTGCACTTTGCCACCTTGTATTCCTCCACTACAGATGACAACGGGAGCTGTAGCTGACCTGTTGTAGAGTAAAAACCCAGTGCTGTGAAACTTGGAGGAACACCTAGCCACTTTCTAAGGTGTTTGTTGACCTTTCTTTCCATTTCTTCTACGCTTGTCAGTGGTATCTCATATACGGTCAGCAACCACATTAACCTCGGGAGTAATCCGTGTTGGTATAGCCAAGCCTTGAGCTTGCCTGGCAATCCAGACTTCTCAATTCTTCTAAGCCACTCCTCTGTCTGCGCTACGGTGCTGCTGGCATTCTTTCTATCAGTCAGAGAGTCATCGAACCACTTCCCCAAACACTTGACTGGGTTGCCTACTATTGACGGGATGGGTTCGCCTTGTACTTCCAACTTGAATCTACTTGTTACCTTTCCTTTCTTGATAATCATACATCTGGACTTCTTTGGTTTGAACTTCATTCTTGCCCAAGTTGCCATGTAGTCCAGCTCAGATAGCATCCATCTGGCTTCTATATGGGAAGTAGTTGTCAGTGTGATGTCATCCATGAACCCCCTCAAAGGGGTCAGTCTTACTCCTGACTGCATTCTTGGCCCCTTTGCCTTGCTTGCTGCCGCATCTATAATGAGATTCATACCCATTATAAATAGAATCGGAGAAATGGTACATCCAGTTACAATACCCTTTTCGAGCTTCTGCCACTGAGTTGTGAATTGTGCCGTTTTGAAGCGCATCTGGATGCCACCGAAATAGCTGCTTATCATCCCCTTCACTCTTGCTGGGATGTGGTAGTGGTCTAACGCCACCTGGATGAGGGCATGTGGAATGGAACCATAGGCATTAGCTAAGTCCAGCCAAACCACAGTCAGATCACTTCCATTTACTTTGGCTTCCCTGATCATCTGGCTGAGTACTCCTGTATGCTCCAGACATCCTGAAAACCCAGGAATGCCTCCTTTCTGTACTGAGGTGTTGATGTAGTTGTTCTCTGTTACGTAGGTCACCATTCTCTTGGCCAGAACTGAGAAGAAGATTTTACACTCAACACTCAGCAAGGATATTGTCCTGAATTGGTTGATTGTGGATGAATTTTCTTCCTTTGGTACAAAGCACCCTTCTGCCTTCTTCCAACTAACTGGTATGCTGCCCTTCACCCAGATCCGTCGGAGCAACCTCCACAACCTTCGCAGGAGTAGCGGGCACTTCTTGTAAATCTTGTACGGCAACCCACTTGGACCTGGAGCTGACCCTGCTCTAGCTTTCCTTACTACCTCCTGCACCTCTTTCCACGACGGTTCGCTGATGTTAAGTGGACTCTCTGGTCTTTCTGCTGCAACTATGCTAGTGTTGACTTCTAGGGGAATATCCTTCGTGTTGTCATTGTGAGTGACTCTCAAGAAGTCCTCGACCTCTTCTTTGGGGCTGATCAGCTTTCCCGATTTTGCTTCGCCCAGCAGGGCCTTTGTGAACTTGAACGGATCTCTGATGAACTGTGCCCTCTTGTTCGTTCTTTCTTTTCTCTTTCTCCTAATGCTTTCTGCTCTGCGGAGCTTGCACAACTGATCGCGCAGCTGGCTTGGTAGCTGCTTTATACCTTCCTTTTCACCGTCTTGACAACTTCTGTATCGCTTGTTCAATTTCTTGATTTCTTTCCTTAGCCGCTTGATCTCTCTCTCCCTCCTGTTTGGCTGTTTTTCTGAACAAGGCCTTCTCTTTTTCTCTTCCACTCCAAACCTTTCTTTTGCCATGTTGTATGTTATCGTGGTGAGGCTATCGACTTTACGCTCTACTGTCCCTGCCAGGGTTGCCTCCAACACCCTATCCAGGTCTTGGTCAAGCTGACTCCAACTGTTCGTGTCACTCAATTTCGGCCATTTGATTCTTTCTTTTGCAGGCTGAATCTCTGTCGCGTCGACCCTCTCACTCCCCCTGGACGGCTGGCTTACTGGAGTGCTGCTGCGGCTCAGAGGTGATGCAGGAGCTTGGACGTCTCCAGTGCTGTGGTGCACTTCCTGCCTGGAGTCCTCCTGCATCTCACCAAGAGTCTCTGCCCCTGTGCGCTGCATCTGCGCCACCTCCTTACCGCACTTGGTTTTGGCTTGGTGAATCTTTAATCCTTTGCTGTTTTTACATACCTTTCCGCAGTGGCACTGTGCAATTGTTACGGACACCTCGCCTGTTAACGTTTTTTGCGTCATCCGTTTCCGTGATCGTTCACCGTTCCTCGTCGTAGCCATGAGGTCTGTCCCAATGAGTCCCTCTTCCGCCCCCCCTCTCGGGTGACTCTGGGGGTATTACTCTTTTCGTTGTGCTGCAGTGGGAGTTGGTTGCTCCCGCTCCTCTGGTGCGAGTGCTACCGCTCCTTTGGTGCGAGTGCTGTGGGCACGGTGGGTTACTGACCCTGTTGTGCGCACGAACCAGCCTATTCCTGGAGGTCAGCTGTCTTTCCAGCGTCAACTGGTCTTTCCCCGTCGTCAGCCGAACTTTCTCGGCGGTCACTGGTTACCCAGACGTCAACAGTTGGTAAATACATCAATGATGCCTTTATATCACCACACCAAGGACGCTATTGTTACACATACACGTACATACATCAGTGAATCTGAGCTCAGTAAATCACTATGTAACCTAGGAGGTTAAATGGTATATCGAGGTATTTGTACTCAAAAACAAGTTTCAAGTTTTCCTAGCCGACGTTTCGCTCACCGTCTTTCACCTTCATCCGGGCAATTCTTACTGGTTCCTTCCCACATTAGCTAGGCGTTGCTGTTGTAACTAGGGCCTGGTGTCTGTACAGTGTGCCGGTACAAAGCCGTTTTTTTCTTCTTATTGGACCAGTCCGGAAAAAACGGACCTGAAAAATTTCAGTGACCGGATGTTGGACCTATTGGAAAATGAACAGATTATTTGATCAAGCATTCACACATTTTGGGGCTTACCGGTTGAATTTTCTATACCGGTACCCACCCCTAGTTGCAACTATTCCAGTCATAACCGGCTGTGAACTTTGGAACCACATTTTCACATTTTATTAGCGAAGTAAATCAAGGCTTTGTTGTGTGCAATCTCTAGAATACACTCTGGTAGTGCGAACAGGGACACATCATCAGTGATGAACCCGGGGTCATTGGGTGTTTCGGGTCTTTAATCACCATACACCCTCACCCGGGCGACCCAGCCGAGGTTGATCATTCCCCGACCTGTGTCCGTGTGGCTTCCACGGTTCCCCCCTACGGAACCACAACCAACGTGAGGCTTTCTCCGCAGCCTCTAGAATATCCCTGATGGATTTCCGAAGACGGAAACCTCTTACTCCAAGGAGTTTTAACACATAAGCCAAAGACTGCCCTGCACAACTCTGGCAGAGCTGTGACCTTGCGGGAGTCAGCATGTTCCCACCTAGTCCACGCACCTTGCTTGCGCATGCCTACCATCCTGCATCGCCGATCCTCCTCCTCCCCAGCCCTTATCTCATCCTGGATCAGTAGACGCTTCTCCTTCCCGCTGACTTTGTCGTACCGAGGCTTTGGGCAGCTGCCCAGTCCTGCCCGTCCTACTGCCACGGACCCCACGAGGACACTGTGTCTCAACCTTGCCTCTGCCTGATCCACTGCTTCCTGTGCCTTCCATTTTCTTCCAGTCCTGACATGGATGCCGGCTGAAGAGACCTTGGAGTCTGAGGAGTCCCGGTACATCAACACTTCTCTTGCACGGGTAACCTTGAACTCTTCAGTCAGGCCACTCAAGGGAAGCTGCAGCTTGGTGGATCTACCGTACAGGGCAATGTTGCTTAAGGACCTCGGGAGCCCCAACCATTTGCGAAGGAACCTGCTGATGGTTATCTCCAGTTGCTCCACCATGGTCATCGGCACCTCGTACACAAGAAGAGGCCAGAGTACCCTTGGCAAGACTCCATGCTGGAACATCCAGGCCTTGAAGCTACCAGGTAGCCCTGTCTTGTCAATTCCCTCGAGCCACGTTGTCAGGTCACTCCTAGTCTGCTGAACTGAAGCGGTGTCCTTCAGAGAGCTGATGAACACCTTGCCCAGACTCTTGACTGGTTTCTCTGACACTGTGGGAATCTGAGTGCCTCCCAGGGTGACACGGAACCTTTCAGCCACCTTCCCCTTCTTCAGGACAAGAGATCTTGACTTGGCCGGCTTGAAACTCATCCGTGCCCATGTAATGAGACGCTCTTATCCCTGTAGGAGCCATCTACACACCGGGACTGTTGCAGTCATCACCGTCAGATCGTCCATGAAGGCTCGAATCGGCGGCTGCCTGGTTCCAGACCTAGACACGGGACCCCTACATCCTGCTTCCGCTCCTTTAACAATCATGTTCATCGCTAGTGCAAAGAGGGGCACTGAAATCGTACATCCAGTAATGATGCCCTTCTCTAACCGTTGCCATGCTGAAGTTGCTGTACTGGAGCCAGCTCTTAGCCAGAAGTTGCTGTAGTAATCTAAGATGAGGTTCTGAGTTGACTCTGGAACATGGTGTCTGGTCAGTGCTGTTTCCACAAGCTTGTGGGGGATCGAACCATACGCATTAGCGAGATCCAGCCACAAGACTGCCAAGTCCCCTCTGTTCTCCTTAGCCTCCCGGATGAGCTGGGTCACTACGCCCGTGTGTTCAAGACATCCTGGGACACCAGGAACTCCCCCCTTCTGCACAGATGTGTCAATATACTGGTTGTCCAGAAGGTACTTTATTAGACGCTGGGCCACAATCTTGAAGAAGATCTTTCCCTCAACACTGAGCAGAGAAATTAAGCGGAACTGGTCTACCTTACTTGACTCCTCTTCCTTTGGGATCCAAACCCCCTCGGCTTGCCTCCAATCAGCCGCCACTTTACCTCTGCGCCAGACCACCTTTAGGATCCTCCAGAGGCGCACCACAAGCCGTGGGCAATGTTTGTAGACCTTGTATACCACGCCACTGGGACCTGGCGCCGAACTGGACCTCGCCGCCTTGACTGTCTCTCTGACCTCCTTCAGAGTTGGTTCAGAGATGTCAAAGTACACTTCCGGCTCAGGTGAAGTCACCAGCAAAGGGCAAGGACCAAGATCCACATCTGTCGAGGCATCACTGAAGGTATTGCTGAGGTGGAGGTTGATCTCCTCGACTGGGCAGGTCAGGTTCCCACTCCTCTTCTGCCCTAGGAGTCGCTTGGTGAAGCCGAAAGGGTTGGTGATGAAAGCACTGCGCTTCCGGGCTCTTTCGTTACCCTTCTTCTTGTGCCACTCTGCCCTTCTGAGGGTCCTAAGCTTCTCCCTAAGGTGGTGTGTGAGCTCTGCAAGAGCAGCTCTCTCCTCTCCCGACGTACTCGCCTTAAAGCTCCGCCTCAACGACTTTAGCTCCTGCCTCAGTTGACGGATCTTTACTTCCCGGCGATTTGGCTTCATTGTGTCTGTCGGTTTCCTCTTCCCAATCGTGCCAAATCGTTCTGCCCCCATGGACATAATCACTGTGCACATGGACTGAAGCTTTTGGTCTGTACTACCTCTTGACACCGACTCCAAGATCATGTCAACGTCCTCGTCAAACTGCGACCACTCCTTGGAGTTTGCGGCTGGCCACTTCACTCGGTGATGATCTGACTTCCTGCCTTGTGGAGGCAGGGGCGGATCCAGGATTTTGCAAAGGGGGGGCGCATATGCTGTTGCATGTCAGGTCTTGGCCGAAGGCCACGAATGCGCAGCGTAGCTGCGCGGGGGGAGAGCACGAGAGGGGGGTTCCCCCCCTCTCGTTGGGGGGGTTTGGGGGGCCTCCCCCGAGAACTTTTTAAAATAAAGAGGCTCTCTGGTGCATTTTAGAGCTATTTCTGTGCAAAAATACCCAACGAATCAACACTGACTTTTAGGGCTGAACAAATATAATAAACGAACGAACACTGATAGTTAGCAATCTCACATTACACAATCATATTTTTGGCCTGGGGGAACGGCCATCGAAACATGTCTTGAGCCGGGGGGAGGGCTATTGAAAAAAAAATTGCCTAAGTGGCCTTAGAAATACAAGCAAAATGTGCCCCTGAAATGCAGGAAATGAAGTTTCAGGTGGTCAAGATTTCAATTTTTCTCTGGACGTGCCTGGCGACGGCTTGTGCGTCCGGCGCCCACGACGCTCTGGCGCTCGTCGCCATCAAAAATATTTTCCCCTGACAGAAATGTCATTACATTTAGCATAGTCTACCAGCAAAGTTTATCCCTCAAAGTGCAGAAAATCCTGTTTCAGAGGGTTCAAATTTCAACATTTTTCTCCAGACCTACCTTGCGACAGCTCGTGCGCTCGAAATCGTGAAAATACGTTGGGGGCGTCGTCGCCCTTAATAATAATATTTTAAGCTAAAAACCCTACTAGAAAGGCTGTTTAACTTAGCTTAGTCTGCCAGCAAATTTGTCCATCAAAAGTTAGGAAAGATCGTTTCAGATAGTCAAGATTTCAAAATTTTCCCGGGAGAGCATGCCCCGGACCCCCTAGGATTACGTTAATATAGTTCGCCCTCCCCATAAGAAATTTGCTGCAGCCGCCTCTGTCGTGTAATTCCATGTTCGCACGAAGTTTACGAAGACTATAGCAACTAAAATTGGTATCAATATCAATCCTGTGTGCATCGGTTCTTTGTAGACGGAATGGTTCACGGACGGCAACGGGATAAAACATTACGATGTTTACTTTCGTGACAGCGGGCTCTCTGCTGCGTGCATATAGCGTAATCATGCATATGATGGCGCGAAAATTTTTCGGCAAGTTTGTTGGTTGGCCGAAATAACTCCCGTTTTGGAATGATTACAGCAGTATTGAAGCGGTTTTCGTCACGATATCGCTAAAATGTACCCAAGTCTCTTCCAAGTAGAACATTAATTTAGTTTCTTTTGTGTAAATATCGTACATGTGTAGTGGAAAAGATCGCCGTTTTTTACCTGACCCATTTTGCATCAGCCCTCCCCCCGGTAAATAACGTCAAGTCCCTTAGCGGAAACATATCGTAAGTTTGACACATTTTTACTCCTGACATTTACCGTCACAGTATGAATGAATGAATGTTTAATATTGTATCTTGCGTCGCTCAGTCCACATGGGCTAATAGGGTACCAAAATAACAAATATAATAACAATATTAGAGTCAGATGGAACATAAGCGAGTTCCGAAGGAGGGCGGGAGTATTGCCAACATTCTGGTTACGGAACATTCTGGCTATGCCCGCAAAGACCGACGCAATGAGGAAGTAAAAGCGGGAAGAGTGCGCCTTGGCATTGTTGGTTAGCGGCTTTGTATTGTCACCGCTCCGCTGCAACTTTCGCTGATTTTCTGGATTTCTTTGTGGAATTCCTTTTTTTTGGTGGTCAAGCTGAATTTTTTTTTTTTTTTGTCCAGCCAAAGGGGGGGCGCGCGCCGGGTGCGCCCCCCCCTAAATCCGCGCCTGGACGCATTAGCGAGATCCAGCCACAAGACTGCCAAGTCCCCTCTGTTCTCCTTAGCCTCCCGGATGAGCTGGGTCACTACGCCCGTGTGTTCAAGACATCCTGGGACACCAGGAACTCCCCCCTTCTGCACAGATGTGTCAATATACTGGTTGTCCAGAAGGTACTTTATTAGACGCTGGGCCACAATCTTGAAGAAGATCTTTCCCTCAACACTGAGCAGAGAAATTAAGCGGAACTGGTCTACCTTACTTGACTCCTCTTCCTTTGGGATCCAAACCCCCTCGGCTTGCCTCCAATCAGCCGCCACTTTACCTCTGCGCCAGACCACCTTTAGGATCCTCCAGAGGCGCACCACAAGCCGTGGGCAATGTTTGTAGACCTTGTATACCACGCCACTGGGACCTGGCGCCGAACTGGACCTCGCCGCCTTGACTGTCTCTCTGACCTCCTTCAGAGTTGGTTCAGAGATGTCAAAGTACACTTCCGGCTCAGGTGAAGTCACCAGCAAAGGGCAAGGACCAAGATCCACATCTGTCGAGGCATCACTGAAGGTATTGCTGAGGTGGAGGTTGATCTCCTCGACTGGGCAGGTCAGGTTCCCACTCCTCTTCTGCCCTAGGAGTCGCTTGGTGAAGCCGAAAGGGTTGGTGATGAAAGCACTGCGCTTCCGGGCTCTTTCGTTACCCTTCTTCTTGTGCCACTCTGCCCTTCTGAGGGTCCTAAGCTTCTCCCTAAGGTGGTGTGTGAGCTCTGCAAGAGCAGCTCTCTCCTCTCCCGACGTACTCGCCTTAAAGCTCCGCCTCAACGACTTTAGCTCCTGCCTCAGTTGACGGATCTTTACTTCCCGGCGATTTGGCTTCATTGTGTCTGTCGGTTTCCTCTTCCCAATCGTGCCAAATCGTTCTGCCCCCATGGACATAATCACTGTGCACATGGACTGAAGCTTTTGGTCTGTACTACCTCTTGACACCGACTCCAAGATCATGTCAACGTCCTCGTCAAACTGCGACCACTCCTTGGAGTTTGCGGCTGGCCACTTCACTCGGTGATGATCTGACTTCCTGCCTTGTGGAGGGGCAGGCGTTGCGCGGAGGTTCCGGGCACTGTGGGGAGCTTCCGGGCCCGGATCCTCCTCCGTCTGACCAGGGGCTGATGCTGACAACACTGGTTCTACAGTGGTTGCCACAGCCCCTGAGCGGTGCTCCGCCTGCACACTTGTTGGACGCCCGTTTGAGGCACTTGACATGGTCACGTAAAAAAAAGATTAAAAATTTGCGGTGGGCTAAATCAGGCTGTCAAAGGTGTCCTCGTAATCCCCACGAGTTGTTCTATCTGCCTTGTGAATCTCAAGCGATGGACTTTTACGAGAAAGTATATATTTGATGTCAAAGTTGACCGATTTTCGACAGCTTTTTCCTATGGTTTCGCCATTGTTTTCAAGCCGAAATACGCACCGTATGGGGGTTTCGGGGTGTCCGCTTAGTGGGCGAGGTTCAACTGTTTCCGGGTCACGCTATACCGTTGCGGCAGTCACTCGGGACCTCACTCGGTAGTGTACACAAGTACTTTTGATGGTGTTGTCAGCGTTTTATCATGTTACGAAGTAATATTGAAATGTCTTTGAAGTATAAGACAGCACTATGATCTGTAAGGTGTTATTCCAATAGGTTGCGTCGTGGGTAAAGTGAACTGTAGGTAACGTTACCCGACGAAGGCTTTTTGCATCTGACTATTAACTGTTGAAGATATTTGATACATTGCTCGCGCCTGACTGAGGGATTAACTAAGATTAGAACAGTATATAGCTAATTAAAAGCGAAAAACGTGTTCAGAAGAGAAACTGTGCCAATTTGAATGACACAAAAAATAGCGACGTAAGAATTGTAACGTTATATAGCTAACTTGTGGCGGAAAACGTGTTCAGAAGACAAACTGTGTCAATTTGAATGACACATCTAAAGGACCGTTGTGCGCTGCATTAAGTGTATATAGCTAACTAATAGCGAAAAACGTGTTCAGAAGAGAAACTGTGTCAATTTGAATGACAGACTTACAGAACAGTAAGAACTATAACGTTATGTAGCTACATGTAATAGCGCAAAACGTGTTCAGAAGACAAACTGTGTCAATTTGAATGACACACTTGCAGATAGCGCAATAAGAAATGTATATAGCAAACTAATAGCGGAAAAAGTGTTCAGGAGACAAACTGTGTCAATTTGAATGACAAACTTACAGGTAGCGCAATAAGAAATGTATATAGCAAACTAATAGCGGAAAAAGTGTTCAGGAGACAAACTGTGTCAATTTGAATGACACACTTGCAGATAGCGCAATAAGAACTGTATATAGCAAACTAATATCGGAAAAAGTGTTCAGGAGACAAACTGTGTCAATTTGAATGACACACTTGCAGATAGCGCAATAAGAAATGTATATAGCAAACTAATAGCGGAAAAAGTGTTCAGGAGACAAACTGTGTCAATTTGAATGACACACTTGCAGATAGCGCAATAAGAACTGTATATAGCAAACTAATAGCGGAAAAAGTGTTCAAAAGACAAACTGTGTCAATTTGAATGACACACTTACAGATAGCGCAATAAGAAATGTATATAGCAAACTAATAGCGGAAAAAGGGTTCAGGAGACAAACTGTGTCAATTTGAATGACACACTTGCAGATAGCGCAATAAGAAATGTACATAGCTAACTCATAGCGAAGTGTAACGTGTTCAGAAGACAACTGTGCCAATTTGAATGACACACTTGCAGATAGCGCAATAAAAACTGTATATAGCAAACTAATAGCGGAAAAAGTGTTCAGGAGACAAACTGTGTCAATTTGAATGACACACTTACAGGTAGCGCAATAAGAAATGTATATAGCAAACTAATAGCGGAAAAAGTGTTCAGGAGACAAACTGTGTCAATTTGAATGACACACTTGCAGATAGCGCAATAAGAAATGTACATAGCTAACTCATAGTGAAGTGTAGTGTTCAGAAGACAACTGTGCCAATTTGAATGACACACTTGCAGATAGCGCAATAAAAACTGTATATAGCAAACTAATAGCGGAAAAAGTGTTCAGGAGACAAACTGTGTCAATTTGAATGACACACTTACAGGTAGCGCAATAAGAAATGTACATAGCTAACTCATAGCGAAGTGTAACGTGTTCAGAAGACAAACTGTGTCAATTTGAATGACACACTTGCAGATAGCGCAATAAGAAATGTACATAGCTAACTCATAGTGAAGTGTAGTGTTCAGAAGAGAAACTATGTCAATTTGAATGACACACTCACAGAACAGTAAGAACTATAACGTTATGTAGCTACATGTAATAGCGCAAAACGTGTTCAGAAGACAAACTGTGTCAATTTGAATGACACACTTGCAGATAGCGCAATAAGAACTGTACATAGCTAACTCATAGCGGAAAAAGCGTTCAGGAGACAAACTGTGTCAATTTGAATGATACACTTGCAGATAGCGCAATAAGAATTGTATATAGCAAACTAATAGCGGAAAAAGTGTTCAGAAGACAAACTGTGTCAATTTTGAATGACACACTTGCAGGTAGCGCAATAAGAAATGTACATAGCTAGCTCATAGCGAAGTGTAACGTGTTCAGAAGACAAACTGTGTCAATTTGAATGACACACTTGCAGATAGCGCAATAAGAACTGTATATAGCAAACTAATAGCGGAAAAAGTGTTCAGGAGACAAACTGTGTCAATTTTAATGACACACTTACAGAATAGCGCCAAAAAACTGTATATAGCTAACTTAAAGCATAAAGTGAGTTATTAAGAAGACTACCTGTGTCGATTTGAATGACACACCTATATAATAAGCACTGTTACAACATGTATATATATTTAACTAACAGCGCAACGTGTTCAAGAGACAAACTGTGTCAATTTGAATGACACATTATAGAACAGTGCTGTAAGAACTTTATATAGCAAACTAATAGCGAAAAACGTGTTCAGGAGACAAGCTGTGTCAATTTGAATGACACACTTACAGAATAGCACCGTTAAAACAGTATATAACTAACTTAAAGCGAAAAGTGTATTCAGTAGACTACCTGTGTCAATTTGAATGACAGATTTATAGAAAAGTGCTGTAAGAACTGTATATAGCGTAAAACGTGTTCAGGGGACAAACTGTGTCAATTTGCATGACATACTCACATTATAGCGCCGTAAAAACAGTACATAGCTAACCAATTAAAAAAAAAAGTGTTTAGGATACAAAATGTGTCTATGTGAATGACACATTCATAGAACAGCGAGGTAAATTTATTTTCACGAAAGCTTGCTCTAACAAAAACTTTTTCAATCGGATGATCATACTATTTAATTATCGCTTTACTTTACTTGTGTGTCATATGAATTGACACAGTTGCCCTCCTAACAAAGTTTTCTGTTGTAAAATGGTTATATGCAGTTTTTACAGCACTTTTCTTTAGGTGTGTCATACAAATTGACACAGTTTTGTGTCCTGAACACATTAGCCGTTAAGATTTAGTCATACATTTGTATACTATACGTTCGGCGCTATTCTACAAATGTGTCGAAACAAATCGACACAGCTGTGCTTTTGACTACGTTTTCAGCAATAAAGTTGTTAGGTACAGCCCAAAGTACACTTTTTACCAGTGTGTCATATAAATTGACACAAATTCTTTACTGTCCAACTTTTTCTGTGATCAATTTTACACACGTTAAACAGCGCTTTTCTAATTGTGGGTGATATAGATTGACACAGTTGTCCCCCGGAAAAACGTTTTCCATTTTTAAGACACGGTTCAAACATCGCTTACAAAGGTGTCAGACAAATTCACACAATTTCCCTCCTGAAAAAGTCGTCCGCCATCAAGACAATTTTACACTGATTTCACATCGTGTTTCATAGTGTGTCATATGAAATAACAGTTGTCCTCCTGACAAGGTTTTCTGTCATTTGATACAGTTGTCGTCCTGACCGTGAGGGTTTTCCGTTTTGTGAAATTTTAGTAAGTTTTAAAAAACTTGTTAATTGACACAGTTGTCGTCCCGACCAAGTCTTCCATCAGTTTAATACTGTTTAATCATCGCACTAGTGTGCCATACTATCAGTGACAGTTGTCCACCAAAGTTTCCGTCATGAGGCAGTTTTATACTGTTTAACACTCAGTTATTAATTGCAAAGCCGTCCTCCTGACAAAGTTTTCTGTTATAAACTATTGTGTCAATTAATGTGACAAACTAGCAAACTGAATAGATATGCCTAAATCGTATAATCATTCGATTGAAAAAAAGTTTTCGGCAGAGCGAGTTTTCCGTCATAAGATAGTTATTATGCGTTTCAAAAGTGTGTCATATGATTGACACAGTTTTCAGCTCAGACAGCGCAGTACTAGAATTGACAGTTTACTTGAACAAGTTAGTATTTCAGTTACTTTAAACCCTACCATGGTCCAAACTCCAGTAATCAGTTGTTAATCGATATGAAATAACCGCATCTAAAGTCATATATATACGAAGGAACGCCATTTAGTTCGTAAGAAGGGACCTTAGAACTTGTCTGACACACTTGCAGAAAAGCGCTGCCTGAACCGCGCTATTATGTAAGTGTGTCATTCATATTGACACAGTTTGACTTCTGAACACGCATTAATATTCCGCTTTAAGTTAGCTATATACAGTTCTTACGGCGCCATTATATAAGTGTGCCATTCAAATTGACACAGTTTTGTCTCCTGAACACGTATTTTGCTATTAGTTAGCTATATACAGTTCTTACGGCGCTATTATGTAAGTGTGTCATTCAAATTGACACAGTTTGTCTCCTGAATACGTTTACGCTATTAGTTAGCTATATACAGTTCTTACAGCGCTATTCTATAATGCATTGTGTCATTCAAATTGACACAGTTTGTCTCCTGAACATGTTTTTCGCTCCTAGTTAGCTATATACAGTTCTTACGGCACTATCATGTAAGTGTGTCATTCAAATTGACACAGTTTGACTCCTGTACACGTTTTTCGCTATTAGTTAGTTATATACAGCTCTTTTAGCTTTGTTCTATAAGTGTGTCATTCAAATTGACACAGTTTGACATTTGAACACGCATTGCGCTTTAAGTTAGCTATATACAGTTCTTACAGCGCTGTTCTATGAATGCATCATTCAAATTGACACAATTTGTCTCCTGAACACCCTTTTTCGCTATTAGTCAGCTACATACAGTTCATTCAGCTTTGTTCTGCAAGTCTGTCATTCAAATTGGCACAGTTTGACACCTGAATACGTTTTCCGCGATTTCTTAGCTATATACAGGTCTTACATTGCTGTTCTATAAATGTGTCATTCAAAGTGACACATTTTGTCTCCTGAACACGTTTCTCGCTATTTGTTAGCTACATACAGTTCTTACGGCGCTATTATGTCAGTGTATCATTCAAATTGACATAGTTTGTCTCCTAAACACGTTTATCGCTATTAGTTAAGCTACATACAGTTCTTACGGCGCTATTATGTAAGTGTGTCATTCAAATTGACACAGTTTGTCTCCCCAAGGAGGTCTCCCGAACACGTTTTCCGCTATTAGTTCCCCGTATACACTTCTTACAGCACTGTTCTATAAATGTGTTATTCAAATTAACACAGTTTGTCTCCTGATGTCTACGAGAATGCCAGTTAGTTCGTTCGGAAGGGACCTTACAACCGTTGCAGATTCGCAACGTGGGCCGAGACGATACGAACAAACACAAACTTAAAAAAAACGTTCTGCAAGTTCAAACATACTTTCGCCAAGAGTCCTTTAACAAACCTATAGCTAATTTAACAATATGCGTAAGCCTGACTTGAATCCTCCTCTACCGAACCTAGCGCAGACTGAGACCGTCAAGATACCTGGTGACCCGCGTTCAATGACCTCACTCGTACGACCCGGAAGTATATGATCGTAATCGGTTGCACGGAAACCCCCACGCAGTGCGAAATCGAGGCCGAAAACAGGCATAAAGAGCCAGTTTGAAGGCTAACTTTGACTCTTCAAATCTCATCCCGAAATAATATTTGAATCAACACGAGTACTGTAGGCGATAGAACAACTCGTGGGGATTACGTGGGCACCCTTGACAGCCTGATTTGGGCCACCGCG
Source organism: Branchiostoma floridae x Branchiostoma belcheri (assembly GCA_019207045.1). Lineage (NCBI taxonomy): Eukaryota > Metazoa > Chordata > Leptocardii > Amphioxiformes > Branchiostomatidae > Branchiostoma > Branchiostoma floridae x Branchiostoma belcheri. The sequence goes on along the minus strand of CM033025.1, from coordinate 25,544,198 downwards.
ATTTTTTAATCTTTTTTTTACGCGACCATGTCAAGTGCCTCAAACGGGCGTCCAACACCCTCCTTAAGCAGGCCATCTTTGTTTGGTGGATTCTCAAACCTCTCTGGTTCTTACATACCTTGCCACACACACAGACTGCATTCATTGTCGATTCTCCGTTTGCTGGGGTCAATACCGATTGGACCGTCCGAATGGGATGCTCATCCTCCCCCCCTCTCGGCAATAATTTTGCTATTCATGTACATATATGTCTTATCATTATTTTTGTCTGTGTGTGGACTCGGATGTATGGTGGTGTTTCAGTAGATGGCTGATCTGTGTAAGGAGTATAAAAAGAAGCCTCCCTGATCTAGGTACTGGCACCACCTGATAAGTTACGGTAGGACACATTTCCAAACATGACTCAACCATGTCAGCATCTCAAATAAGTATTTTCACCGTTTCGAATACGCATGCGCAGCGACTGCAGGAATGGGTAATATGTCAAAGGTGAAGAGACCTGGGATATGATCAAATCACGCCTGGACATTGTTATGGAAATCGAAAATAAGTACTTTGGGAGCTATTTTTGACAATAAATGTATATTTATTTATCAGTTTTGGGCTTCACAGAGGATGACATCTATATAATCGAATCAACATGGCCTAGCTAACTCTAGAACCAAAAGTGGCTGTGTCCAGGTTAATCAAAACAATGAACAAGAGTGTTAAATTAAGCTTAGAAAACCTAACACAATCACTATGCCTAAGAACACTATCTTCTACCATTGCAAGTCTTGTTCCTAAGTTGAGTTGAAGCAACTTGAAAGTAAAGTTTTATCCAGAATTCTGAGACGTCTGTATTGTATGGTGCTTCTGATCACCTAACACAATCACTATGGTCAAGACTAGACTTTAAAAACACTATATTCTGGCATTACACATTCTGTCCCAACGTTATATTGAAGACATTTGAAAGTAGGGTTTGTTCCAGAATTTTGAGACGTGTGTACTGTATGGTGCTTCTGACTGTATCTGAACCATTTTTCACCATCGGCTTGTGCACATGTTTCTTTTTCAAAACGAACTCCCAGTCCTGCCATTCCATTTTCAGCTTTAGGCACAAGTGCGGATCTATATCAAACTGATCGTGCCAAGCTGTTCTCGGAATTGTTTGCTTTCCCGCCGCCTCGTTAACTTCCCAGGTAGAAACTAGCGTCACATTTGCTACCTTCTTGTGTGCTGCCCTATTTCTGCGTGTGACCAGTTTCTTCTTAACTTTCACGATTGCCTTGGTACAGTATGTCGTCATTGACTGCAGTACGTTTTCAAAATGGCGCACCTCTTGGTGAAAATCGTCGTCCTCGTCTTGAATTTTCTGCCAAAGCGTCGCATTGAAATGATCATACAAAAGATAATCCACATTGCTCCAGCGACGATGAGCCTCAACTAAACTTGCATTTTCCGTTGTCGGTTTTCTGTATTTCTTCAGATTTTTGGGACTGACGTTATACAGAATGTCTTTCAACTTCCAGCACATCATCCGCCTCAACAATACTAGCGATTCGCTGAAGTGCTCTAAAATAAGGACCAAATCAATTTCCCTGGCTATCTTTTGAACAAACTCATCGACAGAGGGTCGGTCATCAAAAAGTCCCGGAGGGAATCCGAGATCGTATGCCATAAAGTTCTTGGTAAGGGTGTGAGGTGCTTTTGAACGGGTGACGTGAGGAATTTGGTATTTTTCGGGATCCTTCAGGAACGAAGTAACAGGGTCTACTCCTTTCAAACCAGCGAACTTTCTGGTAAGGCTATACCAGTTGAAAACAGATCTGAGTTGGGCCAGTGGATGTCTAAGTATAGCAATGTAGACAGTATCGTGAGGCATAATATGATCTAACAACTTCCTATGATAGACAGTGTGATCAACTAGCACGTTAAATGTGCCATCCGCCGACGGAATGAAGTCTTCTCGTTTGAAGAAGTTTGGCCAGCCGACGTCACTCTTGATATTCATAGGAAGAACGAAGGTGAGGTTGTGTTCGTAGCCGAAGCGTTGGAAGATGCAGGTTGCTGTTGTTCCTCCTGCTTTGTGTACCTTCACGAACGTGAAGTTTCGCTTGACGTCACAGATTTCTTCACCTCGTGTTCCGGAAAATTTTCTGGTAATGAATTAAAATTGGTTACTAGTAATACTTTCTAATGCGTTTGTGAAACGTACAAGTCGTTATACATCTTATTTTTTGGTTATTACTGATACACGTAATATATATAGACAGTATATTTGCAAATTCATGCCCGGAGGCATATTGTAAGTACATGACGGAAACCTAGGTGACATACATGACAGTGATAAACATTATTGTAAAAGGAGGTTAGATCTACTCGAATCCTATAGCTAGTGTTAATTATTTCTAAACAGGTTTAGGTTGACTTCTTTTTTGGAAGCAGAGAAAGACAATATGATACATAACACACCAGGACTTGGATTTTTAATATCTATCAAGATCAAGATATCTGCACTCGTTTTGAACGGGCATTAGGGGGATACAGACACAGTCACGTTTGGGACCGTTTGATCTGGAGAACCTTGCCTTCACATGAGCTACAATCTTCCTGAATATATAAATGAAGCGTAAGTTACAGTACCTGTTGGGCATCTTGTGAGGTGGCGCCCAGTTTGAACTCGATATGTTGTCCTCATACACGTTTGTGAAAATGAAGCCGAGCCCAACGTAGACGATAAAACCCAAAAAGGTGAAGCCCCAAAACGCTGTCGTCATTCTCGAGCTCGCCATGTGTGTCACCATGTCTGCAACTTTGAAGATCCTAGATCAAATAAACACTCATTAGACCATTGCAGTTCCAGAGCAAGCTGCTAGGGGGCCCAAACATACTCCACGTATTCCTTTCGTCACAAGCCACTAGTATCTGTCACCGACAAATCAAGGCCATTGCACATCCAGGTCAAAAGAAACAAAACAAAAAACAAAAGTTCTGTGGCAGTACCAAGCTCACATACCAGGGGGCCCAAAATCAACCCTAACCCTCATCTTTCGTCAGTGTCACTGACAGAAGATGGTGGATACCATCTGAAACGTCTGACCGTTTCCAAAATCATATCCAGTTGCTTGAGTTACTGCTTTTTGGCATATCTATTACCTAGGTGTCTAACCTACATCGACGGACCCTAGCCATTGTCTTCCCAACATTTACTTACATACCAAACATTATCGCAACAATCTCAAAACTCTAAAAAAAACCAAAAAAAAAACACACACATTGACTTAAAACTATATCTCCAGTTTTTTTCGTGGAGATGAAAACACAAAAAAAAACATGGACAGAAAAGACAAGATATCTTATACCTTTAGCTAGAATAACCCCGACCGTTTAATCTGCTTGAAGATCAGCTAAAATAATACATTACCTAGAATAAACCGGACCTCATCACATTAACTATAAGCCAGCGCGCACCTCCATTTCTATCTATGGACCTTAGGCTAATTAGTGGCCTTGTACCATACACTTAAGCTTGTGCAAACAATACCGCAAGGGGAAGTTCACTGGTAATGCTATTGTGTGACCTTCTGTGTTCAACTGTCATTCATTGCTAAGTAAAGAGCTGTAGTTAATGTGTGTAAAAACAAACTCCGCAACACCTACTGCTGCAACATGATCATTCCGGTGGCATTCACGGATAGATCTCAGGTTGTCATTCAGTCACTCAGGCGTAAAATCCTACGTTCAGGGTCACTCGACATACTTTGAAACGCTGCTTTGCATAGCACATCAAGGGGAACGTTCTTTTACTACATACCGTTCTGCATAGAATATCAGGGAGGATGTTCTTTTAAAAGCCTCTTTGTATAAGGGATAATGTGCATTTAGACGCCGCTTTACATAGTACATCAAGGATTAAGAAAGGTCCCAGACTGTCAGAGACAAAGCAAGTACACTGGGCGTGGGTGTCTTCTAAATCTAAGGGCACAACCCGCCGTACGTGCAAATACTTGCTTACTACATGCCAAAACGTGGGCAATCTTTTGGGATCCTTAAGTGGTAAGTACCACCTCCGTACGAACTCGTAGGGAATCCGACGGGTTTTGGAGCACGCAGACACGCCTAGAAATTTACGTGCAGGCAAAACTTTGTGTGCCACCGGGCTGCGGATTCGCCCCTTGTACGTGCCAATACGGGCGACGCGTCTAGCGCCTGCCCTGTATAGCCTGAACGTTTTCAGAAATACAGTCAAACCTGCCCAAGACGACCACCCGTGGGACCGGAAAAAAGCGGTCGATGTGGACAGGTGGTCGCTGAGAAGAGTATCGACTCAAAACATGCTCGATGCAAAGTATAAATGGTTTCCGTTGTGTTTAATGGCAAATAGCAAGCACAATGCACGCACGCAAAGAAGCGAGGTCTTTATGTCAAATACAACACTGTAGATTGTAGATTTAACCCCAAGCTATTATCGAGCTTTTATACGATACAGTTTTTTAAAGCATCTGTACACTGCCGTTTTAGACAGTAAGGGAACGTTGATGTTGCCAGTTACCATAACTGTGTTACAAGCCTTTATGCGTCGCTGTGTTCTTGATCGCCGTATCTGAAATAACTACGGTGCACCTTTCGAATTCGATGCCCGGTACGTCCCGTAGCGCACTTACCCACGGGTGAATGTACAGCACAGTTGGACAATAGCACTCACACAGATCTTTCTTTAAAAGGTATGAGCTACACAGATCTTTCTTAAAAAAGTATGAGGCTATACACGCTTCAGCATTCGTTCACTTTATCATGATATAGATTTTTAAAAAAATCTGTTTCAACTAAATTCGGATTTTCTTACAACGAAATTTCCTCCCATACTACAGTAGACTGACCCATTGAGCCACCTATTGACCGCCGTCATCCTTATTCTAAACATAACATCGTAATGGCAGTCAAAATCCGACGTAAACTGGCCGATTTCGGCACAAAATCGCCCTAGTTATCATCAAAAATCGATGAAAATCTCAATTTTAAAAATGATGCGGTCGTTATGGGTCCCAATTTGGGCCGGTCGCGGTCGCGTTGGTCAGGTGGTCGTTGAGAAAAGGTCACTTAATGCTTACGTCAATGGGAAAAAAATCGGGACCGAGAAAAAGCGGTCGAAATGGCCAGGTGGTCGATGAGAAGAGGTGGTCGCTCGGACAGGTTTGACTGTATAGGAGAGAAGTCGGACGTGCAAAGTCTCTATGTACTATCTGCAGCCTAATGGTAAACAAAGTTTTGCCTGCACGTATTGTTCTACGGCGTGTCTGCGTGCTTCAAAATCCGTCGGATTCCCTACGAGTTCGTACGTAGGCGATACTTACCACTTACGGAACCCAAAAGATTGCCCACGTTTTGGCACGTAGACAATATTTGCACGTACGGCGGGTTGTGCCCGTAGCTTTAGCTTTAGGCAGACCAATGAGGTTAAAATAAGGAGAGAAGTCGGACGTGCTAAGTCTCTATGTACTATCTTCGTAGCTTGGGTATTTTAACGTCCTTGGGAAGATTGACTGTGACTTCATGATGCTAGCTATGCTCACGTCGTCTCAACTAAATTCTCCTGAACCGGGAGCTTGTTTTAACGCCGGGCAGACAAATAGAAAATGCGGCTTGGCCTATCCAACCTGCATGACATTACTTACTTTATCTGGCCTTATAGTTGTTACGGGGCTTGTCAGTACTTCACTTCATCAAAGAATTGCACATCGGATAACACGTTGTTTAGACACCAGGGCCTGTATACCACAACAGTTACAGGCCAATCACAGTTACAAGTTTGGTGTGGGGGCTGTATTGTGTCTTCCTGTAAGGCCACCTGAAAGACATTTACGTCATATTTTCTCCATTTTCTGTATGTTGACCATTTCTGGAGGGTAATTTCGTTTAGAAATCAGGTGAAAATTATTGGACGCAAAGGTTAACGTCATCCACAAAATTCACTTGTTGTGTTTTGACTGAGCATACCTGAATATGCCTGACTCCTTATGTCTCACGCCAGGGGACATAGCTAGATCGAGCCAGTAGATAACGAAATTATTCATGTAAAAAACTTTACATCATACTTTGTTTGTTTCAGCAGATCCTTTAACTTTTTGCTAATTTTCTGGACACAGCTGCAGGCATTAGCTGCAGAGCTAAACTTAATCATTTTCTGTGTAGTCAATCTATGCTAACATGGTGAAGTATTTCTTCCGAACCCGCGGTACCTACTGATTTTCAACAATGGCGTCCTTGCGTCCAAAGTTATGAACACAATGCATAGTTTGAGCAAGGACGGTATATAACGTAGGACCCATGGTTTGAGCTTTGTTGGATATTCATATTTACAAAAGGCCTCATCATTCGTAAGTATGCCCCGAAATTTGAGTAGTTGTGCCCTCGGCTGTGGTAAAGGTACAAGTAACGTTACGCTACCTCGTTACATGCCTTGCTTTTAAACTTCTTTGCCCCAATTTTTTACGACTTTGTGGCAGTCCTATAATTACTCTTTTACGAAGACGACTTGTCAATGATGTTTGACATATGCTTCAAACTGAGAGCGAAACTTACAAAAAAACTCACATATGGTGTTCCGTGTAGCATTCCCGCCTCCAGTTCAGTGCAAATTGTCAGTTCACAAACCTGAGCACTGAGTGATGACGTATTCAATGTCCAACAAAAGGCTTCTCTGTACATTGTTTGTTTTTCTGGTCCTAGATGTCAACGAAAGTATGTGTTAGGAATGTTGTTGTTCCTGTTTTTGCATCCGCCAAGATGTTTAACATTATTTATGTTTTGGGTGCCGTCTTAGGCTTAGGTCACATTTCCAAAGCGGGGCCCGGCCGGGATGTTTTATGAAACGAAAAATTACAATGTATCCTTAGAAATGTGCAAAAATCTACAGTCAGTTAGAAGTCTTATACCAACAGATAGTAGTACTTACCCAGCTGTGGAATGGTTGTTGAAGTTTTGGGCAAGGATCCCGACAGAACCTGCAGGAAGACGACGAGAGCCAGCAGGATGGTGATGAAGAAGCCCAGCCGCTCCCCGCTGTCCGGGGGGATGTAGAACCCGAACACGTTCAGTATCATCAGGATGGCGCAGGGTACAACCATGTTGAACCGTGTAAAAGAACGACCGACGTTCCAGTTGTAGGGTAAGGAGGATGCTGACGTAGGGTTCGGGGCAGCAGGAATAGAGAGCCACCTGTAAGTCACAACAGAAACCGAAATGGATCAAAGAAGCCAACTACATCAGAGCTTTAAAACTATCCATGAACAGAGACGGTGGGCGCCATAGACTTCCTGCAACTTATGATCCACTGCTCACCGATTCGCGTGTTCGATCTGCATTTCGTGACGTCACGGCATCAGTGGATTGTTCATTCCTTGACAAAGACTGGAGCTGTTCAGTTGAAAATGTTGGTAAGTTCAATTTTTGTGTTGGATATTACAGTTCAACTAGTTCAAGAAGAAATATCTACTTACACCGATGAACATTCAAGCTAAGAAACCGAAATGGATAATATGAGACTAGGAAACACAATTGAAAAGCGGTATAGAATAGTTTAATAGCAGAATAATGTATTTCCGACTGTTACCTTTCTCTCCATCGGCGCTCGTTTTTCAATAAACCATTCATTCATTTATATTTATAATATAACAAATGTATATATAGGACTATAGCCGGCTCCAATAGGGTGACAAATAAGAATACGACCATTTTATAAACAGCGCTGATGATGTAAAGCACTTGATGAAATTAAATTTCCACATCTCCTGATAAAAAATTGATGCAATTAACTCTTTATACATCATAGTAAAATATTCATTGGCTTAATTTTCCACCAGTTGCAGTGACGTGTGGAATGCTATTTGAATAGCACGGAATAAAATCATATTTCTCATGCAGTTAAAAAATAAACCATACATTGTTGACTCCATCTGACGTTATGTTTACAACTGTTTTAAGAAGCTAGAAGAAGTTGAACATGTACATACTAGAATGTATTAGTCTATGTAGATGTGGTAAGATACCAATTTCTTATAAAAAAAGGTGTACCTTATCGCTAGCGCTACGACCTGTGCTTAGCTTGTTTGAGCACAAATATACTATAAAGGTATTTCATTCATTAATTCTACCCACTTGTTGTAGACGAAGATGTCAGGCCTCCAGATGTCAGAAGAATGGATGGTTAGTGAGTCCACACCGCCGTGTTTTGAGGCGTTCCAGGTCAGATACTCATCTTCCCAGTACTGTACATGAAAATAAAATATTGCATTATTAAAACGATGCTACAAAACATTGTCAAAAAACATAAAATTGTGATTGTCTTTTTCAAGGGACCATGATCTGTCTGTCACTGATTTATTGGTTTATTACGATGCACTTTGCAGCCCTATCAGGCCTAATATTCCATGGTTCTAGCAAATGAACAAATGCACAATTGTCATCACATGATTGTCATCACATAAGACATACAGTTAAAACATAGCAATCAACGTAACTGCGAACAAATGGTGAATTGTTTTTTTTAAGTTTGAAGGATTAAACAGACATTTGGAATTTGATACTGGGGTGTTACATAGAAGTTGATGGCACGGAAAAGAAAGTTTCGTATTTTGCATATTCAGTGAGTGTTCGTTTGTTGTTTAGATGATACATAACAAACTGTAGGACTAAGAACTGGATATTGTGCCATACTTACCAACCGCAGCCAGATGTTGATTCGGAATGCCTGCGCTTTTTCCGCCTGTGAAGGACAAATTAATACCCTTTATGTATGAAAACGTCTTGACCGTACGATTTTGGACAGGTCGTTCCGACTACTGTGTCATTGTAGTCGTAGTAACAACATGGTTATTGTAACAATAAAGACAACGGAAATCACCTTTTGCACAGTAATAGTGTCATAATATTGTAAAACCCTTCTGCTTAACGAATGGTATCACATTTTGTTCATTCCATTTGTCACTGACAAACATGAAGATGCGACACAGATTAATCATTGAGATTCCATCGAAAACAATTTTCTCACCAGTTCAATAATCTGCCGGAGGGAAATGTCGACGGCCACATTCACGGGTGTGGACGCTGACTTGACAGGCCTCAAACTTTTGTCATACCACAGCCGCATCTTGGCCGATAGACTCTGGAAATAACATCATTTTATGACATGGTTGACGTGTGGGGCTGACAGGAATGTTCGTGTTATGATTATAAAGACAGCTGAAATATCATTTTTTTTATCTTAAACGCAGACAACACACTGCAACTTCATATCATTCACGCTGTGAGCATGGTATGATAGCTAGCAAAACCTATACCAGTGTAGCAAGGAACCGCCCACAAACCTATGATGTTCACAGGATGTAAAACATATTATTAAGAATCTTGTTAATTTGATCGTGTTGATGGGTACACTCAAAGACAATGAAAACACAGGTTGCGGCATTACAAAGCTCAATACGTACACCTTTCAAACTTCAAAAAGGACTACCTGTACCTGGCCTCACTATCTCTTGGGCGCAACGTACCGGGACAATCAACATACTGACAACCACCAACACCAAATACTGACACTAACCGCTATTGTCTCTGTGCATATAGTGAATGGACCAGAGTATGAATGTGGTGTTAATGCTGTTAACTGTACATACCTGGCATTAATGCCAATAGTGTTGAAAGGAGTAAAAAGTCAAGACAGATCCTCATACTGCCCATCCCGTAACGTACAGACACGATCACATGGTTAAAGCTATCCACATGGAAAACATAGAGTGAATGTGTAATGATCTCGAAGAAGCATTCAAGCATATGATTTACTAGTAAGCCAGTTGAAAATTGGCTCACGCTCATCTCTTTTAACTATGACTATGGATTCGCACTATACTTTTGATAGTTAGATTTTGATATTACATGATCCGATACTTGACTTTTTGTTCACTTCACGGCCACAGACACATGTTCTAATGTAGGCAAACGTCTCATGCTACAATTGAGAGGGATAGATCGAGGATTGTTCTGATCCGTCATCATCACGCCAACTGCCATGCTGTGTACGTACGGAACGAGATCATCAAAGTTTGTTCTCATCTTCGATTCTCATCTCTTGAATGGCCCCACCAACCTCACTGGTCCCACGCAGTCACTTGTAAATTTACACATTTATGCTCTATCCTACATTAGTGCATACGAATAAAAAGGTTTACTTAAAGTGACTTTCTATGTCAAAGTTTGCTTGTCTTGGTTCAAGACAAGCAAACATTGACATAGAAAGTCACTAGAAAGTCCGTACAAGAGCGCCATCACGCCATTGCGGATTTCATGAAAAGTGCAAGCCCCGAAACTAGCGGTTTACCCGCAGTGACATTTGTGACCTCTGCGTAGGCGGAAGTTCGCATTCTACACTGGAGTTCCCCATTTGATCATTTGTAATCAGATCTATTTGGACAAGTGTAATCGTCCCGGAACGCATTTGTACTCATACAACTTGGTCGGACGTAGCATTGACTTGTAGCGGTATTCTTCCTTGGTTCACTGATGACTTGTAGGATTCCAGAGAAGGAATTCGCTACTGGTGCCCCGGGTATTCGCCGAATTATGACAGAGCCGGAAGTAGCTACAGGTATGTGTAACTTGAGTAACCGGATAAACCCGTGCATTATCTAGTCTGCAGTGCCTCAAGTTAACATTCTCAAGGCCACGCAAGGGCTTAGAACGCCAAAGTGATCCAGAGTTTTTAAAAACTTCACAGACATGTGTATTCATTGGTATTCTTAGATACAATAATTGATGACCCACATGGACAAGGAAGCTAACAATTTGCCATAATGCTAAAAAATGATAAATTGGGGAATCGCCAGAGATGGAAGGTAAAAAAATAAACATTGACTTCCCTTGACGAGAAAAAAGATCGCAGATGACTGGGCATTATGTAGAAGATAATCGTAACAAGTCATCAGAGACATGGAAACTTTGTTAATCTCTAGGAGCTGAACACAAGGCCGAGGACAGGACGCAGTACGAGTATGATCTGTTCATCTCCTGTCACGTCAAACAGCTGCCGTGGATTATAGAAATGTTACTGCCAGCTTTGGAGGACCCGCCACTTTCGCTGAAGGTATGTTTCTGTGCGCCTGTGTTTCATCTTTTTTTTTCGTGTGTGAGGATGTAGGTCTAGTATATGGTATCGCATGAAAACTGTAACGTTAGACGCTAATGAACAAGTGTCATAACATGAACGCTAGCGAAGAAAGTTCTGCCTAGCAGCTGGGAGCCCAAACTTCTTTCGATCCGAACACAGGCATGTCCAGAGCACGAGAACCGGAAATTTTGCTGCAGTACCTATGGAAGCCACTTGAGTGCCCAACTTGATTCCCAGCTTCTATCATAACCTGCCAAAACACCAAACATCAAGCCGTTCCTTCGTAGCCTTGTTGAAAGACACACAGAGACACAGACACAGACACACTCACACAAACACACACACAGACAAACAGACAGACAGACAGACAGACACGCACACACACACACACACACAGGGGCACACACTCACACGCAAGCGTTGCTGAAGATCACAGGAAGAGTAGCTACAATGAACTAAGCTAATTGTGGATCTGAATAAAGTAAAATGAGGCAATAAGTGGGAATGGAAGTCTCTAATTTCCTGTTTCGCTTTTGTTCAGGTGTACGTGTTCGAGAGGAATTCCTTACCGGGTGAAGTGATCGCTGACGCCCTCGCCACCGCCGCCCATACAAGCCGCAAGTCCATCCTGGTCTTCACACAGGACTACCTGCAGGAGGAGTGGAACCAGTTCGAGGCTAACATGGCGCAGGCCACCAGCCCAGGTATTGGGTGACGAAATCAAGAAAGTTCCAACTATTCTGTTTAACGTTGGATCAAAGTTTTACACGGGACTGTACCTGTTCCAAAGTTTACCTGTCCCATCTTCCTGTCCTTGTCCCGGACACGGTGACACTTCGAACTAGTCAGGATAAGTCTAGTCTGGATAACACAGACTCTGATGGCTGCGGGACCGGCCTTTCCCAGCATAGGGCCGCGGCTAGATGTTGGGCGAGCCACTATAACAGGGTTGCCTAGGTATTCATCCTTACGAGAAACAAGCGATGCTTAGCGCTTACGGAATCCATACGATCCACTACTAAGAAACATACGATCCTTACGGAAATCATATTTCCTTACGGACATCATACGATCCATACGGGAATCATACGATCCCTACTAATTCAAGGAACATTTCATCCGACGATATCGAGATTATCCCACCCTGACACATCGGCGTGTTTTATACCACTAGACTAGCTGGAGAAAGGAAATTAATCTGCAACAGAGCACGGCCTGGTGTAGTGGCGACAAATTAGTAAGGATCGTATGAATTCCGTAAGGATCGTATGCTTTCTGTAAGGATCGTATGAATACTCAGGCATCCCTGTATAAGTGCGATCTAATCACGCCAGGATGTGGCCGGGACTCTCGTGATGCTCGACGTCTTTTCCAATGATTATAGAATTTAAAGTAGAAATATTCTAAAACTAAACGCGCGCCCAACTGTGAACAGAGGACTTTGGTACACTGTTGCAGACACACTGTGGCACTGGTCAGATCGTGTTTTTTATCTCCTCCTAGGCTGCAACACCCGCTGTATCCCCCTGAAGCTCCATCCGTGCCAGATCCCGGACAGGTTCCAGAGCTACCACCCGCTGGACTGCACCAGTCCCATCATGAGGAGATTCTTCTGGTTCAAACTCCTCAGGGCCCTGGACTGTGGGGTGGACCATCACGCACACTTTCTTCAGATGAAGTGTAAGATATCTATTCAATTGAAAAAAAAAACTCGAGAGTTCACATATATCCACGGGGTTACCTATATCCGTTGTTTTAAAAAAATGACAGCGGTTTCAAATTGGGATGTTTCCGGAATATTGCAGATTGATACCAGTGTCTGTCGACATGGTATCCATGAAAAGTAAATACCCTGTAAAACGGATATAGGTTACCCTGCGGATAAAGGTGAACTAGCAATAACTTCAAATGATTAAAAATTGGAGTGGTAAGTCCTAGTAGATCATGGGCATCCGCTGGTGTTGAAGTCCCTATTTCTTTGCAATTCGAGTTGATTAATGAAGCCCTCGGAATTTCCGTGACATTTGGGCCACCTGTTACTGTGCATTATCACGATGTCTTACCATTCTCACAAGCTTGTTCTTTTCCACAGATCCGTTCCGGACACCTCCATGCTAACCTACATACAACTTAAACAACAACGTAAACCCAGGGAATTCCGGCAAACCGACCGTCCGTATATAAGTTATATAGTTTCAACTCATGTCACCGGCGAATGAACGACGCCTAAATACTCCAGTGGTGACATTCGAATTTAACAGAATAGCCATTGCGTGCTAGAGATGCATGTTAACGGAAGTTCACCTTTATCCACGGAGTAACCTATATGCGATCCGTTGCCGGTTTTGCAAAAAGCCGGGCACTAGGGATTACCAGATCGACGGAAGGTATTTTCAAATTGAAACATTTTCAAAATTTTGCAGTTCGAATACACTGCTCATCGACGTGATATCCCTACATAGTAAAGGCACTCGTCGGTCTCGCAGGACCATGAGTAGTACACAATTCTACACAATGTACTTATTGTTTGTTGATATCCCTACATACCTTGTTTTTAAAAACAACGGATATAGGTTACCACGCGGATAAAGGTGAACTAGCTAGCGTTACATGTAGTCCAATTGAGTATGATCAGTATGGCTGGGTCGACACTATCCACAAATATCCACAAGCCAATTGCGTCGTCATCTACATTGCATGCAATGGAATGACCATAAAAGCCAGTTAATATGATTGTGCATTAAGTATTATTGCATCTTTTATGTCGTCTCGTTACCTCATTGCTTAGATAGTGATTTCACTTTAATATATTAACGTTACGTTATATTGTACATCTATATTGTACTTCAGCCATAGATGTTCTATTATAAGTCCACGAGGGCTTGGTGCTATAGATACGTAATAAATATGCGTTCATTAATGTCAAGACCACGTCACATCATTGTCTATCATGATTGGATTTGTTATCTGTTGCTGAAGGCAGATCTTCCTAATTTACTAGTATCGTCACCGTTGTCACTTTCTCTTGTACTCAGTTTCAGAAGTCCTTGGTTCAACAACTTTGAAGCAACAAATAAAAGAGTCTCAATTGCCTAAACTGACTAAATACTGAAATTCTGAAATGGTAATTTTTTTATATATCAAAAGGTGTCCGTCCGTGACCGCGAACAAGTGTACAACAACGGCTATTACCTGCTGGGCTGCTAATAGGTAAGTAGCAGCGACGCCTAGCGGCTCTTTCAACAGTAGACTGAAAGTGTTCCTCAAAGTCCCGAAAAGCGGGAGCTTTAACCTGTGTTTCCTACTATCAGTGACCGTGACCTACAGTGACTTCAACGTGTCAATTTGAAGCTAAATAGGACGATGTAATTTTCCATCATCATGTGATGGAAAATTACATCATCGTGTTTCCGGTGACACTACACGTAGTGACATGGAATTTTCCGATTGTTATCAACACATGAAACCTTGCGTCACGGTGACAAAAATAGACTTAACCGATCACCTTCTTTCATTCTCAACACAGAATGATATCCATGATTTTCAATATTGATTTAGGATTTTTGCGTTTAATATCCCATGGTGGGTGGTAAGAAAAAAAGATGCTCGAAAAAGTCAGGCATAACATGTCAAAACATAATATCAGTCCGGGTGCATGGCTTTTATACATACAGCACTGGTTTGTCAAGGGAATGTCACTAAAGATATCATTATTAAAGAGCAACTTTGAGTAAGGCCTCATTTCGTCGAGAGTGTCTATGTGTATGGAAAATTCCGCCATGAAATGACACACGCACACACACACACACTGGCAGGACCGGAGGTTTCGCAACATTGCCTTTACTTTTGTACATCTGCCCACAGGTAAAGTAAGAATCACGTGCGGCAATTATGCAAATTTCTTCCGCCTTCATTCGTTGCGCAAGCGCCAAGCCTCTGTTGGGTCGCGGCAGGTCACCACCGCCTCAACACCTAAAGTACTCACAATGTTGTATAAAATAAAACAATAGTTCTACACTTAAAATGTCCCTCTACTCTCCATAATTCTTTATATAATCCATCTAAATATTATACTTTGACACTTTTGGTATGATTTTTGCACAATTTTCTCCAAAGCAGACTGTATTTGTTTCTTGGCACGTTTTGTTGCGGTTAAGGGTAGTTCGAAGTTGAAAACGATATTCCCTCCCAATTTGGTAACAACACAGGAGTTGTCCATGGCGGCTCCACCTGTAATAAACCAGCCCATATACGGCTTACCTGAGTCCACGGTGAGTACAACTCCTCCTATAACTATCGCAACCTCCTGAGAACGTCCCGGTGTAATATTATGGCGACCTGACGCCTTGTCGTGTTGTTTTATGTTCCAGATTCAGAGCGAACCAGTGAAGGTACTTCGCGTCAAAGTGATCGCGGGACTCAACCTCGCCAAGAAAGATATCTTCGGTGCCAGGTGACAATGTCTCCGTTTGTATTCCTACCACAGCATCCAGAATATACCGGAACCTACGTACGGTTTCCGTGTAGATATTACAAGGGAACTTGCTGCAAATTGTGCCATTTGGCGCTAGAGATGGCCAGAAGTTACGGACTGTGATGGTATTTGATTATGGGGAGGGTCTAGGGTCTACAGAGGAGGGGCGGGGACCAGATATAATTTTCAGGATCTTTATACTTCATGAATACAAATGAGATCTAGAGGATAACCACATATGATATCCTTATATTGCCACACGAACCTTGTTTTAAAGTGTAAAGCGCCTTACTGACTGTCCCAGTGTATGATACATTCTTCTAAATCTGTAAATATCTCAAGAATTCAAGAATTGCAAAACCAGATCTTAGCTTGAACACCTGATCCCAGGCCTTCTGACGCATAGTAATTTTTTTTTGTAAGGAGGCACTGTATGATATATGTCATTGTCATACATTGAAACGAAATGCCACAAGTATCTTAAGCATGTATATTGTCTGCAGCAATTAACTGAGTTCTCTACATTATCACATAGCTTTATTGCACAACAATTACATATGGCAAGTAAGGCATCTACAGGTACATAAATACTGTTCCATAAGCCTAATCTGCCTATAACAATAGTGGCTTTTATAATCATTAGAGGAATTTCTAATGTCTAGACATTCTTCAATATATTTTCCTGTAAATTACCAAAAAAAAGGAAGGGGTGGGTACTGGTACCATTTTTTTCTTATTATTAGGCCGGTCTGGAAAAAAACGGACCAGATAAAATTTGGTGGAACTGGAGGTTGGACAAATAAACAGATTATATGATCAGGAATTCACGCGTTTTGGGGCTTTGGGGCTTACCTTTCGAGGAAAATAACAAGAGCGATGCATAGTAGAGCTTATATTCATAATCTACAAAATTTTACAGTCAATCATACAGAGGCAGTTAGTCTTGCAGGATTTTAGAACGCCAGTGGGAGTCAACTAGTCCACAATACATACTTCTTTGTAGCGAAATTGACCATTGGGTATCGTCCATTCGTCCATGTTTTCTCATACTGAATCAGGTCCAGGTCCGGAGATCCTCTGGACCCGAACCGGACCTGGACCTGAATTTTCTGTACCTGTACCCACCCCTACTGTAAATACATTTAAGTTCGCAGGGATTTAATTTTGCAGTAGCACGAAAAAGGACTGTAAGCAGTGGTTTGCCGTTTGCCGTAGCATCATGCACTGTAGTCTCTTACTGCCATGGAAAAGTGTTTGCGGTGATTTTAAGTTTGAGGTGAATTGGCAACGCGAAAACCGCTAACATGAAACCACCGTGAAAATTTCTGCATTTACACAAAAAAATACTTATATTTTATGTAGGGGTTGTCATGTGTCAGTATGTGCTTAAATTTGCTCTGCCAGTCCATTCAGACTGACGAATATTGTAAACTGCATTGTAATAACATATTAAAATGTAAATCATTAACTCTGTTGTTGATGCAGGAATGCAATATTGACAAACAGTGAAAACTTGTAATGTAAAGATCATCATCATCGTTGTGGGCTACTTGCCCTGACCAGGTCCACTCTTTCCTTCCAAACGATACGACTGCTGAATAAAACTCCTTCCTTGTAAAGATACGACTGCTGAAAAAATAACGGTTATGATGTGAATTTCCAGTGTATTGTTGACGACATTGTTCCCTTTTGTTCACATGCAGTGATCCGTATGTACGAGTACATTTGTACCAGGGCAATGATTCGGTGGAAGGGGAGGTTGTTATGGTTCAGACCAGGACCATCAAGAAGGTAGGCAGGCAAATATATGGCTGCATTGCCATCTTGTTTCTTTTCATCTCATTATCATCATTGCCACAAAGAGCATGCATGTTTATGTGCATGCATACATGTGGTCATGTGTGTGTATGTGTGTAATTGTGTACATGCAGTACACATCATAATCAGTGGATGTAACTATTATGTTATGTGAAGCATGTAGAGTCAAATCCCTCCCCACATGAAACAATCTACAAGCTGTCTACACTTTGTTGCCCTTTTAAAAAGTGATAAACTGAATGTTTCTTTCTTATTAGTTTTTCTTACTATATATATATAGTCTGTTAATAACATTGACACATGTGACTAATCTAAAAGCAATAATAAAGCCTAAGATTACTTTGTTTTACTCTTGTAATTTTGATAAGAATGCATGAGGTGGAGTTTCTTTGAACTGGTTGACTGTATTGTCTGAGTGGGCGTTGGGATTGTACTGTCACTATATGTACATGTATATTGAATTGAGACAGACAATGACTGATATTTTCATGTCAATATTCTTTTATTGTTTCTCTGTGTACATTGTTGGACATATTCATGTAACCAATAACATTGATTGTACCAAATGTTTGGATTTTGTTATTCCTGATAACTGATTGTAATTATGGTTATTCTATAGAAGCTTATAGTTTCATTGATTTGTTGTTGTTTACCTCTTCCAACAGACCTTGAACCCAAAGTGGAACGAGGACTTTTACTTCAGGGTAAGCGTATGTAACCTTCCTCTTACATAGATGGCTCGTGATCTGGTCTGTTGTGCTTTGTGCAAAGATGTGGCCAGTCTGAGTCTGTGTTATAGCTCCCTTAACAAGCTTAAGGGTGAGATTATATTGTTCCCAAAAGAAGTAGACCTCAGGAGAACTCTATACATATATACATGTAGAGACTACCCGCCCACACAGGGTTGACTCACGCGGCAATGCCTTATGATATCAACCCTGCCTTTTTAGCATCAGAAAAATGGTACTAGGGATGTGGATACTAGCCAATTGTCAGCCAATCAGAGAAGTGCCTTTTTGTTGTCCAAAGGCGCCATATAAGGCATGTCATTAATATTCAAGAGCAAGAGGGCAGTACCAGCATAATGTTTTGCAGTTTTCATAGTTTTCATATTTACCAAATTTGAGATTTGTCAGTTCTGTGGATATAGGGCAACCACGACACCACCTAATGCCGACCAAGCATACAATGAAACCATTATCATCACTTAAAAATAAACAGATCTTTGTGCACGCCGCGCTTCTGTTTGTTCGAAAGTTGCAGTCTGGGCGCTGATTGGCCCACAACAACTCAGGCAAGCTTATTAATATTCATAAGCAAGGCATCTCTAGTACCCTTTTTTTGAGGCTAAAAAGGCAGGGTTGGTATCGTAAGGCATTGCCGTGAGAGTCAACCCTATGTGGGAGGGTGGTAGAGGCACGAAATAGGACTAGTTTCTGAATATAGCCGTACCTGTTTTATTCTATGTATAATTGATGAATGTGAAGTGATGAAAATACCTTCTCGATGCAAACCCCCAGCTTATCTTTTGATCAGCTTTCTGTTTGAGGTGAGTCTGTTACTAAATGGTCACCACATAATACAGACATAACAAGACTGACCTGAAGGTCACTTCAAGGTGTGACCTCAGGGGCATTCCAAGGTTATAGGATATATTGTAACTGTAACAGCATCTCGTGTCCCTTAGATATAAACATCATAACTGAGACTAGCTCTTATTAGGCCATGTTGATTTGATTATATTTAATTTTCAGCCATTTCCAAAAATAAAAAAAAATTTTTCAACCGTGCTTTTGAATCATACACAAAGCAGCTACAAAAGGAGCAAATATGTGCTGTGGATGAAAAATATAGACTTCAGGAAACAGATACTAATGTCAGCATCAATTGCAAGGTCAAAGAAGATGTGAAAACAAAAAGTAAAGAACATATTGTTAGGTATTGAAGACTCTGTATATACCTTCCAGACCACTTAGATTTCAAAGTGAAGGCAAGTTTTTTGGCCAAACTTTTTTTTATTCGCACGCTGGCATCAGTTTTGGGGTTCCTAGAGGATGTTATCCATATGATGTCAAATCATAACAAAATCAACGTGGCATTACTAATAGTAATAGTCACAAAGAGTGAAGGCTAACTGACACAATAGGAGAAGCTGGGGATACAAAGTCTGCTTAGAAGTCTTAACTAAGAAGCTGCGATCATCCAACAGGCTATTAAGGGTGGGCTGGTATAAATAGTATATCATACATTTGGCCATGTCATTTGTATATCACCCTTACATCATTTCCAAGAAAGAGAACTACACCTTAGGAGGTTTCACAGAAATTGAACATTGTCTGCAAAACAACTGTAGAGTCATATCTCTGCACTTACATGACCCTTCCATGGGGCATTACATCACTTTTGGCCAGTCGCCAGCTCTAGCTAAGCAGGATTAGTGCTTCAGAGAAAAGGTGTTCTGTCTTTGTTCACATGTCAGGCTGTACCATTTGTGGTGATTAGGCCACACCAATTTAATTTCTTGGTTCTCGGATTTTTGAAGAAAAATATTGGGGCGGTCGGTCAAAAAAAAAACTTTAAAAAGATTGCAAAAAGTCTGTGGTGAACTTATATAATACAAAAAACAAGGTAAGTAGTCAAGTTTTCAGCTTTTCATGGCATGATTTATCCAATGAATGTCTTCCTTTGATTTTATACCACTGTTCTGATCATGTGACTGCAAATAAGAGCTCTGATTGGTCTATCAGCAGTATGTGCCCCTGGAATGGGTTTTTTTAAAGGTCTGCAATAGCAAAACCTTTATCATTTTTCTTGGGACTAATTTTTTTCCGATTAAAAAAATGGGTCAGGAATTCCGAGAACCAACAAATTGAATTGGTTTGGCCTTATACAATATTGAAAATAATTCCAAACATGAAAGTCTTCTCATAAAGATGGAAGAAAGCTATTTTTGTATAGATGTTTATTGTTAAAATAAGAGTTTACACTAAGATGATGTATAATTTAAACATTTAGAATCAATGATTCTGTATATATTTGTGCCAAGTACTGGTCAACAATAGTAGCATCCAAAGCTAAGATATTTTTTTTACAACAAATAGACTCTGAGGACAAAGTTTACATTTTGTCTGTATGTAATTGTGATGGATGTATTGATTAGTCGAATTAGGTCAATAGTACAGTCTAGTTTTAATATACAGGCATATAGCTACTGGCAGGTGCCATCTGTTGTACTCCAAAGGTTCTGCAAAGGTTTAGCAGTGAGGTATTATAATATCTACTAAACGTATTACTGACCTACTGGGGATACATATCATTGCATCATTGTCTGGAAAGCTTGGCACACTTCAGAGCTAATAACCGTGTAATAATTCAGACACTGTGGAGAATTAAGTTGTTCAAAGACCAACTTTCTCCTAAACTCAGGATATAGGTAATGTATTAATGTTTCATAAATCAATATGCTTAAAAATACAGCTTCCCTCTTGTAGAGAGTGTTACACATGTAGTTTCTACTACAGGAAATAATCTGGTACCGTCTATATATCGGGCAGGGTTATTTTAACTATGTGCAACATCCACCTTAGCCCCAGGGACAAAAAAAAATTCATACACGCTGCCGCGTGTTAGGCAAATAAGGGGAAGGAGTGGCGGTGACATGCCGTGTGTAGCGTACAGGAAGTGTTGTTCTACGCACAACGTGTTATGTGTTGTGAACAGTTTGTAGCGTTAATTTTTAAACGTCAAGAAATAGCCCTTAAAAGGAAATGATACCCACTGCACTGTCAGGCAATTTCACATGATTGAAAATATTCAGCAAGTCGTGGTAAGGCACTGTCTTCCATTATAGCGTGCATGGTACTCAAGTGTTTTTGTTTTGAAAGGGTTTTCTTTTACATGAAATTCAAACTTGCAATTAGATATGATTTACATTGTACATGATGAGATTGAATGTTATGCATGTTGTTCTGTGTATATTATTATGTCTGGTGTGTGATTGCCCATGCTCATATGATTACCATATTAAGGTAATCCGTGGGACTTCGGGGTTTAGCTCCTGATGTATTTAGAACACTGTTTCCAGTGGCAAAGCTTTTAAGCTCCTGGCTTTTCTGTATACTATTCAATGGTTCAAGGAAGGAGTGATGTTGGATATGACAAGTAACATACATTTGTAATTACTAGCATTTAAAACGAAAATGTACAAAAACAAGAATATGACATTGAATACAGAATAAGTTTGTAATGTCTTGTGCAAGGACATTACTACTCGTAATCTAATGTAAGAGAATTTTGTTCAGGTGCACAAACCTTTGACATCAATGATAATAGATCCATAATGAAAACTGCAAAATTGGTAATAATGTCTACTGTATGCTATCAAGGTTTTTGAGGGTTTTATCTTTTTCTTCCTTCTTACAATGTTCCTTAGGTCAACTGAGTTG
Organism: Branchiostoma floridae x Branchiostoma belcheri; assembly: GCA_019207045.1. Classification (NCBI taxonomy): domain Eukaryota; kingdom Metazoa; phylum Chordata; class Leptocardii; order Amphioxiformes; family Branchiostomatidae; genus Branchiostoma; species Branchiostoma floridae x Branchiostoma belcheri. The sequence goes on along the minus strand of CM033025.1, from coordinate 25,522,318 downwards.
ATATGGAAAATTCTAAGAACTTCAAGACAATCAAATCTTTATGTGCCAAATGACTTGTATTATGATGCAGGTTACATAACTGTGGTTCATTTCTCATTGTACAGGTTGATCCGAGGTGTCGACTGCTGTTTGAGGTGTTTGACGAGAACAGAGTGGTAAGTAAACTGCAGGAAGTAAGTCTAAGTAAAATGTAAACCAAGTGATAATACATTTGCAGTTTTCTGACAATGTGAGAGATATATGTTTTCCAAGATTTTTGAGAATGACTAAAGTTAATATGTAATCAACACTGTAAATGAAACCTTGGTGCATTCTCTAAATGTCTTGTTGGCATTTTCTGGATTCAAGTTGAACTGTAATTTCCAACACAAAAATTGGACTTATCGAAACATTTTGACAAGGAAGGAGAACATTATGTAGATAAAACACATAGTGAGCAGTGCATCATAAGTTGCAGAAAGTCTATGGCGCCCTGTCTCTGTTAAGGGATGTTTGTAAAGCCCTGTTGTAGATGGCTTCTTTAAATTTGTCCAGTGAGACCAAGTGTCCTGGAGTTGACTCTACATGTATCGTCTCTCTCACTATATATTGTTTGCTCAATTTTGTGTTTTATGACGTTTCAGACAAGAGATGATTTCCTTGGACTGGTGGATCTACCTCTCAATAACCAGATCCCTGTAAGTAGTGGTGCTTAGGAGTTTTTTATCTCCATTTAAAATGGAGATACAGTTTTTGGGTGTGTCTGTGTTTCCGGATTTTTGTAGTCGACATTATAACTTAACAACCTGTGAATGGATTACAATGATATTTAGCATGTAGGTTGGTGTTTGGAAGACAAAGGTCAGGTTCAATTTTGGGTCCCCTGGCATCTGACCTTGGTACTGCAGTAGAACTTCTGTTTTTATATCTTTTGACCTAGACCTGCTGTGATCTTGATTTCTTGGCGCACTGCGTATGGATATGTACAGTTGTTATATGTTTCTTATTGAGCATTCAGATCTAAACAGTGTCTATATCAATACTACAATCTTACAAATTGCATTTTTACACATTTACACATTTGTACACTCAAAAAGGAAGTACAGACAGTACATCTACTGTTTGTTGCTATTCCCTTGTTTGCATAAAGTGACCCTTGTACTAAGTTGTAGGATATATATTGTATACGCAGGTACTTCTCAGTATGTGATTCATGACGTGTTTTGGTGTATCTTTACAGACAGAATATCCTGACAGAGAGAGGCCATATTCCCACAAGGATTATCTCCTCCGACAAAGAAGGTATGACGTTGTGCACAAGTACCTTCAGTCATGTGTTTGGGTTTAGCTATGTACAGTAAAGTGATGATAATACTGCAGACCTTTTTCACGCTGAGGGCGTAACGTAATGAAAACGAGGTCAATGAGGCAAACAAAATATACTACAAGTAAAGTACAAGATCAAATCTTAATTATTGCAAGTAGTGTTTTGCACAGGAAAAAAAGGCAATTTAGATTAGCATTGGGATGCATAGTAAAAACATAATAATGCAAATATTTGACAGACATCCGGCCATTTTCTTATTAGTCAATGTGGTAATTGCCATGCTTTCATTGGTTGAACTGATTATGATGGACCGTCTTTTGTTTGCCACATTGGCCTCATTTTCGATCTATCATGTCCACTGTGTGAAAAAGGTGTATTGAACTGCTGTGATGGATAATGGTAGCTCGTTGTATTTGTAAAATCAGAATTAGCTTTCCTTGTCAAGTTTGTTAAGTCTACAGTACAGTATATAATTCTTATCTGATATACTTTGTATCTATAATGTATATATAACTTTCTTTAGATTCAGGAGACAAGAGAGGACTTTAGACAAATGAGTACATTATATGCCATTCTAAAATCTTACTTCTTTTTTTCCTGGTCCTGATTTTTACCCCATTATAGAGGGAAGAACAAGTGAGTTCAGTTTTGATTTGGACCCACAAATCAACTTCTCTATCATATTATTATTACAAACTCAACTAATTTAACTTTTCTAGAAAGGTAAAACTTTGAAAAAACATGTAGTTTTAGCTATAGCTTGTTATTGAGACATCAAATATGACAAGAAGAAGTTTTCAATTGTAACTTTTCTGCAGGCCCAACACTGCACCACATTGTTATTATCTTAATTGTCTTTTGTTTTAAGACCTTTTTTTAATGATTTTGATAGAGGAATTGATGTGTGTTGTAAAACTGCTGGTGAAAGCACAACTCCCACGTCTTTTGTGGGCACTGTATAGGTTTGCTTGGGTGACTGGGTGAAACAACCTGTGAGTGTGAGTGTAATTTTTGTTTTCCAGAAGGAGAAACTTGTTCGTTCTTTTTCCTTCTTGCTCCTCATGGAAAGGGTTTACAGAAAAGGCTGGGCTTTGCACCAGGCCTGGCTACCTGGGCTGTTTAACTGGGCTGGCTATCACATCAGGCTATTCAGATATCCCCATTCATAGCTCCAATTCTTTTTTCCTCGCATACACTACTTTGGGGCGAGCCTAATGGTATAATAGTATTGTACGCAAGTAGCTTGACACAAGGCTAGAGGGAAAACATTCTGCATTAAAAAAAATGCTGCCCTTACATTTTTTTTTCATTGTAAAACACATTGAATCTATAACTACAGTTGAATGTTGTGCCTACCTTTCTCAGTACAAAGTCGCGCGTGAGCGGCCATCTGCGGCTGAAGTTGGCGTATGTACCAGCGGTAGGATGGGCGGAGGGGCAGCAGCAGCCCAACGCGGAGCAGCAAGAAGACAGGGACGAGGTACAGATACAAAATGTACAGTCATGTAGTAAAGAATGCATCACGGGGTATTCCATATCATCCCAGATACCAGTCTGACCTTCGGTAGGATTGCTAGAGGACCGGAGGGTTGTACGAGGAGTACAACCTGCTGGAGGACTGGGTATGAGGGTGATGCTGAATACACCGTGTTGTGATTTTTGTTATCATTGTCATATCTTCTTAAGAAAACATCTGCTTCAATGCAAAATTTGCCTCTAGTTCAGAAGTTCTAGTTTACCTCGGTCCCAGCTGTATGTTTGACTGTACATGTTTTCTCAGGTGGGTGTAACATGAATAAAATACAACACGGTGTATTCCGCATCACCCTCGGTCTCCCTCCGTTTGGATCGCCCTCTGGCCTTTGGCTGTCGGGCAATCCTTCCAGCGGTCTGGCTTGTACCTCGGGTGATACGGAATACACCGTGTTGTATTCTATATTTATCACCCTATCAGCAGCACCTGTATCGAAAGTTATCCTGCTCCAGGTCTGACATAAACGTTCAATCAGACAATCCTTCTCCTTCAGTCACTTTTGTCAATTTTTTTGCACAGTTCTTAATGTGAAAATGAATGGCACATATAAAACAAGTATACTGGCTAGAATAATGAATGATTTTATCCATAGCCTGGTTGGGAGATAGTGGACATGGATACAGAACCCAGACATATAAAACTTGTACACGTATACTGACTAGATATGTGTGCTATAGAATAATGATTAATTCTGTCCTGTCATCCGTCGCCTGGTTGGGAGATAGTGGACATGGATACAGAACCCAGACATATAATACGTGTACACATGCACTAACTAGATACTTGTGCTGGAATAATGAATTTTTGTCCTGTCATCTATAGCCTGGTTGGGAGATAGTGGACATGGATACAGAACCCAGACAGCCCCAGGTGCAGGGGAACTCTCCCTCCCAACCCTCCCAACCTGCTGCCATGCCCCAGGGCTGGGAGGAGAGACAGGATGCGAACGGACGGACGTACTATGTGGACCATAACACCAGACAGACAACCTGGCATCGCCCCTCAATGTAAGGGAAGAAAGTGTTTTGTGAAAAAATGTCATGTACGATATCCGCTGTAAAACTTTACTTAGAATACTGGTTAAAATTGCTCAAGACACTTGGTAACTTCTAACTGTATACACTCTCAATATAACTAAAGATACAGAAGAATCCTAATAACCGTCATTTGGCTGAACGTAGCATTTCAGAACATAAAAATTTGTTGTGTTGATGAAGGTTAGACACCCAGGTACAATGTAACAACTAGGGATATACATGTACAATACAAAATTTACTGATTGTGTATCTGGATAGGTTTTGTCAACGGTGAGATGTTTCAGCTAGTATCCACAATCTTTCGTCAGTCAAAGACAAAAGATTTGTATTAAGAATCCCTCCAGATTTTTTGGAGTAATTTTTGTATTGTGTAGAAATTTTACTGTGTTTTGTATTGTATTCTTTACATTGCTGTCAATGAAATACCAAACATATCATCCACTACCACGTCCACTACCAGCTAACTGTCTTTTGTTTCTGTTTGTCTGTGACCAGAAGCCATGCACCAGTACCACATCCACTACCAGCTAACTGTCTTTTGTTTCTGTTTGTCTGTGACCAGAAGCCATGCACCAGTACCACATCCACTACCAGCTAACTGTCTTTTGTTTCTATTTGTCTGTGACCAGAAGCCATGCACCAGGGGGGCTGACTGCACAGGCAGCAGAGGCTGCGGCCACGACTGCACAGGAGAGCAACAACCGGCAGGCGGCGCAGATCTTCCGCCAGAGACGGCAGATCAGCGAGGACATGTCCACACCTGGCGGGGCAGGTGCCGCGGCTGCAGCCGCGGCGCTGGTGGAGCTACCTGCACAGGTGTGTAGATGGGGACTCTTCTTTCTTTTTATAACCAGGCTTCTTTGGCGAGTATTCAACTTCTCTATTGGAGTCATTTTACAGTGTTGTGAAAGGTACATGTAAACTATATATAAAGTAGTTATTCCTTTTTGAGTTGACCTAGACCTGCAGTATTATAAGCATCAGAAGACATGCCTATTTCCATTTAGAACAGGTTGACATCACCGCTATATATACCAGGGCTTTAGCCAGCTCGAAATTTTTTTCCGTCAGCCAATTTCAATCGTCGCGAAAACCGCGAAAATTGATTAGAAGGACTGAACTGAGACCATGAAAAACAGGTTTTAATGAGATTATCGTATGCGAAAGGGCACCGACACACATTGTCAACAATCATAACAATAGTAAAACAAACAGTGTGTGGCTTTTACGGCCATGGACGGCATCCCCACAGCGTCCTGTAGCTTCCACCAAAGATTTTTGTCTGTCAAGGTTGATGGATTGGTTTGAAAATTTTTCCGTCAGACGCAGCAAATTTCCGTCAATTGGCGGAAAAACGGACGCTGGCTAGAGCCCTGATATATACTCTCTTTGTTACTGTTAGGATACAGTGTCAAGAAGTGTTACTAGTAAGCACTTTTAAATGGATAGTATCAATGTCATGATTATAAATTTTAAATGATTCATGAAGTAAATAGAACTGTTTGTATCAGTCACTGAAAGAAACAATTGAATTACTGATTTAAAAATCACGGAACACCAAATGAGGAAAAAAAAACTTTCAATCATGTAGTCTGGCAAAGGAAGCTAAATATAATTATGTAGTATGGGAGAATGTGAATCCATGTAGGCATGCATTTGTTACCGAGCTAGTATTGCACATTGCTTAGGTTAAGTCAGCTGAATTCATATCCATCCATACCGTTCACTTCACTCTGTCTTAAACCTCAAAGCCCCTAGCAGCACTGGCTACCGTAGTGCTCAGGAAAGGCTTGTAGGTACTTACCTGGTGCATGGCATTACTAGAAGAGAGTTTGGGAGCAGGACACTATCCCATTGCTTCAGCATCTTTAAACATCCCGTATTATCTGTCTGCTCTGTGGCACAGTACATGTACAGTAGTTGGTATGTTATATCAAACCTTCCAATATCAGTAGGCATCAACTGATGCATCATCTGTAAATATGATGTCACAGTATTCAGTCTATTATCGGGCAACTTCAGAATGTAACACTGTGTTTTGTGTCAGTCTCCCAGATCATCATTTGTCATATCAAAGAAAAGTATTTTTAAGTAGTTTCAACTGCTGAATATATACAAAGGTAGTATATATTATCGCAAGACAACTAGGTTGGTGCTTCAACTTATAACAGTTGATGTCCAAGAGGGCCCAGTATATCAGAACAAGACAGACATGTTATGTTCAGTCTGGAGGGGACTGAATGTACATGTAAGAGGTTTGAGCTTCAAGCCATGCGTTCACTGGTATTGATGCATAGACCCTGTGTGCAATTAAGTGTACATAAAGTGATACACTGCTGAGATTTCTGCCAAAATCAATATCAAGTGCATCCTGAAATGCCCCAAATGAACAGAGTTTGTTGCTTATTGATCCAAGGCTCCTCTTTTGGGTTTTGTTATGACATTTTGTCAGAAATGACAAGATTAAAAGACTTCTTTCTTCTATACCTCTAATTAAGTGAATCAATACAGTGGAGAGCACTAAAGAAAGCACCGTCCAGGCCTTGGTCACATCTGTGAAAATGACTGTTTGCTTTGTTTGTATTTAGTAAAAGTGACTGTTTGTATTCAGCGAAAGTGACTGAATGTTATGATTTTAGATTGCGTCCCAACCTCGACAAGGCCCGCCCCCACCAAAGGTACGTTGACTTCCCCTAGTAGACGGAATGAACTTCCTTGAAGGAGTGTTTTTTTGGCTTTACCTTGAGACACTGTGCTGTCAGAGATGCATTTTCTAAGCTTGCCTCACTTACATGTACCTGCAGGACATTCTCCCTACTGTAGCGCTCTAGCATGGCATGGTGTGAATTACCAAATCATGTAGCTTGTCTTTTATTGATAAACCTACCATATCATCATCTTTTATTGACAAAATGGGTCATGAACACCATGCTTGTTGGACATCCAATTGCAGGTGAATTTACAGATTGTCACTCTTCCAGCAGGTCACCTGGTAGAATGCCTGTACCTAGGGGTGGGTACCGGTACAGAAAATTCAGGTTCGGTTCAGGTCCAGAGGATCAGGTCCAGGTCCGGACCTGAACCTGGACCTGATTGTCTGTGGAAACTTGTGAATGGACGATACTCAAAAGAATGGTCCATTCCTCTACAAAGAAATCTGTTTTGTGAAGTATTTGCCTGGCGTTTTAGAATGCTACAACTTGTACAAGGCTAACTGCCTCTGTACAATTGACTGTAAAACTTGGTGGAAGTGACTATAGACTCTAGTCTACTTCTCTCTTGTCATTTTGTTTGACAGATAAGCCCCAAAACGTGTGAATGCCTGATCATATAATCTGTTCATTTTCCAATAGGTCCAACAAGCGGTTCACCAAATTTTTTCAGGTCCGGTTTTTCCGGACCGGTCCAATAAGAAAAAAACGGTTTTGTGCCGGTACACCGTACCAGTACCCACCCCTACCTGTAACAGATTTTCCATGTTTTCAGGCAATTCTTGACAATCTACGGATTTTACTTGCTCCTTTGTTGCTCATTCTGTTTTGTAGAGTAATCATTAATGTTCTTCTCTTAGAGATAAACCATAGCTAAGAGACAGACTGAAAATTATTCTAGGGAATGAAAAGGCTTAGACTTAGAGAAGTGGACACTGGAGATAAAAGCAGCTAGAACACTATACAATCATTATGCATTCAGAAGCTCCTAACTTTTTATGAAAGATAGAGAATATTTTCAGTTCATCCTGTGGTATGGGTCTTAAAGCCAGGCCTTTACACTTTTAAGAAATCTAGTTTAAGTAATAAACTATTTATATCCCTTAGCTAGTACATTCAGGTTTGTGCTTACTACGGGGTAATTTTTCTTATTTTGACTAAACTACTCCATGGCCTTTCAAAACCAAAAAGTTGAAGGTAAATTGCAAAGAGTTCAGTGTAATATTCAATTTGTAATAAGGTTCATATTCAAGTTCTTTAAAAGATAGCAAGGCTTCCATTAGGGTCCATGTTTCATAGTGATAGTATTAAGGGGGTTTATAGTGGATACCATGCAAACCATTCCATCTCTCAATTCCATCTAATTATATGATATAAAATGGCAGGTGTGTGGATATGCTTAACCGTTAGTTGAAACTTTGTGATTGAATGGGACCAGATAAAAAAAGGTTAAAACATCAGCATTCCAAAACATACAATGAAACAATTATCTGTATATCTTACAGTTTAACAATGCACTACAGGTTAGCCCCAGATTTTAATTTCTTTGTTTTTCTTTTTCTTTTCCGACCCTTTTCTTGGTAGATCCATCGAATGAGTGTGAGGTCAGAAGTAAGTGTGGTCTTCTTTTTTTCTTTTTTGCCTCATTGTCAGGTTAGTTTAGGGCATGGACCATGAAGAAGTATGTAAATTGCACAAATCAGAATAAAACCTGTTTGCATTAAACCTTTCATTCAACTCAGTGCTTCAATCTATGTTGTATCAGTTTGGATTAAGCTATATATAGCACTTGGCCTATGACAAAAATGTTGTGTTTCCGAGTGTTGAAAACATTTATAAAATCATTTCCCAACATGCTCTGCTAACTTCTGTTCTAATACAAACTTGTGCTGGTACAATGTATATCTAAAGTATATGATGCTGAAAATACTAGTTGGCCTGTTCCATTTCAGTTTTACATTCAATTTGTTAAACCGTACTCATTGGATCCTTTTGCCCAAAATGTGTCGAAGAAAAAAGAGAAAAACCCTACCTACTGACCCTTTTTTTCTGGGCTGTGATCTGAAACACAACGTTAATTTTGCTAGGCCTCATCAGAGACTGTGAAAAGTCATACAATGTACCGTTTACAACTCTTAATGGTCCATGCCTGTGACAGTTTTCTTTAGCAGTAGTCCAATGTTCAGACTGGCATTTATGATAATTTCCTTTAGACTCAAATAGGGGAATAGACTATGTCCAGCATTTCTGATAGTATCTTCTCTTGATGATTGTTCATCGTTGTCGTTAGTAGTTCTTCAGTAGTGTTTCAAAAACAGACTGATATGTTGATTGTAAAAAAAATAATGCCATTGTTATAGGTATTAGAATAATTCTACAATATTTTGAGATGATATTTTATTCAGGAGTCTATAATGTGACATACTAACATCAGCCAATATATCAACATGATTGACAGCAAAAGCTTCAAGTTTAATGTTTTAATCCTGATAATCATTTTGGGGAGTAAATTTAAAGAAAACCTTCCTAATTAACAATTTTCAGTATCCATGTATGATCTGATTGATGTCAAGTGAAAAAAAATTAGGACATGCCAATGCTACTGGGTGCATGTATATTGTTTCAGCTGTATTAACATTGCTACGTGGACAAAGAAAATATGAATATACATGTACTAACTGAAGTATTAAGAATGTTGAGAATATGAATCACAGTGTCATGATGTTTAATCAACCACTCAAACTTTCTTTCTTATTAAGTGTAACTGACAGAACATGTATGAATATCATTAGATGATACTCATAATGTATTACTAAGATGCTATTCACTACTAACAATTCCAAATCCATTTACTAACAAACTTTATCTAATCTGTTCTGTATGTTGATTTACTCCCTGATATTAAATTTCATGATTTTACTTTCCGTAGTTTGCTGAAGGCAAATCCTGATTTTTTCAGCATCATCTTCTTTTTCCAGACATCTTCTCCCAGATGAGTTGTAATGCCTTGAGATGTAAAGAGGTTACAAGTAATAGTGTTAATGAAGTTCTTGTATTGTTCCAGTCTCAGCCCCATGGCCAGTCGGACCGGGGTGCAGAGATAGAAGCCCTCCCCCCAGGCTGGGAGATGAGGTACACAGAGGGGGGGCGGCCCTTCTACATCGACCACAACACCAGAACAACTTCATGGGTATGCTACATGTCGTATCTCATTAGGCCACACCAATTTAATTCATTGGTTCACGGATTTCTTAAAAAGAAATGTAGAGGGACAGCACGGAAGAATAATGCAAAAAGTCTGAGCTCAAGATAAGGGCTACTATAAAACATAAAGAAAAATTGAGTTTTCAGCTTGAAAAAAAAAGCAAACAAACACTCTACAACTGCACAGTAGCTGCACCTTTTGTTTGTCCATTTGACCATTTTTTTAACAATACAATGTAGGAGTGCATGGTTCCGAGAACTAATTAATTAAATCTGTGTGGCCTCAGTTTGCTTTATTTACAGCTGTTTATTGAGGAGGTACATGTACAATGTATCTCACTGAAACTGCAGTATGTTGGCATCATCTTTGGGACCTAGCAATTTGACAGCGCAAGCAACGAAGTTCATTGATCAAAAACTACTAGTAATCTTTTTATGGTTTGTTGTCTTTTTTTAGTCATACTTGCACCTTTTCCATTCTTCCCATTATAATATAAAGTCAAGTGTAAAACAAATTCAATATAGACAAAAATGCAGAGATGCTATCAATGTACCACAATCTAGTGAGATTATAACCCCTTTACATGCCAGTGTCATCTGTCCAGCAAGCTGGCCTTCTTTACACATCTTGTCGAAGCAGCAAAACTCATTCTCTTGACTTAGGAACAGTAAAACAGTGTTGTAGACACTCAAGAATGCTTGTAACCACGTGTATTGTAGTTTCTATGACGTACAGACCCATGCAAGCACAATGTCATACATTCCACTCATGATGTATTTATAGAGGAGGATTGGATTTGTTTTCTTCCCAAATAAGAATGTCAACAGGATCCCCGCCTTATCAGATCTATTTGGGGGATAAAGACAGCTCTTCAGATGCTGAACACTCTTAGTACTGGGGTGTTGGGTACACAGATATTCACAAGCCATACTGAAGTTGGCTACAGACATTTCTGAATCTAGGTTTTAGCTCCTTGTGGTGTCATTCAAGCACTGTATCTCAAGATGTAATTCTTATCAATTATCCCCGTAAAACATCAGTTTAAGACACTGTTTTGGAATTGTCTTATGGAATGGGAATCGTTTGATGGTGAATCCACGCTGGCTTCTGTTCAAGAAAAGGTATCTACATGTACTGCATATCTAACTGTTCTGTTCCTGACTTTTGTATGACTTTTTAACTCTCAAGAAAATGTTGGATATGTGAGGGTATGACCTTGAGTTAACCTTTAGTGCAACAGTCATCTTTAAAATTTGTCTAGGCTGGCTACAAACATGTACAAGTTATTTACATGTACAATTTATTGATCTTGAAGAGATGCTTTAAGTTAGTAGTTTATGTTGTTATTGTTAATTTATCATAATTTAATCAATCCTAATATTTCTTGTCGATTTATTTGCAATGATTTTGTATCAATTTTGAAATTGGTTAAAGCAAACTGAAGGGACAGCCCTGAAGATAAATAGATAAAAACAAGCGCTAAATTTCTGTTAACGTTCCGTTACAGCATGACCCGAGACAAGCCGCGGCTGCGTCCCCCCAGCCCCACCGCTCCATGATGCCGCGTGCAGCCACGGTGACGTCCCCGGCAGCGGGCACTCTGGACACCCCTCAAGTCCGACAACGTGCAGGGTCCAACCCTGACCTCTCCCACCTGGGACCACTCCCGGTTAGTCCACCATAAGTCTTTGTAATGATTTGATACGTACTACTGTAAAACGTTAAATGTTTGCAGGGATTGAATTTTTGCAGTAAGGAGAATAGAGTGTTTGCGGTTCAAATAAGGGGATAGGCAGGCAAAACGCAAAATAAAATTTCTGTCGTGGTTTTGATTTCTCAGTGAAGGCTACACCAATTTAATAAGTTGATTCACAGATTTTTTTATGTGAAAATATAGCATAAGCGGACATCATGCAACGGGTAGGGAGGAAAACTTAAATATGACCATGTCCACTCCATAAACCTGAGTCCTCAGACTTTGTTTTAAATTTAATGATGTTTTTCCAGGCATATTTTTTGTGTTTTGAAAATCTGTGAACCTACAAATGAAATTGGTGTAGCTGAAGAAGTCATTGCAAAAAACGCAAGCAATAAAACCACTGTTTGCATTTACCTTTTTACAGCACATTCTAATGGACGCACTACTGTTGGGCTTTGTATCCATTTGCACCATGTCTGAATTCGTTTATAGCTTTTTTGGTGATGATAAAGTTGCACAATCCCTGAACCTTAGTGTCATGTTTATATTTTCAACAACTAACACTAGTCATTTTATATCTGTAAAAACAGTTGGTATTTGGAAAATCAACCAAACTTGATGCTCTAGTTTCAAGTGAGATATCAGTGCGTAGCTCTTGGTGTACTGAGTATAGTGATATAAAAATAATTATTCTACAATGTTCACAACGTAAGATATCATTGATGGAAAATGCAAGCTGACCGCGGTCTTTTTGGAGCGTCCCGATTATCCTTTAGGTCTCCCCGCGGAGCAAGATTGGGATACCGAAGGGTAAATTTCTTACCCCGTCGGGTCTAAACTCTCAACCCCAGGGAAGACAATGTCAAAAAACATGCTTTCCCGCGGGAAAATTGCATCCCCGGGGATAGAAATGTCAGGTAAAAGTCTCCCTCACACCTCTCAGAGAGATGTGAGGGAAGGCGTGAAAGGCGTGAATTGTCATGATGTCGACCGTTCGGGTCATGATTTGGACCGTTCTTTCACAGTCAGAAAGGATTTGGATTGATGATTATAAGGCACAATTCAATCCCCTCAGACTGTTGACTGTAAAACAGTCATTGCTTCGGTGGTAGTATTCTGAAAATGGTCACCTCTTCACATCCTGAAGCAGCTTAAATATTAAAAATATGTCCAATAGTCAATGGTGTATCTTTGTCAGCAGACAGCCTAATGGTATCTTTCTCACAAACTCAACATCATCCAGATTTTATACCAGACTTTATACAGCTACTTCGCTGTGAACAGTTTGTGTTCCAAAATCATCAAGCAAATTATAAGGTGTGAATGGACTAAGAGTACTAAGTCTTATAATGGACTTGTTTTCTGCTCCGTTTTCATTGTGAGGGCCCTGACTTTTAAAATGCTTCGTGATAACCATCATGGAGACTAAATCTCAGTATAGACTATAAGGTTCATGTGCCAGTGCACTCAAATAATCACCATCTGTCAATTATCTATTTAGTGTGAGTGGTCCTTTGTTGTCTGTTGTGTTTCACCTTATGAATACAAAAGGAGAATTGTTATTTTACTATATACCTTTTACACAGCTGCATGAGTGTCTTTGAGCATAACAGTGAGAAATCTTTTTGTGCCTTCTTACAATTGCTACCCTATATAAACTAATGTCTTTCTGTCTGCCAGCCAAACTGTCTCCAAAAGACTAAGACTTGGCACTGCAACCCTCTGCATTGCCCTCATTATGTAAATGACCCAATGTGGACTGGAAACTTGTAAAAATGTAGTAGTTAGAGTGATAATTGCCCTGAAATCCCCACCCATTGTTCCTCCCTTCTTTTGCATTTGTTTACGACCTAATTTCACACTTCCTCCCCGGCCCTACAGGGGTGATCACTGTTGCAGTATTAGAGTAATACTAGTATATACCATTAATAACGTCATGTGTAATGTTATGGGAGAGTGAAAAAAAGATACACCATTATCTCAAGAATTGAAATTCTGACGGGAAAGCCTTACCGTCAATTACTACTCTGGCCTGGCAACTGTCAAAAGCATTTTCCCACAAATTCTATTCCAGACTGGACCTACTCTTCAAACACCCCTATCCAACCAGAGCCCTTGGATTGTCCCTGTATCCAAACAGCTAGCTGACGATCAGTCCACTATAATCTTTGGGGGCCGAATACCCGAAGTCCCAAGATTGAGAAATATAGTTTAATTTGAAATAGTTCAACAAGTATAGAGAATAATAATAGACAATGATAACATTATTACCTAATGTTAACTGCCCAGATGGCACATAAAATCCCACTAAGAAGCTAGTCTTGTTTGGCTCATCTTCCAATTGGCACAATTGTGCAGGTGGATCAGATACTAGTACATGTCTGACCAACCTCCTTGGTCTGACCAAGGAGGTAAAACCTCCTTGCTCTGACACATGAGACATTCACAATACTAGTATATCATACACACTTCTTTGCTAACAAAAAAAATGAACACCCGATAAATTCTTCTGTACAAAGTCACGAGACCGACCTTCATAATTTTGCTAATCTTGATGTTCCTTTCAGGAGTCAGACTTATACATAATAACTGTAGACGGCAACCGTCTGTCCTTCAATATGAAATGTGTATTCGGCCATTGTTGCCGTAACAGACAGAAGACAAACAGGCTTGGCACATTTAATTGGTTGAGAGAAGCTTCCGTTTGAATGGGGAACTCCCATTCTGCTAAGTGTAGTGTAGGGCTAAGTGTATAAGAAAGGCATTTTCATCAGTTTCGAAGCGATTGGATTGACAGGATTTGCATTATTAAAGCCCCAAGTTTCCGACTGATACAAAATATGCAATAAGCTTGACATGTGTATCAAAAGTTTGCTTCTAAACAAGACTCGAAATATAAAGTACATCCGCTTTGGTGATTGATTGTAGACTCGCGTCTTCAACGTCTGCCTCAGGTCATGTATATACAATATCCATTCACTCACCTTGTGCTTGTACTAAGTATAAACCTCATTACTTGTAAATAAACCCTAGTATGAAGTTACGCAGTCTAAGCTAATATTAATTTTTGTGGAGTTATCTACAAAAAGGGAAGGATTCAGCAAGGATTTCAATCTACTTGGATTCAACAAGTCTCCATTCCTATCATAGTAATCTCCGAGTAGATTCCGCAGTCGGGCTAGTTTTAGGCATTTTTTGCGTTGCTAATGTACGTTTTTCTGGAGTTGCGCGTATTTAACAGATAGCGACTCCAGGTCAGGGTCACAGAACACGGAATGGTTATAAAACACGCAATGCTCCATTAAAAACGGGTTTGCCTCACAGTGTTAGACTAAGTGTTTCCTATTGTTATACAATGTGTACTTGTTGTGTCCGCCATATTGAAAACATTGTTTGTTTGGCTTCTAGGTCTGTCATTTTATCTCTGCCCAAATTCAAAACCTTTCTTTACCTTTGTACAGATGAAAGCTCATTGTTTTGCTTTGTAGTGTATTGTCTATTTTCCCTATTGTGAATCTTGTGAACAGTGCTGTGTTGTTGAAGCCAATGCAATTTCCCAACACTGCCTATGGAATATAGTTGATGATAGCTCCTTGCATATAACTGTAGATTATCATCTCCTTTTCTTTCTCGAGGATTGTTTTCAAAGCTTTAATTTCAATGACTGTAAGCTATGCATAATTTTGTAGTTGTTGTGTCGGCCATACTGAAGACATTGTTTAGCTTCTGTCAACGGTTTTATCAAAATTCGAGAGCCTTAGTATCTTTACATTAAATTTTGTTTTAAAGAAGCCGAACATCAAGAAATTCATAGTGTGTTTTCGTAATTTGTTTTCGTGTAGGGAATTTTGTGAATTTCTGTTTAATTTGTGGACACCAATGCATTTTCCCTATATTGTGGAACACATTATTTTAAAGTTTAACATATATTCGTAGAAGGGGTTTTTAGGCAGGTATACCGTATACCCTTCTTGATTCAATGTAATATGCTGAGGTGAGTTTCCATCTCCTAAAATAGTACATGAAAACACCTGCTAAGAATTAGTTCACTAGTCATTTACTTCTTTTTGAAAGCTAACATAGCTCTAGATCGTTGACTTTGATCATTTTCTTCTATCAAGAAATAATTCCAAGTGCTGGAGAAAGGAGGTTAAAAAAGCTCCTTGACTGGACAAAGAAATTACGACCAGACATTTCAGGCCATGAGTAATGAACTGACCAATTAAACTAAAGTGTCCCTGTCTGCATTCTATGCATAATTAAAGATGAATACAGGTAATTACTTTGGGCCAAGGTGCTAAAAACAATTACTATTGATAATAATGGCCCTGTCAACATGACGATTGGGGTTGTCAGATTCACACAATCATACAAAAACTAAAAAATCCAAGCATGTAAACTTGAAAGGCAAAGACAAGCTTGTATAATAAAAACCTATGATATAATGACATGCAAAGAATACACAACAAGTGTGCTTGCGTGAATTATTTCTGGAAAATTTATTTTACTATCAGAAAGTTAGATATTGACTGTTGAATTCATACGTACTGCCTAAATTTTATCAAAATGGACAAACTTTAAAATTGATTAATTTCAAATAATCTGAAGTGTATTCTTATTTTCTGGAAAGCTTTTCTAAAAAGTAGGCAGTCTTCTCTCAGTCTTCTCTACATCCTGTGAAAATTTTGTTACTGTTAGCCATCTGCAACAAGCTGGTCTCGGTCATTATTTGTCAAATCTGAAGAGTAAAATGTGTTCATATATTGCACAAATATTTTGGTAATTATCATTTAGTCTAGTACATAATTGGAATGAGCAGAATCTCTTCTCTACTTCTGCCAAATTATAACCTACTTGACCTCACAAAACTTGAGACACAAATGTCAAATTTGTCTGCCAAACCTAATCTCCAAGCAGATCTTGCTGTGGCAAATGGGAAGAAGTTTAGCCGGCAGAGGAGTTATTGACCACAGCGAAGGCTGTGGCCAATAACTCCTCTGCCGGCTATTTTTTTCCCATTTGCCACAGCAAGATCTGCTTGGAGATTATGCCAAACCCACAATAACATCTTTAATGGTCTTAGTCCCACTTTAGCAAAACAGAGGTCTGCCAACACTAGCTTGGGTACCTATACTTAACTTTACCAATTTGGCCAGGCAGAACCCCCAATTTCCTGGGATGCTTGGTTTGGTGTGTCTGTGTTGTTGTTTATCTTTTTGTTGAAGATAACATTTAATTTCATGCGAACTAACTACTACCAGTCGAATTTGTGAATTGTCATGATCATGAACACAAAAGAGGCGTGAATCCAGGTCATAGTTGGTGGCATCACGGGGGAAAGTGGAATCAAGGAGCTGATAAAAGCTCCTTGGTGGAATTAGAAGTTTTTAGTTTTTGTTTGGGTATTTGCCATGAACTTCAAGGAAAGATCACATTACAAACAAAACCCATAAAACAGTTTGGAGTTTTGCAACATGAATTAGTTCTTTGTGATTCTTGGTTAGACAAAAGGGAATCATGATATAAAGTGGTATTCTCACTGATGATCTTTTCTAAAATCTTGAATTTTTTCTTTAAAGTGCACTTCATATTTTCAAGTCCAGAGTATTGTTGAAATACTTGATATGTTTTCGTCAAAAAGGTTGAAACAGGGACCTCCTTGGTTTTTGAGTAAGAAAAGAGTAGACACAGAAAGAACTAATTCAAAATGATTTCCATAGAAAATATTTTGCTTCTACACAAACAAATGTCTGGGAAGACAATTTTCCAGACATAACATTATCCCCAATCTTATATTAAAATGGAATAAGGTAATAGCTTCTGTGCTAATGTCTCCACCTATAGCTAGTACATACATGACAATAGGGAGCCAAGAGAGGTGTCAATGCTGGGCAGGCTTTATCATTCAAATTCCTGTTGCACACTTGACAAAACACCTTGAGAGCTTGACAGAACCAGGAAAAAAACTGCCATACAACAATAACTACAGTTACAGTAACTCAAGGAGCTTTCATCATTCATTTGTGATGATAGCTCCTTGAGTAACCGTAGTGTTATCTCTGTGTGTAAGATGAAAAACACTGTGTTCTACGACAGGCTTTTCCCTGTCTTAAAAAGTTTAAGCCATCAATTCAAGAGTAGGCTAAGTTCAGTGAAAAACAGAACAAACTGGAAAAGCCAAGAAATACAACTATTTATTATCATCTTTATTTGTGGCATGCTATCATGACTAGATTCATCCATTATTACTGTATCATCAGTAAGTCTTGGAGTTAACTAATGAGGTCAGTGAGGAAAGCTTTAGAGAGGGTGACTGCATGTTCTTTTCGGTAAGGCGTAGGCAGCCTATTGTTATTTCCCATAACTCTAGGGAAAGCCACCTTATCTACGTAATTCGTAGTGAGGCAACCAAATTCATCATAATTGCCTTCCTTGATTTAGAGTAATACGTAGGGTGTTCTTCTGAATTCTGACAGCATGACTCGTTGTCACAACCCGCCATGCAGACCCAGAGTCTTTAGAGGCACCCAGGGCAGCACATCACTTCTAACTGCAAAACACCGGAATTTGACCAGTGCTCCACCAGATATGAATATTACTACTTCCAGCAAATAGACACAGACTAAGAAATCCATACTCTCCAAGTAGAGGTTATGGCTCTGGCAGTTTATGGACGATTTTGTTGGGCTTTCTAGTTTGTCAGATTTTGTCTCAGTTGCTATTGTTGCTAACTTCGGATTGGCGACATAAGACAAATTATGATATACATGACTGTAGTCAGTCACTAAAAGGCAAAAGGAGACAAAATTGCATGTTGTCATGGCCTTTTCAAGTCTAATACCCCCAGCTGGGTATAAACAAACTTCCTTGGTCTAATACTACCCCAGAAGCAATGACTGTTTTACAGTCAACAGTCTAAGGGGATTGAAGTGTGCCTTGTAATCATCAATCCAAATCCTTTCTGACTGTGAAAATGTCGGTCCATTATATGGAACCGAACGGCCCATATCATGACCCGAACGGTCCATATCATGACAAATTTATTTACGCCTTTCACGCCTTTCCTCACACCTCTCAGAGATGTGTGAGGGAGACCTGCAGAGGTCCAACCTTTTCAACCTTTTTTTTTGACAAGCTTTTCAAAAAATTCTCTTTAATTACTCTGATTAAATGTTCTTCAAAACCCTCACTAGCCACGAACCACAAAATGTGTACAATTCCTTCAGACCAGTTAAATTAAACTCATCTCACATGTACAACACTACATTTTCTGTATCCATTTGACAACTTTCGACTACCCAAACCTAAAACATTATAAAACGTACCTTCCAGTAAAAAGCAATTATACTCTGGGACTCATTGCCATCTGACAATAAGTCACTGCAGATTGTCCAGTTTTAGACAAGCCATCTCAAACATTGTATCTCTAAGACCTTTGACCTGAGACACTGTGCTCTATTGTAAATACTTTGATTGTTGATTGTTGTATTTTTTAAAATGTATGTTGTATAGTCATGTTGATTGTTTTGAATCTTGGAAGATGAGCCCAAATGGGCTAAAGGTTAATAAAAATCAAAGCAAATTAAACTGTCTCAACATCTCCACCCTGATGTCAGGAAAAACTGTACACCAACTGAGCCAACTCAGGCACCTCTATGTTATGTTACAAACCATGGAGAGAGAATGTAATGGCCAAAGTCTTGTGTGATTGAAAAAAACAAAACAAAACAAAACAAAACAAACACATATATTGGACCATCTATAGTGCTATCCTTTCAAAGATGACATTTGTTATGTCTATATTGAGCGTTGAAGTCAAGCAATGCCTTCTTTTGAGTCAGCTAGCTCATGATGCAGAAAAAACAGCTTCTGTTGGGGGACAGGTCCCGAGGATTTCCTGTTCATCCCGTCGGCCTCTCCTAGACATACTGAATTGGTCATACACGTGCTAATTACACAAGCTAACCAGGTGTGATTCTAATTAATTCAGTGATTTTCATGGTGTTAATTGTATGCGGTCTGCAATCGGGGTAAGCTTTGAAACCCGAAGGAACAACCTGCTCAGTCCCGCGGGAACAAGAATTTCCTGCGGGAACTTATGTTCAGACCGCGGGAAAAGCAATTTTTAAAGTCAAATATCTCAAGAAATTTGTACGTTAGGACACTAAAAAAAGTAGCCTGATACTCAGGATAACATGAGCTTTCCAATGGTACGTAAAACTTTGATGTATGTCCAGGAAGAAAAAAGTTGAAAAAATAGGATTTCAACATTGGCTGCGATCAAAACGGAAAATGTACTTCCGGATTTGAACTGACTGGTGATAACTGTATACTTTCTTTTCTTTCTTTCTTTATTCGCACATAATAGCATGGCTTAAAAACAAATGTGTATACAAAGATGAAGAACATGCGGGGGGTTAGCAGAAGCCTATGTGGCTTTTCTTTGGCCTCCCCCAGAAATAAGTTGCAGAAATAATAATTATACATAATTAAAGTGAACGAAAAATGCACATAACATAAGTTGAAATCATCATGTGAAATACACTAATGGACTAGAAGTTGTATTACAAATGATCAAATGAAATAATAAATACAAAACAAAATAGACAAAACATATACAAGTAACTTGGGATTTGAGAAAAAAGGTAGGATCTCTAAGTGTTAAGAATCATTAGCTATCAACTACCAAAATCAACCAAAAACTGATATGAAAAACAAGGAAACAAGGAAATCAAACAAATCAGGTAAAAGTTATGCTTGGGTGTGTGATGCAACCAATCTTAACAAGCTTTTTGAACCTGGATAATGATAAGCAGCATTGTTGGACTTGACTTAAATTATTCCAGATGGTGGGGCCTCTAAATTTTATTGTGTGTTGTTTTAGACAAGATTTTGCTTTAACTGGTCTTAAAAGATTCTGCTGTCTTGTGTAGTGGTGGTGAAAATCTGAATTTGAATTGAAATTAAAAAGACATCTAAATTCCTGTGGTAGGAAAGAACTATTGTGAACAATTTTATGTACAAATATGGCAACTTGAAATTTGTTGATATCAAATACCGTCATAACATTTAAGTCATTAAAGAGAGATGTTGTGTGTGCTGTGAAGGTGGTATTGCCCGCAAATCGTACAAAGCGCTTTTGAAGGAGGTACAGAGGTTTGATAGATGTAGTGTACGTGCTAGCCCATATAATATTGCAGTAAGTTAAGTAAGGGTAAATCAAACTGTAATAAAGTGTCATGAGTATATTTCGTGAAATCAAAGTTTTTACTTTTCTTATAATGCCAATGAATGTTTTTCGAAATTTTATTGCAAACACTATTAATTTGGATCTTCCATGAAAGTTTCTCGTCAATTATTATACCTAAGAAGCGGGTATGACGTACTTGTTTGATAGCTTTGCCGTTTATATAAATTTATTAAAATACTGAGTGCATGGTGTATTGCATCCAATGTTGCTTGATATATGCATGGTTTATTTTGAAAATGTATTGAACATCACTCTTTAACTGTTGTTTTCCAGTCTGGTTGGGAGGAGAGAGTACACACCGATGGGAGAACCTTCTTCATTGATCACAGTGAGTTATTTACTAAAGTAATGTTGAAGCTAATACCTAATATGCATGTCAAGTACAAGAGGTCTAGATCTCTCTTAAAGAAAACTTGTTTGTCTACTAGCCTACTACTACTAGAAGGTAATCTATTCCTGTACCTGTAACCAAATTCTTGTATCTTAACCAAATGTTTCTGAATTACATATTTTCAAAAGATGTATACAAAAAAATATATGTTTAACTTATTGTATTAAGACGAGTATAGACGAGTTATGTGTAATTGTGTCTCACTTCTCATTGATAGCTTTGTAATGTTTCACAACTATTGTCCTTGTCAGACACCAAAAATACCACATGGGAGGACCCTCGACTAAGCAGAGCCTTCCAGAATGCTGCACTGGCTGGACCGGTTAGTCTTCTTTGGATATATTTGATTAACTTGTTGATAACTGCTGGGTCAATACAATCAAGTATCAAAGGGGGCTTTATTCAAATGGCCCTTGCTAACAAACATACTCGTATATCCAGTCTATTACCAGTAGCAACAAGGTTGGTTCAACTGGTCAACAAGATACAAATTTTTGTGGTATGTGAAAACATTAAATCTCATGTACATGTACTACAAAATGTAGTATGCAGGTCCTTCAAGGTGCAGACAATGAAGGACAAGTGTTTCTAGTTGTCTACACAGTCAAATGATTCATGATTAACCCCAAACAGGAAGCCTTGTCAGCAGGGTTAGATTGTTATTACTAATAGCTGTGTTGAACATCAGGCCATAGAATGGATGATTTTGATAGATTTTTAAAAATTTTGGACTTGTGGGATGAAGAGGAGTGTCTCAATATTAGACGGGTAAATGCTGTTCTTACATTTTGCATTTTGTACTGTGCAGTTGATCTTGTTGATACCTGTTGTTCTCATGATCTATTGTAAATATGCTGAGACACTTACTGTTAAATCTGTAGTCAGTAGAATTACACCAAACTGCATGACAGGTTTTAGAGTTGCTCTCTTGATCTGTAGTAGGAGAAGGGATGTTGTCCATTTTTTTCTGATTGTCACATTGTTTTTTCTCCAATGTAGGCTGTGCCATATTCCAGAGACTACAAGAGGAAGTACGAATACTTCAGATCCAAACTGAGAAGACCCGTGAGTCATTTTCTATTCCTACATTTTATTACTTCGAGCTACTATTCGTCTTATAAAAAGAAATCTTTGAATAATGATAGATTGCAATTCAGTAACAAGCTAAATACAGTTGTATACATATTACATAACTAGTGGCATTACAAGAGGCATGATACAAATGAGGGATTGAGTTTGCAGTGTTTAGTATCAAGATTGTCAATACCATTGTTGACAACTACCTCTGGTGTTCCTACCACTACTTGTGTACGACATGCAGTTCAAAAATGGTGTCCATACTGTAGTTTGACCATATTGGCAGACAATAAATTGGGGATCAGTCTATAAGTCAAGAACACTCTTCATCTCTACTAAGCTGTGGCACAGAACATTCATCTATATCAATTTATATAGGAACAAAATTAGATCAAATCAAAGTCTCTCGGACATTAGTAAAGGCATTAAACTTTTTTTGTGTACTGTGTTTACAACAGGCCAACATGCCCCAGAATCAGAAGTTTGAGATGAAGCTGCACAGAAACAGTATTTTGGAGGACTCTTATCGAACCATCATGGCCTGTAAGAAAGCAGACAACTTGAAGGCCAAACTGTGGATCGACTTTGAGGGGGAGAAGGGCTTGGACTATGGTGGAGTGGCAAGGTATGTAGTACATGTTTCTCTATTCAGCTGTTAGTATTTGTGTGGACTATACTACATGGAATGCTAGCTGTCAGTCTATTTTAATGGAGCTTTGTATTTAGTAAAGCAGTAAGCTGGTCCAAGTGCTGCAGAAATGCATGGAAAGAATAATGACAAACAATATTATTTTCGTAGTGAATGGTTTTGAATGCAAGCATAGTATTATGTGTACATGTACATGCATAATGCAGTTGAATAAATTTGATATTTTTTGTTCCAGGGAATGGTTCTACCTCCTTTCACATGAGATGTTCAACCCATACTATGGCTTATTTGAGTACTCAGCAAAGTAAGTCAGACATTTTTAATAATACATTTATTCATGTGAAAAGGTGATATATACATTTGGCTGTTACTACTTGTCATAACAATACTTAGTTGATTAAAGAAAATGCAATCATAGAAATGTGGGAAACTCTGCTTTGATAATTTGATGAATGTTGATCATATATGTGGTTCATTGAGAATCTGTATTTGATACAAAGTGATTTAGCCATTGTTTTGGCATAGTTAAAGTATTTTACACCAATCGCCTAGACTGAAGCATTGTTTATTGTAAAGAATTGCCATATAATTTAGTGTTAACATCGAGACATTTTAAAACTGTTTCTTCTTCTTTTCTAGTGACAACTATACACTTCAGATTAACCCCAACTCCGGTCTCTGCAACGAGGAACACTTATCGTACTTCAAGTTCATTGGCAGGGTGGCTGGCATGGCCGTGTACCACGGCAAACTCTTAGATGGTAAGATGATATCACAGATATTCAACAGATGTTCAATTCTTGGGGTAGTGCTTAAAATAAGTGATAGATATGTGCATAGCTTCATTAGGTCGAAAAGTCTTAGTACACAATCAAGTGTTTTATTCAACTGACACTTTGACAGGGCAGTTCCTACTGGTTTACATAGCACTGCAGTGTAGGTGTCACTGCTTACAGATGCAATCCCAAACGTCAAGTATTTACACATAATTATACATACATAGTTAATGCAGAGTATTGTTGCCATGGCACACGAGTCAGGGGTAGGAGGAAACCCTAACATCCTTGGTCGGAAGTCCTCCTAGGAGACGGTTACTCTGAATAGCAAAGCTGCATCTGCTGGAGCCGTCTCACACGTGTCCTACAGTTCTGTTCCTGTGAGACTTAGTGCTCCAGTAGACGAGAGGGTGGAGAAGGAATTGCACACCCCTCCTTCACCATAAAAAGTCATGTGCAGGTCAGGCAAAACAGGTAAAAATGCCTGTCTGCCTGGCAGTGCTCATATGTCGAATCGACGGGAGAATCATTGTGTAGATACGTTACATTTGTGACCGCATCTGTGAGCAGTGACACCTAGTGCTGCAGTACCATGTGAACCAGTCAGAATTGCCCTGTCAGACAGACGGTCACCAAACCATGGGTTGAATAATACACTCAGTTGTGGGTATACGAAGAGTCGTGTTACTCAAGAAGTGATACACCATGCAAGATAAAGAGACCAGGTAAAGGGAAAATATTCAGAATCTTACATTATAATTCATGATTGATGATACATGTAATATATTCTAGGACATGTAAGAAATGTTAAATGTGAGAATGAGGTGGATGTTGAAGACTGATGAGTGAACTTTTTATTTCAATTCTTGCAGCATTCTTCATCCGTCCTTTCTACAAGATGATGCTGAAGAAACCCATCACACTGAAAGACATGGAGTCTGTGGTATGTACATGCATAATTTATCTTTCATGTCAAGATGGTGTTGAAGATGAATATCATTTTCTAATGACATGTCCCACCCAGGGCTCTAGCCAGCGTCCGTTTTTCCGTCAATTGACGGAAATTTGCTGCGTCTGACGGAAAAATTTTAAAACCATTCCGTCAACCTTGACGGACAAAAATCCTTGGTGGAAGCTACAGGCGGCTTGGGGACGCTGTCCACGGCCGTAAAAGCCACACACTGTTTGTTTTGCTATTGTTATGATTGTTGACAATGTGTGTCGGCGCCCTTTCGCATACGATAATCTCATTAAAACCCGTTTTTCAAGGTCTCAGTTTAGTCCTTCTAATTAATTTTCGCAGTTTTCGCGACGATTGTAATTGGCTGACGGAAAAAAATTTCGAGCTGGCTAAAGCCCTGGTCCCACCTATACTCTAGATAGATGAAAATTAATGGATATGATCACATGTAAATCTTCATCTACATGTAGTACACCCTTGCCAAAGACAAACACAGACATTTTCAATCTACATTATAGTACATATGTCATGACTTAACTCCATATCTACATACATGTAACTAGCCCAATACAGGTGTAGCACTTTATAAAAGAAAGAACGTATCGTAATAGATACTTTTAATATACATCATGTCAATACATCATTTACGTCCATATTCCTATAATTATGACTGTCATGTAGTTTTCAAAATAGACTGGTACACAAATGTATTATTGTATTGTTTGATTTGTTATGGTTTTCATTCATTGTACCACATACACTGGATGATGGGTGCTACATTCTGTTTGCTACTCTCCTCCCCAGGACAGTGAATATTACAACTCCCTGGTGTGGATCACAGAGAATGACCCAGAGGACCTTGACCTCAGGTTCTGTGTGGAAGAGGACCAATTTGGACAGGTGACTTTTTGACTGGCAGCTTTTGTTTTGATCACTAGAAATCCCCTTCAAAACCTTTCATACTGTATATAGTTCATTTTAGATCGTAGGCTAAATTTGTAAATACACATTTACAATAAATTACATGGTTTGTACATGTGTACATGGAAAATTCAGCCTCTTTCAGTAAGGTTCTTTCCTCTTCACTAC
Source organism: Branchiostoma floridae x Branchiostoma belcheri (assembly GCA_019207045.1). Classification (NCBI taxonomy): domain Eukaryota; kingdom Metazoa; phylum Chordata; class Leptocardii; order Amphioxiformes; family Branchiostomatidae; genus Branchiostoma; species Branchiostoma floridae x Branchiostoma belcheri. Next base: position 25,496,633 of record CM033025.1, on the reverse strand, counting down.
AGATGATCAAGATTTGACCTATCAGGACAATCAGCAGAAACTGCAGTACTAGTGTGTTTGTCCTAAGACATGATGCTCTCTAGTTTAAGTTTTGATAGTTTTATTCAGAAAAATGAGCCTCGCAGCATGTACAAACAAGCTGAATAACACTGATTTATACAATTGTTGTATGGCGAATACAAAAAAAAATATTATCATTTTTTCTGCGCTGCAGATGGTTACAAAGAACCTCAAAGCCAACGGTGAGGACATTCTGGTCACCAACAGCAACAAGAAGGAGTACATTGAGTGAGTTAAACCTCTACCTTAGTGCACTACTTATACGTTTAATTATTCATTGTGAACCTTTACAATTAAGTCATGCTTTGAAAACATTATATTGCTGTATCAAAGGTAGAATGGACTTGGTAGAAAACTGGTGGCGTTAAAAGTGTATTGTTGTGATTTGATAAACCAGAAGTCAAGTTCATATCAAATGTTACGATGTTAAAGCAACAGATGAACAGGTTTTATTGGCAAATGTGTTGATGTATACAGTACTGTCACTTTATGATGTACAAACCCATCTTCCTGTTGTTTTCCCTCCAGCCTCGTTATCAAGTGGAGGTTCAGTTCTAGGGTCCAAGAACAAATGAAGGCTTTGATGGACGTAAGTTGGCTTAAGTTTATCAAAATGTTGTTTTGTATCTGCCTTGGTAGCAATGTGCTCTCGATGGTTCTACAAAGCACATGAATATGATTTGTTATCCTTGGTAAATTATACATTGTGAGTTGTGTTACTAGCATCTCTATTATTGATTGTACTAGTTGATTCTCTTTCCTTGAAATGGGGAAACATTTTGTGGTGGTTTTGAGTTCATGGTGAAGTGTTAATCTCGCAAACATAAAGTCATCACTATCATTTCTGGACTTACATCTCATGATCACCATGATTATTCTTTTTCTTACAGGGTTTTAATGAGTTAGTGCAACAAGAGCTGCTGAGTATTTTTGATGAGAGAGAAGTAGAGGTATGTAGTTACCTCCATTTTTGTCTGTCTGTGTCTGTGTACCCCCATTCTTGTCAATACCCCCATTAGTGTCAATACCCCCAGTAGTGTCAATACTCCCAATAGTGTCCATACTCCCTGTAGTGTCTTAATCCCCTGTAGTACCTGTGCCTGTGCATATATTTAATATTAAGAAATGTTACATTTGTATATATAGGTGTCAAGTTGACCTCTGGTTTCATAACAATAGTTGGTTGTGCAGAAAGTAATTGGATTTTCAAGTCCTTGCTGGATTCAGTCATTTATTATTTCATATCTGAAAATCTTGCCTGCCTGTATCCAGCTGCTAATGTGTGGACTGGGAGACATAGATGTGAATGACTGGAGGAAGCACACAGCCTACAGAGGAGACTACAGCGACAAACACCCCATCATCCAGTGGTTCTGGAAGGTAGGAATTAAAATACATCTTTTTATCTGCATGTATGTTTTTTAAAGTACGCACTCAGCGCCTTGTACCTGTACTTAACATATGTGCACAGAAGTATAGTATGTCTATTTCACAGTATGTTAACTTGTCGAAGGTAGGAATCTGCCACAGGATTATATTAGAGTGGCCTTATAGTGTACATTTAAATTCTGATGTACATAACGAAACTAAAGTTAAACTTTACATCAGTGCCTGTACTTTAAGTTATGTACTGTACATCTGTCTCAGAAATAAACAATGTTTACCTACTTTATAATGTACAAACACAGTATGAGAAGTTGAAGAAAAAGATTTAATTTCCAGTATATGTACATGTCAATTGTTTACAGAATGTACATAATGTACAATGTACAATCTTTCATTCATTTGATGCCCAAAATGACATATGACATGTATGTGACCCATGTGTTTCCCAGGCTGTGATCCTGATGGATCCCGAGACCCGTGTTCGTCTACTCCAGTTTGTCACAGGGACCTCCAGAGTTCCTATGAACGGCTTTGCAGAGCTCTGGGGTAAGTTAGCGCTGTTAATCTTGCTAAGTAATTGATGCTAAGATAAGGTATATCACAGGCTACAAATTTATACATCAAGGACATTTACATGTTTGCAAAATAGATTTTTATAGGCTGTATTATAGGCATCACAAATATATGCAGACTTACTTACATCTTACATCTTCCCCAGGTAGGCTTTAGGGCCTGTCAGTTGAGAGCATCGTCTCTTCCACTCTTCCCGATCATGGAAGATCCCCTCCTCTTTCTGGGTCTAACTAGTCTGCCCAGTCTGTACTTTGTCAGTATCTCCTGTATGTTGTCCCTCCATCTCTTTCTGGGTCTTCCTAGTGGGCACTTGCCCTTTGGTTTGTAATGGAATGCTATCTTCGGAATTCTTCCCTTATCCATTCTTTCCACATGTCCTAGCCATCTTAGGGCTGCTCTTTCTATGTCATGTTCTATTGACGTGCAGACTGAGTTCAGTAATACTAGCTCATGAGCTAACTTGATGTGTTGATGTACATTTTTTATGCCCACCTGTAGTAGAATTTTATCTCTAAGTCTTATACACTTGTGTCCTGCAGGCAGTAACGGTCCACAGAAGTTCACCATAGAGAAATGGGGAAATCCCGACCAGCTGCCCAGGGCACATACATGGTAGGTGCTTCACTCAGTGCTATGTTATAAAAGTGGTTAAACTTCAGACTAAGGACAAAGCATGACCTGTAGTATTGCAGTTACTGTACTGCTTTGCTACAGCTTATGTGTTTTAGCCAAGCACACCCCTCTTATATTGGTTTCTTTTATGTACAAAGGCGTGATGCTTGTGTCTGAAGCTCCCTTGTACACAGTGCCATGTCATCATCCGAAATAAAGAATGCAATTCCTTACAATATTTCTGAGCTGGGGCCTACCCTAGACATCGCTAGAATCAAAGTCCAGCCCATACTCGCCATAGATCCACGGAAATACAGATGGCAAAGCAGTGCGGTTGTGTTACAACTTGTGCCACGGAGACATGTTGTACAGTAGTCAAAATAGTGTATTCTTTATAAGGTCTAGAGATACGTCAATGTAGGTTGGACATCCAGGTAATGAGATACGCCAAAAAGTAGTTATTCAAACAACGGGATATGGTTTTGAAAATGGTCAGACGTTTCAACTGGAATCCACCAGTTTTCGTCTATAGAGTTAAGGGATTTTTTACACTTAGCATACTGTGACTTTTTAAAAGAGTTTTATGTTGTTCCTGGCCATAGTTTGACCTACGTTGTATTTTGCTTTACGCACAGCTTCAACCGTGTGGACCTACCACCCTACCGGAGCTTTCAGGAGCTATGGGACAAACTGAAGATTGCAATAGAGAACACAGAAGGATTCGAGGGTGTAGACTAATGTAGGACCGCTCAATATCAATGTATGTAATTAAAGTATTATTCTGGTGACCATTGACATAGGTATGCAAGGATTATACTGCTAGCAGCATGGAATAACTATCAATGTAATTAACATAAAGAGTAGACATAGACTAGTATTTTTTATCAAAGGAATAGTCCCTTAACAACAGAGGTTTCAGATATTTGCCACGCTCTTTCAGAACTTTGTAAGTAACTGCATCTGCAAACTTAAGGAAAATTGTGCATGTTTGAGGTTTGTAAAATAATAATTGACAAATGCAGTGGAAACAAACACATATTCTTGTATTCTGGTGGTTTGTTAAAAGACTAATCAAAGGTACTGACCATCAAATAACATAGGACATAGTTGCATAGCTTTATTTAATCCATAGATTTCTAATGTTGATTTTTAAGTTACTGCTTACAAGATGGACTGTACAACACCTTTCAGCCTAAAAGAAGGGGATCGTTCAATTTTTACCCAAATCTTGGAAAGTTGGCCAAAAGATATAGAATGATAAAGTAGAAACTAGTGGATAGTGATATTGTATGAAAATATGGTATACTGTAAGATGTTTATAAGTTTTATTTGAATAAGTGAATTATTAATTGTGCTATATACAGCATGTATACATTCTAGAGTTTTAAGCCAATCATGAAGAATTGTGTGTGTATCATTGCAAGTTTCCAACAACAAGTTCTGTTAAAGTAGCCAAGGAAAGAAATTGAATGTTCTTATCCTCTATGGAAGCAAGTTTCTGAGCTCTTGTGAACTGTGTTCATTTGGTTGTACAGTTTAATAGGTGTCTTGTTTATTAAGTATTATTTTGATGTGGTTGTTCTATCTTTGTATGCAATAAAAATGATACTGTTAGATTGCTTGAAAACTTTGAAGTACAATCCATGAGGTACAATATATTTACTTGATATCTTTCATCTATGTAAAACTGTGTAAACTAAAAGTAAGTCAGGAATGATTATTGCTGTTTTATATGAAGATTTAAGATATGAAAATTGCACCAAATGGTCTGTTTGCATACGTAACAGTTGTTGTGACCTGTTTTTATGTCCAGTTAAGGTTGTGAACTGTATTGTCTTTATTTCAATGCTCCACCTTTTGAGGCAATATTGACATGCAAATTGTTAGTTTTTGCATCAAGTGATGCTAACTCTGCTCTGCTTTGCTGTTATACAGTGTTGATTATAAGGGTTTCTGGCCATGTTTTGCCCCTTTTTTTGAGGCCAGGACATATTCTACTTGCTCCAAACTACAGATGTATAGTTGCGTACTTAATCGCTCTTGTATCACAACTCCTTTCACAGTAGACAGTCTGTTTTGTAATTCACACCTATGAACAAGTACTGGTATATGCTAGGTTGGCTAATGGAAATAAATGCCATACTAAGCAACTTTTATGTCCAAGATAACCCATGTATTTTCTTATTCGTTGCTCCAAAATATTGCTCAAACAAATTCTCTACAATAGAAGGAAGGACACCGTATTAGTTGCAACTGTCATGAAAAATCACAAGTCCCCAAGTCATTCATTTTGTGTCAATTATGTCAATTTCCTGATTGATTTATGATATGTATAATAATTGACACCCATCTTTACTTTTAGTTTCAGTGCAGAGTTTTAGATTTGCAACTTTTGTACATATTGTGTATACATATGGATAACTGCCATGCCATATAGTAATCAGAATAAATAAAGTGTGAAAGTTTACTTTGACCAGGTTTGTCATGTATTGTTTTACTTATGCCATTAACATGCTCAGTCCTATAGCTTTAAAAAGTAGTATGCTGTGTACTAGCATCAGGATATTAGTAACACATTTATAAAGTAAAACAGTACTCTTATCTGACTAAAAGATATACCCCAAATATATTACACCTCATCGTTAGCCTTTAATAAACACTTCTTAAATGTTTTATTAAAGGCTAACGATGTATTTGTTACAAATATAGTTGATTAATAGATGTTGATATATAATCAAAAGGTGAACATCTGCTGAATAAATATTTGTTTATATGACTTATCTTCATACTTACAAGTTATATCTTTAGTGTTATAAGCTTAGTTCACATTCTCAAACTACAACTAGAGTACCACGACTCCGTACCTTCTACAAGTAGTTTTGTATCGTTACGATATAATTCGAATCTTTGGAGATCACCTGATTGTACATTACGTTCTTCGTGAAGGTTTATGGATATCTATGAAACAGACGACCACAAACTGCGAACTTTACTCTCTCGGTTCAGCAACGAGCTGAAATGGTGCCGGGGCATACACCAACCCAAAGACTCCCTCTGCAGATGGCACTGCACTGCCCTCTGGCGGTTTGAACGTGAAGCGCTGCAGCAGGGAGGTGAAGATCAGGAAAAGCTCCACCTTGGCGAGCCGTTCACCAGGACAGAGGCGACGACCTGGAAAACAGTTGTGGCATCATTCTTTATACACTGTGTACTTTCACAGGGAGCATGTGATAACTACTAGCTAGTACTTTCCAGTCAAAGCTTATTTAAAAGGCAGAGGTCGTTATCTTCTTATCTTTCCAACAGACATCCTAGGACGCTTGGCAGTGGGGAAAATTCTCCAATGAAACATTTGGAGGTACATGGACCAGACTATAATCACATAATTCACATTTACCAGACAATTTCAAGGTTAGGTATTCAAGATGGCGAACAATACTAATGTCACATGAGTGCAAACAAACTATACATGCCTAGTAAAGTTGGTATCTCACTACACTTGGGGCACCGACTGGGGCACTGCGGGGTTCGTTCACTGTGGCACTGTTATGTTATTTTCTCCAAATCCCTATATAGATATTACGTAATACGTAAAAGTTTGACTTAGGAGACAACAACACTGGTGCCCCAAGTGCAGTGAGATACCAACTTCAGGGTTCCAGACTTACCCATAGAAAACACGATCATTTCTTCCCTCTTAGTAAACATCCCGGTGTCGTCAAGAAAGCGGGTCGGGTCAAACTTCTTAGGCTCGGGCCAGAGCTGTGGGTCGCGCAGCACCGACCAGATATTCACCTCCACTGCGGTGGCCTGAGTGAAATACAGGATAAGATACGCCAAAAAAAGCAGTTACTCAAGCAACTGGATATGCTTTTGGAAACGGCCATACGTTTCAGACAGCCATCTGGTGTTTTTCGTCAGTACAAACTACTTTTTGGCGCATATATCTTATTACGTACCTGGATGTATAACCTTCATCGACGTACAGGATAAATTTTCATTCACTTAGACTACTCTATCAATCATGGTTGGTTCTAAAGTAAATCCATATTTAGGATGGTTGGATGCTCCAGAGAAAAAGGGAGACCAGGAAGCTTCGCTCTCAATTTTTATGTACCTTTGAGTTACATTGCTTATGAACTAATATTCCTATGGCCACAAGCTTGACTCGCGGTGTGGAGTTCGAGGTAACGCGACTGAAAACTTTGAACCACAAGAAAACTTCTTGTTTTTGTACATTCTACAATAAACTCCTTTGAAATCGTATCTTAATACGAAATGTGCCAGTGTCCTAACCCCAGGTGACCTGTTTCCATACCTGTGATATTTGAGCAACATTGTTTGAGCAGTGCTTCTGTTCGAGACAACTTTTAAGTAGACCATAAAACAAACACAGATTTATGAAACAAGCTATCCAGCGCCACCCTCAGCCCTACCTTCGGAATGTGATAACCCCTAAAGTCTATATCACCGGTGGTAAAGTGTCGAGATGCCATTGAAACGGTTGCTGCCATCCTGTTTATTTCACTCAGGGTGGCCTCTGTGTAGGGCATCTGTGATGGGAAGAAATAATTGTTTAAACATTATCACTTGGCACCAGCAGTACTTAATCAACGTTGATACTCAAGTTATTGCAAATTCTTGCCCATGGGATAATTGCAGGTAATATGAGAGATTCAAACAGTGTAAAAACAATGTCACAAGTGTCTACTTTACTAAAACTAGTAAGATACTAACTAACTCTAGATCCTGGGTTCGACTCCTTTTTCGAAGACAGTGGAAGACGAACGACCCCACATTTTCTATTATGTGTGGGTTTTGTGGTGTTAGAAGGAGAATTGTTAGTAATGGAGCTGTACGACTTTTGTCAACACATTTCAGCGAGACTGTGACAGAGCCAAACTATCCTGTTACCTGGCTGCGATGTTCCATGGAGGGGTCCTGGCTGGGTCCCAGCACGCTGTCTATCTCCTGTTGTACTTTCTGCTGGATGTCCGGATGGAGAATCATGAACAGTACGGCCCAGTGCAAGGTGTTTGCTGTAGTGTCAGTGCCTGCCAAGAACAGTTGGCGGACGAGCTTCGGAAAAGAAAAACATGAAACAAACAATTCATTGGTCATGCGATACTTTGTAGAGGGGTGCCATTATATGTGCATATTGTAATGTAACACAGATCTTTGTCTGTTTACTCTGTTAAATAGGTAATAAGATGCTAATCATTAGTTTCCTATTGAAGGTTACGAAATATGGTATGTGGCGTATGCATGCCGTTGAACAAACAATTACAGACAAATTCCGCTTTTCAAAGTTACTCGTTTCCTTTCTTCTCCTTAATCGTTCTTGTTGTTTTTGCTGTCGTTTTTTTTTAAAATTTATTTACCTCAACAAGTTGCTCTTCGGTGAAGGTCGAATCCTCGTCTCCCTCTCGCTTGTCAGCTTCCAGGAGAAATGCGTCTATAAAGTCCCTGATGTCATTCCGGTCAAACGTTTCCTTGTGCTTTGCCATTTCCTCGCGGAAGTGTTCCCTCAGCTTGATCTGGTTGTTAAGAAACCGTTCGGATCCCTCCCTTAAGCTAGGAATCACTCGAGCCTTTGGAAACATAATCGGCAGCATATGAATGCGATTGATGGAGAACGTTTGTTCGATCATCAGTAGAAGTTCTTGACCCTTGACATCATCGTACTCGTAGCGAGAACCGAACACGAGAGAGCTGATGACGTTGCAAGTTGTATTCTTCAACAGCCGAGAGATGCAAAAGGCCTGCTTTTCTTTCTTCAAGATGAAATCGCTGAGTGCTTGTGCCTCTTCTAGAATCTTCCCTTCCATGCTTCTCTTGCCGACGCCGAAGTCCCGGAGAGCGGACATGGTGAACTTCTTGTGCTCTTTGAAACGAGCAGTGTACGGCTCAAAGAGCAATCCTTAAAAAAACAATTAGAAGCTTCTGCAAATATTTTCCTTAAAAAATGGAAATATACTACACTGTATTCGTATTGTATATATGATTTTTGTGAAAGTAAATTGTCAATTCTGGCCATCAAGTTCGAATCTTGCCATGGATCTGTTATAGCATGTCTCAGTATAGGATGCGATGTCTTACAAAATAAATCATTCTCATTCTCATGTTTTGAATAAAGGACAATGTTTAAACAATCAGAAAAGGACGAAAACGGGGTATAGAGATTTCATAACTGTTTGGGCTTGGTTACATGTTAAACCGTGTGATGAGAAATCTAGAGACTTTTCCTGGGCTCTCATTTCCAGTCAAACTTTAACTTTCTATCTTAGTCTATTTTATCTTTCTCGTGCGAGTAACCGTCACATGATTTGCAAAAAAACAACAATAAAGGAGCCACTGTTCGTTCACTTGAAAGATTGGGGTAATTGTGTCCTTTCCGTCACCTCATGTCTTCATACGTTTCGTTTATCTCATCATCCATGACTATGCAAACTATGTCAACCACTTGAAATGATGTAGGTAACGTTATGTCTGCAGAACATTTTGACTCACCGCCGGCCGCAAGTTGGTTTCTTAACATGTTAACAACAAATTATGCTTGTGCAAATCATAACGCATCTATAAACATCTCCCTGATACAAAGTCAAGCGTACCCACCAAAAATGTACATTTGGCGCTACTGTTTGGGTTCAGATGGTCAGTTTTCTGGTTGACCTGTTTCTGAACTTTCACCTTTTGCACTCTGATGTACAGAGGTTCAGACCGGGTCAGTTCTCTGGTTGACCTGTTTCAGAACTCTTACCTTTTGCACTCTGGTCTGGCGACCCAAGAATCGGGACGTACGGACGGCTAGAGAAGACATCTGCGTTCGTCACAAGAGCCTCGCGGATGGCGCTAAAGCCGTTCAGAACAACCCTCGGCTGACGAAACGCGTACACTGTGAAGACGTCTCCGTACTTCTTAGACCACTTTTGGAAAACCACTGGGATATCCTGGTGGTGAAGAAACAAATCTAGGTGTCAATCCAGATTGACGAATCCTGGTATGAACGTGGTCTAACTAGATCAACAGGTGTTGCTGAATCCATAGATATATACAATAAGATGTACGCGTCCTTCTAAACAATTACAATGAGAAGTCAGATAGTTTAGTTTTCACCATGTGCCTCGTGAGTTATCTTGGAAGAGCTATAGCCTTGGGGCTAAGGATTGGTAACATTATTCTGGACTACGGGACTCGGGGTGGATGTTTTTTTGCCCAGAACCAGCTTAAACCAACACTACTAGTATCTAACGCTACCGGTAACGTTATACCACTAACTAAACGGTGAGTTTACAACAAACCATGATGGATGTTCACACGAGTGTAGGGTTCCTGAATCGACAGATACAGAGAGGTTTCTCACAATCTCACTGCATCCAAACGTAGTCCTATAGTTCTCAATACAAGCTAAATTATCTTTCGTATGTGTATCAAAACATATTATATAAAGCTGTCTCCCTAAAGGTATCCATTCAAAGCTCTATCATATAGAAAACTCAGTAACCGCTGTTCGTTTTTATACACATACGAAAGAAAGGAAGCCAATAGACAAGTAGAAAACAGCGCCTTCGCATGTTGGAGGCAATATAAATTTATTACTTGCTTAGGCTAGATTTTGAAAGCACGCATTGTACATGTGCTGTTATTTCCAGATACTGCCAAACCCGGATATATCCGGCACACCTATACATGCCCTGTGTGCCGCGCCAGGATATATCCGGGATTGCGTATTCTCCCGAAGTAGCAGCTCTGCGCGCGTGTAGCGCACGAACCCCGGATCGAAGTTCAAGGACTTCGGCCTTGTTCAGGGGTTTCTTTTTGGAGGTCAGCGGCCAACCCTGGCACTGATAGCATTTTATAGGGCTGAAACTCTGGCAGTTTAAGGGTTAAAGGACAACAGTAAATTGAAGTAACTTACTCGTAAAGCCCTCTTTTGCATAGTTTATAGGTATAGGTTGCAGCCAGAGATTTCAATCTTACCTTAGTCATGCTGAACAAGTTCCCGACCAGAGGCAGTCCTCTCGGTCCGGGCGGCAAGCCGGTTGTTGCAGACCGCTTCCACAGCACTGTCGTGATGATGACGACAACACCGACTAGCAACGTTTGGAGACTCCATGGCCATGTGAGGGCGGATAGCAGGACGCTCATGATCGACATGACAAACTTCTGTAGGCCTGTGTCCTCTGTGCAGCTGCTAAGACCTGTGTGACTGTGTCTAGTCTCTCGCATGTGCCTTGTATGTAAGTACCCCCCGTATCCAGACTATTCTATTGTTAAGAGTTGTTAGCAATGTTTTTTTTTCTAGTCTGTTTCCTTTTAGAGCTATGTCAATTTGATGTTTTGTTCATGTAAGCCAATCAAGTAATCGTTTCAAGCACCAGAAGTTCCTCTGAACTAAGTATGTTTATCAAATAAGGCTGCAAAAAAATCAACTTCGTAGTTGTCCGTCTCTCCCCACCATCGTTGATAAATGGTAGGGTCCTGGTGTTGATAGCGCGCCTACTAACGTTTACATCATGCCACGAAGGAAATGTGACACTTCACTGCGCAAAGATAAAGACAGTTGACAGTCGTTCTGGACGATCTTCCTCAACAATCTTATAAGAAGAGATTGTAACGTTAGATGGACCCACTCTCAAACCGCAAGATGTGCGAAGCCATGTCGGGTGGGAGAAGCCGTATTTCGTCCGCTCCGAGCAGCGCGCGTTCATTGGTCGGCCAAATTGATGAGATTAGGAAGGGGTGACAGGTGTGCGGGCAAGAGTTTTCGGCGGGCATATTTCGCTCTTCAAGATACAGTACCTCATTGCGCCGCGTGGGCTGCCAGTATACAGGTTTTCCATTTTACCAGACCAAGGAGGTGGTTGAAACCTCCTTGATTTGACGTCGTCTGTGCCATGCTGGATTACAGCGTACGTCTGTTAACCACACGAAGATGCTACTACATAATGGGACTGGAAGTGGTCACTGTAATTGTAAATGCCAAATGAATAGAAATCATACCACTTCTTGAGTTTCCTTTGCAACCCTGGTAACGTTAGTGACATTGTTCAAAGGTTTGTATGGGCTCCCGCTCCATGAAGAATGGATTTTACTTGCAACTTGCTTGTTAATCTAATGGGGATCGAAATAAACAAACAGACAAAGAAGTTTTCACACTTCTTGGAAACTATTTTACGACAGTCGGAAACACCGTTTTACGGTCGGCTGCGCTGATTGGCCGGGAAGTTTCCAAGAAGCCAGGGTCATCTCGGGTCATCTTCAGCGGGAACTTCAGTTTGCGGGACGTCCGCGCTCGGGAGGAGGACAAGATATTGCTCCGGTTGTCAGTCTCAAAATCACTATCCCGGCGACGTTTCCTCTCAGATTTTCATCAGTACGTATTCAGGATGGCAGCAGCAGCTGTAGACAGTGTGGCAAGGCTTTACAAAGACCTAGAGAAGACGTACAGTGGTGCGATGGACGACGTGGAGAAGGCGGCAGAGGAGGCGGTTGCGAGCGTGACGTTTCCGATTTTCAGCTTCTCCCAGGGGCAGCTCACTCCCGCCCAGTGCTGGAAAATCATGGTATGTACACAAAAATTTCTCAGATTTGTCTCAACACAACAATCTTATAATTTCGGTAGGCTGTATCCCTTGACTTCTACATGAATTTCGGAGGCACCAGAAACGCCGACATGATGCATATGATGAAACCGTTACTTGCTTGGTGTGTGGGCGGGGCAAACAAGTTCAGGCGTGTTTCGCACCAAACCAAACGGACAGTTACATGTGCTTCCTCGTAAAAGATGATCCATATTTCACAACCTTGAGACCCTTTTCTAACAAACCGGTCTTGCTTTGCTTGCAAACATAATTGATTTAGTGGCACCGCTACGTTTGGATTTAAATCCAGAAACAAGCACTCAGCTCAGTCATGTCAGTACGCGCGCGCTTTTCAGGAAGTGGCATTCCTTTTCACCTGATTTATGACCTGAATTGACTCCATATGACCAGAAGATACAATATGCGGAGTCCCTTTTCACGCTCATCCTATGGCAAAACTTTATGGAGTGTCCAGTGGCCGTTTGGATACACTTCGTCAACAGCTATTATTCACTCAACACGTCTGACATATTTTCACACTTGTTATTGTCATTCCTGCAGTTCAAATGACGTATGTAAATTTTTTATCGCAACCCTTTCAGTTTCATGACAGAAGCGCGACTCTGAGAATCTTGACAATTCACAACTTTTGCTTTTTGCATATGAAAAAGTAGCCTATAGTATTGTAAAACAAAAACATGTATCAAAAGTTACAGCTTCAAGTTCAATACAACTTTTTATTTTTATTTTCAACACTTTGTAGAACCATGCAGCAGCTTTTCAGTGCTTTTTGTGTTTTGGCTTTCATGTTTGTTTATCCATTTATCTATGTGTTTTATGTAACATTTTTGCCTTTTCATCACTTTGTAGAACCATGCAGCAGCTTGTCATTGCTTTTTGTGTTTTGGCTTCCATGTTTGTTTGTTTAGCTATGTCTTTTATATAACGTTACTAACGTTACATGTAGTAATAATTGACTTGTGTTCTCTAATTTGTTGTGCCAACAAGGCATAACCATTCAGGCAGTAATGTGAATAAACAGTTTTAACAAGTTGCTCTCCTCACTTGGAAAAAGAAGCATAGATAAGTTTTTAACAATGCACTCACAATGTGTATTCATGAGAGAACAAACTGGTACCTAACTGTAGGAAGTGAAAAGAAGAGAGAAAAACAATGGTTCTGTAACTCTGAGTTGAGGTCTGGGGTTTTGCATAAGAAAAGACATCTGGCGTCTTTGCTATCTCTAGCACCTCAGTTCATTGTGATTTATGTACATGAAATTTGTGTTACAATACAGAAAAAAAGACAGCTTTATGTTTTTTTTTATAATGATGGCTCCAGTTTTATTCTGAGATTTCTCTGTATGATCAAGGAGGTCCCTCCTTGGTATGATCTACTAGTAACTTCTGAAATTGGAAAGATCAAGGACTGGAGGCATTATAAAAAAACTCATGATTGGGAAGACTTAAATGTATTTTCAGTGTTCAGTACAGCTGCCCTGTAACTGTAATGGTCTGTATATGGCCTCCGTGGCGTAGGTCACTTTTTACTATGGTCCTGATTATACAGATAGCATTGATATTGGCTATGGCTAAACAATCCTAGATCCTACTGAGAATGACACTGTCTCTGCAACATAAGTCACATTGACATAGTAATGATCATTGACAATGTAACACTTTGTCAGGTAACCTGTGTTTTTTTCTTCCCAGTATTTGCTGAAGCCGGCATCTCCATCCCATGCCTGTCCTGTGCGCAAGAAGAACACCAGGCGCCGCAGATGTAACAAGTGTGAGGGTTGTTTGATAGAAGACTGCGGCAGGTGCTGCGACTGTCAGAGAAAGCGCATCTGCAAGAAGAGAAAATGTTTGGATGTAAGTTTGGAACCATTCTGAAAAAAGAATATTGTGGTCTGCTAAAAGTTGTATCCCACTACTCCCAAATACAAAATGTAGTAGTATTTAAGCTATATGGTCTGTAGAGAGATTGATAATATTGTTCTAATAGAGATATATCCATCCAAGGAGTTTCTAGGAAGCTTGATCCAGCCAGTGCTATTGACTTCATGGCTTCACCTTATTTCTGCTGTAACAAATTACATACCAGGGTTGGACAAGTTCATTGGAACCAATCTTGATGTCTTGCTGTGCTTGCCTGATTAGTCCAGTGCAATTTTTTTGGAAGCATTACACCTAAAGATAAACTTTCAAATGCTTTTTCTTTACTGAAATATAAGGATTTCGCTAGCTGGGGGATATGGCAATGTACTTTCTCTCCGGGGCCAGTACATTTGTATCTGCTTACATGTATTGTTTAAATCCCCTCAACATGTTGAACTCTGTTCTGCAGCCTGTATTCTCGCAAGGTGCCCGATGCCTGATCTGTACCCAGACTGGTGCAGTGGCAGCCCTGAGTGAGTGTAGCACCTGTGGTGAGATCCTGCACCCGCGCTGTGTGGCTGTGTTAGGGGAGAGGGGTACCAACAAGGATGGTGGGACACAACAGACATGGGAGTGTCCCAAATGTTGTCAGGGGAAGATTGCACACACAAAGGTAAGGATTGGACAGATTGTGTAATATCAAATATTCCCGTCTTCAAGTGATACAATGTAAATAGAGTATCACACACGTCTGACTGTTTCCAAATTTTAGCCAACTTTGCTTGAGAAACTGCTACCTGTACCTTGTAAGTTGTATTTTTTTTACCTGGTTGTCCAACCTATAAGTACCAACGATTTGGAAAGTACATGTACATTGTAGTTAGAGGTTATGGCTGAAAGCACTTTTTTGTTGTAAAACTATTTTCTGTACCATTTCTAAGCAGACAATGGTTTTAAAAAAGGCATATTTCCAGTTTATTCAAAATATGTATTGCAAAGGAACAAAGTCAAGGAATGGTATATCTACTGCTTATCAGCTATAACATCGATCAGTTTTGTTTTAATTTCTGAAAATCTCTCACCATTACAGGGTAGGGTGTACTCAGGCCCACTGCCCACCCTGCTAGAGAACAGTGTCCTGTTAGCGGGCTTCACCGACTACCTGACCCGCAACTCTTGGGCCCTGGGGCTGTGTGACGCAGGCTCCCTGGGGTGGGGCAGCGACCCAGAGGACATACTCAGGCAGCTGGCTGGGATATGGGTGGAGCATCTCCCCATTGCCAAGAAAGGTGAGTGTTTTCTTTGCATCATTGCCGCCTTCAAGTACAGTATATACTTGTTTTGCACAAGGGTTGATTGCGGAAGTATTTACATGTTGAAGTGACACCAGTATTGCTGTTCTGTATGTCATACCTGGGTCATGGTAACGTTCCATACGGGTATTCCTGAATGGGTGATATTCAGTAATTACACCAGCCTTTTATCACACAGGCTTCTGATCGAATAATTCAAAGGCACTTTTAGTACATCGCTGTCAAAAATTTTGAATACCAGACTTGGACGTTGAAATAGCTGTTGTTACAATTTTTGTTTATGTGAAGAAAGCAGATTTCCTCAACTTTTTGTGCATTGTGCATTGAAATGTGTGCTTTCTTAGCGTGCGTATGTCATGAATAAAATATGACATGGTGTATTCCTGAGAGTTGAATCGCTCTCTGGCCTTCGTGTGATTCTACCCGCGGTCGGGCCGGTACCTCGCACGATACAGAGTACACTGCGTTGTATTCTATATTTAGTATGCTGACCTAAGCTGTTACTGTTACCCAACAACAGGCCTGTCAGATGAAGATTTTGAAGGCCTGGTGGTGAGTCTGGAGGACTGTGTGGCAGTGCTGGAGTGGTACGGACTGAACCATGGCATGTTTGATGGTCTGGTGCCTCTGGCCAGGAGGATGGTGGGGAAGGAGGTCATGATCAAGAGTGGCTACTGGAAAGGTACTACTATAGTGGAATCCACTTATTTGCATAGCTGATTCTCCAAAGTAGACGATTAACCCTCAGAGATCAAACACAGCACTGAAAGGAGAGGCGGGTTGTAGTGGTGTTACTGAATTTGTTTGAAGATGTCATACATGTATCTAGTATCTTTCTTTTTCATACAGACACTCAAGCTGTCAAGATATTGATATGGTTGGCAAAGCAAAGGAGAATGAAATCGCATGCCAAGAACATCGTAATGGATTGTTTTCTTTCATAAAAAGGGGAATCATGAATAAATGATGTTACCAGTATATCAGTAGAAGATGTATATGTACTAGCAATTAGTTTTGCCACTTAGACATTGATCTTAGTGGTCACAAGAATAAGAGGACTAGGCTGCATTTGTAATCGTCTTAACTTTGGCACTTGTTCTTTCAGAGGAAGATCCGTACCTGGTAGAGAAGCCGGAGTTTCTAAAAAGGAAGCGGCGCAACAGGAAGAGTCAGCCCACTGCAAGCAAGAGCCCAAGGTATGTTGACAGGCTGTTGCCAACCTTACGAGCAGTCTAGAAAGAACTGCTTTAAAACATTGCTTGTCCAGGGCTCGAAATACCACATGCATATGCAAGTTTGTGCAAGTAAAATTGGTGTGGTGCAAGTAAGTTTAGACCAAACTTGCACCAGTGCAAGTTACTTTTGTCCTCTAATACCTGACATTAGAAAAAGCTTACACACACCGAGAATATTGTCTGTCATTGAAAGGTAAAAGAAAATAACACTGAATAAAAAAAAGCCTAAATTTGTTATTTCTAAATTTGGTTAGACATCCAGGTAAACTATTTTTTTAAAACAAATCCATCTCTACAATGCTAATGATTCCTAAGGTGCTGTCTTACCTTGATTTGCATATGAGTTACATTTGCATACTAAATATGTTCAACTGGTTTTTCCAGTTATATGTATTGTATTGAGTTGTTCTACCACTTCATTCTGGAGATGCTTAAGACTAGTTACTGTGATGGATGTCACTTGAAGAGTCCAGAAGAAATCTATGGATCTTATCGAGTTGTAGACATTGAATTGTCTTTAATTGAGGCTAAATTCACAGTTTTTATGAAACAGTTTATACAATTTCAAACCAAAAATAAAATACGCTACGGAAAAACAAATATCCAAACATGTGGTCTTTACCGGTATGTATCCCCATTTACTACTAGTCACGTACATTTGCAAATTTTCAGAAGAGGAGATAAGGGTTTAACAGTTCACTATTTTGGGTTGTGCAAGTAAGTTTCTTTTGGTGCAAGTTACCTTTGGCTTAACTTGCACAGGTGCAAGTTGACTGAAAAGTGTATTTCGAGCCCTGCTTGTCATAGTACCATTATTTTAGATTTAGTCAATCTACCAAGCTGTAGATCTAAGTGCCATCCAGCATACCTCCTTTAACTGTTTTAAGTGTGTAATATGGCACTATTCTCAGTATTATTGGAAGAAGTTGCACCTTCCATGATGATATATGAATAATAAAGGAAGGAAGAGGGCGAGCCCTCAATGGTAAATTGATAATGAAGTTGATGTTAACATGAAGAATTGGTGAGGAGTAAGAACAGGTCTTATAGGCTGACTACACATTTCTACCTTTTCTCTACCGAATTGTAACCCTGTTTTACTTGTTACTGATCTGTGATTTCTACTGTTTCAGGTCTGGCTCAGATGGCAGTCCTGTGGAGAACAGCCCACTGCTCAGACTTCTGACTACAGACAGCAGTTCTGCCAACAGTGGCCCTGCAGGACCTGCATCTGATGTCTGTTCACCAGAATCCTCTACCAACAGCACAATTGAGAACAGCCCATCTTATAGCCAAGTAGCAGACAAGACAGTCAGCCTTCCAACAGCCCAGGTTGAGAAGAAGCAGACTGAAAATGGAGTAAGAGATGGCACGGCAGAGAAGCCTGACTGTGTACCACTTATTGACCTCAGTAACAGCCCAGAAAGGGACCCGTTGCCACAGATCAGCAGGAAGTCAGACAGTGCCTTCCCCTCCACCTGGTACTTTGACGACAGTGACAGCGATGACTACCTCCCCACACCTCCTAGGTGCCTGTCACCTCAGCCAGCCAACCAGACTGACAGGAACTTCTCAGAGTCCCCTCAGCTGTCCTGGAAGGGGCCCAGAGAAAATGGCACTGAAACAGCAAGAACACAGGGAACGGAGCAGGCAGGAGACTACATCAATGATACACTGGATGTCATGTTTAAGCATGCTCATTCAACACTGGATGTCATGTTTGAGCATGCTCATTCAAGTCTCCACAGTACACCAGGATCCACAATGATGTCAGCCCAGAACTCAACTGCAGATGACTTTGTTAACGTCATCAACAAGAAGTTTGAAGACCATTTTTCAGCAAATGTATCGATGGAAGACCAATATCAAGAGTTTCCTCCATTCTCGAACTCTACTACTAGTGCCCCATCTGAGCGTATGCACCGAAGACAGGCAATGTTACGAGGAAGTCCACAGGCAGGGTTCGAAGTCAGGCAGCCAGCAACATGTCCTTGTTTTTTCTGCACGTCAGGTGCAGCAGCCATCACTCAGTCTGTTCCAAACAGGCAGCCTACCTTTCCTCAGCAGAAGCAGCCAAGTCGCTGGAACCCACCGACCAACAAGCCACCGCCACCAGCCAATCAGAGTGCTACGTGGTACACCTCCCGCTGTCGCTGTGCAGCATGCAGTAGGCCAAAGGTCCAACCACAAAACGAGCAACATGCAAACAAGATGCGCTGCACTGCTCCACCTGTGAGCCGCCCACAACCAGGAAGTAGTAGGCACACCCCTGCAGCTAACATCCCTCCAGTCAGATCTTACCCTCCCTCCTGGCCTGCCACCAACCAACAGATGCAGCCAGTCACCAACAGGAGTGGTGTGGCGTCCTATCGTCAGGGAAGTCGTGAGAATCATGACGGATCATGGTTTGATGTGGACTCCACCCAGCCAATGTCGACAGCTTACCGTGCCACTGTCCACGTGAGCGTGGCCCCACCTGAAACAGCAGACAACCCTGCGGACTTTGGATGGAAGGTGCAGAGTCATCCAGGACAGCCACTTGTGGACAAAAACAGATACTTTCCCTCTGCCAGACACGGAGGAAGGAGGAAACAGATGGAGGACATTCAAAGCTACAGTTATGGCCTGTAGACAATTAAGGTGTGTCTTCCATTGGTGAAGCAGTTTGTAAGGTCCCAAGGGAAATGGTTATCATCAGGCATATGGTGGCATTTCTATCCAAAGATTGCAATATTTTATAGTAGACTTATGTTGTAGCTAGTAGTGTTGTTTTTCATTTTTTATGGTGTAGCTAGTAGTATTGTTCATTGTTTGTAACCATTTTAATATTCAGTCAGGTTTCTGTGCCAGACAATGCAACAATAGTTGCAGATACATTGTGCTACTTATTTCTACCACTCGTTTGGTAGCATTTCAACCCGGTTTTAATGTTGGCGTTTATTGACTAACTTAAGTGCACTATTCGAGAGAACACCATCACTCTTGTCAGAAGATATCTACTACTTTGAGAGTACAATTTCATTATAGTTTGATCAATCTTGAAGAAAAATTGTGAAACTATACAGGCTCCACAAAGCATGAAGGCAAGTGAAATTCAAAATTCTTGTCTTTCTCAACGTATTATTCCCATAAAATGACAAATGCAATATCCTTCAAATTTATGCCTATAGTTACTTATGTTCATGAGGCATTTCTTTAAATATTTTGTTTCAAATCTAAATATTGAAGTAGTGTTTAGATAACCAAGTTTTGTTTAGCAGAGAAAGCCAGGTCTATGACTCAGATTTATAGGAAATATTTGTACCAAAGTAGGCTACAGAAATTAAAGCTGATCATAACCATCCTCTTTGTCCTGTCATTGTACCACCATCCTTTTTTGGTAGTGAGTTAATGGCATTACTGTACTATCTTAATTACATAATGTCTTGTTAAAGCTATAACGCCACAAGAGCATATAACATCTAATATGTTATATGTAGCAAGTACATGTAACTGCATGTATGTACATGCAACTGTGTTTGTCTGGAAACAACTCGAGGAGAAGTAGTTGATGATCATGATGGTAGGTGTGTAGCCGTTGTCAAAAGGAAGTTCAAGTTGAAAATGGTTTCCCTGGCATTTTCCTATTGCACTGCAGCGGGTTCTATACAGTATGTATGTGCACTTGTTTGAGGACAAAAAATTGAGAGACTGGAAAGAAAGGTCCTGTTTAGAAATGGTTTACCTGGCGTTTATGGTACTGTAGCGGGTTGTGAATGTATGTGTTTGTGGACGACATAACTCAAGGTCAGTTGGGATGGATAAAATGGAATTTTAACCCGCTATTAAACACGTTCATGCAGCCGTTTACCTTTGAGTAGGTTGACTCTAGTATATATGGAAATGGGACATTTAGTAGTAATAGGCATCCTTCCATCTCATCAACGAAAGACCAAGGGAAGTTTTAAGTCTTGAATAAAAAAAATAAAAACATGGTTATTTGGCGAAGTTACGTGTAAGTGGAACTCTTGAATGAAAGATGCTTCGCCAAGTTAGCGCGATACGGACCACAGCCACTGAAAAAACTGTGATGAAGGATGAATTTCTGCTTTTTCAATCTTAGAAAAAAAGGAAATTTGTGACATTTTTGTATACTCCTCGTGGTCTTCTTTACATCTCTACTTTGCCCGAATTTTCTTCACTCTCAAGTTGCACGTAAAACTGTTTTGTGATCAGCTAGCCTAGTGGCCACAATCTTTGTAGAAGTTACGCTAAATAGCAATTACTCAAGCAAGTTGAAATCTATAAAGGGTTTTGGAAACGGCCAGACGTTTCAGATAACAGTATCTTTCGTCAGTGACACTTAAAAGATCTTGTCGGAGAAGAGGTTTCATATTGATATCCGAACTATGAAATGGTATGCAAAACAGTTGACACAAGTTTGTAGAAGCTATGTTTTCACTGCCTTTCTCATTAGCATATGAATGATATCCACGCAGTGTCCTGGGTACGAGATTCGGGAATCTCCAAGATGGTGGACCGACCAAAACACACCGACGTTGCGTAGTATTGGGAATTTCATTTTCTCCCTACTGTAGTAGCTTCATAAACTTGGATACCATTTGCAGTCGAGGAAGGCACCGCCTGTTGTGGAATTATAATATATATCTGGTTGTCTTTTGTTACAAAAGAGCTCGTGGTACCGTCACCAGGATTTTCGCCATTTCAAGGGAAATATTATTTGAACAAGAATCTTCATGATAGGACACCACTGGTCGCCTCGTACTACACAAATGTCGGAGGTGGGTGGTTTCCTTGTTACAATTTGTTAGATATCAATAAAATTTTCTACGTAATGTGCCGTTAACGTTGATAATAACACATGTGTTACAGTTCAGTCAGGTGTTCCTGACAACCAGGAATGTTCGTTTCTCTTGATGAAGTAATTAATGCGCTGACCAATGGGAAAGCGGCATGTGATGCTGATTACATTACAGCGGAGCACCTGAAGTATGCAGGTCCCCGGCTGCATGTATGGTTGTCATTGTTGTTTTCTGCTGTGCTCCGACATGGTTGTGTTCTACCTTGGCTGCTTAACGAGGGCGGACCGATTCTCCCAGCCCTTCTAAAGTATTTGTTCTGCCCGTGAAAACTGGTTCCTCCTCACAATCTTCCAATGGGGGATCTAAGTTATGACAATCAGTCTTATAACTAAGTAATAGAGTTAGACAGCAATGTTGGCATTGCGATTCATGATGTTTCAGAAGTGGTTGCGAAAGGAAATTGCTATTTTAAACATGTTTAAGAATTGAATGTAGAACAAACATAATCTAAATTTGTGGTCGGCAGCCCGATGGCTGTTATGACCTGTTATGTGTGTGTGTGTGTGTGTGTGTGTGTGTGTGTGTGTGTGTGTGTGTAGCATGTGTACATGTGTTTATGTTTGTGTGTAGACTTCTCTGCCTAAGTCTTGTCTTAACGTCAGAACAATCCGAAGGCGTCAGGGTGGTCTTGATGCGCCATCAGCCTGGTAGAGAGCGATGTAGGAGGGCGTAGTCTGCTTCTTCCTGTTTAGAGGTAGTGCAGTTTCATATATATATATATAACTTTATTGCACAACAATTGTACGAGGTACAAAGTATGGCATCTACATAACTACAGTTCTATAGGTTAACTAACTAATACAGGAGTTGTAGTATGGGATAAGCTTCTTACAATCATTGGAAGCTTTTACAATCAGTTGAGGAGTTTCTAATATCCAAACCTTCTTTAATATATTTTCCTATATCTGCCATGCAGGGATTGTCACATGTCATGATGTATTTGAATTTGCATGTATTTAAGGAAATCGCCTGTATTGATACTCTTCAATAAATATGTGCAATAAAGGTCTTCATTCATTTATTTATTCAATAGATAAGAAAAAGTAGGTCGGGCATGCCGGTGTTACAGAATTTTGGGGCCCCCCAGAATTCTGCGGCCCCCTGGTCACGTGACCAACATTTAGCATGCGGGGGCGTGGCCTAAAAACTACGATGGCCCACAAGGACATTCCCCATATACACTGGCTGGCACCAGAAACAAGCCTGTCGTCACATGTGTATCTGTACTGAGGGCCAACATTATGACATTCTGGAGTCCAAATTATGTTGGAAAATGGTCCGTGCAATCTTTTCTACAAAATAAACTGTTTTTCTCATGATCATAGTTTTGCGTAGATATCCGCCTTACTAGATAAAACGTTCTGTGAACTAGCCCTGGGTTGAGCCCTGGGCTTTTGGGGCCCCCCTTCCCAGGGAACGAACGCTTTGCACAATCCTTATCAAACTTGGACGTCAACAAGTTCCCAACAAGTACTTTAATGTCTTACTAAAAAAAGCGGTCTGTGAACTAGCTTTGGAAATTTAAGGAGGGGGGGCCCAAAATACCGGGGTGAGCCCTTGACTTTTGGGGCCCCCCTTCCCATGGGACGAACGCTTTGCACAATCCTTATCAAACTTGGACGTCAACAGTTCCCAACAAGTACTTTAATGTCTTACTAGATAAAGCGGTCTTTGAACTAGCTTTGGAAATTTAAGGAGGGGGGCCCCAAAATACCGGGGTGAGCCCTGGACTAGCCCTGGGTTGAGCCCTGGACTTTTGGGGCCCCCCTTCCAAGGGGACGAACGCTTTGCACAAACCTTATCAAATTTGGACGTCAACAAGTTCCCAACAAGTACTTTAATGTCTTACTAAAAAAAGCGGTCTGTGAACTAGCTTTGGAAATTTAAGGAGGGGGGCCCAAAATACCTCGGTGAGCCCTGTACTTTTGGGGCTCCCCTTCTCAGGGGACGAACGCTTTGCACAATACTTATCAAATTTGGACGTCAACAAGTTCCTAACAAGTACTTTAATGTCTTTCCAAAAAAGCGGTTTAAGGAGGGGGCCAAAATACCGGGTTGATCCCTGGGCTTTTGGGCCCCCTTCCCAGGGGACGAACGCTTTGAACAATTGTTATCAAACTTGGACGTCAACAAGTTCCCAACAAGTACTTTAATGTCTTATCCTAACAGCGGTCTGCAAACTAGCTTTGGAAATTTAAGGAGGGGGCCCCAAAATACCGGGTTCAGTCCTGGACTTTTGGGGCCCCCCTTCCCAGGGGACGAACGCTTTGCACAATCCTTATCAAACTTGGACGTCAACAAGTTCCCAATAAGAACTTAAATGTCTTACTCCAAAAAGGGGTATTTGTACTAGCTTTGGAAATTTAAGGAGGGTGGCCCCAAAATACCGGGTTGAGCTCTGTGAACTAGCCAAGAAGGGGGGCCCCAGAATACCGGGTTGAGCCCTGGACTTTTGGGGCCACCCTTCCCAGGGGACGAACGCTTTGCACAATCCTTATCAAACTTGGACGTCAACAAGTTCACAATAAGAACTTAAATGTCTTACTCCAAAAAGAGGTATTTGAACAAGCTTTGGAAATTTAAGGAGGGGGGCCCCAAAATACCGGGTTAATCCCTGGACTTTTGGGGCCCCCCTTCCCAGGCAACGAACGCTTTGCACAATCCTTATCAAACTTGGACGTCAACAAGTTCCCAACAAGTACTTTAATGTCTTACTAGATAAAGCGGTCTTTGAACTAGCTTTGGAAATTTAAGGAGGGGGCCC
The DNA here is from genome assembly GCA_019207045.1 of Branchiostoma floridae x Branchiostoma belcheri. Lineage (NCBI taxonomy): Eukaryota > Metazoa > Chordata > Leptocardii > Amphioxiformes > Branchiostomatidae > Branchiostoma > Branchiostoma floridae x Branchiostoma belcheri. The sequence continues at coordinate 25,472,364 of CM033025.1, read as the reverse complement.
CAAAATACCGGGGTGAGCCCTGGACTAGCCCTAGGTTGAGCCCTGGACTTTTGGGGCCCCCCTTCCCAGGGGACGAACGCTTTGCACAATCCTTATCAAACTTGGACGTCAACAAGTTCCCAACAAGTACTTTAATGTCTTACTCCAAAAAGGGGTATGTGAACTAGCTTTGGAAATTTAAGGAGGGGGGGGGGGCAAATACCGGGTTAAGCCCTGGACTTTTGGGGCCCCCCTTCCCAGGGGACGAACGCTTTGCACAATCCTTATCGAACTTCGACGTCAACAAGTTCCCAATAAGAACTTAAATGTCTTACTCCAAAAAAGGTGTATTTGAACTAGCTCTGAAAATTTAAGAAGGGGGGCCCCAAAATACCGGGTTGAGCTCTGTGAACTAGCCAAGAAGGGGGGCCCCAGAATACCGGGTTAAGCCCTGGACTTTTGGGGCCCCCTTCCCAGGGGACGAACGCTTTGCACAATCCTTATCAAACTTGGACATCAACAAGTTCCCAATAAGTACTTTAATGTCTTACTCCTAACAGCGGTCTGTGAACTAGCTTTGGAATTTAAAAGAGGGGGGCCCCAAAATACCGGGTTCAGCCCTGGACTGTTGGGGCCCCCTTACACAGGAGATGAACGCTTTGCAAAAGCCTTATCAAACTTGGACGTCAAAAAGTTATAAACAAGTACTTTAATACTCTTAGTCCAAAAAGCGGTCTGTGAACTAGCTTTGGAAATTTAAGGAGGGGCCCGAAAATATCGAGTTGAGCCCTTGAATTTTGGGGTACACCCTTCCCAGAGGACGAATGTTTTGCACAATTCTTCAAACTTGGACGTCAATATGTTCCTGACAAGAAATTTAATGTCTTACTACAACAAAGCGGTCTGTGAACTAGCTTTGGAAATTTAGGACGGGGAGCCCAAAATTTCAGGGCTGAGACCGGTATTTTGGGGCCTCCCTCCTTAAATTTCCAAAGTTAGTTCACAGACCCCTTTTTGGAGTAAGACATTAAAGCACTTGTTGGAACTTGTTGACGTCCAAATTTTATAAGGATTGTGCAAAGCGTTCGTCCCCTGGGAAGGGGGGCCCCAAAAGTCCAGGGCTGAACCTGGTATTTTGGGGGCCCCCTCCTTAAATTTCCAAAGCTAGTTCACATACCCCTTTTGGAGTAAGACATTTAAGTTCTTATTGTGAACTTGTTGACGTCCAAGTTTGATAAGGATTGTGCAAAGCGTTCGTCCCCTGGGAAGGGGGGCCCCAAAAGTCCAGGGCTGAACCCGGTATTTTGGCCCCCCCCTCCTTAAATTTCCAAAGCTAGTTCACATACCCCTTTTTGGAGTAAGACATTAAAGTACTTATTGGGAACTTGTTGACGTCCAAGTTTGATAAGGATTGTGCAAAGCGTTCGTCCCCTTGGAAGGGGGGCCCCAAAAGTCCAGGGCTGAACCCGGTATTTTGGGCCCCCCTCCTTAAATTTCCAAAGCTAGTTCACATACCCCTTTTTGGAGTAAGACATTAAAGTACTTGTTGGGAACTTGTTGACGTCCAAGTTTGATAAGGATTGTGCAAAGCGTTCGTCCCCTGGGAAGGGGGACCCGAAAAGTCCAGGGCTCAACCTAGGGCTAGTCCAGGGCTCACGCCGGTATTTTGGGGCCCCCTCCTTAAATTTCCAAAGCTAGTTCAAAGACCGCTTTATCTAGTAAGACATTAAAGTACTTGTTGGGAACTTGTTGACGTCCAAGTTTGATAAGGATTGTGCAAAGCTTTTGTTCCCTGGGAAGGGGGTCCCAAAAGTCCAGTGCTCAACCCGGTATTTTGGGGCCCCCCTCCTTAAATTTCCAAAGCTAGTTCAAAGGCCGCTTTATCTAGTAAGACATTAAAGTACTTGTTGTGAACTTGTTGACGTCCAAGTTTGATAAGGATTGTGCAAAGCGTTCGTTGCTTGGGAAGGGGGCCCCAAAAGTTCAGGGCTGAACCCGGTATTTTGGGGCCCCCCTCCTTAAATTTCCAAAGCTAGTTCACATGCCCCTTTTTGGAGTAAGACATTAAAGCACTTGTTGGGAACTTGTTGACGTCCAAGTTTGATAAGGCTTGTACAAAGCGTTCGTCCCCTTGGAAGGGGGGACCCAAAAGTCCAGGGCTTAACCCGGTATTTTGGGGGCCCCCTTCTTGGCTAGTTCATAGAGCTCACCCCGGTATTTTGGGGCCCCCTCCTTAAATTTCCAAAGCTAGTTTGCAGACCGCTTTTAGGATAAGACATTAAAGTACTTGTTGGGAACTTGTTGACGTCCAAGTTTGATAACAATTGTGCAAAGCATTCGTCCCCTGGGAAGGGGGGCCCCAAAGTCTAGGGCTGAACCCGGCATTTTGGGGCCCCCCTCCTTAAATTTCCAAAGCTTGTTCAAATACCCATTTTTGGAGTAAGACATTAAAGCACTTGTTGGGAATTTGTTGACGTTCAAGTTTGATAAGGATTGTGCAAAGCGTGCGTCCCCTCGGAAGGGGGCCCCAAAAGCCCAGGAATCAACCCGGTATTTTGGGCCCCCCCTTCTTGGCTAGTTCACAGAGCTCAACCCGGTATTTTGCCCCCCCCCCCCTCCTTAAATTTCCAAAGCTAGTACAAATACCCCTTTTTGGAGTAAGACATTTAAGTTCTTATTGGGAACTTGTTGACGTCCAAGTTTGATAAGGATTGTGCAAAGCGTGCGTCCCCTCGGAAGGGGGCCCCAAAAGCCCAGGGATCAACCCGGTATTTTGGGGGCCCCCTCATTAAATTTCCAAAGCTAGTTCAAAGACCGCTTTTTGTGGAAAGACATTAAAGTACTTGTTGGGAACTTGTTGACGTCCAAATTTGATAAGGATTGTGCAAAGCGTTCGTCCCCTGGGAAGGGGGGCCCAAAAAGTCCAGGGCTCACCGAGGTATTTTGGGCCCCCCTCCTTAAATTTCCAAAGCTAGTTCACAGACCGCTTTTTCTAGTAAGACATTAAAGTACTTGTGGGGAACTTGTTGACGTCCAAATTTGATAAGGTTTGTGCAAAGCGTTCGTCCCCTTGGAAGGGGGGCCCCAAAGTCCAGGGCTCAACCCAGGGCTAGTCCAGGGCTCACCCCGGTATTTTGGGGCCCCCCTCCTTAAATTTCCAAAGCTAGTTCAAAGACCGCTTTATCTAGTAAGACATTAAAGTACTTGTTGGGAACTGTTGACGTCCAAGTTTGATAAGGATTGTGCAAAGCGTTCGTCCCCTGGGAAAGGGGGCCCCAAAAGTCAAGGGCTCACCCCGGTATTTTGGACCCCCCTCCTTAAATTTCCAAAGCTAGTTCACAGACCGCTTTTTTTAGTAAGACATTAAAGTACTTGTTGGGAACTTGTTGACGTCCAAGTTTGATAAGGATTGTGCAAAGCGTTCGTCCCCTGGGAAGGGGGGCCCCAAAAGTCCAGGGCTCAACCCACTCAATGAGGGCTTACAGAACGTTTTATCTAGTAAGGCGGATATCTACGCAAACCTATGATCGTAAGAAAAACAGTTTATTTTTAGAAAAGATTGCACGGACCATTTTCCAACATAATTTGGACTCCAGAATGTCATAATGTTGGCCCTCAGTACAGATACACATGTGACGACAGGCTTGTTTCTGGTGCCAGCCAGTGTACATGGGGAATGTCCTTGTGGGCCATCGTAGTTTTTAGGCCACGCCCCCGCATGCCAAATGTTGGTCACGTGACCAGGGGGGCCGCAGAATTCTGGGGGGCCCCAAAATTCTGTAACACCGGCTACAAGCTCTGGCGGTCAAATCTCAAAGGGCAGCTAATCAGACAGGCTGACAGAAGCAGGTCGGTGCCTTAGCACTGGGCCGGGTAAAGCAACCCAAAGCTGACCAGCGGAGAATGGTACCCAGGCTACGACCATCACAGCTTTCAGATATTCTGTACTCCGATGCGTTTATGATCATTATCGCTATTACAAATATCACTGAAACTTTTGGACGTACTAGTATCCTCTCATGGCCGCGCCACGGAAATGCATTCGATATTCGTAGAATAGCATACACCAAGTTCAGTTAATGCCTAAAACAAAGAAAGCTTTTTTTGATGCACATATAGATAGATAATCGATAGATAGATAGATGGCCAATTATAGATAGATAGAATGACAGATATAAGATTTGGCAAAAGCATGGGCTCGTCCGGGAGTCGAACCCGGGACCTCTCGCATCTTAGTCGGTTCAAGACGTTCCCTAAGCGAGAATCATGCCACTAGACCAACGAGCCCTGCATGCTTTACGACTGCTATACCCTTTTCCTTATACCAGCTTGACTGTCACCTCAGCTGAACCCTGCAGTCTCACGTGCGGACCAGATGTTTGGAGGGAACCAGCATGCACGTGACTTTACTCGCTCTGCAGTTCGTTCTGATTCTGACAGGGGGCACTGTTGATACATTGGGATGTCCACTTTGACATTTCCTCAGCATCTCAAACAACTTGCAGTTTCTTCTTGTATCACTGGACTAGGTACAGATATAAATGCTCAATCTACGTGATAAAGAGCAGACATCAGAGGTGAGCCTCCCCACTGAAGCATCGCTGAAGTAAAACACACTGAAGACAAGACCTCGTTTGAATAGAGGATAGAAGAAAAAGAAGAATACTTACCCAAGTTCAATCTCAAAGTTATGCCCACAAGCAGAAATTCGCAAAGGACGTTTTTAGCGACGTTGTGACCTTTCTTAATGGAAAGAATTCTGTTACTTGTGACATCAGAAGATAAGTGGCAAGAGCGAAGGTGTTATCCAAATAAGTGGGCCAAAATTCCATTCAAACTATCAACCATTTTGAATGGGCAAATAGGCCAATCAGCCTTAGTACATTTGCAAGTTTGAAAATTTTATGGCTTTCTTCTATACCACGAAATTGTCCAAGTGGCGTGGAATTTTCAGGAGTTAAGGCCATGACTGTAATGCATGTGGACAGATAATACCTCTGACTAGTTGTATTCCAGAGCCGTTGTGATTAGTTTCTTGTGCGAGAACTGTTGATGTCTACTAACGGCAAGGGATTTATTATCACTACTAGGTTATAGTTCACAGATCATTAGAAATTCTTTTAAAGCACACTGTGACAAGGTCTATGTATTAAGAAACATATATCATGAATATCATTGGGCGACTGTTTGTTAGCACTAATGTCTTGCAGTTGTGTTTCTTTTTTGAGAGGAGGACTACCGAGAAATTATAAACTCACGGAAATCCGTCTTTCAAAGATTTTCTGTATTTATTAACATATGTTAATCCAAGACTCCACGAGCTGATAACATTCTTTCGGAGCTTGTTGTTTCTTAAATCTACGATGAAATGAAAACATGGACGTTAAAACTCTCCTTAGAACCAACTTATTGCACTTCGTCATATTTGCACCAGAAAGATGCATTTGGAACAGCATTTGAAAAGACAAGTCTATATAATCTTTTTAGGCTTCTCGCACTGTTGACACTTAGTTGATTGTGAGCTGACTCCTCGTGGACCGGTTGCGTGTACGGTAATGCACGAATCTGCAGAACAGAATAAGAAAATACACTTACGGCAATATTTCATGTATTCATCTATTTCTTTATCTTATGATTGTTACAGACCGTTTCTGTTTATTGTCTCGCTGAGAAAATGTTCAACCCTGTCAAGTATTCACTTATCTCCAGGCAGTTTAATGGTGCCATAAGGATATAAGATACTAGTAGTATCAAAGCTGGCCAAGGAGTACAACGCCGGCCAAAGGGAGTCAACCGGACACCGGAGTATAAATGTCTGTGGTATGTTCTGTTTGACAAGAACCTTCGAGTTGCCTTCAACGTATGGTTTCCGAGCTTCAATTAGAGCCTTTGAGTTTGATAGAGGTTACTGAATATTCGCACTTTTAAACTTGCGCACATTTAGAAACAAACACATCATTTCCATCCCCACAGCAAGATAAAAAAAGATTGTACAATCAGACAGATATTCAAACACTCATTTAGGTCTTTGTGCATCTATTACAAAACATGAAGATATTTTCCGTGACTAGTTTCATTATATTGGTACGTCACTGAATAAAGAGACCTTTTTTTTACACAACCATTACTGCTCACAGTTCAGATGCGGTCACAAAACGTAAAGTATTTACATTTACAATGTGAACCAGTCAGAATTGCCCTGACGAAGGTGACAGACGGTAACCGAAACGTCGGTGAGAATAAAGTAACTTGGTTGTGTAAAGATAGCCTCTTTATTCAATGAATACAACCACGTAAGTACTAAATCTTATTTAACGCACCCTAGTACAGGAACGGTGATGATGAAGTTGATAGCGGGGTTGATGAGGAAGCCGAACCCGGGGAACCAGTGCAGAGTGGCCCGGTACACGGGAAGGAACACCAGCGACTGGGTCAACTTGTTAATGGCCTCAAAACAGTACAGGAGCGCAAATACCGAACCTGAAAATAAAAAAAATCACATCAACACAACAACAGATGATATCAAATGAGAAGGACACTCATCTACAAGCTGCTGGAACTCCAAGTAAAGAGCAAAGAGATTAGTATAATGTATACCGACGAGATAGGTTGAAAGGAACGAAGGTGCTCTCTTTCTACATTTTCAAACATTGAAGAAATGGAATAGATTAGGTTGGGTAGACAGTACTGATATTTGAAAAGAGCTCAAAAACAGAAACGTACCTTGTCGGTCCTGTGAAACAAGTTTAGACATGCCAGAACTGATGACGCAATGCTGCATACGGCCGAACATTCGGACACAGGGCACTGTGTGTAGGAAATGGGGCAGCAAGTTACGAATAGATCACAGTACAGGTAGATACATTATGATAGCTGTAACTTTATCTGACAATAAACACATTGGTCATTCATACATGTAACCAACCAACCAACCAGCCAGCCAGCCAGCCAACCAACCAACCAACCAACCAACCAACCAACCAACCAACCAACCAACCAACCAACCAACCAACCAACCAACCAACCAACCAACCAACCAACCAACCAACCAACCAACCAACCAACCAACCAACCAACCAACCAAACAACCAACCAACCAACCAACCAACCAACCAACCAACCAAACAACCAAACCAACCAAACCAACCAAACCAACCACCCACCACACGTCTTTTAACACACAATCTCTAAGCGGTCATGTTGTAAAATAGGAAGACCACTTACCGATGAAGGGTATGATGTCCTGGTGTGGAAGATAAGCAGACACAGCCATGAGTGTGTTGGCCAACACGTCAGACAGCACACCTATCTGTGCGATCCACAGATCATCCATGACTCGTCCGAACACACGGATTCCTACTGCACTGATCATGTGTCCTCCAACGTACATGGCAGCAAGGAGTATACCAATCTTAGTAGGGTCCCAACAAAAAGGTGAGTTCATCAAGTAGAGATTGACTATTTCAGAAAAAGCCCCGTCAGCAAAGTGCACTGAAATGTAGGCAACGTAATAGCATCCCAAGAGCCCCCAGTTAATATCAGAATTTTTTGCCGACTTGCATGCTCGTCCGAAAGCGCTAAAATGCGAACAGGAAAACAGTTTTTTCTCTGACTTTGGCAAAGACTCTGGAAGAAGTATCACGTACAGAAACATGAAGATGAACAAGCCTAATGGAATCCACATTGATGTGGTGAAAGATTTTTGCCATTGAATCCAGAGGCCCGACGTTACATACCCAAGCCCAATGCCGATGCCTTCAAAAGCGCTAAGTACAGCCAGGCGAAATGTGAGTTGGGAGCGGGGTGTTACGTCGGCTAAGTAGGCTTTGATGCCGACAAATGGAGTATAATAATAGCCAAGAAGACCAACAAAAGTCACGCCAATTATGACAAATTCGAAAGAGAACTCAAACCCCATCAGTAACAGGTAGACGGCGGCTTGGATGATCATTCCAAAGATTGGAGGCACGATAGCGACCTTTCGTCTTTGGCTTAGATCGCTCCAAACCCCAAAGAAAATGGCAGAAAAGCACACCGGGGACAACAGGGCAATGTTGTGGTACAGAAGTTGTTGTGAAGCTCCGGCCTGGGCCGTTTGCTGAGCCAAGTACCCCGGATCAGACATGTTAAGGAAACACTTGGAGGAATTGTCGTCCCAGACAAAAGTGATGTTGATCTTTTCACACTGTTTGTAGTACAGAAACTCTTTCAAGATGGGGTTCTGTAGACCAATGGCGAGGAGAAAGAATAATGGAATAGGTTCGATTGGTAAGCGGCATGTTGAGGAAGGGGTGTGGTCTGTAGACACTTTCTTGCCACTCAACAGAGGTTGTGACTCTGATGCTCCACCATCATCGCTTTTCGTCGGGTCTTTGGTCATTTTCCTATCGTCACCGTTAGTCGTTACCACTTCTCTGAATGTTTTGCTAGAGAAAGGCAAAAATAAGGATCCCAACATTAACATAACTCGCTGAAGTAAGTTCATTCAACACGAACAAAAGGGATACTTGTAATTGTAATTGTTATTTAGTATATTTTGGCGGTGAATACAACGGGTATTTGGCAATCGAGGAGCGTCAGCCAACAGGCCAAGTCCTTTTGCGTAAGAAAGTACAATTTTGATGCTATGTGTGCAACGCAATCTTTATTCTTGGTCTTTGTAGGCCGAATGCTGGCTTCTGAAAAATGTCGTAGTCGAATCTCCTGTGACCTTTTCCTAGAGTGGACTTTGGCGCCACTGCCTAAGGGATACTCTTCCGTTCGAACATTAGATAGATTGTTACTGTTGCCAGCCTATGCTGTTATACAGTTTCTTTATTTCTTTATGCATAGTTCTTTTATATGTGTAAATGTACTTAAAATAGATACAATGAAAATATCAAACATAGCAACATAACGCTGCAATCTATTTGCAAACCGCAAAGCCCATTTGTATTGGTATAGTTTTGACTTAAATATATCTAGCTCGGTCAAGATGTTTTTCGTCTGATTATATTATTGCTAGATTAGCCGAACACAAATACCTTCGCTTGTCCCTGCAAGACGTCGTCGCAAATGACAAGCTGAGAGACGTTTGACCGGTCCCATGAGAGTCACGGGAAGCAGGTCGGTCTAGTTAACATTTAACCTATAGCAAACTTTAACCTATAGCAGCCCTAAACAATGGTCAACAGAATATTGATTTCTATAACAGTTCTCATTTTCTCAGCATTGATCTGAGGACGGAATATTAGTGCTACCTGGCTGCAGGTATCTTAGCTTCTTCTGACATCTACGGCACCTTAATACTATGTTCTTACGTCGTAAGAGAACTATATCTAGATTGTACAAGAACATTGACACGCATGAAGATAACCATCATTTATTCATCAGAGATTATGACAGTGATAACAGCACAAATTGTATGTAAGAAATAAATCCGTTTGGAACTATCAAGTATAGACAATGTCTTCATGGCTTTCAGGTATCAAAATACATGACATATTAGGTAAACCTTAAGAGATTCTTGAAAAGTCCTGATGGAGACATACTGATGAAGAAACTATTGCTTAACACTACCAGATGTATGGGATAAGCACAGCAGTGTTGCGCCTGTAGGCTAGGTAACTTGGGTTCTGTCCCCAGCGTTTCATGCCCTGACGTTCCAGTATGGTGATCCCATTCAGGCGTGTCAGGAGAAGGAATACAAATACAGGGAACTCTTTCAAAATGGGGTTCTTAATGCTACCAGATGTATGGGATAAGCACAGCAGTGTTGCGCCTGTAGGCTAGGTAAGCTGGGTTCTGTCCCCAACGTTTCATGCCCTGCCGTTCCAGTATGGGGATCCCGCTCAGACGCGTCAGGAGAAGGAACACAAAAACGGGGGACACCGCGCTCAGGTGCTGGTAACCACGGAACACGGAAGACGCAGAGATGTAGAGACCAGTTTGGAGAAGAATCTCTCCCAGATAGTTGGGATGACGACTCAGGGACCACAGACCACTCTGGATGAACTTATCCTGCAGAGAGATATGCACATGAAACATCTTTATATAGTGCATGATTTACGTCTTATATCCATATCCCCTTTACCTGTCTGTTACCCTTGCTGTGTCTGTACCACCTGTAGTGTAATGTCAGGGCCCCCTGGAATAACCGTACCCCCTGGAGTGTCCGTAGCTTTGTACTGGCGAAAATCCCTTAATTGTTTGTGTTTAGTGTCTGTACCCCTTAGTGTCGTTGTAGGACTAGTAGTATCGCCTGGGGTGTTCGAACCCCCTTTAATAGCATCAGTTTACACTTTTGCAGTGTCTATTACCAGCCTTTAGAGTTTATTTCCCTGGAGTGTCTGTGCCCCTTAGTGTGAGAACCTGTGTACTTATCAGGAATTGTCTTCGACATCCCTCTTTGAAGTTTCATTCTCATAGACAGTGCGAATTGTGTCTTAGAATGTAACAAAGTAACAAATCTAATTTTTACACCATTGGTGCCTTCTGATTAACTCAATTACTTTACATCCTATCTGATTGGCTGACACTGCACCACACCCTTACCTGATTGGCTAATGCTATATCATTCCTTACCTTATTGGCTGGGTTGTTCTTGAATGCAGATTTTTGGTAATCAGCGATGATTTCCACCAGCATGCCGAGCGCCCACAGCCCCCACCCAGCGTAGTCTCGCTCCCCCAGGGCAGGGTTACTCTTTTCATCATTTAGGAGGAGGGTGGGGAGGAGTGTGACAAAAACCCACAGGCCTGAGGAACAGGGTGGAGAATATTGTTATGCCAGAAGAGAATTGCATCTCCAATGTACAGTGCTCATTTAATGTTATCCTAAGGCTTCTAGCAAAAAAACAATCATCATAGCTAAAATCAAAGACATGTAAAGCTATCATAAGTGTATGAAGTAATGTGTCCTAATATGCAATTCTGGAAAGGCAATTTCAATGTCAGTACCACCTGCTCCAAAGACAAACTAACTTGATTTAGATACAAAATTGTACTTAGTGGTCTATGAAGAGGACTAGCTATACTGAATGAAGACCTTTATTGTACAAATGTGAAACACAAATGAACAAATGCGCATTAAAACTATTTCCAACATGACTTTTAAGAAAAGTGGCCCCAATGGCTGAATAGAGAAAATATCGAATTCAAGTATAGGTACAAATAAAGAAACAAAAGTCTACAAAATACTGATAAAAGTGTTGAGCTGACCTTGTATGGTCCAGTATAGTAGGAACATCTTAGGATTCTTCTTGACATGCTTGAATCTGCTGTCGCTGCCTACCTTCAGCACCCGGTGGAACAAAAACAGGGAGAGTCTGGAAACAACATGTCGGAGTATTGGTGTTAAAGCTATTGCTTACCACAGGTGCTGCGGCAAGCTGACGAGACAAGACAAGAAACATAGGCCAATCTTATAATTGACTAAGTACACAGAGAGCATCCCAGTTTCTTGTCCCAATTGAAGCCAATACTTAAGATCCTTTTGTCATCAGCACCATATTAAGTGAAAAAAATTTCCCAGGAACGAGAAAAGTGGTTTGATACTTATGTAGAAAGGAAACACATGCACCATAGGGTGTAATGTATCTGATTTATAAGAAAATTATAGCACTGCAAGATATTCACAATAACGAATATCCTGATATAGGGAAGTCCATATCAGTGACGTCATCGGTCAAGCCACCAGGCGCTTTATTGTTTGTGGCCTTGGAGTAATAAATGGAAGCAAAGATTCGTTGACAAAAACTTATCAAGGACAATCAATAGGGCTTCAATGTTATACAAACATTGATGTTAATTCAGCACATAAACCAGAACAATAATCTGGGATTATGTTGGATCCCGGTCATGGAATAACTGGGGCATGCACCATTTATTGTCACGCAGGTGTGCTGATAAAGGTGTGTCTCACCTGAGAGCCCAGGTACAGACCATGCCTGTCTGGATCTTCTGACGTTGGTAGTATCGCCCGCCCCACCTCAGACTCAGCAGGGACAACAGGGCAAAGGTACCTCCACCTGGGCATTAAACAGGATATACAACATGTTATAGAAGCATCCTGGTAAATTAAAATCCGTACCAACAAGGTCGCACTCAAGGGGGCCTAAAATTGACCTAGACCCTTGGTTTCCCAACTCCTACCCATATACCAAATATCATTACATATAAAACTTGTTCACCTTTATCAGTTGGGTAACCTAAATACACTGTTTTAAAAGCTGGGTATCTGCAGATTTCACATGCACGGATGGTGGTTTCCAACATGCTAAATTTTAAATTTGGAGATATTGTGGTTGTTTTCAAAATTTTGCAATGTCCATCGACTTGACATCCCTGAATATCTTGTTAAAAATTAAAAACAATGGATACGGGTACCCTATGGATAAAGGTGAACTACGGTGTTATATCATTCATCCATCCAAAGGTTCTAAAATCATGTTTACCGCAAAAATCTGTCAATACAAGCACAAACATCACAAACACACACACAGAACAAAAAAAAGAAGACCTCCATTTTTCATGGAGTTAACAATGGGCTTTCATACTCTGCATCAGTATGTTATATATACATTACAATAATTGTTATTACGGTGTTTGCACCTTGTAGTGTCTGCACCCTGTGGATATCTGTATCCCCTGCCGTGTCTGTGCCACAAGTAGTATCCGTATCAAATGTATATACTGTCCGTATCCCAGGTAGTGAGGTAGTGTCCATATCATTTCATCAAGGGGCGGAGGTATGCTCTCTACGAATTCAACATTTGAAAGGCGTTGTTTTTTGTCTGTCTTGCAAATCAACTAGATACGATATCTATGTACATGACTGTGTACGCGACACTGCTAGCTCCCCACAAACTGTTTACCATAGCCACTTACCTGCCAAGTCGAAGAATTTTTCCGTCTGAAAGTAAGCGGCGATTGGAAACAGCGCCCACTGCACGCCGAACGCCACGGCCGCGTCGCGAGCCAGTGGACTGCTTTCTACTAAAGACACCACATTCCCCATGTTGTCCACCTTTAATATTGTCGTTCACGACAGTTATATGTGCACTAAAGCCACACAACAGTTACGTAAAACACTGACTCCAGCGCGCTGATGAACTGTGAGCACCTGGACTTTAACCTAGTGAACTTTGAACTGTTTTGTTTTGGGTCAAGGGAATGTTCCATTTGGGGGGAAGGGTCCCATTTCAAATTTTTGATACAATCAAATCATGAGGGCTATAAATAAACGAACCAAACGGTTCTTCAGAAAATACAGGCTTACAACAATGTAATTAAAACTGCTGTAAAAGAAATGGCCGGGTTTCTTTTAAGAAATTATGCTGCACCCCACTAATAAATGATTATGATAGACCGACGCAAATGCCCGAAAGTTTGCGACAAATTGGGTAATCAGGCACCAATGTCTGCCTATGAGTATATGAACTTCAATACGTGAAGATGTCAGACGACCAGTCGGCCAGACTTACCCAAATCAAGGCTACAATGACAATTTCTGTTCTTTAAACGGATATGACGTTTTTCAGCGCGAAATTTGGATCTGAATAAAGTGAAAGTCTCCGATTGCGATCGTGACAAAGCCTGACTTTCGATGTTTGTCGAAAGTTTTTTTCTAGAAAGAAGATATTCCCCAGACAAAAAATGAATCACGCTATTAACAAATTGCAGGGAATGTTAGTACCACTAATAGATTAGATAATGCCACCAGTCAGTAACGAAATATACATGTTCTTTATAATCAATAGCCCGGTCAAAAATTTTACATCAAGTTCAAAAAAAGAAAATAGTACAGCCACAAATTGTTTGACGTTTTTGAAATGTTATTTTAATGATAATATAAGCTTAACTACACAATGAAAATATCAGTCACAATATTTCACTATCGGAGGTTTGTTCCACTTCAAATTGTCACACACATATTAACTATTTCACACATTAATAAGTATATTTACAAGTTTCATACCGACAGCTCCTCATGGCCGTCTATTGTCACATATTCTTTATTTTGAATAACGTGGTATATGGGGTAAAACTCTCAACAATAAAAACGAGAAAGGAAGATTATAGTTTCGGTGTACATAATTTACGATTTAGAAAAATAATCTATGTAATTACAATTATACTTTCTTTTATGGAATCATATGGTCCTCATTGCCAAATTTTGCCACATTAAATTTTGCAGTATCTGAATTTCTTTCATTCGCTTTTATTTGATGATTGTAGCCTTGTCAAACATGGAAAATTACAAGGCATGAGTGCGATATCCTGCTACATTATTTGGTGTTTAAAGCTCCACGAGCTCAGATGGACACACAACTTTTTAACACACAAATGAACAATACGTCACACAGTATAAATGGACAAAAAGTCATATCATAGAAATCACTATGTGTTTAAAATATAGTCTATATTAAACCAATTCATTACGTACAGGTTTCTGTCTTCACAACTTGTTTACATCTCTCCTATTTTAGGAAAATGAAAAAAAAGAATACATATTGGTTGAATAATAACGTTAGATCTCTAAAACTTCACAGAACAAACTTATTTCTCTAAAACTGTGAAAAACACACAAGCACACAATATTTACAAAATCAATTCTTATCGACCATTGAAAGAATGGCTTCCTAATGGCAAGGTAAAATTGGATAGCACTTGAATCAAACTCAAACGCGTACGTCGACACAACTGGGTTAATAATCAGGAAAAGCCTGATATGTGTGTCTGAAAAGCTTTCCAGGCTTGCTACTGCAGCATCAGCTCTGTGGAGTCGCACCACTTCTCCGCGGAGTACTCACATCGGCAGCACGTCTAGCTCACGACTCCTGGCAGGGAGTCCAGATCCTCCTGAAGAAGAAAAGAATATTCAAATTAAAAAAAAAAAGATTAATCATCTGGTGTATTCTGCCAGCCAGTAGGTACCCAATGTGTTGAGCAATGAGGCTGTTTAACGTGATCGAGGGACCTCCTCGAGCACGGGACCCCATCCAAGAACTGTCCGGACCGCGCGTTGCTTAACTTCCGAGATCGAGGGATCGGGTGTACCAACGCGCCATGCGGCCGTAGCTGTGTACATTGATATGGATTTTTACGAGCATTGTTGGTGGGTAGTGTTGAGCTCAACATTACGAATTTATTTCCTTCCTCCAGTGTGGGTGCCCAAAGATTGTTAGACAAATAACGACAAAACACTGAGACACCATTTAACGACCACCACGAAAACACCAAAGCAACGGCAACCTACTACACGTAGAAACAAGACTCCGGGGGGTCGTCCATTCACGCACTTTTCATCGGCAGATGGCATCATGTGAGAAAGAAGTGAAGTGAAGAATGAAAAATCTTTGTATTGTATTACACAAACTATCAATATTAATAAGATTGATATAACCAAGCATGATAGAAAGAGTATCGATCAGACATATATTCTTTTCTTTGGAAATATGTAATAGGTAAGGTTTGTTGCCGTTTTGCCATGTTGGAAAACCAGACTTCAGCCATATTGGAACTTTATAGAGTGTCCAGAATGCTCTAGACAAAGGCTGCGTGGTTGTATAACGTTGTCATTCACGGTAGGCGAGGGGGGTGGGGGTGGTATGGTAGAGGGTCACCAATATTTGTTTGACTGCCATGTTTCGCATGTTTCGCCGTATAGAACCTCCTGGTATGCTCTATATGGACAATTTTGACAGACTAACTTGTCAATGTTATGGACTAAACGTCAGGTAGGTAACTTTTGATAGCTTCTCTCTACCATAAGTCTCCCATGTATAAGCTAAGGATGTGAAAGGCTATTCATACTATTCTATGCCTTAGGCCACGTTGATTTGATTATATGGATGACATCCGCGCTCGCACCAATTTTCGGCCATTTTCAAAAAAAAAAAAAAAGTTTTCGACCACACAATAAATTGTGCAAAGCAGCTGTAAAATGAGCACAAATATTCCGTAGATTGAAAAAAAAGTATCGGAAAACAGATAACTAATGCCATAGAATGCCAAAATGAATCTAAAGTCAACGAATAAGGTGTGAAAGGACAGAAAGAAAAAAAATCTATTGTTGGTTGGGGGAGGTACCAGTACAGAAAATTCAGGTCCAGAGGATCATTTCCAGGTCCGGACAGGAACCTGGACCTGATTGTCTGTGGAAACTTAAGAACTGGCAATACTCAAAACAATGGTAATTGGTCAATTTTGCTACAAAGGAATCTGTTTGGTGGATTATTGGACTCCCACTGCATTCTAAAATCCCATCTCCATGTAATGAAGGCTAACTGTCTCTGTACCTTTGACAGTAGAAACTTGGTGCAATTGACTATAAACTCTACTTGACTTCGCTCTTGTTGTCTTCTTGCCCCCCCCCCCCCCCCGGTTAGACCCCAAATGGCTGCCGACATAGTGTGTCCATTTTGTGATTGGCGAAACCTGTTCCTTTTTTTTTTCAGGTCTGTTTTTTTTTTCGGATTGGTCCAAGAAGAAAAAAATGTTTTGCACCCGTTTAAACCCGTATGATGTACTGGTCCCTACACCTAACTGTTGGTATACCATACTATGTGTGTTTAGTCCTATGTTCAACCTTCCTGGCTACTTTGATTTCATACTGAAGGCAACTTTTTTTTTGGCCAAACTTTTTTTTTATTCGCTCGCTCGCATCAGTTTTGGAGTTCCCGGAGGATGTCATCCATATAATCAAATCAACATGGCCTTATTAGAATACCGGTGATGACATCAGAAGCAAAAACAATAAGGTCACTACAAAAATCGTATCTTCAAGAACCATTTACCACAATCTGCAAAGACTTTCACATCCATGTCTGTTTTTAAAATGAAATGCAAAAAATGGCCTAACCTCTCACCCCTCAATGACGACATGGAACAGGCTTTGTTATACTAGTAATTGCTAACACTGTTATAATTTATTTTGGTATTGTTATCGTTTTCAATATTTTCATTACCATTATTATTCATCCATTCATTCTACTTATCGTATATCAATTTTCTGTTTGTATGTCACTGTATGTAAATTACTTGATTGTGTAACGCATGGCCCCACTGTAAAGCAGTGGTAAGCACTGGGAGGGCAACCCTGGATAAAACGGACAGAAAGAAAGAAAAATTATAAAAAGACTGACCTCCAACACGCCGGAGTCTCCAGAGGAAGTTCCGGTCAGAGACTTCTTGTCATGCTTGTCGGAGATGAAGGACTGGTTGTGGACGCCGTTGCGGTCCAAAGGCTTGGCGTTCAGCTGTTTGATGCGCTGGATCTCCTGGTTCTGGTGGTGAGTGTGCCTGTGGGCAGAATAATAGGATTTTACATTAGAGCCATTGATTCATCATAACCAGACTAGATCGTCGTCTTCCGACACTCTACTGTATCTCAAAATCAAAGATCATTAAATGAGGCACTTTGTGGTTCTTTTAAGTTTGAGCCCCTACTCCATGGTACACATCTGTCGTAGTACGGAATGGGTTGCCCTTGGCCCTTACTGGCAGAGCCAGGACTGGAGTCACCCTACTCAAACTATGTGTATAGGGCCCTAACAGTATCCCTTAGGCCTCATCACCAGTCGGGACCTGTTTGGCTGGCTGCAGTTTTGGAATCAGCACGACAATATATGATGATGACCATCCACGTGTTCCACAGCTTCATTGATGGTAACCTCCTTCCGCTGCAGTCAATTTATCTTCAATTACTTTTTGCCAATCACTTTTCCTGTTTGAATCTTTTATTTCGTTTCATAGTCTGGTTTTTGTATCTTCTTTACTTGGGGAATTGAGTAATTCATTAATTCATTTAGTTATGAGAATTTGCAAATATTAGATTTTCCACCCATGACTTTCTATCACATCTGCACTTACCATCCCTTGACCAGGACGAACACCATGGCACACATGGCCAGACAGAACAGCACGATGAACAGGATCGCGATGATCCAGCCCAGGCTCAGGGAGGTGTCAACTATTGGAAATATCACGTTATGATATTAGAAACTGTGAAGAACTTTTCACAAAATATGGAAAGAAACAAATTCGTGGAACTCAAAGAAACGATGAAGATGCCGGTCTTAGAAATAGCCCCCTATAAGAGACATATCGTGTATTGTACTGCCGGTATGCATGCCGGATAATACAATACTTATGCAAACGTTCAGGCAGCATCCGCTGTCTTTCACAGTTGAAAAAAAGAAGAAGAAAAGTATAGAAAGATTTTATGGAACGAGAGAATTGTGAGACTTATTGTAGTCTTTCATTCTTGTGTGTAAGCACTTACTTGAGCAGCTCACTCCATCGTCATTCAGCATGAAGCCATCTGGGCATGCGCACATGAAGGACCCGACTGAGTTGACACACATTTCTTGGCAGTTGTTCAAGTCTCCCCTTGCGCACTCGTCGATATCTGGATGAAGGGTTGCAAAACCACAGATTCATAAAAAACTCTGGCCAGATGTTGTTTTGATTTTATGGATGGCATCAGCGATGCGGATGACCTAATGGAATCAACATGGCATTAAAGATACTGGTTGAGCTAGATCCAAGACCAAGCTAACAGGTGAAGAGTAGAAACAAATTGAACATGTTTCCATTTCCCCTATAGATAAAAAAATCAAATTCCAATGATACATGAATGTAAGGCAACGCAGGGCAGTTCATCTGCGCTAGCTACATATCATAGACACCTTAAAATTGAAAAACAAAACAGTCGATGACATACAAATTCCATAACAATTAGACACTTCGCCATAGATACATGATAGTACATAATGTCACATCATGTCGTTGCCATGAAAGATTCAATGCTAGAAAGAATTAATGGAAACGCAATGGCAATAGTAGTTCAGCTAGATCGCAAACAATTAGCGGGCCAACCTGAACATGTTGGCGGTGGGTTGTCCACCCTTCCCCCGAGGCACCGGATCTCAGCAGCCCCTGACATGGCGTACCCGGGGTCACACGTGTAGATGTGGGTGTCCGAGAAGTTTGCGCCGCACTTCTGTACGTACGCGTCCTCTACTTCCGCTGGCTCGCCGCAAGGCTCGTCTGCAGGGTCGACAATTTGTGTATAATCATTAGACACAACGATACAATTCTTTCCGTACGATTGGAAATTATACTTCTGAGAATGCACTTAGTTATTCCTCTTCTCAATAAGCGCTATGTCTGCGAAACTGAAACCCAGCCTTTGTGCTCAATAATAAAAGATACACTATACATTCATTGTTGACATTTTGCCGAGGCCACAGGGGATTGGCAAACAGCAACAGTGACATTTGATAGAATGAGAAGGATAATGATTATGTTTCAGAGATTCAGTTCATTGTTACCATATCAACGCATACCTGCAGGGATCTCCTCCCAGAACTGCAGGTTGATCCCGGGGATGTCCTCACACGCCACCATGTCAGCCACGTCAGTCCGCCGGAACACGTCAGGTGGAAGCCGCGTGATGCCGGTGGTGTCGCAGATGACGCGTGCGTACGTCACCTGTCTGATTTCTGTACGCTGCGACGCCGTGAGAACACCGTCACTCTCGAACCAAAACCTAGAAATAGAAGGACGTTATAAAGGCAAGACTCCCGTAATGACTGTAGAATTAGAAATGGTGCATCAGCATTGTCAGAGATGCGAAGTCTCACATGTACATATTTCTTTCTCGTAAGTTACGCAAATAGTTCACAATTTATGTTACAAATTTGTCTTCAGATCGGCAATTTCTACAAGAAAGCAAACAGTCACACCTGTCATTTCAAGCTTTAATCTCTCTCATTTCTCTGCTACACGTACATAATCGTAAGATTAGCTACAATAGAACGTTTGTCTTTGCATTACCTGTCCCCATCGCGGTTTTCCTTGAACTGCTCCGCCAGCATGCATCTAAACGTCGGCCCAACTCTCGCGCCGTCCTCGTGATCCTCCAGCTGGGCCGCAGGCCAAAGGTCAATGTTGTTGACGTCACCATATACGTCAGCCAGTGCGTCGCGTACGTCTGAGTTGGAGATCTCACCGGACAGGTCGTCAAAGGACGCTGTAACGGACATTGGATTTTAAGAAGATTAGTACTCACTCTATCAATGATTGCTTGATGAAAAGAATCTACCAGAACTACAAATAAAAATTTAGATCCATATTCATCCTTAGATTTTTCATCTGTCTCTCACCTGCCCGAGTGAGGTTGCAGAAGACTCTCCAGTCGTTGTAGAAGGGGATTCCGTGGTCACGGCCGCGCTGAGTGTTCAGGGAGGCCAGATCCAGCGCTATCTGGTTCCTCAGCTTGAAAAGGTTCTGGGACAGTTCCTCGTGCAATACCTGAAAAAGGGAACCATCATCTTTAATGTAAATGCCACGCTCACCATCACAGCAATGCCTTATACTGATGTTTGTTGTTTACGTGTAAAACTCCAGTAATTTACCTATTCTTACCCATTTTTAGCATTTTCAAGTCCAATGTATGTACACAGAATTTCATCAAACGTAATATCAAATGTGAGTGGCTAGAGAGATTCGGACCACTATTTCGGGGTGGCTGCTACTATCCGACTAGGACAACTTTGTTGCTCTGGTCTCATGGTACCATAACGCCCATCTACAATATTGCTTTGCGTACGTAGAAGGGTACAAAGGGAGGAAATGACGCCTTACGTCTGTAGGAGTGACCAGCTTGGCGAACCCTCCGATGAGCCCCCTGATCACCGGGTCTATACCGCTCTCCCGGAAGACGCGCCACGGTGAGAAGAAGGCATCACTCAGGGCGACGTTCCCGATCGCGGCCTCTTGGTAATTCTAGGTGCAGAAACAAAAACATGAACATCCACAACAATGAGGATCGGACATCATTATTGTCTTATACTTTCTGCCCTTCAAGAGCTAGAGAAATGATCTCATTTTATCTCGATCAGTCACTGGATGGTTCCGTGAATGGGGTAGTGGTGACGGTATAGACATTGCGTGGATTGAACTGGTCTGGAATGGTATTCAAAATGGACGGAGTTGAGTCTAAAAAGTAAAGTAAAACCACCCTCTTATTCTCTGTCTCCTAATATTTTACTTGATAAGTGGAATTAGACGTTTTCTCAGTCACACCCCGTTTGATGACACAAGCAATAAAAATAAAATGACACAATATTTCGCTTTTAGTCTTGTTTCCGTCAATTGTCCTTGACCTTGAGAGTAATATTTGCATTTGCGTCCGGTTTTTTACCAGATGGTCATCTTGGATAATCGGATACTAGTACTACCTGTTGATCTATGGTCCCTTTGCACAAACAGCATCCGTTCCGGTCATCTGTGACGTCATTTCCGTCCGTTTGTCGTTCGCTACCGTCTCATTAGCAGATGACAGAGTCTGATTTCGTGTCGCTGTTTGTCAATCAATCTGTACTGTCGAGTCCGTCTGTCGGTGGGTCAGGATACCGTTCAAGTCATATTGATGACGTCATATTGATGTCGTCATTTCCGTCCGTTTGCCGTACGATGCCGTCTCTTTGACAGATGAGAAATTCTGTTTTCGTATCGCTGTTTGTCAGTTAATCTGTCTAGTCTGTCTGTCGGTCGGACAGAATACCGTTTAGGTAATATTGATGACGCCATTCCTACCTCATCAAAACGCCTGACAAATGCGCCAATGGCGGCGTGGCCGAACCTGAAGGCGGCAGTCGCGAACTCGTTCCGGGTCGAGGGGTTCACGTTTGGGTTGTATCCTGCGTATGCCCCCATCTGGTCCATCCCTGAGTCGGATATACAAATGATTTAACACAGTGCCACGCTTCTTTCTGTGCACATCTGGACATCTGTAAACTTTCATATACTTTCAAGCGGAAATGTCAGAATAGTTATTGAGGGCCGAATTGTTCTCTTTCCTCTCTTAAGTTAAAGACAACATACTAGGATCCTTGAAATGCCAATATATGTATTGAAACGTTTCTTCCAATACTATAATTTTCCAGGTTTCATTATGTATCTAATTCTGATTATATATATGCATAGAACTATCAAAATGTGGTCGGCCTTAAGCGCAAGAAGTAAAAGAAACTGCGTTGATCTATAGGGTAAATGTCTTTCTGTGTGCTTTTCAGATAGAAAGAATAAGCTTGAGACAAGAAGGAAAAGCAAGAAGATTGACCTACCTCTGGCTCATCCAATCTAAGACTTTCTAACGAAGTTCAAGGCCACAACGCAGTTGTTCAAAGACACCTGATTATGGAAGACACTGGCTGTAGCACAAGTGTTATTTAGAAGGTGGGATTGAGGGAGGAAGATATGAAGAGAGGAATATCAGTTTCATTAAGGTATAAGGTGACATCTAATCAATCGTGACATCTTTATGATATATATAGGCGTATGAAATAATAGTGCAGGCGGAGGAATAGTCGTTTATTCAAATCCATACGCATTCTGTTATGCTGTCCTTTCAGCTAACCTGAAACTGACCGACACTAATACTTATTCCTTATGGCAACTCTATAGTGATCATCCGGGTTTTTGAAAAAAAGGTGTTACCTCTTTGGCCAAGGATCTTGGGGAGATACTCGGTGAAGGTGATGTGCTGCATCTCCGAGCCGACGATCTTACGGGCCTCCTGGTAGATCTGTTCTCCGTCCCAGTGCGGATTGATACTCTTCAGCTCCCGGGCGAGTCGGTTGTGCTCGCGGACCCAGATGGTGTGTGATGCGATCAGCGTGTTGACCTCATTGACCCTACCGTCGCCCGCAAGGAAGCATGGGACGATGTCCCCTCCGTTCGGATCCTTTAGAAAATTCAAACTTGTGTCATCATCTTTACCGCTACCTCTGTACGGCACAAGAAACGACAACCCTCTACCGGTATACCATCCGCCAGTCAATCAGATACTTGCCTGGCTGTATCATGTCGCCCATACAGTCAAGAGCTCAAGGTGATTGGGTTGTAATCTACCAGGGAACAACTGTGTTGAGTTAAATAGATGTAATCACTACGATATGAGGTCCCTCATTTTCAAAGGTTCTGATATCAAACTTGCTCAATCATCACTGAGTCAATAGCTAACTGTTTTGGGTCTCTAAGTTATATATCGGACGCTCTGATTGGTTCGCACTGACCTGATTGCAGGAGGTCACCATCTCGTTCTGGAAAGGAAGCAGGTCCATTCCTGAGCTGATGTCTGCTCCTTCCTGGACGCGCAGTAGACCGTCATCGGTACTGAAGTCTCGCAGTCTGGTGAACAAAATAAACAAGAATGGTGTTTAAAAACACATCGGCGACGTGGGGACTAGTAAGAAGGGAATGACGTCGGTACGTTTTGGACATTGTTATTGAAGTAGATAGTCTTAATCCCAGCTAGGAGTGATGAAGTGGAAATTATCTTGTTGTCGTAAGGATTGTTGACGTGTAAATTCATGACTGTAAATGGGAGTTATCACCACTGTGTTTTAACTCGCAGCCTGGTCAAGCAAAACAAAAAAAGAGTGGTCTTTAAAAAGCACACCGGCGACATGGGATTAGTAAGAAGGGAATGACGCAAAGAACTGTTGACGTTTGAAATGATGACTGTAAGTGGACGTTAGCATCACTGTGTTCTAACTGTGAAGTCTCGCAGTCTGTGTAAGAATGATAAGTACTAGGCACAAGTTAGCTCTACACAGAATAGGCGTATTGGCTCCTCGAATCGCTGGGGGCTAAAAGGACAAAGAAGATGGGTATGGATTATTGTTATTCTTGTAGAAGATGTGATTTGTCTTTCGAACAATGTCGGCAACCCGATCGCATTTTAATCGACGCTCAGAAATCGGAAGAGCCTGCAAAGGCTCGATGCTTTGACAGTGTTTGCTTTGGTTGATTTGACAGTAGTATCTTTGGTTGCTTTAATTGCAGTAGTTGCTTTGATTGCTTTGACAGTGTTGGCTTTGGCTGCTTTGACAGAAGTATCTTTGGTTGCTTTGACAGTAGTTGCTATAATTGCTTGGATAGTAGTCGTTTTCGTTGCTTTGACAGTAGTTGCTTTGGTTGCTTTAATTGCAGTAGTTGCTTTGATTGCTTTGACAGTGGTTGCTTTGGTTGCTTTGACAGAGGTATCTTTGGTTGCTTTGACAGTAGTTGCTTTAATTGCTTGGATAGTAGTTGTTTTCGTTGCTTTGACAGTAGTTGCTTTGGTTGCGTTGGCGGTGTTTTCTTTGGTTGCTTTGACAGTGTTTGCTTTGGTTGCTTTGACGGTGGTTTCATTGACAGTGGTTTCTTTGAAGAAGAATGACAAAAGAAAACTCACGACTGTGCAAACGCAAAGGTCGACCCGTAGACGTTGGAGGCGTCGATGAAACTGGTGATCTGGTTGATTTGCTCTCTAGCGATGACAGTGTTGAAGAGGGTGGACGTCTCTCCCGTCCCGCACACGGCGCTGGAGCGGGTGAATGGCATGCAGGCCTGCATAAAGGGAGGAAATCAATACTCCAAATCACGAGGAGAGAGTAAATTGAAGACATGAACACATCAACGTTTGTTCAAAATCAACTTTGTCCAACTGAACATAGTTCCGAACTTATCTCGGACGTGTAGTCATATTCTCATGGGCAATAGACACTTGTCGACACTGTTTAAACCGAATGAAATTGGATCAATTCAAACCCCGTACCCTATCCCGTTCGTTGTCTATGCGGGGGTCGTCATCCGGAATGGGGATGGGGAAACACGGCATGATGTTGTCACAGGTCATTCCACACCCAACCGTGCCCATCCTAGACGAAAGAACAGAGGAACATGATGTAGGTTACGACTCAAAGACAAGAAATGACAATATATCAAAGGGCCGATGTCTGAATTTTACCGTACTTATCATGTAATCATCTGTAGCAAAATCCTTCTAATTCTACGAACCAGTTCATATCATGAAATGTTTTGATATTATAAAGATATTTGAAATGTAGACAGATGGACTGTACTGACGGTGTGAACATGGTGCGCCCCACAGCGGTTGCGGTTAGATCTGTATCGTGGTCCAGGAACTGTCCAAACTGAGTCAGCATGTGGGTGTAGTCAGGATCCTCCACGTTTTGTGCAGTGGTCATGAGCTGGACGAAAAAAAAAATTGTATTGAAACATGATACCCAAGCAGCGTTCTGCAACACGAAGCGATATAACACCTAAGTTTGGTATTGGAGAATCGCTGTCACAGATGTTATGCTGCCGTTCAATCCATGACTGCCTAGAAACGTGATTCCTTATTCCCGGCGTTGCACCAGGGTGTACAAGTATCATGTCCCAAGGGATAATGAAGATTTGAATAAAATGGCTGATGCTTTGTTTCTGGTGAAAGAAGGTCTAGATCTTGTCTTCTTCGACGAGATAGTCAGCTTTTACAAGCTTCGAAGTAATCGCAGTCAATTTCCTCACTGAAGTTAAGCCTGGTTTCATTTGCTAGTTATGACCTTGTCATCATTACTCCTTTCCGCATGGTGGCGTTACATCAGTATGAATGTGGTTCCAAACGTGTCTAAGTCTATATCCCCCCTCTCCTCTGTTTATCATTGACTTCACCGAAAACGTCGACCGGGAGGAAATTGGCTGTGGCTGTCTAAAAGGTATTAACTTGCAAATGACTCAGCAACCTGATGAAGTTGACTAAATGGTAAGATTTTCAGACCTACCCGGTTGGAAACATGGCGGACGCTGGGAAGGATGAATCCGTTATACTCCCGAGACTTGTTCCAGCCCACGGGCTCGTTCCACTGATTCTCGTAGATCGGCGGCAGGAAACGCTTAAAGGGCGTCATTGAAGAGCCCCACAACGGATTCTCCCTGTTATTGCAGGATCCGTCGATGGTGCGGTACTTGCTGGAGAGGCAGTTGGAGGAACAGTTGACCCGGGTCACGGAGCGTGCGCAGCCGGAGAGGGAGGCGATGGTGCTGAGCTGCTGCTGAGAGATCAATGCGCTGATGGCAGGGAGGTCTGTGTGGCAAAGGAAATAAGTTCCATGTCATTTTCTGTCAGAGAATAAGTCCCACTCAGCCATTTCACAGACAGGTGTAGTTACAGAGAAGGGCCAAGATATAAGACGTGCTTTATACATTGAATATGCATCTACGATTCTATGTGTACCTATGTATCAATACATACGTTTTCCCCTAATCTCACACTTAACATACATACGACTTTTTTTCCAAGCACCTCCCTTGTGCCCAAGTTAAAATGTTATTCATTTTCAGAAACATTGATGATTTGGTTATGTAAGGAGAATCTCGCCTTCGATCATTCTCTTGCTCCTATGATGGGCCTTGACTTTCTCGGCCACCAGCTGAATGGTATTCTCCACAATCTCTGCCGCCCGGGCCTCACGCTGTGCGTCTGGGTGCATATGCCGAAACAGGTCCAGGAAGTCAAACGGCGTCATCTCCCTAAAGATAACCACAACAACAACAAATAAATATTATCTTGAAATAGAAACTAAAGTTGAAACGCTAAGTATACCACTAGACACTCCACGGTCGAAGACAACAAAATCTATTAATCCGCCAAAACGTAAAACAAATGTTTGCACAACGCGACAGAATAGTATTTGAGTAGACATGGATTTCCTTTCACTTCTGTATTCTGGATATGTATGAAATCTATCCAAGGTATGATTCTTGGCATGCTACCACTCTGTCTCTTATTATACTAACTAAGGACCACGGTAATGATAGCACCTGTCGATATAGTCAAAGTCATGGGATACGGGTACTGTTTTACTCTCCGGATTGCCCATTCGCTTTGCCCCCCTTTCCGCTTTTCAGCTTGATAGACGCCTAGGTCAGCTTGATGATATTCATCAAAGGTTTGCAATAGCAAAACTTATATTGGTTTCACTTCCATCCACGGGCGCCGCCATTTTGTTTCCCAAAGGAGTGGTGTATTATGGGAAGGTGTGTCGCCATTTTGATGTGGAATTTTGACGTGGAATGTTAACCTGTCTGGATCCTCGTGGAGCTTCTTGGTGTGGTTGATGACCCTGTCTACACGGTTCACAGCTTCAAGCAGGGAGGCAGTGACGTAGGCGTCCCCGGGGTAAAGCTCTTCCGGGTCATTCCGGGATTCTTCTGACACTGAGAAAATTGAAAATTAAACATTGTATATCGATAAAGAGGTTCATCAGTCATGCATGAATACACTTAATTTTCATGTCTACCAGCAAATCTTCGTCACGGGGAATGACCTAGTCTCAATTCTCGCGAGAGAACACGAGACGAGGTCAGGCTTGCGTGGATCATCTGCCCCCTCCCCCCGCCTCCTTGAGGAGAAGGGGTAGGTAGAACTCGGGCAGCTCCCAATCCTCATTCCGGTTCTCGTGTTCTACCGTGAGAATTGACACTAGGTCATTCCCCGTGACGAAGATGTGCTGGTAGACATCTAAAATTTCGGAGGAATGTACCATACCTTTACAAAACAGTCATTGATTGAAGGAAATTGGAGTAATTCTAAACATTGTATATCAATGAATTAATGAACCGGTGGTTATATTCTTCTTCACCCACCAAATCACTGTCCTGCCAAGACGTTATTTGTAAACAAGAAGCCAAGAGAATTGCAGTATGGAAGGGGTACAGAAGAAGTATATATGCAAGCATTGGAGCAGTGATCACCATCAGACAGTGATAGATATTTTACATTTATTACATATGTTGACTTCAAACGTACAATTATGACTGAAAAGACAACAAAACAAATTGTGAAAAGATTCCTTTAACATGTATGCATGCAAACATTTGAACAGTATTGACGATCTAACACTGATAGATATAAAAGTATTTTACATTGATTGCATATCTTGACTTCATTGTAAGGCTGTTGTGTTTATTGTTCTTCCCAAGAGCATCACCGTGCGTCAGCCCGTCACAGGTCGTCACCAGTAGTGACACATCCTACCAGCCCACTTCACGCCCCACTTGCGATGAAATACTGCAACCGCAGCTCATAACACCAAGGAGGATTAAAATCTTTATTCAAACCTCTTCCATAACACAGAAGCGCCTCAAAAGCGCCCCACTAGAGACTTTCTTTCTCTCCAAGTGCCACGCAATGAAAACTTTCTTCTGACATTTAAAAACAACTTTTCTTTCAGACGCGGAGAAAGTGTTTTTTGATGGTTTGACAGACACCTGGAGAGGGATACTGTCCAGAGAGCACATTCATGTTGAAGTGCCGCGTTCACTCAGGCGGGTCCAAGTGCGCTATGTGTTTTTTCTGCCTTCGTCTTGCACCACTGCACAAGAACAAGGGCGCTCTCCTTCGAGAAAATTCGGACATCCTCCGTCTAGGGATTGGAACTTTTTTTGGAAGAAATCATTTTGGAAGACCAGTTAAGAGATGCAAGTTGTTATCAAAGGCAAGATGAGTCACGGTATTGTAGAAAAAAAGTTTTTGAAAAACGGAAAGCTTTTTTTCTTCTGTTCAAGATAGCCGATCTCAAAACCACAGTAACACCCTCTGCAAAATCTAATCGTCCGCTCAAACAGAAACGAATTTTTGCTATTCTGAAGTTGAAAACATGCAAATTTGGACATGTTAGAATAAAACTTTTTTGGGGAAAAATTCTGACAGAATTTCGAAATTTCAAAGCTCAAACAGTAACAGTAACTTGCCACTCTGAAGTCCAAACCTTGGACATGTTGAAGTAAACCTTTTTGAAAACAATATTGAAAACATTTTGTAGTGCACCAAATAATAGGTACTAAAAGCGATTGGATATGATTTTGCAAACGACCAGACGTTTCAGATAGCATCCAGTATTTTTCGTCAGTCGCAATGATTGACATTTTCCAAAATAATATGCAGATGCCGGAGTAATTGCTATTTGGCGTATCTTGTTTGTTTGTTTATCTCGCACATAAAGTACAACAACAATAAATTTTAAATTAAAGAAAATTTAAAATAAAAGAAAAGTGCCGTAGGGGGAGAGAAGCCTGCATAGCTTATACAAATCTTATTTCCCGGGTGTCTAACCTTCATCGACGTGATTTCGTAATGATTAAAAGGTTTACTTCCTTCATCAGCCACAAGAACGGCCATGAAAAAAGGTGAAAAATGCCAATATGTGAAAAGCGAGTTCTCATCAATGGCTCAAGATTTTAGCAGAAGTGCAAAATCACCACAGTTCAAGGCTATGTCAATTGTAAGACTGTCATTTCACCATGATGTTGCAAATTTTAGCGTCACTGCACAATGGTTATGCAAATTATGATCAACGCTTGGGAACTGCATCGTCACCGTGAGTCAAAGAGACATTCATGTATCGTGAACAAAAATATGTTCTTGTTTTTTCTTGTCGAAATCTTGATAGTTGTCTATCAAAAGGGTACGTGCTTGAGTTTTTCCACAAGATTAGAGTGGCCTCTACATCATTTTGAGATTTTTCTCCTTCAGTGAGTTGTTTGAGAAGAAGAAGACTTTTTATAGCAAGGAACGGGGTAGTCACATATTTATTTACATGAAGAAGAAGATTCACTCTTTACTTCTGGATACTTTAAAAATTTTGATAGACGTTTCGAAAGGCATCCACCTTTCGAAACGTCTATTAGAATTTTTTAAAGTATCGAGAAGTAAAGAGTGAATCTTCTTCAATTTTAATGTTTCCTGGATGAGTAACCTTCACAAACGTATGTCAAAGAATGTTTTGCTGGTTTCATATACTCATCGGCAATACTTAAACACCTAGTGTTGGCTATGTTTGAACTTTCATACAATGATTTCAACTCTTAGCATGGTTGCCAATTTGCTATTTTTTTCGTTTAAACGTAAAATGGCTGGCGTATTTCAGTACTCCCATTTTTTCGTCAAATTTTCTATACTCTTTATTGAATGTTCCTGCTTCGTTTACCATTCGCTCTTAAGTACATTCAAAAATGATGTCAGGTTTGGCGTAATATTGTCCGGCAAGGCCCGGTGGTGAACAGTTTTAAAAATACGAAGTATTAAAAGTTTTAGAAATGCATTGGATATTGAAAATTGTCGAATCTAAGTATAGAAAGGGCCTTTCATAATGCAGGGGCGCAAAAAAATACAGACTGTCTTATCACACAATATGTAGCCCTTTTCAATTAGGACCAATCTTGTAAATCTGATAAAGAATCGGATTTCCTGTCTCAACAACGCCAAAAACAGACTAATAAAGCATACTCAGTTTTGTGGTTAGGCCTGAAAACGCAACTTCCGTTAGGAAAAACAAGAACGCGATTGAAAAGCGTCCAAACCAAAAACGCGTTCTAACATTTTCAGCTGCAACCGTACGCGCGCGTTTTGGCATTTAGGAAGAAGTCACAAACGATACACACAACTTACCCTTTTAGACAGTCATACTATCAAATCATCAAACAGCGTATCAATATCATCATATATAAAACATTCGTCCTCAATTTGTACTTTTCCTATGGTAATTGGCGTACCTGTGTTTTTATCAAAGTTTGTTTTAAATTTGTGCTTATTAGCATTTGAACAAGTGTATGCGATATATGCCTACATTATTCACAGTCCAACGTACGTAGCACAGCAGTACGCTTCAACCTATGAATCGCATCTATTGCATATAAAACAGGAATCAGACTTACTGGTGAGGACGTCTGAATGTGCATGCGCGACGACGACCAGCGATGCCAGGAGAACGAGTACAGCCGTAGGCGCCATCGTCTGTGTACGGTAGGGAAAGCAAAATATGTCAAACACTTTTATATTCATCAATAGCTCAATGCATAAACGCGTGGGTATTACGGTAATTTACAACGATGGAAACAAGACACAATGTTAAGATTTACAGATTTAAGATAAAGGTTCAAACGAACAATCAAACAAAAAAACAAATATTTGTGCTGCCATAAACGCGCGTAAAATGCTCGATTGTCACTTCTAGTCAAGCAAAATTGATAACTTCGTTGTACACAATGAAAGGTAGTCGGAACTTGTCTTCACGCGCAGCAGCAACGAAAAGCGACCGCACGTATTTCAACATGTTGCCAGTGCGAGAGCCACCACTGTTCAACATACAAGTTAAACAAATTCGCCATTTCCGGACTGATTTGAAAGGATACACCAAAGCAAAACGTTCATTGTTAGACGTCATCGAAATAGCGATGTATGCATGTTTGAACGAGACAAGCTGATCTGATGTTCTGTCCATTCAGAAACGCGGCTTATTTTCAGTACAGTAACGAAACGAAAATGACTGAAAGACATTTAAACAAGACGTCGATAGAGATTTTTAAAAGAAAAGGCGAAGAAGATAAAAGCTCGCACCAGGTTTCTTTCCCCCAGAACGCAGTGGATGACAATTCCGTTTGTATCAGAACACAGGAGGCTGGGCGACACGTTACCGTCCGCCGGCCGACCCAAGATGAAAGTGTTCTTCTCACTCCAGGTGAGAGTGGCCACAGGTGAGCCAAGTGATCATTCTCGAGGGTTTCCTCAAGCACCCCTTGTAACAAATGTAATTGTCTTAAGGACCCGACTCACGGGCCACCGCGCTCCACAGAGGATGTCGTTCAGCAGATTGGTATTCTATTGGTTCGCTGTTACCATAACTACGGAAATGCGTATGCGTGTGGGAACATGTGACTAATGTCATCCATGTCACGAACGAAAGTGACATAAGAAAAGACTGTTCGTCTCATCCGCTATTAGCATATTGTGCATTATATTGACATTCGTTGAAAAGGTATATAGATACATGTAGTATGCTTGCATTAGAATCTTCAACCGATTGTTGAAAAAATGAACGCGTGCTTAAACAAGTCATAAAGAAGTTGTTCAGATAATAGTACTTTGAACGGTGTGAGGATTTGCCGCAACCACGATTTTTCCACGAGTTAAGACAGTGTGAAAAGACAAAAAACATTGAGAAACTAAGGCATGACGCAACGAACAATGTTACGAAACCATTCTAATCATACAAAGAGACATAATTGCATTATCCGTACCGTTACTGCACTTTATTTGAGAATAAAGAAAATGTGGTATTTCAAGCCCTGCCCTGTGTCGTGAAAACTCTATTCATTAACTTTATTTTATTGCATGATCATGCACGATGGCTAATTGCAAACAAAGTAAAGCTATGGTATACATAATTGTATACCTATTAACAAAGAAGGAAAAAGATTTATACTATGCTACCACATTTCTGTCTAGAATCAAGACGCTGCGTGGCGGCGACCAGGGACGTTGACCTCGCGCCCTACAATTTTCCCCAGCCAACCGGAGAACCTCTTAAAACCCTTCCGCACGGCCGATCACACCTGGTGGAACAAGTGGTTTCCTTTGCTACCTCCCCCACCTGGACCATTAAGGTACCCGAGGCGCACTCAGGTGTTTTGTCAGGTAGAGTTGGAGGAGGTTCTTGGTTTGTATTGCGGCGGCAGGGGAGGGGAAAAGTTGTGTTTCCCGCCCAAAGTTATTGACTGAAGTGGCTACAGAGAGCAATGGGTTCTCCTTGAAAATTCCTTCGGATTTTCTATGGTAAAGCTTGGAGAAGTGGGACAGATGTTGACTGTAAAGAAAATATAAACCTTTCACCTGAATCTTGGCTCACATCCTTACACAACAGTGCAGCACCATTAGACTCATGTTTTCGTTAATGTTTTAATTGGGTCACCTTCATGGCTTTTTTTTTGTTTTTACTGTGTCGCCTAGTCCTTCTCAACAATTCACCTGTTTGCTGTATATATTTACGTACAAATCTTTTACATAAATAGACAATGAATCTCGTTTTCAAGAGGGAAGGGAAAATGCTGTGATGGCAAAGTGATTTGGAAGCGCCGATCAAAAGCAGCGGCACAAGTTTGAACTGTAAAAATATGAAGAATTGATTGTTACCAAACGTTTTCAATGTGTATTGTCCAGTTCAAAAACACGATGCAAACTAAGACTGACTATCTGGCTGCTATAGGGAGAATAATTTGCCAGACCGGGCAGTTTTGCTACTAAAGGGTTCGGCCGGTCGCAGGGGAAACTTAACCTTAGCGTGGACTGACTTTGGCTGATATCTACGATCCCCGGACCCCCATAGGGAGGCCGAGTGGAGGCAAAAGCAAACTCCTGATCTCTGTATCCGGACCGATCCTGGATAATCGTTACAAACCTGTGTACATTTCCCGCCATCTGAAGCAACAGTTTCCAGCTAAATCCTGGGGTTTAAATCGAATCGTTCTTGAGAACAACTCGACGTTTGCAGAACTGCTTAGCTAGGCTCTGGGAGGATTCCGCACAATCTCTGTAGCAACTACGCGGAATAAGACAGGATTGGGGCGTCAAGTGGTCTGTTTTCGCTACATCTGTAACCGATACTTTGGTAAAGCAGGCTTTAGGGTGGCTGTAACAGTTTATCTCCATCTAAAGAAATGTTTTTACTACTATATCTCCACGACTCAACCTCTGCTTGGAGGGTAGGTCTGCTGGCTTCTATGGTACGATAAGCTAAGGCCACAACCCCAGGATACGTACGTGCAAATATGTGCTGTCTAACGTGACAAGTACCGCCTCCGTACAAACTCGTAGGGAATCCGACGGATTTTGGAGCACGCAGACACGCCGTAGGACTTTACGTGCAGACATAACTTTGTGTGCCATTGGTCTGCGGATTTTCGGCCTGGACGTTTTCAGAAATACGTGTCGGACGTGGCCTCACCCAAAAAACGCACGGACAAATTGCACGTACGGCGGGTTGTGCCCTTAGCTTTACAGATGACCACTGGCCACCCTAGCCATTGTCTTGCCAAGATAAACCTCTGACGACTGATTGTCCGATCAATTCTCGTCAATTTTTCACCCAGAAGGGTTTAGATAATATTAGTAATTATACGATCCAGTGATTCGATAAATGGTATTACACATCAGCACAATGCAAAAGATCGGACGATAACAGAATAAAAGAAGCACTTAGTCGTTTAGGCAATATTCTTTCTATGACATTTCTGCCAATTAAGAACGAATTAAACACAAGTAATAGTTACTGGCATGTGTTAACAATGTAGATTGTTTTGAATGTTCTTACAATTATCTGTACTTCATGAATTGCGAATATAAAAAAAAGCAAATACAGGGAAAAAGAGTGTAGTATTTTGGGACAAACGTGAGAATGTAACTAATTTTAGATCCATCTTTGCATCACGTTTCATAAACAGTGAGCAAAAGTTACTCTGCAATGAATGCTCCGTTGTTGGGGCATTTCTTTCCGGTACACTTTCAAACGTGTACACAATTGTACAGTGTATACAGTTGTGCTGATAAAACTTTAAACACTTGAAAGAATGTACAAGCGGTTAGGCTTTCTCGATAGTAAATGAAATCAAGTTGAATAAAATGTAACGCAAATAGTGATCTTCACCCGGTTTGAACCAGTCTAAAGGAGTGCTCCATAAACACTACATTGCGACCAGTGACTCCCGATTAAATATTGTTACAATCAAAGAGCTTTCATATTGTTTGTTCGTGTGTTGGGATCGTGCAACCAAAGTCCCTCTGTAGCGAGAAACTTCGCCGCGGACGCTTTGGACGGAAGCCATACGTCCAATGCCGCAATGGTATTCGCGAGACAATACGGCGGAAAGACCACGATAACAGTGACTACACTTGTTTGCACATTTTGAGCGAACCTTGATGCCCAGACTTCTATTTCTTGTTTGGCGTGATGAACAAGAAAAAGAACCTTTACGGGCGTTGAAGGTCTTCTGGCGATCAGAGTACTAGTATTCCACTACGAGTGTCCTTAGGTTTTATCAAGTGCGGAAACTGAACAAGGTCTGCAAACATTTTCCCGGGTGAGCCATGCTTTGATTTCATTCTGCTTGGCAGTTAATTTTTCACCGTAACTATCAATTAGAGTCTCATTAGGCTGCATGCTATTCTGGTAAGGGGTGCTCCATTCGTGATAGGACCGTAACCCTATAACCGAATCAGCAGGAATCAAGCAGAACCAGCCGGAATGAAGAATTTGCAAAATTCGTGCCACATGCGGGTGGGAATTCCAAATGGATCTAATGCCTCTTCACACGAGAGGTGGAATGAGCCGGAATGTCGTCCGAATGAAAATTCCTAGGTATTCGCAGTACATTCTAAAAATTCTCGCTACATTCTAGATATTTGTGTTCATTCTTGTGGCCGGCCGGTTCTCTATCGAATGAGATCAGAATGTTTCGAATAATGTTGGAATGCCTTAGAATGCGGTCTTACCGCAGTTAGAATAGTTAGAATACACTTTGACTGCCGTTCGATATTTCTCCACTTCAAATGCACCTCCAAAGTTTTGAGCATGATAAAAACAATCGGGACGGCCACAAGAATAGACACAAATATCTGGAATGCAGTGATCATTTCTAGAATACACTAAGAATTTTATTGAGACGGCATTCCGATTCATTGCGATTCTCGTGTGAAGGGGCCTTTAAGCTAAGGGTACAACCCGCAAATCGTTTGGGATCCGTAAGTGGTAATACCCCCCTCACATTATATACGATCTTCGCACGTACTTTGCGATCGCAGTAAGGTCGGCTGATTTTAAGATCTTAAAATGGTCTTGCGTATTTTTCGCCCAAAAACTGTCCCCCTCACATATAAGCGAGGCTCGTGCGATCGACGGTGAATAAATCTATGATAATGAACCTCCCATGACCTCTTGCACGCGGACAAGGTAACACAACACGTTCCTAAAAAAAGTCAAGAGATCAATAAATGTTGCTTATTTTGTTGTCGGAATCTTTTAAACCAATGATTGGAATGCGCGGGCATAATGGAAATGACACAACAAAGGAAAGTGTGTCACAAAGCCAGCCTGCATACTACCACAGGGGCCATAATGTTAGAATTACCCTCACATTCCCAGAAATTTAATATTTGTAAACAAACGGAAGTCGGGCGAACGTCGCCTGGATGTTGCCCGACTGACGGGCGTTCGCCATCCGATTTGCGCTCGATGATTAATAACTATGTCTGTGCTCGCTTATCGGTCTTCAATCGTTGGATTGACGCAAGACTATTGACCGATGCCCTTGCGAGGTACGCACGATTTGCACGCACGATCTGCGACTAGGTAACGAGCTCTGCGATCTCAGAGATCACATGCGACTTGTCGCTTATGTTAAGAACGTTTCGCTGCACCGCGACCGTCGTAAGACTCCTGAAAACTGCCGGCGATCCCTAAAAATCGCAAGATGATCGTGAGAGCACCAGACGTCTTACTCACGAAAATGTTATTTAGAGCTCGTAAACTAGTCTTCCGATCGAATCGCGCCTAATGTGAGGGGGTATTAGTACCGCCTCCGTACGAACTCGTAGGGAATCCGACGGATTTTGGAGCACGCAGACACGCTGTAGAACTTTACACAGGCAAAACTTTGTGTGCCGTGCGTTGACGTGCTCCCTTCCGGCTCTTGCCAATCGTTCCCCACGTTTTCAGAAATACGTGGCGGACGTCGCCTCCCAAAAAACGTACGGACAAATTGCACGTACGGCGGGTTGTGCCCTTAGCTTAAGTCACTACCGTCCAACATTTATGGCGCGGACCGAGCTATACACGGATGGTAGATCGGATATCTTTAATTACGGCCATTACGTGGACATTGTTTAGATAACATTTGTCACTACACTGCTGTCTGTTAGCACCGGATACACACCTGGTGAAGTGTGATGGATGGAATACTACAGAGGGACGGAACGGTCGCTGGCGTGCCCAACTGTCACTGATCTAACCGTATCTACCCCCTGGATACATAGCAGTTCTTCATAAACATGTATTCAATGTTCAAAAACCGGGCCTATAGATAGCTTTTATTTGTGTCTCTTGCATCGTAACATTAACCTTTAACATATCATACTGTATAATGGATACAGTACATACAGCGCATTAGACAGGCGAGGAGAAGACAGAAAAATGGTTCTGAGTTCGCGGTGACTAGCTCTCAACCAGACTGACTACGTTGGCTGTTATAAGGAGAATAATTTGCAAGGAGAGTTTTGCTACCAGCGAAGTTGGCCGGAGTAAAAACATGAACCTTACCGTGATCCTGGTCGATGTCCCGATTTTTTTTCGGTATTCTAAGATCCCCGCACCCCCGTAGGAAGGCCTGGTGGAAGCCAGCGGTGAAGCGGTCACTACGAAAACCGCGAACAGAGATAAAACCACCGCGAACCTTTCTGCATTTACAGTAGGGAGATTCAATCACCACCAGTTGTACAAAGAACAACAATGATGTTTCAATTCGTTGCAAGAGAAGAATCATTAAAAAGTCCCTAACGATGAAACACTGGGGACGAATGAAATATCGCCTTTCTGACAATTACAAGCGAGCTGATATCGCGCACATGTGTCCTTTATCGTTTCACTGACCTATACACAACTTTGATCGATGTGTTCCATTCACCACACGCACGCGTATCCAGGTCAACTCGATATTATAATTGATTGATTATGATTGACCTTTATTGCACATTTTTGCCACACCAGGTGGTTACAACAAAACTTGTTGAAAAGATTCAGTTAACAGATACAAAATAAAACTGTCGTTGGATAAATTCAACTTCTTCTTGCTTTTCTGTTATACTATGATAGGATCTGACGCAAGATATAACGTCCTTGGTCTCAAGAGAGATAACAAAGAAAAAGAGAACAAAGAAGCAAATAAAAGAGGGAAGAAAACATCAAGCCAGAGCTGAAGGTAGATAATTTTCTAAGACGAATAGGCTGAAAACTGACCATGAAACTGATCTTTGCAGCTAGACAACTTGGCGGTCGGTCGTTTGCTGGCATGGCAATGGCATCAATTTAAAAAATGACTTATTGTTGGTCTTCGTCGTTTAGCCATTTTATTCTGAATGGCATTCTTAACGGCTTTATCCCGCATAAAATAGCATACAAAGATACATACATACATATCTACAGAGCAATACTGGCGGTACGAATCATTCACGCTACGAATTGAAACATTGTTCACAGCAAAACTACGGCAGTACCGATTACAATGCTAGTTTTAAGATAACATACTAATAGTTCATTGCAAGTTCTTGCCCGAATTCTAATTGGAGGTAACAGGAACGGGGACAAACAAATAGTGAAGCAGAATATAGAATGTGTCTACTATAGTCTAAAAGCTAAGTCTAAAATGTTACTTGTCGGGCTCTTCTTTTCCTGAGACAGTCGAAGACGAATGATCACACCTTCTATATATAGTGTATGGGTTCTGTGGTCAAGGAGGAGTTAAATGTTAGGAGAAGGGGAGTTTTGTTCATATTTTACCTCATTCAAATGGTATTATGCATGGTAAAATGATTCGCGGTCTTACATCCCATGAAAGTCACGAAAGCAAATCTTGTACATTCAGTCGATACCAATAAACCATGATACTTGTGCTAAAGAAGTAAAAGTTGACAATATGAACAATACGGTACACTGTCTCATGTGGAGCTAGATTTACCTAATTTTCTCTCATAACTTTGCCTGTACACGGTTACGGACCAGATATGAAATATCAAAAAAGCAGAACAATATCAATCATTAAGAATTATATGAATGAATGAATGAATTTTATTGCTCAACAATCGCACAGGATACAATGTATGGCAATTAATAACAACTAATAGCTATACAGACAATAGTACTAAGAGGCTACATACAAAGCAACAACAAACATTATCAGTAACACAAATGTCGAAAATCATTCATACAAATCAAATAGTCAGCAAAGTTCTATTTGTATTCGGAAAAAAAAGGTAAAAAGAACAAGCCGCAGAAAAAAACACACTCTTACCTCCTCTTCCAGGCTTCTTGCACAAATGCCTTGGAGTCTTTTCAAACCACACATAAAGACTTCTCTCTCACGTTCCGCTACTTCAAACCTAGGTGACAGGACAAGGGCACCTGATTGGCTGCTCTCAGACGAGTGCATAGCAACGCTCGTCGAGCCAGTACGCATGCGCGGTTTGGTGGTTGCTACGAGCCTGGCTAGTTGGTTCATACGGAGAAATTCTATTAACTCTCCAATGCGACATTGAGTTCTTTGATCGATAAGAGTTTGCTTTATGTTTGAAGCTTGTTCAATACTCGATACTTTAATTGGATCAGACCCGCAAAAATACAGGAATACTCTGCATGAGCATGTTGAAAACTGTATTCCTATGCGTACCTGAATTGAAATTTGCAGGTGACAAAACGTTTCTCACTCAAGTTGCGGTACTTTCGCGACCTCGCCCAAATGAACTGAAAAAGCGCTCAACAAAATTTAACGATATAAGAAAACAAGTCTTTTATGCTTTGTGTATTTTGTTGTGTTTTTAGCCATTAACACAAATCCAATCATTAGAACACAGCAACGTACCGCAGCTGCAGTAAAATACCCGCTTAACAGTTTGCTTCATGTTTGAACTTTGTCTAACACCTTCACGTTTTTTTACACCAACCCTGATTTAAAAAAGGCAGAAGTGCTCTCGAGATCTCCATGAGTATGTTGACAACTATGTAGCAGGCGACAAACCTTTATGTAGACAACTTAAATCTTCGTGCTATATATATCAGGTAATTATGTGGGTGTGAATGCCTAACAAATAATAGTAATTCAAGAAGAAAACTGATGGCATCCATCAATGAAAAACAAAGAAAGGTTAATGAGTGTTAAAAAAATAAACACGTATCCATCTTAATTAAGTACCCGAAGACTCGGTAATTACAATTATCAACGCATTAACTTATGCCCTTCCAATAGACTTTTATATCAACACAGCCAATCAAGCTTACCACTGAAGTCAGGCCTAGGATTATCTTCCAAATTACAATGGACATGCGAAATTACAGCTGTTATGTATGTTGGTTAAGTATTTGTTGTCGAAGTCGGTGCTTTTGAATAAGGAAATACAACATGGTAGTATTACAACATGGATACTACATGGTAGTAAGGTTACAAAAAAGTAGTACCTTTGCATTATAAAAGGCCATGTAGATTCGACTATATGGATAACATCCACTGAGGATCCCAAAACTGGTGCGAGCGTGGAAATAAAACGTTTGGTAAAGACATTTTAAGACCTTTTAGTGCCGGGCACCATGACCGTGGATTTGACAATGGTGGACTCCACCGTCGTGGACTTTATAGTGGTGAGCGTCACGACCGTGGACTTTCCAGTGATGGATTCCACGGCCGTGGACTTAGCAGTGGTGGACTCCACCGCCGTGGACTTTACTGTGATGGACGTCACGGCCATAGACTTTCCAGTGATGGACTCCAGGACTCCACGGCCGTGGACTTTACAGTGGTAGACTCCTCGCAGCGACACCACCAACTTACCGCAGTGAGAACCGCAGTGACCCCCCCCCCCCTTTGTTTTCAAACTAAGGCCACAATGGCAAATACTTAAAAAAAGAGGTATGATCTAAGAATATTGCCATTTCCTTTGAGTCACACTGCCAGACCTAGTGAGCAACAGGAGAATGCTGGCAGAAAGATATCGTCCACAGGTGTTATACATGGTAACACACAGAGGTTAATTTTTGCCAATTATTAGCTCCTTGCAATTGGATTTCTTTATTTTTTTTTG
The DNA here is from genome assembly GCA_019207045.1 of Branchiostoma floridae x Branchiostoma belcheri. Taxonomy (NCBI): domain Eukaryota; kingdom Metazoa; phylum Chordata; class Leptocardii; order Amphioxiformes; family Branchiostomatidae; genus Branchiostoma; species Branchiostoma floridae x Branchiostoma belcheri. Next base: position 25,431,891 of record CM033025.1, on the reverse strand, counting down.
TATAGACGAACAATACATATAGAATACAACACGGCGTATTCCGTATCACCCGAGGTCCCAGCCCGACCGGGGGTCGGATCGCCCGACGACCGAAGACCGTGTTGTATTTTATTTATGCCATACCCACCTGAGAAAACCCTTTTTTTGATGCGAAATGCGCCAGAAGTTGAACAAATTTGGTGCCCTCCAACAAAAGGTGTTGCAACAGTAATGTTCCAACGCCCGAATCAGGTATTCGAACTTTCGATGGCACCGCTCGAAACAGTTCGATTTATTCGAATGGAGCCCGTGTGATACGCCTTTCGAACCTGTGCGATACGGAAGTTATGGCCCGGTCCGGAACACCCGTATCGAACGTTTTCGCGTCACAGGTATGGCATGAATGATAACACGTTACCTTCCCTTCGGCTAGGTCACAGTAGTCTTCACAGTAATTATGATGGACAGCACTGTACTTACCATGATCAGATACCCGTACCAGGTGCTTCTTCCAAACAGTCCATAGTCCACAATACGGCACACATGACTGGAAAAGGAGGTGAGGAGAACTTGGGGTTCGCAGTGTGAAGTCCTGCTCTGTGTAAAACGATCAAGTAGTGTTTAGGACTCTGAACACTCCGTATGTAGAGCCACACTTGCACATGTCCTAAATGTCGTCTGATTATGACGTCATGGTGTGTGGCACCCATTTCCGCATGCACATTTCCTTGTGGTCATGTGGACTATTTTGTTTCCGCTAATTTGTTTTCTGTTGTTGTGAAATTGTTTTCATGCACGCGGTCATTAGAAGGTCAAATGATAGGTGAGGTGAGGTCATTCATTCGAGCACAACTGGATATTGAAGTATGTTTTGTTTTATAGATTTAAGGAATTCTTAAAAAATAGCACTACAGACAACATACTGACACAAATCGATTCCAAGATGAAATAGCCGGCAATTTACTAATTCGATGCTCCGTCGTGAAGGCTTTTGTAAGCAACAGCTAGGGGTAGTTGGCAACGCAAGAGCGAGCAAAGGACAGTGTACTCCCTCGGGCGACAAATAGAACATGTGTTTTCTGCACAGGTATTTGTAAGGCCATATGATACGTGCCTGTATGTTGAACGGATGGATGTGTCTTTGTCATTTCCTTTCCCACTGTTCCAACCGTGGCACTTACCGAGACACCAACAGTTAGGGTTTAGTTTCAAGAACGGCGTTTTTGAAAAAGCGTTTTACTTTCCAAGGTTCTAAGGTGACGATTTGATTACCCTATTCAAACTCACGCACTCACAAATGTATTGTCGAAAAAAATCAGATAACTTTTGTTGAGGGTCTAAGAAAAAATGCTAGCACAGTTGTATATGCGGTTCAACGACCTTTCAGGTGCTTTTTGGGGTCATGAAATGTCAATGGATATGATTGCGTCATGCACAAAACTATCTGAAATGTCACCTGTATTTCATGACACAATGGTCCAATTTACACACGCATTATTAATCGGCTACAGGACGACTCGGCGACTTGGAGTCGGCTCAGAAAAAAAACGTGTGTAAATCTGGCCAAAGTGGTTTGCGACACTTCTAGTACTTTATAGGTTGACAGCATACTCACCGATCGATGTGAGGACGAAATCACAGTAACTGAGGGTCAGCACCCATTGTAAATAGACCCGGCGGTACCAGCAACAGTTGCACATTCATGAATCAATCTCGTCCAAGAGGCATTTTTGACAATTCTCAGCCCCATATGTGTTCTCTCAAGCGTTCTAAATGGTGTTGGAAGAGGATGGCCCGAATCCATGAGTCAAAAATCTCTTCTCCCTCAAAAATCTTGCCTGAAATGTCGTGGAGAGTCGTTCTAGTCTTGAAGAAATTGTAGCACGAAATGTTTCTTCTTGTGTGTTGTCACCACTTTTGTTCCACGTTGGTGAATGACCGTCTGCTGTACGTTTGTGACCCACATTTCTATGACCTGTAGTACGTAGGGCACAGCCCTAGAAGGAAAGATTGTTCCAATCACGTTTTTTTGATGAAATAAATTACAGCCAACCGGACAGGTTTTACACCCAGGTTTGTGCAGACTACATGGGGGAAGGCGCAATTAAGTGGAACATCCACTGAAAAAAAATCCCACCACTTGAATGGAGGACAAAACGCAATAAGAGACGAGAAAACTACAAAGGGTCTAGGTCGTGCAGAATGTTGCCTTGCATACATGAGCAATTTGGGTAAGGGCGGATACCTGCGCTACAGCTCAGTCTTCTTATAACGTAGGGAGTTTTATCAACTATAGCAAGGTGGCGCTAACAGCTAGACAATCTCGTTCAGGTCTAGTGGAAGAGCAGGAGGTACACAAGTAGCCTGGAGTCCTGTCCTGTTCGCGGAACAAAGCGAACAGGACTGGACTCCAGGCTAGTACACAAGGTGGATTGTTCTGGAGGCTGTCATGGATTTCTACCTAACCAAAAGCTACTTTTTGCTGCTTTTTCTTTATTCGTTACTCATCTATTCAAGTTATACTTTCGCTAGCATGCATGTAACACCCTTCCCACGTTTCTAATCGAGGAAAATGCCACACATAGTCAGCGATGCTCGGCTCTGTACAACACCCTTAAATGGCGGAAATCGACAAACGTTCAAACTTTAAATTTCGCAACATGAAGAAAAATACCAGAACGACCGTGAAACTGACAAAAATGAACAGAATTGATAAATTTCCTATTGAAAAATCCGCTACATCTAAATCTATCACTGAATAGGTCAAAATATGTTACCCATTTGCTCACAGTCACATATGACATACAATAAAGAAAGAGTCAACCAAGATAATGTAGAACCAACATAAAGCAAAGAACTATTTGTTTAATACATCTGGACACCTGTAAATCAAGTATATTCATAGGACTGTACAGATCAGGTCATAGGATGGCATTTTGTTTTTGTCTTCTATCCAGGCATTGTCCTAGGATAATCGACGTATACCATCCAGGGTACACCAAGACCTTCAAACGTCAAAATCAAAACCTAATTCTTAACATATCACTGCTTTCCAGTCGACGAACGACAATCCTAAACATACGTGCACTCGTACAAAAATATTCGCTAAGTATGTAAAAATATGTTCTTCTAGTACAGTAAACCCGTATGTACAACTGCGGAGTCGTTTGTGTATATGTGGTTACTGAAATATCCTCTAATCATAAATAACATATATAGAAATCAATCAATGAAATAGAGGATAAACAACCTCAGATACCGTTCAAAGTAACAACAATCAATCAAAAACACCAGCCATCATGCAATATGGCATGTATCTTGTCGTAACAAATGACAATTGTATGACGAACTCAATATAATTTCGAGGCAAAGGTGCTACAACAATATGTGGTCGATCTAGGGAGGAATAGTATAGTAAATTATGGCTTTGATTTGGATTAACTTTCTTCGTAAAATATGTTTAAAATGTTTGAAGATCGGGACTTTTCAATTTGTGTCTTCCTGGTATTCGTGCATTCTTTGGCGTAACAGGTGCCAGAAAACACATCGTAATACTGTACGGTGTATAAATACATGTACAAATACGTGCTTACTGTAAACACAAAGGAAAACAGACAGCAGTCAGAAAATATGTTTGAGGTGGTTGTCAGTGAGTGATGAAGCGGTCACGGCGAAAATTGTGGACATGAAACCACCGCAAATATTTCTACATTTACAGTATCAATACTGTACAACAAAATTGAAAACGCCATGGATTGTATAGGTCTCAAATATCATATGTTGTGTAACAGAATGTCAAACTGCGTCCTGAAATCTTTGTTGACGGTCTGGTCTTAAATCAATAACACTGAACTATCTGTGTATCACCACAAGTAGTATAGTGTACCCCCAATTTGCTCTCTTTATCATTATAAAGGTCGAGAAATGATAAATTAGCCCCCCCCATGGAGTTAACATGCACGTCAACACCGCTCATTTGGCTGCTGTCAACAATACATCATCATCTGTCACCGCTTCACAGCTGTATGTCTAATGACTTGTCTTACAACCCTCCCCCTCCCACGATATAATGTATCACTTTCTTATGTAATCTTCTAAGTGGTCATGTCCTTCCATTTATTGTTTATTTGTGGATACCACCACTTATGTTAGCAAAAATAATGTCATCTCGATGAAAATGTTAAATTTCGATTAATAGTCGTGCGAAAAGACAAGGATGCAAGGCAAGAGCTTCACATTTTGAGTTACCTATTCCATTTACAGTTATTCTTGTTGCATTGGATGTTTTGGGATATTTGATTAAACGAGGGTCTCTTACAATGTTTATTTTTTTCAAGTGTTCACTCAATGCTTGCTAAGTATTCGTATTTAAGTTTTATCGTGGTTGTTGCCACCCATAACAACGAACGTTAAAATGAGCGATCCATTCACGAGAATGCCAAGAGGTAATTATATCTGGATGAGCTTATCATGGCTTCAAATAAAGCTCGTGTTTAAAAAGTCCCACGGGAGAAAAGTGCTCTAACGACGGAACTGGAATTTGATATATTTGGTTGTTTACGGGAATGTCGCGGCCAATTTGGCGTGCTGTGACGGCCCATGCCTCGCGGACCCCCGCTTACGGGCACGGGGACATGCCGCACGTGCCGCGACTGATGGGGAGGGGGGCACGGCATGACCTTGTGACCCCTGGTGATATTCAAGGTCAGTTTGTGTACATTACGACGGAATGAGATTTGTTTAGTGTGGCAGGTGATTTCTAGGCAGCGTGAGAAAATATAGACCGGACCTGACTGTCCATCACAATTACCAGTTCGACCAATGAGAGAGTGACTGTCCGTCAAACATTTGCATTTTTATGCTTTTTTGAATGCACCTATAGGCTTTGACGGAGGTGGGCGGAAGTATGTGATAGGTCTATTACAGATGGTACACAACAATGAGAACATTCTCGAGGCAAAAATCAACGTTTGATGCTCGCATCAAAGTTTGATTAGTGGGACCATTGTTAAACGGCGTTTTAAAGACGCTTGATAATTACAATTTCTTATAGTGTCTTCTTCAATCATTCATACCACGTGGTTGCGGGCATCCTATTAACTGGCATCTTATCAACCAATCAAAAAGTCTTTGTTGGCACATCAGCCCAGGAGTGATATAATTTTTTTATTAATCAATAAAGTTATAAAACTCCAGCTTTATGTTCGAGGTAGAAAGGAAAATAAGGAACGCAGACAGGCTTGAAAGAGGAAAAATGACTGACGATTTAGAAGGTTTACAGAGCGGTTCCTAGCAAGGATCAGCAAGTATTAGTAACGTAAACGTTGAAGTGTCAAATCTACGAGTGCAAGTTCTTTTTTTATCAGTTATATGTTAGGCAGACATGTATAGGTAGCTATAGCGGCCTTTCATTTTGCACAAGTACCACACTAAATCTGTCGTACGTTATCATGTTAAACCTAGTCTGTAATCTAACTAATGACATATTGTCATTATTTAAGCTTCTAGATTTTTGCGCACAGTACCAGTATAGATGGAAAAAAGATCAGCTCAAATACTTTTAATTTGTACACATTCACTCTGAAGGTGAGTGTAGTTCCAAGTCAAGTTCAACATCCGTAGATAGACGCCGTTTCCCGGACACAACGGAACGCGTCCAACAACCAACGTTAACACTCAGCACAGGCAGAACCACCCCGGCATCACCAAGGCAGCTTGAGGAACTTCGTTGGTCACTCCAAACGAACCGTACACGAGTTCCTGGAAATCTGACGAACTCCACATGGTGACACTAGACACAACACGTAATTCCTAGAAGTGCGAGAGGCACGTCATTGTCACTGAAAACAAGACGAATTCTTGGAACTCTGAGAACTTCAGATAGTCACTCAAAACAACGCGCGCTCCTGGACCTCCAAGGAACACCATCGTCACAAGAAAGAACTCGTCTTCTCCTGGAAACTTCATGTCACTAGAAAAGACTCCGTTTCCTGGAATTTTCGCTTGACACTCCTCCTGGTGAGGTACTTTACTGCCTGTAGTCCACGGGGCGGATCGCCATCTGTACGGACTTGAGAGAGTACCACACCCCTCGGAAGTCGTGCCAGTAGATTCCGTTCTGGTAGGTAGAGTGGTACATGCCGGTCTTGTAGTACCTGCAGAGGAAGATTTGTATTCCAAGATTATCAGAGTATCAAAGATTGTTTGGGTTATTATCTCAGTCTAGGTAACCGATAGATAATGTAGCAACAGAGTAGAAAAGTGATTGAGAAGGTCGACTGATGAAGCTACTCAGTGATTTCGTGATTGTACACACGCACAAGAATGAATCTTGCAACAGTTACAAAAACAAAAATGACGTAAACATTACAGTTCCCTGAATGGATACGGTGATGGTAGTAAAAAAACACGACTGGCATGAAAAGGCATATAATGATCTAATGATCTAATCAGCCTTCAAACCATCATTTACATAAAAAAAGTGGAGATATAGTTTTTGGCGTCTACATCTGTGGTCTATGGTTACTATAATTGAAGAACGTCTAACTGGATTGCGATGATATTTGTTTTGTGGAAAACAAGGCTATGGTTAATTTGTTTGTGACCGTGTGTTACTTGCAGTAAAATTTTCGGGTTTTGTATCTTTTAACCTGGAAATGTTATGATTTTTTTAATGGCATGTAGTTTTTGTAGTAGACACTGGACTGATATTTTTAAGACTGCGGACGCAGTCTTAAGAATCAGCCCAGTGCACGTTTGACGTGGAGATACTTCACGTAGTGCCTGGCCTAAGCACTTAGGCAGGTAAATTTTAATATAGGGAAAAGGTGGTGTAGCTTTGAGTCCCGTAGTTGATGAGTGATGAGTAAAGATTTAAGCCTTGTCGGCTACCTTCCGTTGATGTTGGACCTGCTGCAGTCGCTGTACCACCAGCCGCCACTCTTCAGCTGGGCGCAGTTGTTCTGGCTGCTGTCGTGGTCCTGGTCGTACGTGGAGAACTGGTCGTTCTTGTCGTGAATCAAAGCGTCTCCCGCCGTACCGTCATAGTTCCCCAGCCTCAGTCTATGTAAAAAAAGATGGAGTAGGTTGATATTTATGTTCAGAGAAACTAACGGTACTTTATGTGATTAGTGTAATGGACTATTGATATCTATACATCTACTCTGGAGTCCAGCCTTGTTCGCTTTAGTCGCTAACCATATCATGACTGAATGGCAGGTAGCGACCTTCGGGAGTGGACTAAAGCGAACAAGACTGGACTCCGGGCTAATATACATCCACATTGCATGTCGTATCAGATTTTGAAATGCATGCATTTCGTTTCCATGGTCAATTTATACGACGATAGGGTGATATATGTCCATTGACCTGAATTCTTTATGAAAAGTTGTCAATGCCAAGATGTAGTTATAAATTCTTATGTTTCTTATGTTACGTTTAAACAGAATTCGAAGGCAATAGAGGGAATTGTAGACCATGCAAGATGGAAATGTAGGCCATACAAAAGTACAATGGTAAATTTGAAACACATCAGCTAAAGAGCCTATCTGTCCGAAACAACTACAATTCAAATGAAAAGAATTCCATTACGTAAAGTGCTGGCCAAACTTACCGGTATTTGTCGACCTCAGGCTCCAACTTAAAGCTGTCGTATTCCGCGAACCGTTTCACACCTTCCCAGTCCTCGAAATCAATCCGCAGCATGTACTTCCCGCCCCTGGTCAGGAGATGCAGGTTCTCGTTCCCAAGCCAGTATTCACCTCCTGATTCGTATCATATCAGTCAACAGGATTCACACAAAGGGAGCGATGAGTAACAAATTATTAGGAAACAGTTTTCCATGTACGCTTGTCTACCACAGTCATAATAGACCATGATAGCCATGAAACATTGTCTACATTTTCTTTTGGAGAAACCAGGTTAGGCGTAGTACCCAATTGGATAAAGAGGCCCTACCGGGTAGTTTTTAGCACTTTCGGGCGCGACCCCTACGTGGCTCCGTGGGACACCTTGTGGCTCCCGGAGTATCTTTGGACTAGGTAGGGTCCCGGCCGGGTTGACTTTAAGTCGGACTTAAAATGAACCCGGCATGCGGTAACAAATAGACATCGTGACCTACCCGCGGGGAACAAAGGTAGTCTACCGGGACAAATCTGTGGCTTCGGAGCCCTGCTGGGACTACATCCCTGACGGGCACCGCTGCGATTAAGACCTAAGCCTTACGAAGATGAATTAACAGCCTAACTCATTTCTTCTTTTTCTAATCGCTAAGGAGGCTAGAATATGACATAAAGCGGGAATATCATCATCATGCTAGTAAACTGACAAAAAAACTATTTAGATGACACGACAAAAGTCCCCCCACCTGCCGTGCCGAAGCCGTGCTTGTATTGAGCCCAGTTGCGGTTGAAGTCCACCGTCCCGTCCTGGCGTCTCTGGAACACGGTCCATCCGCCTCGTGACGTCGTCATGTCGCAGAACACGGACATGACGTCATGCCCAATCCCGATGGTGTAGACTCCGTCCTTCCGGTGTGCACCGCGGTAGATCTCAGCACAGTCTGGACAAAGTACAAAATGTAGACTATAATTGACTGGCCCAATGCTTGCATCTGAGTCGTTGCTTCTGTGAAACTTATGTAACACTTAAAACTCTAATAATTATCCTGCTGAGCCCGTATATATACGGGATGCACATGCCTATATGTATTTCCAGTATCTTTACGGGTTTGGGGCATTTCTCACTTAAATTCGGCATACCGCATCGATTGGGGAGGTAAATCTGCAGCAGCAGCACAGAATAGGTCAAGTTTCACTGATCAGATTAATTAATCAGCTTAGGGGGTTAAATTGGCAAAAACATTCTCAGCAGAACAAGAGTTAAACATTTTCGGAACTGAAACAACTTCGAATTCGGAAAAACTTACCGTTTGCAAGTTTGACGGCTTCCGCTCTCCCTCCTTTGGGCAGGTCCATGACCAGCATGGGTATCCTCTTGGCAGGGTCGTTCTGACCGGTACCGGCGGACATCGGCCGCTTGTCGTGGGCCACCATCGCCCCCGCCCTCTGGTACAGCGTCACGGTAGAGGACGCGTCATTCGCTTCCTTCGGGGAAGCCTTGTTCACCTCCTTCTGAACTCCCACAATCACTTGCGTCAGGTCTCGGATGGTCTCATCAAATTTCTTCCCAGACCTCTTCTGCTTCCTGAGGACAGTGCGCAGTTGGACGCGTATCGAGGCTTGTTCGCGGATAATGTCATTCTGAAGGTTGAATATTATATCAGTCAGGTTCTTCATTCCTTCGCGATCATCGGCAGTACCCTCTGCCTGTGCATGTTTCAGCCATCCCAGTTGTCTCTCCAAATCTCGCGAATTCTCGCGGTTCTCGAGAATCTGCTTGCTGAGCTCGTTGATGACCTCGTTCTGGCGGACGACCAGCGCTCGCAGTTGGTTGGTCGTCTCCGTCTGGTTTGATACCGTGTACTGCAGCTTTTTCACCGCACCGCGGTCATCTCTCAGCCCCGCCTGAAGGCCCCGGTTCTGCTCCATAATCTCAGCCATGACGCGAGATAAAACTATCGCGTTATTATCCACCTGACGATACGAGTCCTGCAAGACCTTGATGTCGTGTGTGTGGTTTATCATTAACGTCATGAGGTGCTGAATCTTATGTTCACTCTCTTGCAGACGACTTTCCATGTTGGCGGACTGGTCCATTATCTGCTCGGGAGCCCTTGTAACTACGGTGTTTTGCTGTTCTAGTGCAGCTAAACGAGAGTTTAAGTCAGACCACAGAGCCTTCATCTTCCCCATGTCGTCTTTTATTTCCAAAATGGCGGTACTGTGGTCCTGTGCGGATTTTGCACACGGCGCGTCCTCTGTCGGGACAACGAACGTGTAGGTGCACCGCCCGTTGTTTCCTTCCTGTCGGTAATACTCGGCAACATTCGTCCCCTGTCGGGAGGTGTCGGCGGTCTCGTCTTGAAGCGTTCGGGAGTAAACGGACCGATGTGACAGGCAGACCACCAGGGCCACAGCAAACAGCCAATGAGAAGCCATCATCTAAAATTAAAAGAAATATGTGGACACCAAAATCATGAATACCAAATAAACTTGCATGTAATTTGAAGCAAGTACACCAAACAAAACGTGAGGAATGTTTTGATATAGATAGAAACCTAAAATTCCAAACACTAATGTTGCTACTACAACTAGATACGTAGCTTCAGAAGTAAAACAATATAGGCAAGCATACCCAAACAGTAAACAGATAGTAAAACGTAACAGCAACTAGACTTCCACGAACACATACCTTTGCCAAATAAACCAGGTTTGTTATGTAGAATGATGTCTGCAGACAAATGCGTTACTCATTTCATTTTCTTTATAATTATATGCTTGGAGTTGGTTTATAAAATTTCGGCATTCATTATGCAAATTAGATCCCAAGTTACAATTAATTGATATCAAATTGTATCAAGCATTACTTAAGCTATCAGCATACCAAAAGTCATGATGATCCTTTGATCCATTCTCTTTCAAAGTCTTTAAATACACCTCTTACTCTCTTCCCTCTTTCTCAGTTACATATGTGACAACTTTGATGAAAGTACTATAATGGAATGCAGTGGATTTATTAACTTTTCCTAATCAATTATGCAAATCACCTGTTTTTTTGCATAATAAGTATCACATTATATAAGTCTTCACTTGGGCTATCTACATACCAAAAAACATGATGATCCGTCAACATGTTCATATTTTCTCATTAATTATGCAAATGAGATCATCATTTGCATGATAAATATGTATTGACATTTATCTCTTTCTCAGCTACATATGTGACAAGTTTTAAAGTCCTATCATGGAATGTAGTGAATTTATAAAATATCCTCATTAATTATGCAAATTAGCTGTTGATTTGCATAATTGGTATCTCATTATGTAGGTCTTCACTTACGCTACCTACATACCAAAAAACATGATGATCCGTCAACATGTTCATATTTTCTCATTAATTATGCAAATGAGGTCATCATTTGCATAATTGATATCTATCGACATTTCTCTCCTTCCCAGCTACATATGTGACAAGTTTGAAAGTCCTATCATGGAATGCAGTGGATTTATGAATTTTCCTCATTAATTATGCAAATTAGCTGTTGATTTGCATAATTAGTATACCATTATGTAAGTCATCACTCATTCTATCTACATGCCAAAAATCATGACGATCCATCAACACGTTCTCGAGTAATTCTCGTCCAAAGTTTGAAAGGAAACCGGCGACTGCAGTTCCAAACAAGCCGCTAGGGGGCCCAAACTTACAGCACTTACTCTCTACTACAAGGGCTATCTACCACTCAAAAATCACAACCACAGCACGAGATATCAAAAATTTAGGTTCTACTGCAGTACCTTAGCATTATCGAACTTGACCTTCGTTTTCCCGACCCCTACCCACCTACCAAATATCATCGGGATCCATCCAAGGCTTCTCGAGTTATGCTGTTAACACACAGACACACACACAGACACACACACAGACTCACAAGCCCAAAACATAACCTTAGCCATTCTGGCAAAGGTAATAACAGTAACAACAATAACAAGTTGAAACGTAGATTCACTATTCTAAGATGTCGGACCTGAAGTTTGGAAAATGTCCTTCCAAATTAAAAGTGACCAGTGTTTTGTCAGTACTAGAGGTCGTCGGCTTCGGGCCATGTGGTTTAAAATAACGTTCAGTCTGGAGATAACCAGATACACAAAGTATCATATAACAGACCGGCTTCATAATTGTGCTAACGACAGTGGTAGGGAACTCGTATATCTTGCAACCGGTCTGCGTGTGTATACTGATAAGGATTAGATGACTACAGACGAAAAGCGTAAAAGAACCTGTACGAAAAATGAAGGTCCTACATTTGACGCTAGTTCACCTTTATCCACGGGTAGCCTATATTCTCTGTTTGTAAAAGCGGAGTTATCTCTTTAAGGGATGTGAAGTCGACTGACGATAGTTTGAAATTGCAATATTTTGAAAATACATGTATTGTAAAATTAAATTACAGTCCGTCGACTTAACATCCCAAAATACCATGTTTTTTTCTCAAAATACCGGATGTAGGTTACCCCTTTGATAAAGGTGCAGTAGTGTTAATAACTTTGTATAAAAAGGTGAGAGAATCACACCAAACTGAAAAAAATATTGCAGAATTTATTGAGGTTTAAGGTTTGGTTTTCTGCCTCATATTTGTCTGATAAGCATTTTTGACACTTCAGTGTATGGACTTGGTGTTTTAGAATCGTGACGGTTGCTCGTCTTCGAAACTCTATAAACGTACATTGCATCAACGTTTGTCAGTTGTGTCGCAGTTACAATTTCATCACCAATACACACGTCGGATTCGTTGTTGGCCTAGATGACCGGAATTCGGTAATAGTGACCCAGGAGACTGCATCACCCCGGGTGGGGGTCAGGGGGCGCTTGTGAGAAATCCGAACAATGTCTGGCGGGCAGTCGAGGAGATGGCAATGACAAACCGCTTTGCATCAGGGTTATGCTGATGTTTATCTTTAAAGGTCGATATTAATACTGTTTCCCAATCGCTGCTGGAAGGTTACATGCTTTTCCTATGAGATAAAGTATAGTTAAGTACCAATACGTAAACATATAATATATGTCGTGGCATGTAAGCCTATAATGCGTACGGGAAATTATTTTCTATGTTCGCCTGTACCAGTTAATCTACCATACAAACAAATGTTTCCTCTTGTTTGTTTGATCTTTGCCTTAGCATTAAAAATGGCGATATCAAAAGCAGTGAAATATAATGCATAAGAGCGTTGTGCGTTGAGCTATTTAAGCGGGTATCTCACCGGACTGCGACACGTTGGCGGCGTCGCTTAAACTGAGTTTGTGTTACCCTTGATTTTACAATCATGGTAATATCATGCAAAACGTACAAGCATGTACACACGAAGCGTAAATAGCGCTCTGTAAAATCCCTCGGACACGGCGAAGTCTACAAATTTTTCGCGGACGTGGTAAAAAGGGCAACGCTTCTGAAGTCGCTCAAAAATTGGTTATTGGTTATTGGGTGGGCCGACTACTCTCTTCGCATTCGGCGCTAACTTAGGTGACCTGGCGTGTTACACAGTGAGATGGTTTACCGGGCATGCAATACAGTACCAAAAAAGAAAGGCTAAAATGAAACAAGCAACCTTTTTATATTCCCAGAAAGAGGCCCTAACGCAATGTGGGATATGATTAATTACTAATTCTTCCATCCCATATCATCATTATCAGCATCACTTGTAGGCTGTATACGTAGCGCACCAGCCTACAAGTCTTGTAAGTTTTTGATCTGTCGCCACGGCAGCAAGTGTCTCAGCCTTGTATTCCTATTTATGATCCAGAGGTTTCCGTAGCTAGCTGAGAGCTACGGATATAAACTTAGCGTTAAACTAAGTCAATATGGCAGGGAAAATCCCACAATGGTTCCGCATGATACAGCCGCCCTGATCATAGACAATGTCTCTAGATATATACACCTTAGCAAAGTGGCAATTTAGACACAAGTTAAAGGTGTACGTGTGTTGATAATTTTACAGTATTTTGCTGTACGTACGTTGCTGAAAGGCAGCTAAAAACAAGAACAGAAAGTACGGATCTTTACCCAGGGTTCCACTGCAAAGCAGTGTAAATCCCTGAGTTGATTACCCTGGGTAAAAATGACAGGAAAAAAATAAAATGAATAAAATCCACGCCTATGAAAAGAAGAAAGACCACGTAATCAATGACTAGTAACGGCGATCTTTACGTGCCCGTTGTTGTTGTGAGTTGTACAATTTCGGCAAGATTGAAAATACGTCTATGTTGAACATGATTTAACGTTTAAGAACGGAATTTACGCATGTTTGAATACCGTGTGCTATGGTTCCCTTTCCAACACTTTCGATACCTAGTTTTCTTTCCTTCCTGCATCTCTTGTCTCCAACGATCAAGACTTACAATCAAGCTGAATTTCTGATCCTCCTTTCACAACCAACTGTGTCCATACATTCACCCCCTTAATACTTCTACTCTTTGTAACAGACAAGTCAGCGTAACGTTCTTCTGAAAATATGCCACGCTACTGTCATTAAATGGATTATAAAGTTCTTTTCTTAAGATCTGGACGAAGCCCACCTTCCGAGAAAAAGAGCGGACTTGAAGGCTAAATAAGTCTAGCACTAGGGCCAGCCAGGGCTAGCCGGCTTATGACTTAAGAATACAGATTTCCAAGAAACGGGGGTTAAAGAAGGATATACCTAATAAGTCAGGATATGGGAGTTCTGGCTTTGCGTGTCGATCATGTGAGTTCATCACGCAAGACATTTGCAAGAAATGAGCTCGGCCCACGCGTCTAGATCTGTTTAACTGAATTTGGCCTGAGATTATTTTGGATTTTCGGTACTTAACTAATCATTACGAGCAAGACGTTTCCTGCAAATTCGGACACCTTATATGGCTGTTTAACCGAGTTGTGTTTAAGGGCAAGGAATATGTGCTCTTTGTAGCTAATTTTGTTTATCTTATAGATATTGCCCATTTCTACTGCAAAAAGTGGTAATATTCGGCATTATTTTCATGGGGGTTGAATTAGTTAAGTTGATGATTGTAAACTTCTATCTATCTAAAAAGGAAGAATTTATTTTGTCGATACACGGTATGATGTTTTCAGGGCCTCTGGCTGCGTCTTTTGGAAATCATTCAGTAATTTTCTTTCCCTCAATTTTCATTGACACTGAAACCAAACTTTCTATAGCCTAGAGTGTTTCCCGCAAAGGAAAAAGAAACACAAAACGAAACGGAAAACCGGTCTATAATCAGAACGAAACACGCACTATCACAAAACTGGTGACTTCAATTGATCAGCGAATATAGATGATGCCTAAGAAAAATACATTGCTTAAAAGACAAGCATACAATGGATAAACTGAAGAACGAAGTAACAACGTTATGTTTACTACACATTCTCACATCTAACAACTCACAACTATTAAAAGCATTAATCTGTTAACAAAGTGTGAAGTAAGGGAAGTCTGTTTTGAATCTCCTAACTCAGATCGGAAATCTTATGTCTTGCCAGTGATCAAAACAAGAGAAAGCTAGGTTTGACAGGTTCTCGTAACGTTGGCCTGGTAATCGACAACACAACATTTTCCCACAGGCATGAAGTTGTATAGAACCATTTACCAAAATCAGATAGGTCTAAGTATTTTCTACTATCAACTTGTTAGAACTAATGTTGCCTGAAGTAGCAGGCTTTTATCGCGTAACGCAAATTATTTTGCTTACCTAGGGAAAAAACGCTTCCTGCTTACAAGTGTTGCTTGAATCAAAATGTCAATCTACGCCGCGCACATGGCCTTGGTTTCGCTAACCCCGTACACCTTCCAAACAATTTTTACGTCCGTTTGCCTAAATACGGTAATCTGTCAGTCTTAAGGATTTATATCTCGTAAACAAAACGTCTGCACTTAGAACTAAGCCGACTTTAATCCCTTTTCAGTCGATAAACAGGATCTGTGTTATCTTCTGTATTAATCCGTGTGTGACAACTCGGCCTTCACTAATCTGTTTGAGATGTTAGGACCGCCCGGCCGGATTTTGGGTTGAGCGCGCTATCGTGATTACAGGGGAGTGGAGCCCCGGAGTCTGATTATAGTTATGGGGAGGAATCCGACAAGGAAACTCGCTAGATCTGTATGGATTATTAGTATTCCTGATATTAATTTAGCTGACATTTTTTGGACACCACTGAGACGAAAACAACTAGTGGTGCCGCTGTTTCTTAATACTTTTAAAACGATACCTAAGTATAATAACAAGGAACTGATAATCCATTTTTCCGGCCCAAATTATTATAATCTTTATCATTTTTGGAGCGCCGCTTGCGGTGTGGATTAGAAAAGACTATTGTAACGTATCAACGCTACAATAAGGTGTCTGTATCAAATAAAAAGACTCTGTGTCGCAATTACAAAATGAAAACATTTCAAAGAAGGGATGTTGGAAAGTTGCATTGCAAACGCGCGTGCCACAGAAAACAAGGAAATGTTAAGATATCAAGTTTTGATAATTGGTTTGCTAATTGATAACACCTGTTCTCGAGGAAACGTTGATAAGACCGAAATGAGTTGCCATTACGAGCGAACCGCCATTTTAGAGGCTGTGGAAGATTTCTTTTTGCAGAGCTATAACCCTCTTACTACTGGAGGCTGAGACCACGTTGTGACCGCTTAAATTAACGAACTTCATCGATAAAGACAGAGCAATCAAATTTATGACGTCATGTGCTCACGTGTGTGTTTGTTTGTTTGTGTTTGCGCGCGCGCGTGTGTGTGTGTGTCCGTCTGTGCACAACATAACTAGAGAAGCCTTGTATGGCTAATGATATTTAGTAGGTGAGTAGGGGTCGGAAAAACAAAGTTCAAGAAGATCATATGACCCCTCTTCCTTCACCAAATCCCCTAAACGCCGCGCCCTAGTTAAAGGGACACCGAAATTTTGGAAAATCACAGTTCATATCTTTATACAATGTACCTTTTTTTTACCTTGCTATTGTCTGTTTTTGCGTGTGTTTATGTCATTCACAAGGTTTGTACTGAACAGTACATGCTGCATACCCGGACATAGTTGTATGATCCACTCAAACCGTAATGGTCCCTTTAACTAACCCAGGACCTCTGGCTCCCGGACCAAACACTGTAACCGTTACGGCGCGGCAATTGATAAAACACCATAGTGGAAATCTAGAAGATCATATGACCCCCACTCCTCCACCAAATCCCCTTAACGCCGTTTCCTAGTTAAATAAACACCGAAAATTTTGAAAATCACAGTCAGTTCATATTGTTTGTGTTTGTGTCATACACCAGGTTTGTACTGAACAATACATGCTGCATATCCGGACATAGTTTTTTTTGATCCACCCGAAATTGTCCCTTTAAAAGGTCCACAACGTCAGGAGTTTCGAACCCTGGACCTCTGGGTCCGGGACTCCCGGACCAAACACCGTAACCGTTACGCCAGTTGATACAACGCTACAGTAGAAATCTAGAAGACCACAAGACCACATGACCACATGACCTCTACCTCCACCAAATCCCCTAAACGCTGTGTCCTAGTTAAACGGACTCCCGGGGTGTTCGCCTGACCCTCTCCAAATCAAACAGCTCAGCCTCCTGATTTAGGTCCTCTTCATTTGGTGCACCGCGTGTTCGGACAAGACCTTACAATGGGCCCTCTTATATAAATAGATCTGAACGTCTCACGACTCTGGTATGTTTCCATTCTCGCTATGGGACTCATTGGCACAGGAACATAAGAACCGTGTTTTATATATGCATTTTCTGAGCGTATGAAAAGTCCAAAATGACGTTCTGGTCCACATTTTGGACTGTGATGCACACTGTTTAATGGCCATATATAGGGTACGTGTATATCATTCATCCACTAGCTTTGTCGACAATACATATTCTCATTGATTTAGTCAATGATAGGTGTTCCAACTAATAATGAATTTAGTCCAATTTCTGTGCAGGAGCAAAATGTTCCTAACAGTAACAATGTGTTTTACTTCACTTTTTGGACACATCAATGTCCAGAACTGTTGTATACATGTCAACGTGTAGAACGTTGAAACAGTTGAAACGGAGTATCTATTCATACGTGTTTGTAGAATGGAGAAAACTTTCCTTGTCTTTAGAGGAAACGAAATATATGCTGATAGCCTTTGTTCCCACATAGAATTGAAATTTGAGTACCTAGGTTTGGGAGATTTCAATGGCATTGTACAAACCCAGCTTTAGGATTCGTCTATATAAGATAATGACTAGTTTTCGACGCCTATCAATGGGCATAACCCTATTTACCAGTTAGTGTAGCTACATCGAGCATTTACTAATTTTGTGATTTAGAAGAAATATTTCATTCTACGACAGAAACGCAGAAATCTTATCTGAACATTGAGAATATCTAGAAAATGTACCTTTTATACTGTCTTTGCACTATATTGCCAATAGTGCAAAATATTGAAAACAATAATATCTGGCCATTTAAAGGTGGAATGGCGCTTTAAGATATGTTCTAGTTATCAAAAATGCTTCATTCCTTTGTCATAAACTTTTGTCGATTTTTTCATAATGTATCTTGGTCTGTTCTACCTGTAAATATGAACAATCATACGTAGGTTATAAATAAAGTTGCAATGAACCAAAAACCATTCGCACACTGCGCAATATCTCAGACTCATGTGCCTCCCGCCTGGTCCGTTTTTTTTTTGACTCACATAAAATACAGACATAGTTTTTGTTAGCAGTTTCTTGCCTTTCCTTTGAAATTTCAAAATGAAATATTATAAAGAATCTGACAAAAATAACCATTGATCGTCCATGTAAACGGGACACTTACAGGTGAACTGAAACTGGAAAGAAATACTGCTGCATGTTGGTTTGATCCACTCTCCAAGCGGAGATTCGGCACCGGTTAACGTTGTTTTTTTACATGTGTTAGGCCGTTTTTCGGGCTTTCTATTTAAAACCGTTTTCTCTTCCGGACATGAAGAAAAGGGAACAAAATGGACAGCCCAACACTGAAACGCATAAAACACGTCAAAAACAGCCGGAGCTGAATCTCTGCTGGGAGATTGTGATACTTGGTATTAGTGACTCGTTTCATAACTTTTTTGTCAAAACTCCTGATAAATTTGGTGACTTTGTTTGAAAAAGAAAGGGTTTTGTTTGAGCATCTTCATGTCCTTTGGAAATAGTTTCAGTTTCCTTGTTTATAACAGGCCTCTTGGTAAAAATGGTACAAATGAGAGTATCGTTACCTTTCCAGTTGCGCCTGGCAAACTTTCACTAAATAATGTTACCCGAGTTCAACACTTCAAATACAGTGTCCAAATGGCAAAATGAGGAAATGATATGCAAAAGCAAACATAGCAAAGGAACTATAAACAGAGAAAAATACGTGTAGTTATCCAGAGGCCCAGTGACCAAAGAGTGATAAAATTTTCAACGCCTAACACTTTATGTTGCAGTACAATAAAGCCAGCTCTGTCAATATTCAGTTGAAAACATTTTCTCAATACCAAACATAAAACATAGTTAAATTGTAGTCTGAACTACATTAAAGGACACAGTCGTTGTACCACTAGCTATACGCATTTCTCCACAAAGTATTTGACTTCTACAAGAAACGTTCAGTCGACCTGGACAAATGGTGTAAGACAGGTGTCAGAATATTGTGTCGACAAGTTAATACGTTAAGACCTACGGTGACTTAACTGGTAGACACGAAGCTTAGGTGTCCTTGAAACGGTCTGTCGGTAACTGTCCCTTAGATGTTGCCTTATGAGTGACAACGTCCAACAATACAATATGTACAGAGAGCTGCTCGAATGGTACAACTACGTAGTAATATGAAAGAACTAGCATTTATATCAAGCAGCTTCTTACCTTCAAAATATGGCAGGACGTTGTAGGGTGAAGAAATCTGTGACCGTTTTCTGTGACCGTTTGAGAGAGCTCCTGTCATACAAATCTTCCCAGCTGGTTAAATGTGCGGAAATGGCTGCCTCCCGCTCATTTCCTGCGCAGGAGGAGACTTCAGACGGCCCTGGCCACGGGGAAGGTTGCGGGAAGATGCCTGCCCTATCGCGCAGTTCTCCGGTTGCGGCCTTGTTATCTCCGCCTTCTGGGCGATGTGAGAACCCGGCCAGGAATGTCTCCCTCCCCGTAAGGATGATTACCCCTCTGAGGGTCTCACGCCCATTGCGGGCCGCTGCGTCACGTCTGCTGTCCTCCCAAATGGCGCCGCGCCCTATAAGGCGCCCGGGGGTCATTCCGCTAAGGCACAAGGGCTAAGTCGAGGTACTCAAGCATGCGGTAGAGCACAGGAACGGTAGTCTCCAAGCAGACCCTACGGTGCCATAGAATAGTATCAAAGCTGGCCAAGGAATACAGCCGGCCAAAGGGAGTCAAACGTTCGCATACACACTCCTAGGCCGGTTTCACTCCTCTGCAAGCTCTTGATACTATCTGATGCTACCGTAGGATCTGCTTGGAGATTACAGGAACGGGTTATCACAGCTAGGAGGCCACTTTTTTTATGGGTAGAGGGGTGGGGAGGGGGCTAACATGACGACGACGTGTTTACATAGAATTAAGGTCAAGGAGGCGCATGTATGCCAATTATAAATCGTACAAGTCGAACAAAATATATGTCCGGTAAGCTTCGACGTCTTCCATGTCAAATATTTATGACATGCAGATTTTAAAATTTCGTTTTGGCTTCAGATATTCAAGGACTTTAAATCTTGTCCTTAGGATAACTTACTAACAAATCCGTTAATGAATTTCAAATCGACGTAGGCAAGATCAAGAATAAAACCTGTATTATTGCAATACAGATAATAGATGAAAAGAGTAACTTTTTGTAAATCTTTTCAAAGTTGTTTTCAATGTTAAAATCCTATACTTGAATTATGCGAAAATGTGTTAGCCTTTCGTCTAGTGGCCTTGTCTTTATTTACGTCTCGTACACTGAAACATTTCGCAGCACACTGTCTGACCGTCTGGGGTCGTACAAGAGCACGTAATGTCACATTTAACTTTGTACAAGGAGGGTATGATAGGGTGGGGTAGGACTGAACATGATGCGAACTCTCCGCCGGCTTCCATTGCAGCGATATGCCTCTCAATAATTAAACGTCAGTTAAGGTTTCCTACCTGGCTAAATTGGCCTTTTGACCTTCCATTGTTCTCTCATCGATGAATTAAGAAGGAATGGAATCAATAGATGGGCATGTAGGAATTCTGAATATGACCATATTCTGTATAATTCTGTATATTTTTGGACCATATGGGTGACGTCATCAAGTTTTATTGTCCCTAATGTTATTTTTTAAAAGAAAATACAGCGCTTTATTTGGTACATACCACTGCAACAAAACTATGTTTTTCATGTGCATAACAATGACAGCTCACGTTCGCACATCTTGATATCTACTGTATGATGATCTGCGATTCTCAATTAGATGAAAACAATTATTTTCTAAGTTACAAATACTGTGTATTTTCAATTCGGAGCAAAAACACCTGTAGAACCATGTCATTTCAACCGGACTGTACCATACCGTAGACGCTATACTTTGAAAGCCCGGACATGTGCACGTTTAGTTTGTACTTGTAGACTTGCTACATTCCCACTGTAACATTTACAACAACAGATGGAGCAAACATGCTAGTACCCGCCCTCTGCCAAAAACGCTGAGCCTGCTGGGATAGGTTGACCTCAACATTAACCCCCAGTCAAACTTTTATATAGCTAGTCGTTCAATTTGCGGGTAAAGTCATCCTCTTGGCTTCGGGTAAGAGATTCCGACGAAAAGCTGCAAGCTACAGTTGTGGCTTCGCTAGTAGCTTTGGGTGAACTCTTGTGACGATTGCATAGTAATTCAACTAGAACAGCTGAATCACTATAACTCTTATCTAAATTATGATAGCCGTAAGCAATGTGTCCTTTGCACAAGTAGTAGTTAAGTAGCCAGGCGATAATTTCACATGAATGTCCTGTAATAGAATTTAAGTAGTTTTTTTCTATCTTTGTGACTAGGGTTTGTCCTTTGTTGACAGCCTTCGGGTTACTTGGCTAGCCTAGGGTGTGTGTTATCATCGCGGCATCGGACAAAAGTATCGAGCAAAATAAACAAACAAACCCCAGATCGACCTTTTGGTGACTTTTTATCTTTCATGCCTCCTCACGCTTCTAGATGCCACCTGATAACCCTTAGTTGAATTCCTCGTGCCATTACATGCGTTCTTTTGGTACATTCAGACATTGACTTTCTGCCAATACTGAGAGCTTATATGTTTATTTTCTACTTCATCACCGAACCCAACAGGTTGCTGTATGAATATACGTTGATGAGTATATGCTGTGCAGTATATTTCACACCAGATAACTCAGTAATTTCCATAATCACACTTTGTTGCCATGATCATCATCTTGAAAATATAACGACAGAGAAAGAGACTTTTTTCAATGCCAATGGTCGATTGTGTTGTGGAACAGTTTATCAATGTTCCCAAACGTCTGTAAATCATAACCGGCGCTGCATGCATTGAATATCTATTGTCCAAAGCCTCATCAACTCTACAACTCACTGTAAGGATGAGCTGCAGTACTGGCAATCTCTGCTAGGAATCGCTCTTCATTACGCGGCCGTCACAAGTAAGCAAAGCACTCCAGCCTGTAAACAGAGAAGGCCAGTTCTTGGAGTGTAAAGATAATGAACCACTCACGCCGGAAAGGACCCTACTATTTTCAATAAGTGCATTAATATTGTTTTTTTCAGCGTTCACGATGTGTGTCTCTACTCAAACAGGGGCATCTATCTAACGTTCTATCCTAGGACGTCACTCGATCACTTACACCGGAGTGAAGTAAGGAAAGTCGTGGAAAGACTTTAAGAGTCATTGCACGAGAAAACCAGGCAGAGGCCGGAAGATGGGGGTCAGCCAAATCGGCTCATACTTTGTATGTGTGATAGGTATGTGGAACTATGAACAGCCATATAGTTAAAACCCTCCAGCTATTTTTCATTATGGCGTTCTGGGACCCCCCTCAGAGACCCTCGAAAATCCAACAATTTATGACTGAAAATTACTGAAGTTGCGATGGCTACCCTGATAAATGTGATAATGATGAGAATATAAGCTTTGTAGTTTCATATAGCATGGGTTCCCTAGTTTCACAGACCAAAAGTTGAAGATGAAACATTGAACTTAAGAGGGTGTACTTGGGGGTTACTAGAACCACTAAAAGCAGAATTTTCATCTCTGTGAATTTTAGTCCTTTTTAAGGCGCAATATTTTCTATGCGCAGTGGGTCTGGTGAATGGTTTCAATGTTGTTGGAGAGAGGAACATGTACTTATTCAAAAACAATCGTCATCTAATTGGGCCATACATAACGCGAGCCGTGAGAGGGGGGTCTTTATGGGGATTTTTCAGGTTTTGGTCTATATCAAATGATGTAATGATGTGTCGCTATGGGGGTAAGTTATGGCAATTTTTTGTGTAACTGTTTGGAAACCATGCATAACTATCATAAAAGGCTACAATAAGTTAGAAATATCAATTTGGGGCTCTGTATGGGGGATAAAAGGTTACTTGAAAATGAATTTCACTTCCCAGGCTTTACACATTTATCGTTGCTTTTTCATTATGTTACTTACTAAATAACTGTGTTCATTTACGTTGCGGTAAATAATTTTAAAGGGCTGTGTATGGGGTTTATCAGAACAATAATATACAGGTCACATGGGTGCAGAGCTACCTCATGTTGACAATTCATTTTAAAAGATCATAACAAACTTAAGGTGAATAACAAAAGGAAATTCTTATCTATGACATTGTCTGTGCATATTTCCTGTCTGATTAGCATTAGCACAGGTATACTGCCAGTGCGATGGCCTTGTATTGAATATCTGTCTTGCACTCGTTAGTTTTTGGGTTCGATCCCTGACTGTGTCATACCAAAGACATTAGAAATTGGAAAAACGTTAAAAGATGTAATTATTAGTGTACTATTACTTTTGCGATATTCAATTGAAACCCACTTTTTTTATGCCTTCTTAGAGTAAATCCTTTTATCTTAGGTTAGGAACTTATGGGATGTCAGCAAAGCATGCACTAGTTTGACAAATTGCAAAAAGTAATGTCAACCCTTCCACACTACTCCCCCTGTCTGGGCCTGTGCAGTGTATGTTATTCTTGGGTCTGTGTCTGCAGGATTTGGGGTCATGCTAAAGATAAGGATCTGACAAGCTCTTTGGCTGCCATGTGGTTTCTTTATGGGATTCTGGGCACAGCTACATGATTAAACGCAACTCTGATCTAACTCTGATAAATGTGTCTAATGGAAAGAATATTTGTTTTGCCCAATTTGCATTGAATTTTTGGATGTATATATTTCTTAATTTCCACCGGTTAAAATGATGTCCGAAGATTATTCCCTACTTGCAAACATGGCAATACCCCAAGGATACCCCCTGAAAGGGTGCAGGCCACTCAGCCATGCACTGAAGCTTGAAAATAGTGTAGCTGTCCTCTAGGTAAGTTTCTTAGATTTTTGTCATCTCCATTTTGAACATGTGATGACCAGAATAGCTTGAAAGGTGCTATTAGAACTGTGACATTTCAAAATGGCTTTATAGATCTTGCATGATTATAAGGAAATCCCATTGAAAACTTGTATTTACCATTGATGCCTTGTTAACAGCTTACATGCATAAAATCTTATTCTATTCTATTCTATTCTAAAAGTATGCGGTTCTATGTTCTTGCAGCCAACATGAGTTGTTCATTTGGAAGCCCAGATTCAGAGTGTGGTTCTTCACGTTACTTCCCTGAAGACATATCGGTCATACCACTGTCTGCTTGTAACAAGGATGTAACAAATTACCTAGCTACATTAGGTCTCAGTGGACGTGGCCACGGTCAGAGAGACCTGAGCGAGCAGGACATCATTCTGAATAGATCAGGGCGATTTGGGTTGTCTGAGGAAGAAAAGAACAACTTGACAGTATGCCCAAAGCATCGGTATGACCTGACAACACACTGGACCGGAGGCAGGAGAAACACATGTGCTCACCCTGAACACGTAGGCAGGAAAACTGCCCTGAAAGAACCAAGGCGTGTGCCAATGTTTCTGTCTACACAGATGTACAGGACATACAACACAGTAGTGCCAGTTGGCTCGGCCATGTGCAATCCATGCAGGAAGCGAGCAGTTAAGGATACAGAAAGGGACGTGGAAAGACCCACTTGTTCCCAGGATCCTTCGTCCGATCAGCCTGGACCAAGCTCATATCCGCAAAGTACCATGGGACCACCGTCACAACCAGTAGGGACTGCTGCATCTACTTCAACTGCTTCAAAGGCCACCTCCCAAGTTAGCTCCAGTGAGTCGTCATCAGTCATATCGGAGACTCCTATCGTTGAAGCGACGTTTGAGTCACAGAGCAGCTCAACAAGCGAAGGAGAAGCTAACATTAGCACTTGGGTCGACGAACAACATCAACAAGACCAGAACAGGACAGCCCTGAACAAAGCTGTAGATCAAATCACTGAGGGGAGAATCAGTCCTCTGCGATCCAGTCTTAACACTCCATGGGAAGAAGTAACTGAAAGGCAGCGAAACTACTATCTGAAGAAAACAAGAGAAGTTATGTCAGCAACAATGAGCGTCATTGCTCCAGGCCAAGAATCAGATCTGTGGCGAAGTCTTGTTCAAGCACCGCCGCTATATGAAGAACCTCCTGCAAAAAAGAAGATGTGGGACCAGCAAATGGTGCAAACCTTGGTGAAGGCCTACCAAGAAGCAGACACTTGGCAGACAAGACAGCAAATCCTATCGCTGTTTGCTGACGATTATACTAAGGACGAGCTTCAGGAACTCATACCTGGACTTTCCAAGTGGCGCATCGATCAGGCCAGGGCGCATGCAAGGATGCAAGTGAGTCAGGCCCAGGAAAACCCGTCCAGCAACAACCCATATACCGGACCAGACTGAACCCGGTGAAGACTGACCATTTTCTGGCTTTTCTCACGCAGCCCCACCTCCTGCAGGATGTTGCATATGGAACTAAAACCATGAAGTTGGACTCGGGGGAAGTGATAACAATACCTACCGCTATTCGTACGATCATCCCTTCCCGAATCATCCAACAGTACTTACAACACTGCAAGGGCGGCAACTTCCAACCTCTGCCCGACAGAACCCTCTTCAAGATTATAGAGGTATGTGCTGCACGGCAGCAGAAGTCATTGCAGGGTCTGGATTACATCTCTACTGAGGGAGCCGAGGCATTTGACGCACTGTGCAGTATCGTAGATACTCTTGTCCAGAATGGTGCGTCCGCAGACTGGGCAAAGACTGTCACGCACAAACTGAAGGAAGGAAAGCGCTACTTGAAGACAGACTACAAGACGCATGTAAAGCTTGAGGACAGATGTGGTGACCACTGCATTGCATTTGCCCTCAGTGAAAAGGGCAAGGAAACATTGTCAGTGAAGTGCAACCACAGCCATGAGATCGCATGTGAACGATGTGCTGAAATAGACAGTAGTCTCTCTGAAGTGCAAAAGATGATTGAGGAAGAAGGCCTCCTCACAGAGGAACACAAGAGTCGACTATGTTTTACCTTTGAACAGTCATGCATATTCCGCCATTTACAGCTGGAAGTCCCATTTACTGCGAGCAGTTAACCAGGATCTTGCCAAACAGTCTGCTTTGCAGCAGCTAGATACACAATCGGCTCTGATAGTCATGGACTGGGCCATGAAGTTTCTGCCATTGAAGTACAGGGAGCAGATGACAGACTTCTTTGGAAAGCGTGGAAGGAGCTGGCACGTGTCGGCAGTAATCACGAAGGGAGACGAAGGCAAGTATGACGTGGAGTGCTTTGTCCACATTTTCAACAACTGCCGACAGGACTGGTCAGCTGTCTGTGCTATTCTGCAAAGTGTGCTTCAGACCATCAAGTCCGAGAATTCTTCGCTGACAAATGTGTTTTTGAGATCGGACAATGCAGGGTGTTATCACTGTGCTCCGCTGATCTTGTCTCTGCCAGCGATCGGTAAGAAAACTGGCATCTCAGTTCTGCGCTTCGACTTCTCAGACCCTCAGGCAGGCAAGGACATTTGTGACCGCAAGATAGCATCAATGAAGACTCACATAAGACGGTATGTCAATGAAAAACATGATGTCTTAACAGCTGAACACATGAAAGAAGCACTGGAGTCCCATGGAGGCATAAAGGGATGTACTAGTAGAATTGCTGTGGCGCAAACAGATGAGGCGAACAAAGAGCAAGCAAGACAAAAATGGGAGGGTGTCAAGGCATGGAACAATTTCATGTTTGAAAGTGATGAAGACATACGAGTCTGGAGAGCCTTTGGTGTTGGGGTCGGAGAAGTGGTAACTTTTGCCACAGTGCCACAGACGCATGACCTTCCAACCCTGACAATCACAGCACCGTTTGGTCCCCCACAGTCACACACAAGTCACATTACAACATCGGCAGGTGGGGCAAAGTCAGCGTTGTTCTGCTGCCCTGAGCCAGGGTGCGTGGCAGCTTTCAGCTCAGCGAACAAGCTAGAAGACCACATGGACGTTGGAGAACACTGTAAAGAACTGGAGCGGGAGTCTACATACGACAAAATACGCAAGCAGTGGGCTCAAGCTGTGACTGGAATAGCTCATGGCCCTGGCCTAGCCTCACAGTCACTTGGAGAAGGATCCGGAGTTGGCGTGGGGGGATCCTCCCGAGTTGTCAATGAGGGCTGGGCAATCCGGACTGTGAAAGGCGGCCAACGGATGTCAGACAGGATGAAAACCTATCTGACGGACATTTTCAATCAGGGGGCTACGTCTGGGCAGAAAGCCGATGCTGTGCAAGTGGCCCATGAGATGCAGCACGTTAGGGGAGCTGACGGGAAGCTCTTGTTCCAGCCCAGCGAGTGGCGCACAGCTAAGCAGATTACAAGCTATTTTGCAAGACTTTCAGCAGCACAAAGGCAGAAAGAAAGCACAGAATCTGAGGCCGCTGACATGGAAGCGATAGATGAGGAAAGTGAGTGGCAAGAGCTGCGAAAGACAGTGTATACTAGCATTGACTACAGCCATCCTGTCATGTTTGAAGACATTAACTTGTGCGAACTGGCTAAAACCAAAGGTCTCAAATCACTAAAGCTAAAGCAACTAAAGTGCATATCAGATCATTTCCATCTACCCATTACAGGTTCCATGGCAAGGAAAGTCTCTTTCATACAGGTATTAGAGAACATCCTATCCACATGCACATGTGCAAGATTTTTTTTGTAATTTGACAGCATAATGACAGCATGAAGGTTCGTAGCATAATTTTAACAACCTTTAACAACATGTGAAGTTCAAGGCCTGGCCAGAATCTGTCACCAATTACAGTTTAAAATTTACTTCAGATCCAGCTTATTGTACCAGTCCAACAAAACTGAACTTGTGCATTTGTGAATATGCGTTTCAACAGTGCGTTGGTGTATTTTGCAGATAGTGTGCTCCATTGTAATATGGTTATACATTATGTTTGTTTTTTGTTTGTGTCTTTATTTAAAGGCTTGTAGGCTTGTCATAGACTTGATGTTTATGGTCTGTCCTTATGGTGATAGATGAATGAACAGTCATGCGTGCTAAGAAATCATTGGCATACTACAGTTTGTCCTTAATAGTATATCTGTAATTGTACGTAAGGGGTAAAACTGAAGTACAATGTACATGTATTCTTTTCAAAATAGCCTTATAATTGACCTTTGTTATGGTATTATTTCTAGAATTTTCAATATGTTTGAAGTAGTTCTGCATCCATGTGCCCTGTGTATTAAATAGTTTTGCATTTTTGGAGTCCTGGTAACCCCCATGTACAGCCTTTTTTCATTGTGTAGGACATGTAAGTTATAAGCATTGATTTGGCAAGGCACCAACTTAATGACATTAGAAAGCAAAAATGAAAATGTGTAAAATCAGCATAATTCCTTTGTCAAGTAACCTTATGTCCCCCATACAGAGCCCCAAATTGATATTTCTAACTTATTGTAGCCTTTTATGATAGTTATGCATGGTTTCCAAACAGTTACACAAAAAATTGCCATAACTTACCCCCATAGCGACACATCATTACATCATTTGATATAGACCAAAACCTGAAAAATCCCCATAAAGACCCCCCTCTCACGGCTCGCATTATGTATGGCCCAATTAGATGACGATTGTTTTTGAATAAGTACATGTTCCTCTCTCCAACAACATTGAAACCATTCACCAGACCCACTGCGCATAGAAAATATTGCGCCTTAAAAAGGACTAAAATTCACAGAGATGAAAATTCTGCTTTTAGTGGTTCTAGTAACCCCCAAGTACACCCTCTTAAGTTCAATGTTTCATCTTCAACTTTTGGTCTGTGAAACTAGGGAACCCATGCTATATGAAACTACAAAGCTTATATTCTCATCATTATCACATTTATCAGGGTAGCCATCGCAACTTCAGTAATTTTCAGTCATAAATTGTTGGATTTTCGAGGGTCTCTGAGGGGGGTCCCATATCTCCACAACGAAAAATAGCTGGAGGGTTTTAACTATATGGCTGTTCATAGTTCCACATACCTATCACACATACAAAGTATGAGCCGATTTGGCCGACCCCCATATTCCGGCCCTTGTCTGGTTTTGCCTGGTTTTCTCGTGCAATGACTCTTAAGTGCCTTTCCCAAGGCATCGACAAGACATCGAGGCATATCAGGAACTACGAACCGTTAACCAGGGGCTGCTAAGTGCTGGGCGAAACGTCCTATCCATTGCGCACTGTCACTATGAAACCCTAAGGACACGTAATACATAGCACAGCGCACACAGAATGATCAATGTTTCAGAAACACTGAAAATTGATATTTTTTCTTTTAAATTTGTGCAAGCATGTCTTTGCAACATTCGAAATGACTCCTATCTTAGTTCTGAAACCTGCAGCATATCTAGACAGTGGTAAAGGGGTATAAAACGTCCAGGTAAGATATAAAAAAACTTGTCAGCAAATTTGCATTATAATCCTGATGCAATTTACTATGACTACGAATCTGTTATCTACATCAAGATACATGCCAGAAGATCATGACATCGTAACCTTCGTCTTGTAAATCATACGTTATAACACATCTATTGATAATATCAATTATAAAATGGCATGATATATCGATCAAAATGTTAACGTTGTATACATTAATGAAAAGTCCTGAAGAATACAGACATTTCAGAAAAGTACAAGACAAGACACAAGAAAAGTAAAAGTCACTTGGGTGAAACGGTACGGAATGTTAAAGAATTTTCCATGATGACTGTACATGTGCTGCCTTCTTGCACAAAAGGTCAAGCATGCATAGATTTTGTGCAAACTTGAACATCATTTTGCCTTTTTTTACGTAAGTAGAAATATCATTTTGATATCATAATATATAATTATTAGACTGGCACATGAAGTGTTTGAAGTCAAACATAAAAGTAACATAATCTACAAATATGGACATTTATAGCGAATAAAGGAACGGCGTAAAATATAAAAGTATATAATTTATAAAATATTTAAATGGTCCTTTTCAAAATCCATAGCTTCCTAATCATCTTGCTAGAATATGGTTAACTTATCTATCTATAAGAACCATAATATCAATTCATAAGAACTAATGTCATGGCATGTACCATGTAGTCGGAACCCGCGACAGTTGATCGCCATTAAAGTTACCTCTAAAATCATAAAAGTATACGATTTAAGTGACTAAATTTACAAATAAAATTACCCTGCAACGTACACTATAGCGTATGAGTAGCCAGTGGCTAATCATAGTGACCCTTTTACGTGCGTAAATATTTTGAATCAACTTGTGAACTCTTTCACGATGTCCCGGCGCCTTTGGTGTCACTGTCCGTGTCTTACTTCTTAGTACCACCTGTAAGATACAGTAAACTTGTTAGAATTTAAATATTGAAGGAAGCCTTGTTGCGTTCATGAACTTCTGTCACACATAGCCGACCATGGTCACTCCTTGACCTTCTCCAGACTATGCTGGGTGCCATGATCGTAAGCATACAAGGTTCTATCTGTGGTTGAGATTTGGTGGGTGAGGTTGCTCACTATAATCTTTAAATTTCGTTCGATTATGATAAATCAAACTCGGAGAAGTCATATTCTTATATGCAAACAGAATATATGGGGAAATGGTTAAAGGCTACTCCCAACGACATCCGCGCGCACAATGGTTTTCGCTTGTTCTTAAAAAAATGTGGCCACATGTTACATAGCAACCCTGGTCCATCAGAATTGCGTGTTTGCCAGAGGATCTGCCCTCCAGGGTAAGAAGGCACATGGTCAGAGCATGGGACCGTAGTACCCCTTAACCTTCTTTAAACAAGAAGAGCAATATAAACTGTTTAACATGATTGAAAGTACGATTTCTCTTACAATCTTATTGGAAGGGACATAAGACAAACAAAGACTAGGAAAGAATGGTCTGGATGTTTAGTTCTGTGGATTAGCAGTATTTCTTTGAGGCTGAATTTTTCTTTTTTCGCCCGCGCATTAATTTTGGTGTCTCCATAGGATGTCATCTATAAAATCAAGACGGTTTGGCCTAAGTCTGTAATAAAATAATATCAAACAGACGGCTCACCCAGCTGACAGATGTAAGGCAGCCTCAGCTCACAGTCCACGCAGTACCAACGGCTCAGCTTGTTCGTCCTCCATAGCGACACACAGTCCCTGATTTCGTGAGGGCTGTTAGACTTGAACTTATTGTAGCCTCCCAGCTTGGTGCCGTCATTCCACATAAACTTTTCCTCCTCATAAATGTCATCCAGGCCAATCCAGTATTTCCTGAAATGTAGATGTAGTGAAAAGGAGAAGCAATGGTTATTGAGTCTGGAATAGATAAATGATAAGCTATAGGTGAACAGGTCCCAATAAGATAACAGTCGTTTCGCTACATTGTCAGTTCGCCAAATCGTTTTGGTGCATGACACAAGTTGCTTTGCTACATTTTTGAATGTAATCTTCTAGATGCACACACGGCATTAAAAAGGTTCCTGCAATCACGTATGACTTCTATCTTAGCAGGCTGTCGCCCTATGTCCGTATGTCATACAAGATACAGCAAACGGTACTGATGCAAACCAATCTGCCTCCTAAATCATTATGCTAATCCCACCAGTTGAGATGTCACACCAAGATAATGTGGCAAAGGTAGAACTCCTGGATCAAACAGGTGTTTCATTCATGTCTATCTAGAGAAATATCATTCAAATGTAGCGATACTACCTGTGCCATGTTGCGAAACGACTTGGTATGTAGCGAAGCAAATTGTAGCGAACTGAAAACGTAGTGAAACGACCAGTAAACCCCCCAATTAACATGAATCTGTTAATGAAAATAATGTATGTATATATTCTATGTGTTTAACGAAAAAAAAGTGTTTACCTTTGCCTTTTTTTCTTCAGTAGGGATAACATAAATGTCTGCATATCGTCGTCTTTGATCATGGCCAACGTGCCCCTATTCGACTCGCACTCCAGCTTGGCCTTCTCGTAGGTCAGCCGCCTTTTGTGCTTCCTTGGGGAATACCAAAAGCACTGGTTCTGGTAGATGCCGAAGGTCCCGGAAGGGTGTAGTTTAGGGTACCGCTCGGGGCAAGCTGGAGGTTAAACGAAAGATACGCAAGGATAGTTACTGTCATAATATAACAACTACGGGCATCTTGCTCGGTCATTGTTGGATGATGATTCTTACCAGACAACTTGTGACCAGGTACTTTATGAAAATTAAAACTATGACGGATTGCAAGTTTACCTCCATTGAATTCAAAACAAATCGATTTCTGTATCATTGCATACTTTTGCATCCAGTTCCATCCGGATCCGCTAAACCGTCTCCTATGTAACCATCCTCACAGACACAGGTGGCACCGACGTCAGGGGCTGGGTTGTCCGTGCAGGTGGCTTTAGGGTGACATGGGTTTGGCGAACAGCCGTCTTCATCTGTATAGTCACACAAATTTTATAAGTTGCAAATACTGTAAATGCAGAAACTTTCGCGGTGGTTTAATAATCGCGGTTTTCGCGGTGGTCGCTTCACCACCGCGAACATTTTTCCATAGCAGTGCATGTTGCTACCGTGAACTTAAAACCACCGCGAAAAGTCCCTTTTCCCACTAACGCGAAATTAAATCCCCGCGAACTTAAATGCATTTACAGTACGTGAAGCTGTTTTAGATCTTAGAGTGTTCTCATAATCTGGTGTTGGCTGTAACATAAAGTCAAGGTCAAGACAGAAGGAAGTAGAGTAGAAACAGTACATTTCGCTTTTATTCTTCAGAGTAGAGGAATGTTTCAGCGTTGCCTCATTGAAGAAATACCTAAGTTACATGTAGCTAAAAGGCAGGAGACGTTTACAGCAACCGGGCGATGAGATAAAAGTCTATGGACCACTTTCAATCGCGCTCAGCGTGAAAGATACAAACGTCGTTACGTCGTCGTTATACCCCCCTCACATTATATACGATCTTCGGACGTTCTTCGCGATCGCAGGAAGGTCGGCTGATTTTAAGATCTTAAGATGGTCTTGCGTATTTTTCGCCTCAAAACTGTCCCCCTCACATATACGCGAGGCTCGTGAGATCGACGGTGAATAAATCTATGATAATGAACCTCCCATGACCTCTTGCACGCGGACAAGGTAACACAAAACGTTCCTCAAAAAAGGCAAGAGATCAATAAATGTTGCTTATTTTGTTGTCGTAATCTTTTCAACCAATGAATGGAATGCGCGGGCATAATAGAAATGACGCAAGAAAAGAAAGTGTGTCACAAAGCCAGCCTACATACTACCACAGCGGCCACAATGTTAGAATTACCCTCACATTCCCAGAAATTCAATATTTGTAAACAAACGGAAGTTGGGCGAACGTCGCCCGAACGTTGCCCAACTGACGGGCGTTCGCCATCCGATTTGCGCTCGATGATTAATAACTATGTCTTTGCTCGCCTATCGGTCTTCAATCGTTGGATTGACGCAAGACTATTGACCGATACCCTTGCAAGGTACGCACGATTTGTACGCACAATCTGCGACTCGGTAACGAGCTGGGCGATTTTGGAGATTTCCTTCGACTAGTCGCATATGTTAAGAACATGTTTCGCTGCACCCCGACCGTCGTAAGACTCCTGAAAACTGCCGGCGATCCGTAAAAATCGCAAGATGATCGTGAGAACACCGGACGTCTTACTCACGAAAATGTCATTCAGAGTTCGTAAACTAGTCTTCCGATCGAATCGCGCCTATTGTGAGGGGGGTATAAGAGACCCAGGGTGGCAAAAGAGTGTAAAATGTAGAAAGTAGTACGTAAACCATCATCGGGCTTACCTGAACATGCTGGCGGTGGGTTGTCTGGCACTCCCCCGAGGCACCGGAACTCGGCAGCCCCTGACATGGCGTACCCGGGGTCGCACGTGTAGATGTGAATGTCCGGGGAATTGGCGCCGCACTTCTGCACATGAGCGTTCTCAACTTCCGCTGGTTCGCCGCAAGGCTCGTCTGCAACATATTTATGTCATGTTCAGGCATAATCATAAATGGAGAACCTGCAAGACGAGCAGATTCTTATGATCCAATGTTGAGACACTTTTTCTGAGAATGCGCTTTATTATCTCCATGAAAAATGAAGACATAGTTTTGGGTGTGTCTGTCTGTATGTCTGTCTGTCTGTATGTTTGTGTTTCCGGATATTTGTGGTCAGCATAACTCAAGAACCTCAGGATGGATTGCCATGATATTTAGTATGTATGTATGTAGGTGTTGGAAAGATGAAGGTCAAGGTCAATTTTGGGCCCCCTGGTATATGACCTTGGTACTGCAGCAGATATTCCGTTTTTGTATCTTTTGACCTGGATGTGCTATGATCTTGATTTTTTGGTGGTAGATAGCTTGTTGGTTCTGCTTTGCACCTCTATTTCCTAAAAGCAACTCGGAACGCTGTGTATGTGTCCCTAATATAAGGTATGCGGCTACTAATTGTGCGAAGCAAAGACACCCCAAGATTACCATTTTGGCAACGCCTCTGGGGAAGAGTCGTTTTTCAATTAAAAATGCTGAATATCCTACAGGTAATTTTACAAACGACAAAATGCAACTGCTTTACTTCAAAGCAAACAGAGCATACAGTGCCAGAAAGCACTATAGAATGATTGTTGCCGTGTCGTTAAATAGGCATGTACTGTAGTACCTGCAGGGATCTCCTCCCAGAACTGCAGGTTGATACCGGGGATGTCCTCACACGCCACCATGTCGGCCACGTCAGTCAGACGGAACACGTCACGTGGCAGCCGCGTGATCCCGGTGTTGTCACAGATGACGCGCGCTAGTGTCACTCGACTGATTTCGGCACGCTGTGCTGGCGTGAAGACACCATCACTCTGATACCAGAACCTGAAAATGGAAGACATTAGTATATGATGAGACTCACTTTAGATAATACAAAAGCTCAGATTGCATCCATAGCTTTGAGTATTACATTCTCCTAAACAGAGAAATCCAACGGCACCAGCAAACCGCCTATTGTCTGTACTCTGCTATCTCAACCGTCACCATCAGTTCCTGTGGGCGTCGCCACAAACCAGCTGACAGAGAATCAGAGAACAGGACTTTCAGTTTTCAAAAGGGATATCGCATCTTATATACGTAAACTCATTAGTATTTATAAGCAGGGCGGTCAGGAACTGATAGTGACGGTTGAGATAGCAGAGCATAGACGATAGGCGGTTTGCTGGCGCCGTTGGATGTGTTTGCGTAGGAGAATGTATTACTACGTCACAAATCTGTCATTTTTGCATTACCTGTCCCCGTCGCGGAGTGCCTTGAACTGCTCCGCCATCATGCACCTGAAGGTCGGCCCAACTCTCGCGCCATCCTCGTGATCCTCCAGCAGGGCCGCAGGCCAAAGGTCAATGTTGTTAACGTCACCATATACGTCAGCCAGTTTGCCACGTACGTCTGAGTTGGAGATCTCACCAGACAGGTCGTCAAAGGATTCTGTGAATGAAAATTAGACAAAACGCATGTTGTAGCGGTTAGATTTTTGGTACATCTAAGGAATTTAGAGTGTTCCGATTGAGCCCAATCATTAAGTTTCCGGTCGAAGACTTTGTACCCCTTTCCTAGATCCCACTGATTCAATGCTTCCACTTTCCCTTCATCCGCGCGATTATCAAGAATCGGATGGAAATGGGAACGTCGGTTCTTTATAGATATTCTTTGCAAGACATTGTAACAAAATGTGTCCATCTGTCGTTTGGGTTCGTCTTCAGAGATAAAACAACATTCACCTGATCTTCTCAACTTGAGTAAGATACTGAGGCCATTGAGATGTCATTCTACAAAATTTACCAGTAAGTTGAGTGACCAAATGCATTAGCTAGCTACATATGGATATAAATACGTAAACATCCTTCAGCTTTTTCCATCCATGCGCTAGGCACGAAAACTGATACTTAAGCACGCTTAAACCTAACGTAAAGGATACTTAAATGTACTCTCATCTCACCTGCCCGAGGAAGGTTGCAGAAGACTCTCCAGTCGTTGTAGAAAGGAAGACCATGGTCACGGCCGCGCTGAGTGTTCAGAGAGGCCAGATCCAGCGCTATCTGGTTCATCAGCGCGAAGAGTTTCTGGGAGAGCTCCTCGTGCATTACCTAGGAAAGCAGCAACAACAGCAAACTAGTCTTGAATGTAGTTAATGGCACATTCACATTCTCTCTCATCCATGTTCAGACATTGATATTTGCAATTGATGTTTGCAACAAAGGTAGAGCTACAGTCATAGTTTGCCTTCATAAGGACTGTGGCACGTTGGCGGCGTCGCTGCACACTAGTGGGAGTATCATGAAAAACGTACAAGTATCTGACTAAAAAATAACAAAACACGCAATGCGTTAAAAGATTCGACATCAAATTTATTGAGTGCTCCATCAAATAGCTCGGCAACCTGACCGCACCATCAGAGAAATACCCGCCTATCATGATAGCAACAGGCTCTGTTAAGCTAAGGGCACAACCCGCCGTACGTGCAAATACGTGCTTTCTACGTGCCAAAACGTGGGAATCTTTTGGAATCCGTAAGTGGTAAGTACCGCCTCCGTACGAACTCGTAGGGAATCCGACGGATTTTGGAGCACGCAGACACGCAGTAGAACTTTACGTGCAGGCAAAACTTTGTGTGCCATCGGGCTGCGGATTCGCCCCCCGTACGTGCCAGTACGGACGACGCGCTTGCCCTGTACAGCCTGAACGTTTTCAGAAATACGTGGCGGACGTGGCCTCCCAAAAAAACGTACGGACAAATTGCACGTACGGTGGGTGGGGCCCTTAGCTTTAAAGGGGCAGGTCTGTGTGCACAGGTTTGAGCACAACCTGCTTCGAGTTATCCGGGAAGATTGCACAAAGCAATAAGGATAATATGATGGTTATGGATTCCCTAGCTGTTGCCCTACATGTAGTTGAACTACATATCATATATTATTAATAGGAATAGAGAGACTCGGGACCAATATTTTGGGGTGGATAGGTAACTGTGTTGTTGTAGCTTCATGCCACAACAAAGCTGACCCAGTGAAGAAAATGTGTGCTAAGATAAGTCCTTACGTCTGTAGGAGTGACCAGCTTGGCGGATCCTCCGATGAGTCCCCTCACCACCGGGTCTATGCCGCTCTCCCGCATGATGCGCCACGGCGAGAAGAAGGCATCGTGGAGTGCGACATTCCCGATTACCGGGTCCTCCTCGTAATTCTAAGACCAGAAATATGGAAACGCGTTTTATTTTGTCTACCTTCTGTTCCTCAGTTTCTGCGAAGAATTTGAAGTTGTTGGACAAAATCCGGAAGTGAGGCCGTGGATGATACAGACTAAGGCCTACGTGACATTACCTTGGGGCCCCGCACGGTGTCTAACCGATGGCAACAATTGTCCTGTTTATTGACCGGAGAACCCGTCAGCTGCCCTGGCGGTGTTCCTCGGTTGCTCAACGGATGCAATGGTTTGTAATGTAAGAAGGTTGGGCCTCTGTCCGGGCGGGTAACGTCGGGGGCCCTGTCGATGTGTTCACGATGAGTTGACGGATTGGATTTGGCGTATTTTTCTGCCCGGGCCCCTGGTTGATTTAAGTCCGACTTAAAATCAACCGGGGCCCCTCCCGAGCCCTAAAGTAGCCCGGAAGCCATCGGGGGTCTTACGGAGCCCCGCCCGAAAGTAAAAAAAAAATCAGCCCCTAACCTACCCGTCCGGGCCCCTTTGTGGAAATGTGACGTTAGCTTAAACATGGATTGATATGCAATAATGGTTGCGGGCGGAGGAGTGTCAGTCTGTCGTTCAGAATAGTTAGTACTTACCTCATCAAAACGCCTGACCGTTCCGC
The DNA here is from genome assembly GCA_019207045.1 of Branchiostoma floridae x Branchiostoma belcheri. Taxonomy (NCBI): domain Eukaryota; kingdom Metazoa; phylum Chordata; class Leptocardii; order Amphioxiformes; family Branchiostomatidae; genus Branchiostoma; species Branchiostoma floridae x Branchiostoma belcheri. Next base: position 25,393,812 of record CM033025.1, on the reverse strand, counting down.
TTATGGCGGCGTGGCCGAACCTGAAGGCGGCAGTCGCGAACTCGTTCCGGGTCGAAGGGTTCACGTTTGGGTCGTAACCGGTGTGTTCCCCCATCTGGTCCATTCCTGGATAATGATTTTATATTTAACAGAAGTATCTGTGAGATTCTACTCTTTGTATCTAGAGCTTGCTCAAAACCTGGTCGGCAACTAAGTTCAGCAAACCCCGACTAGAACACAGAATAATGTCGGTTTAAGTTAAAGGTAGCAAACCTCCCAATGGCTTATTCATACCAAGCTCAAAACTACAATTTAGTTGCCACAAGGCGGTTGTAGCTGATGTTGGAGCCATTTGGGTGTAACAGCCTTGTAATAATGATAAATTACCTCACCTCTCTGACCAAGGATTTTGGGGAGATACTCGGTGAAGGTGATGTGCTGCATCTCCGAGCCGACGATCTTACGGGCCTCCTGGTAGATCTGTTCTCCGTCCCAGTGCGGATTGATACTCTTCAGCTCCCGGGCGAGTCGGTTGTGCTCGCGGACCCAGGTGGTGTGTGATGCGATCAGCGTGTTGACCTCATTATTCCGAGTGTCGCCCGCAAGGAAGCATGGAACGATGTCCCCTCCATTTGGATCCTTAAGTGTAGTTTGTTAGGTCATATAAATGAGGGTGGTTGACATGAAATGACTGCATTTAGTCTAGCGGTTTATTGAAATGATAGCCAGAATTAATGTGTCAATCTCGTAGTTAAGATTTAAGGCCTAGGTCCCAATTAACAACCACTGGCCCGACCGGGTAGCTTTCGCAAATGAAAAATATTATTAGAAAGGAAACAAAATACACAAAGTAAAAAAAAAAATAGTCATGAGCATAATTTCTGTATTTTCCTTGGTAAACACCGTTATATTTCGCTTCCACAAACATCCCGGCCTGGCCCCGTTTCGGAAATAGGACCTAAACCTAATCAACACTTGTCTAAACAGAGACGATCCTTTTACCGAGATTCATCGTCCTCTTGCTAAGTCATAACTGTCTTAGGCTGTTTTATGTCACGAGTGCTCTGATTGGTTCCCACTGACCTGATTGCAGGAGGACACCTCCTCGTCCTGGAAAGGCAGCAGGTCCATTCCTGAGCTGATGTCTGCTCCCTCCTGAACCCGCAGCAGGCCGTCGTCGGTACTGAAGTCACGTAGTCTGACAAAAAGACGAATAACAGTTATCACATATCAATGATGTGAACCAAACAGCTCCGGCTCTCCGAAACTGAGATAATTAAAAACATAGCATACTATATATGTTGGGGACAGGGGTGGGTACCGATAAAGAAAATAAATTGAGGTCCAGAGTATTAAGTCCGGACCTGATTCAGTATGTGAAAACTTGCGAATTGACGGTACTCAAAACAATGGTCCATTTCACTACAAGGAAATCTTGTTTTGTGGAGAATTCGACTAAGACTGGCGTTTTAAGATCCTATGAGCTCGAGGCATACTGCCTCTGTAGTATTGAATTTAAAACTTGGTATAAATGTACTCTACTTCGGTCTTGTTATTTTCGTCGAGCGGTAAGCGCCAAAGCATGTGAATGCCTGATCAAGTAATCTGTTCATTTTCCAATAGGTCCAATATCCGGTCCACCTGATTTTTTCAGGTCCGGTTTTTCCGGACCGGTCCAATAAGAAAAACCGGTTTTGTACCGGTACCACCACCCCTAGTTGGGGCTAAAGCCATGCGAAAACTCGTATATCACCTCCTGCGAAAACCATGCGAAAACTCGTATATATTGACGCAAACATAAACGCAACTTCAAAGTGCTACTTATAATATTATTCTTTGTTCGGTTTCGCGATTTGCAGTGCAACGCACTTGTGTCATTTTGCAAAAAAACTGTACTGGATAGCTACCATTTAGAGTGCGGCATGTATTTACGTCATCGTAGAATACGCATGCGTGGAAGTAGAATCGTGGGATACGACATATTCATCTTTTGTTCTGAAAACGGAAGTGTGTGCACCATAAGAAATTTTCGGAAACCTGTGAGTCTGTGCATGTTTGGGATTATGCCATAAAAGTACATTCCAAGTCGTTTGGAAACTCACGACTGTGCAACGTCGAGTGTCGAGCCGTAGACGTTGGAGGCGTCGATGAAGCTGGTGACTTGGTTGATCTGTTCGCGGGCTATGGCGGTGTTGAAGAGTGAGGACGTCTCTCCTGTCCCGCACACGGCGCTGGAGCGGGTGAACGGCATACAGGCCTAGGTAGCACAGGGAAATCACAGATACTCATTCTTCCTAGAAGACATTGTTCTATGCCTTATTCACAATATTAGTGTTGTTGGATCAAGTAGAATATCGAATCCCGCACCTTCTCCAGAACGTTGTCTATGCGGGGGTCGTCATCAGGAATGGGGATGGGGAAACACGGCATGATGTTATCACAGGTCTCTTCACACGAGGTCGAGTTCATCCTGAAAAGAACAACGGATAAAAATGGAAGCTAGAACATGTCATTGAATAAAAACGGTTGGCAGTGAGTCAAGGATTAGCATGCACATGTAAGGCCGGTGGTTGATGAGTAGAAGAGGCAATAGCAAGGTCGGCTTCTATTGTGCAACTGATGGTTTATGTAATTCGTTGGATGTATCATTGATTGGTCAACAGTGTTAACGTACCACAAATCAACAGTAACAGTGACAGTCATTTTACACTCCACTTACGAAGGCAAAGCTTTGAACGGTGCTGACTAACCCGGGTGTGAACATGGTACGCCCCACAGCGGTTGCTGTTAGATCTGTATCGTGGTCCAGGAACTGTCCCCACTGTGTCAGCATGTGGGTGTAGTCAGGATCGTCCACGTTTTGTGCTGTGGTCATCAGCTATGTATATAAACAATGACTTATTCCAAAATGTGAAATGATGCTTTATGGCTTGGTCACATAGGTCGTGCAAAAGTAGTACGATCGCTAACTTCGGGCCTTTTGGAGGGTAAATTGTATGTCTCCTGCAAAGTTCAACTGTCTTGGTACACAAAAAGCTGTTTTGGACCGGATCCATGTCGGTTGTTGGTTCTGTCACGGCCTGCTTGAAAATTCTATGGCATCAAAATCGTACGACGATCGCACGACCTATATGACCGGGCCCTTAGTCACTGGCCCTGGGTCTCATTTTATGGTAACAGGAATCAACATCTGTTGTAATGTGGTTGTCTTATTGCAGGGAAAAAGCTCGCCCGACGAGTCTGCGAGCTCCAATTTTCGGTGAAACGACCGGAACACCGGCGCCCTCTCGATTATCGCGCGATTTAAAAAAAAACGGTAGCGATCTTTACTTGTCGTAATTCCCAAAATTTCAGCGATTTTCCGAAGGCAATTTTTCTGAGATCTTTGGGGTAGTACGATTTCGTTTGAAGATAAAATGATTCGGTTCAATTTGTCGCTTCCTGTACATACGTAGCTACCTTACTAGTATTATGCAATGTAACCATGGTTGCTGTTCAAACTACTGTTATATGACTTATATCCAGTTGATTGTCATTGTTGTTCCAAGCGTAAGACGGTGTCGCAAGTGTTTAGAGACTTCAATAGTCGTTGACAATTCTTTAGCAAGTCATTCTCATCGACATGTCTATTTGATTTAGTTTCAGACATACCTTGTTGGAAACATGGCGGACACTGGGCAGGGTGAATCCGTTATACTCCCGAGACTTGTTCCAGCCCACGGGCTCGTTCCACTGATTCTCGTAGATCGGCGGCAGGAAACGCTTAAAGGGCGTGAGTGAAGAGCCCCACAGCGGATTCTCCCTGTTATTGCAGGTTCCGTCGATGGTGCGGTACTTGCTGGAGAGGCAGTCAGAGGAACAGTTGACCCGGGTCACGGAGCGTGCGCAGCCGGAGAGAGAGGCGATGGTGTTGAGCTGCTCTGGGGAGATTAGACTGCTAACTGCAGGAAGGTCTGTGTGATAGGAAAAATGTTTTTAAGTTCTTTTCCGTTGTTTTTTAAGAGGCGGTTTGTTAGGAAATTGCCCCTCACGAAGCATGGACAAGATGTCAAATCTGATGCACATCATATATTAAAAAGTGGTCGTTTTCATTCACTACCTATGATTCTTCCTGTAAGGTGAATTATTTACCTTCGATCATCTTAGTCACGCTACGTCTAGCATTGACCTCCTCTCCCACCAGCTGAATGGTAGTCTCCGCAATCTTCCCCGCCCGGGCTTCACGCTGTGCTCCAGGGCTCATCTGTCCGAACATGCTTAGGAAGTCAAACGGCGTCACTACTCTGAAAATTTCCACAAAAAAAAGAGAAAAGAAACACAAAAATCATTTTCCTAGAAAAGGTTGCCTCTACAATCACTAGGCTCAGAACTTACCGCGAATCAACACACTTCGTATGGACCTTTCGACCGATTCCTTTACCTGGTAAGAATATGTTGTACTGTGGGTAAAGCAGGGACAAACAACATCATTACCATGACAACATCGTTCAGATCGGACACAATGCACATGCGCCACAGTTGCGTTGCCATGGTAATGGTAATGTTATTTGCCACCATTGCGAGCCAGCAAACATTAGGGTATGCCAAAAGGTTCATGGTAAACGCTGTACTGGCTCATACTGTTCATATATATCAGAGAAGACATGAACTCCTTATCCGGTGTAAAATCTCACTAAGCCTTGACATGAACGTCTAGAATCACATTCTTCCAGCTTTTAACCAAGAAATTTGAAGTTGTCCCTGAGAGAGGCCCCTGTGGCCTGGTAATTAAGGATAAAGTTACATTTCCACAAAGTGACCAGGCTGGGCAGTTTTAGGGAACGAATAGTACGATATAGAAGACAACAAAAACACAAAAAGGACCAAAAAGATCAACAGAATGCATTGTGCATCTTCCTACGCATAAATGTTAATCTTTCCTTTCCGCAAATAGCCCGGCCGGGCCCCGGGTAAGAAATGTGACGTAAGCCTAACACAGTATATTCCTCTTCTTCCTTACCTGTTTGGGTCATCGTGTATCTCCTTATTTCTGTTAATGACCGTGTCCACACGCCTTGTAGCTTCATTCAGGCAGTCCATGACGAAGCGGTCGCCGGGGAAATGCTCTTCCGGATCCAGTAATACTAAGAGATAACATGACGTGTATATTATTGTACCATTTTCCTCGCATACATCTCCATAGTATATCTCGCATAGTCAAATTCATAACGTATTGATATAGGTTGGGCTACATCCGAACATTTGTCACGGTCTAAAGAATGTATAGCATGATATATCGAAGAGTGGACTGGTAAGAAAAATACGCAGCATATCATTCCAACTGCGCATGCGCAGCGAAGGGTATTATGGGTGGTAGGGTTTTGAAGGTGCCAGAGAGATAAACAAAACACGTCTATATCAAAAATGGTTTGCACAAAAACTGTTTAAAAGCTACGGGCCTTTACCTCTGGCTTATTACCCCAAATTCATCTGCTTCTCATTTGCATGCGCAGTTGGAACCATGGACAGGATTATTGTAGGCAAAATCACAGTATAAGTTGTTTACAGACAGGAGGGTCTAACTCTGGGGGACACAGAGATAAAACTACGTAGCATAGCTTTAAATAATGGAAATCATGGTAGAAAGAGGCGGTCAAAAATCACCTGCCTGAGTTTTAGAACATAAAAAAAACTTACGTTGGCATGGTTGTTCGGCCTCGTAAGTGTAATTTGAGCGTTAAACCAGGAAAAAGTTTACGGCAGAAACACGTGAAATATGACCATAACATACATAGGGGCCTTTTGACCCCTCTTCACTGCCTGTAAAGAACATCAAAACACCTAACTTCTAGAGCTTACTCCAACCACAAACATTGTCAAAATCTTTTTACAACACAATATAGAGGTAAAAATCATTACCTGTGATATGCAGCTGCAAAATCCAAACATTTCCCAAGAAAAAACATTCTACAGGTACTTTTACTAAGCATATGCTAGAAGTTGGAATACCGAATTTTGTACTACAGACTGTCGAGCGACTATCTATATATGGCTCTACAACTCACCACAAGTTTCCTTGTAATCCGGACAGCAGTCATCCCTGTACGTACAGTCCGGCTCGCAGTAACATAATTTGCCATCGCCTGTTTTTGTGAAGCAGTCAGTAACACCTTTATCACAGCACCTGTAGCCACGGCACCGCGCTTCTACCGACTCCAACAGGCTCGGAATGAAAAGTAAATAAAGGGGCAACACAGTGATTGGCGACATGGCTACCTACAGGACAAATGTAATCACGAAAAAACGATGGTAAGTGTACATTGAATTCGAAGGCTTTAAAAGACCAACTTGGTTGGGATGCAAGGTGAATATAGGGACATGTTTGTAACCATGTGCGGCATATCCACTAAGCTGGTGTGGCAACTTTTGTAATTTCTGGTTGACGGAGACGGTAGTAAAAGTAGCACTGCTTGTTCTTGTTACCATTAACTTGCTAAACTTGTCTCAAAAAGCTTTGAAATTGTAGTTTGGCTGATTTTTTTCAACCTTTATTTAGCCTTGATTTACATACAAAGTAATCCCTTCGGCCTGAGCCGGTTTTCAAGGGTTCAAGGTTTGGAGGAGGTGAAAGTGGACGGTGGATTGTGTTAGACATCGAGGTAGACAATTTACATTTTTGTCTTGAACTTATATGCTCCAAATGATGACTGTCCGTCCTTTTTTAAGGAATTAGAAGAAGCTATAGATACATTTGAGATTAGTAATGAACATTTAGTTGTGGTGGGAGATTTTAATACAGTACAGAATTCAGCCATGGATAGATCAGGTGCTCGACTTCGAAATTATCACCCTAACGCACTAGAAGCTATTTCGGAGCTAAAAGGAAAATTTGACTTGTATGATGTGTGGCGTTTTAGAAACCCTAATGTTGTTCGATATACGTGGCGTCGGGGGCTCTATGCTAGTAGACTAGATTATTTTCTGATATCCTTTTCATTATTAAACAGAGTTAATAAGTGTTCTATTGCAGACAAATTTAGATCAGATCACAACCTAATCACCTTGTCTTTTGTTACGGCGGACTTCCCGCGGGGGCCTGGCTACTGGCAATTTAATCAATCCCTTCTTGATGACAAACTTTTTCTTGTACAGACCAAACAAATTATGTCAGAATTTTTCGAAAATAATGTCAACACCGCAAATCCTCAAGTTGTTTGGGATGCGGCGAAGTGCTTTTTTCGTGGTCACTGTATTAAATTTAGTAGCTGGAGAAAGAAACAATACCTGATGAAAGAAAAAGAACTTATTGACGAAATTAATATGTTGCAGAGTCAAATTGATAGTGCCGCCTCTCCCCCACCCGCCCAACTAGAAGAATTAAATCATAAACAAAAGTTATTAGAATCTTTATATAATGAACGTCTTAATGGTATCTTGTTAAGGTCTAAATCACGTTGGATGGAGCTGGGGGAAAGGTGCACCAAATATTTTATAAATCTAATCCACCGTAATTATACAAGAAAAAATATACAACGACTCAAAAGGCCCTCGGGTGAGGTAACATGTAATCCAAAAGACATTCTTTCTGATCAGGTTAATTTTTATTCTGAACTGTACTCTTTTGAAGATATTCCAATGCCTCTTTCTGATGTAAATTGTGCTGGTTTTTTCCCCGAGGTCGAGGACTACGATAAACGTTTATCAGACGAGCAAGCAACAGCAACTTTGTGAAGGTCTAGTAAGTGAAGAAGAATTGAAAAATGCAATATATTCATTTCAGGCTGGGAAATCACCAGGGATTGACGGTATACCTGTAGAAGTTTATAAGAATTTTTTTGATGTCTTTAAAAAGCCTATGTTAACTTGTTTTAATTATTCGTTTGTTAATGGATATCTGTCAGAAACTCAAAGAAAAGGATTGATTTCATTGCTACTCAAAAAAGACAGTAAAGGCATAGACAAGGACCCAACCGCCATGGGAAATTGGCGCCCGCTTACCCTTTTAGGTTGTGACACGAGAATACTTTCAAAATGCATATCTCTTAGAATCAAACATGTAATCACGGACATAATTGGAGAGGATCAGACTGGGTTTATTAAGGATAGGTATATAGGCGACAACATTAGAAGATTATTAGATACAATAGAGCATTACGATCAAGAGAACAAACCTGGGTTAATATTTGTAGCTGATTTCAAGAAAGCATTCGATTCGTTGAGGTGGGATTTCATGTTTGAATGTTTAGAATTCTTTAACTTTGGTCCACAACTAATTAAATGGGTAAAGGTTTTATATTAAAAAACAGCGAGTTGCGTTATAAACAATGGTTACATTTCAGACCCCTTCAATTTATATCGCGGAGTTCGCCAGGGATGTCCATTGTCCCCTTATCTTTTTCTCGTGGCGGTGGAGGTGCTTGCTATTAAGATCAGGTCTAATCATTCCATACGGGGATTAAGGATATACGAAAAGACTACAAAGATATCACAATATGCCGACGATTCAAATTTTCCGTTCGAACCAAAGTTAGAATCATTTTATGCCTTGTTGTCTGATTTAGAGCGTTTTTCCAACATCTCAGGTCTTTCTTTAAATGTAGATAAATGCAAAATATTACGATTAGGCCCCTTGAAGTTATCTAATTTTCGTTTGCCCACCCATCTACCGATACAGTGGGTTGACGGGGATGTCGACCTTCTAGGCATCAATATCCCTGTTGATTTAAACTTAATCACAAACGTTAATTTCGAACCCCGTCTGGAAAGACTAGATAGATTATTACGCCCTATGAAGAATAAATATTTGTCCCTGTATGGTAAAATTGTTATTATTAACACCTTGGTGGTTCCCCAGTTTACGAATCTATTTCAAGTGTTACCATCCCCTAATGATTCCTTTTTCAAAGAATATGAAAAGAAGATATTTTCTTTTATTTGGGACGACGGTCCGGAACGAGTTGCACGGAAGGTATTATACAATGAATTTGAAAACGGAGGACTTAATTTAAAAAACTTACGTGCATTCAACACTTCTATAAAAGCTTCATGGGTGCCTAAACTTTATTCTCATCCCGAGTGGTTCTCCTCTTGGGTAACAGTCTTCCACCCTCAACTTAGTCATAGTTTATTTCCCTTTTACCAGCTGTCTTCGGGGAAAAACCTTTGTTTAAAAGGATTTTTTTCTGAAGTGTTTATGGCCTGGTTCAAATTTCAGCAAGTAGAGCCCACGACGCCGGCAAATATACGACAGCAAGTAATTTGTTTAAACTCTAATATTATCATTGATGGTAAAACTGTTTGTATGACTTCTTTTCTGAATAGAAATATCTATTTCATAAATGACTTGCTATCCCCGAACGGTAATTTTATGTCTTATGATGAGTTCAGTATAAACTACCCAAATGCTTGTGACCAACATAGATATCTACAACTTATTTCAGCTATTCCCGGTAAATGGAAAAAAATACTTAGCACTGAGAAGCGGAAAGACCTTGTGTGCCTGCCCTTTCAAAAAAATTATAAATGGTTACGAAACATAAAGATCAACAAAAGCATGTATATCTACTTTCTTACGTCCATGAACGAGATCAGTGTTGCACATAATACTAGACTTTCTTGGTTTTATTATTTCGATAAAGATATACCATGGCGGGAAGTATTTACAAATTTATATAGATGCACTATTGATCCCGGTACTAGATATTTTCAATATCGTTTAATCAACAAATTTTTACCTTGTAACAGAATTTTACATATATGGAAATTGGTAGATTCTAGCTCCTGTTCTTTCTGTCACGATGATGTAGAGTCCTATATTCATGTTTTCTGGGAGTGTCCACACGTAGTACCTTTTTGGAATGAGGTAGAGAGTTGGCTACAAGTACAAACTTCTATAGACTGTAACCTTAACCCCTTTATAATCATATTTGGAGATACATGTCAAGATACGCCCCCCCTAAAAAATTTAATTATTTTGTTAGGCAAAGTTTTCATTTTCAGGTGTAGACGTTTAAAAACAATAAACTTCCAGGCCTTTAAAAAACTGATATCTACTTTTGAAAAAACGGAATGTCTTATTGCATCTCGGAGAGGAAAGCTGGAGAAGCATCGGGGTAAGTGGGGAACCTTGTGTTTAATTTGATTTTGTTACAATAATAATATGATAAGATGGTACGATGTATTTACATAATAATGCTAAAATGATGATAATGTTATAATAATTGTTTGAAATGTTGACATGTGTAAATGACCCAATTTTCACATATGAGGTAAACTATGATAATGATATGATATAATGTGTTACATATATGATATAATGTGTTACACATAATATTATGGTGAACTGATACGATGTGATGATTTGATAACTAAAATGATAACGAGTATAATGACATAATAACAGCTACATGATATGTACATGATGTCTTGATATGTAAGGGATGGAGGCTCTGCGTTGTTCTGTATTATTATTCATCATTGACAATAAAAAAAAAAAAAGGTTTGGAGGAGGTCAAGAGGTCAATCCATAACGCATAGTTATTTACAATAATACAAAAAAATGCTATTCCATAATCGTGTTCCCTTAGTCAGTCCATAGTTTTCTTAGTTTTCTTTTCATAGATTCTTATCCTTTTCCATATAAGAATTAGCATTCAGTCTTGTATCATTAGAAGGTCGGTCATTTTCCTCTGTGTAGGCACTCTATTGACAATAACCATGTATTGGAGCGGAGAGAAGCTGCAGCTGAATATTGTGGTGGGTACTTGGGATATCAGTGCACAATTCACCGCTTAAAAATTCGACATTGCATTGACATTCGGCGTCAGTCTGACGATTCAAATCGATTTTAAAAACATTCAAAATTCGGATGATGGTCACTATAGCACTAAAACTAAGAATAGATTAATTTCCAAGCCTCTAGCAATACGACAGGGTCTATTCTAGGCTTAAATTAAGACCCTCTGTCGATCGCCCGACCTTCCAGCGATCCAGGAGTACCCCCGAAGGTCGTCTACAGTGTGACAGGGGTATAATTAATGACATGATATATACTGTATAACGCCTTTGGCTTACCGAGAACGTTATTATTCATGGCAATCCATTCACAGCTTCTTAAATCAGAAAAAAAAACAACACAAAATACAAACACAAACCTAAAACTACATACGCCATCGAAAATAGACTACACGATGTCCTTGGCCAAATAACCGAGTACGTTATCAGTGCAATCCATTCATTCAAATTTCACATTGTCGAAGGCCGAATTAATCACCAAAAGGTCAATGAAAAATCGCCGGAGACTCAAGGCTATTTCCCACCTGAAGATTTAACCCTTCACGTTGAAAGGGGCACCTGAAAGATTTAGTCGATCTATAAAATGATAGAGAGAACACCACTTCCGGGCGCGTCACCGTCAAAAATGCCACACAGAGCTCGCAGACTAGTCAACACGCCGGTCAATTTTCATGCCGTGTGACTAGGTAAATATAGCACGAAATTAAAAAAAAAAAAAAAACTAATATGTTCACAACTATGTTCATGGTTATAGAACACCTCTAAAATCTAGAATTCGTATGAAAAATATGCCCCACCTGATCCATATAAAATGGGCGATAATCTTGAAAATAGTTCAGTGCTGACCTTTATACAAAATGAACCTTAGAGACAGTACAATGCTACACCTGGCACGACACTAATTGAGGACAATTGCACGTACCAGTCTGTCCACTTCTGAAGATGTTTAACCGCTGAATGGTCACATCTGACGTACACGATTCAGGTCGTTAGGGGTCGAAGACATTACACACATGTACAGTGCTTTACAAGGCATGGAAAGACAACAAGGTCAAGGAATTCTAGTTCTTAAAATACTACATTCTTAGACGTTTGTGTCAAGTCATGCATACTTTGACGTTAGGTGCAAGTGACTTTCACAGAAAGTTGGCTATCTACATTGTAAGCAACAATACCTTCAATCCGGTGGAATTAAATGGTGGTCTACGTGCATCAAACCATCAAAATAATGGCAGTAGTCTGGCGGAAAGGAATGATATTCTACGTATCCAGGCCTGCATTAGACCATGCAGTATGAAATCGGTGGAAAGAAGCAATCAAAGAACATACCCGACATAGGATATCAATTCAGGTATGTCCACACCAACTAATGACATAGAACAAACATTTAGTATACAAAAAAAATTGCAACCTTGTATTACAGAGGAGGTCAATTCACGGTAGTGTCACCAATTGTAGTCTGTTCAGACACAATTACCTGAACGCCAAAGGCGTTGTGACGTCAAAACTACGCTACAGTGTGCACCGCGCCTGACTCATATTGTCTCTGTCCCACTTTGTCTTTGAGGTTTGTGTACCCAGTGTGAAATCAAATCACTTGACTGACAGTGTAAGATAATGGACTTTGATATAGTGCAGTGCCGACCCAACGGGTACGAGGTTACATACTTATCTAACAGACGAACTTAGGTTTAAGGTGAATTAAGGACAGATAGTTATATTTGTAGACTTTCACAATTATGTGCTATGTGTACACTAAGCTTTTTCTAGTTAGCGAAGACAGTTGTTTAAGAAGTCTGTGTAGCCAGTGTGAAATCGTTGGACTGTCGGGTATGTAATTATGTCATTATGTGTTAAATCATGGACATGGTGCATTGACGACCCAACAACACGCAAGAGGTAACATACTTGTCCAACCCACGTGTCGGCATCTCACTCCATGCAACTGACCCCATGGCCATCTCACTTATATCCCTTAACCTCATGGGGTCATCACTGGGGACACCAGGGATTATACAGCATTTACCCTACAAATCACTGAAATGTAGGCTTGTTGATTGACATGTTACCATGCATTTTTGTTCTGTTGTAGTTAACGAGGGGCATTCAAAATGTCCCGGTCTAACCCGGAAACGAGGTGTTAGTCAAATGTCGGCGTGAACTATAAACTGTGATGCTTTCAATGCCCTTCAAAATTAAAATCATTGTGATAATTTCGGACATGCTACGTCATTGTCAGAATAACTTATATCCCCCTTCCACCAGGACGGTGCTGTGTTTTTTTTGTCCTCTCAGTCACACTTTTACATGCTGTATGGTATACCCAGTATGAAATCAAAGGTTACAGATATCCTATTTAGGTCGCAGTGAGAGCGCATGCATCGCAGTGAGAGCGCATCGCGGTCGCCGTCTAGTGGAAATGGGGCCTAAAGGTGGGTTTACACCTGCGTATATTTTCATGCCGCATGAGTTCCGTTTTGACATTTTTCGACATTTTGACTAATTTCTTCAATACGCGGCCGCACGCACAAGTCGCACCTCTATCGCATCTGAATCGTCTTTAGAAAGTTTCACGAACGCAGGCAAACGAAAATATACGCCCAGTTCGTCTGATAGTTTTGGACATGCACAAAACTATCATTCGTACGCAGTTCTGTGCCCAAAACGTTATGGATGCGCAATACAGTGGTCCCACGTCGGTCCATTGCGCTATGAAGACGCTACATGTTTGCGCTTTACACGCAGTAATACGCGGAAATCGCGGTAATGCGAGTACATAGCGTTCTTACAGCGCAGACACAACGCACCATGAGCGACCGTATAACGAATGCACACATAGATCACGATTTAGTACCGTGCGTTCTGCGATCGCTTTGCGCATACTACGCGTACTGATAGCGTGATCGACGCACACTCCAGATTTGGAATAAATACGAAGGTGCATCTGACTCCAGACAAAAAAAATCATCTCAAGATGTATATAACTTTATTGCACAACAATTGTACGAGGTACAAAGTATGGCATCTACATAACTACAGTGCTTATAGCACTGTAGTTATGTAGATGCCATACTTTTATCTACATAACTACAGTGCTATAAGCACTGTAGTTATGTAGATGCCATACTTTGTACCTCTTAACTTTAGTTAAGGCTTATCTAACTAATACAGGAGTTGTATTATGGGATAAGTTTCTTACAATCATTGGAGGCTTTTACAATCATTTGGGGAATTTCTAATGTCTAAACGTTCTTTGATATATTTTCCTATATCTGCCATGCAGGGATTGTCACATGTCATTATGTATTTGAATTTGCACTTCAGGTCCATTTGGATAAATCCTTGTGTACAAAATGACAGCCTTCTGTATAGAGAATTGCGTATATCGGAATATTTGGGACATACAACCATAAAGTGATATTCGTCTTCTATTAGCTCTGGACAGAATGGACAAACCCTCTGGTCGATAGGGATTTTTTGGAATCTTCCGGTTTATGATGTCAGATCCAGGCCAGGACTGACGAATGTGTACCGGGGGCATGGAGAGATGGTCACAACTTGCAGGACACCATGAATGCAGGACACTGGTCCCAACAGAGCCTCCAGGGACGGGAAGATGTAGAGGAACCTGCTCAAGCACTGGGTCAATTTGTGTGACACACGTGCCATTTTGTGTAACAGATATTTGACTTAATTTGCTGATAATGGCACTTTTTTTGTGTGTAGAACCACATGATATAAAGGTGCAATGTAGAGCCATATTACAACTTTGAAAGAGGGCGTAAGGTTTCATAATTGTTTAATTTACGTGTTTGATAAAGATCTTGAATACGTTTTGTGGTGTGTATGAGTGTGATTTTTATAGTAGTTGAAATACTAAGATGATAGGGGAAATCATTTAGGACAAAGTGAAAACAAACACAATCTTAACAGTGCACATAATTTCTTAAGGTAAATGATGGCCCACATTTCTGTAAAAGCACAGTGTCACTGCTTTACTGCTTCGCAACTGAATAAAAAAAATCTCTTCACTGTTTACTTGTCAATGTTCTACTTGCACTGCCTGTAAACAAAGGCATACGTAGTACAAAGGGTTCCTCTAACAAAAATACTCTATTGGCAATGCTCGCAAACAAAAGTATATGCAACACAAACTGTTCCTCTGACACACCTGAAATGCGTTTGGAATGCAGTTAGCACCAGGTGCGTCAGGCATACGGTCGGTAGACGTTGTGTGCGTCCGGAAAACGCCCAACATACGTACCCCATACGAATCTATTCGCAGTACGGAAAATTTTGTTGCGCATTTCAGTTGCAATCATACGCATCTCATGCGAAATGAAAACGCTGAAGTCGTAATTTAAACGCCAGATGGGCTCGACGTACAATTTAATTTATTCCAAAAAAATTCCAATTGTTGGGCGTTCGGCCGCGTATTGACAAAATTTCATGCGGAACTCACGCGCACTTGAAAATATACGCAGGTGTAAACCCACCTTAAGTTACGTGAGAGACAAGAACAAGTGAGCTGTGACCAGGTGTACACGGGTGAATTTCATGACGCTCCCTGCTCTGCTTAGAGACAGGTACTCACATCCTTCCTTTGAAATTGATTTAAGAACACAAAGGAATACCTTAACAAAGATTTTGACAATGTTGTCAGAGATGTTATGGCACAAAGCGCAACATAAACGGACACTCAAAACTGAGAGGATGCGGTTGCGCTTTTGAGTGGTATGTTCCATTGACAATGCCTTTGTTCGAGCACGTACGCATATACCCCGAGGCGTCTCGTCAAATTGGGTATCTATGTTTTGTCCGTTGCAGAAAACATGTTGTTTTTGCTGATGCATTCTTTTTATATTTCAGCCATACCATAGGTATGGTGAAATATATTGTATTCGTAATGTTTCTTTCTTTCTCCTGTCAAATCTTCAAATCGATTCAACTCCGTCGTTCCTGGACCGAATTACTTGAAATTTGGCACAAGGGTAGAGTGCGTCAATACCCAGGTGCTTTTTTCTCATTTTTTTCATATCTTCCTTTAAAATGATTTTATTCATGTTTTTTGCAATTTTTATGTACATTTTGCCCCCCTGTTCCCTGGTGTTACAGCCGAATGACCTAAAATTTGGTACAGAGGTGCCTTGATCATATGCCCACAAAATTCTAAAAACAATTTTGGCATACGGTACAGCAAAATGCTTAATTTTGGCATTTTTTTGCCATTTTTTGCCCCAGAAATGACATTTTTTGCTCCTATACCCCCATTTTACAACCAAATGACCTGAAATTTGGTATAGGAGTGCCGTCTACAAATGCAAACATGAATTCATTGACAGTTTTGGCATACGGTACAACAAAATGCTTAATTTTGGAATTTTTTGGCCATTGTTTGACCAAAAACGTACGCTTTTGGCTCCTGTTCCCTGGTCTTGTAACCAAATGACCTACATTTTGGTAAATAGGTGCACTAGATATTCATTCAAATGACCCATGTATAATTTCTGGCATAAACCACTTCAAAATGATATAGTTGGGTACTTTTTTAGTAATTCTCCACTGGCCAGAGGGTCAACGACCTCTCCCACCTGAAGACAGCATGTGCACATGTCTATATATACTAGTAACTTGATTAAAGAGGTAACCAATCACGTAGCCTGAGTCAACATCCCGAAGGGTTTGGCAGCCAATCAGTGAGCCCGGTGTTATCTGGATGAGTCCATTCTGGCATGGAGGGGGTACATATTTCTTAAATTCATCTTTGGACTGTTGATTATATAATGTCTCTCAGTGGGAGTATTTTTGAACTGGACTATTTTGCAATTTTACATGGGGTGTACTGGAAGAGTCCATTCTTGCATGGAGGGGGGCATTTTTTTTTTAAATTTGTTTATGGACTTTGGTGATTTGATATGTCAAAGTGTTTCAGTGTGGTTATTTTTTGACTGGTCAACTTTGCAATTTTACATAGGTTGTGCTTACATGGGGGGGTTTTTAAAATCCATTTTTGGGACTTTGGTGATTACGTCCAAGTCCAATTTTAGCGGATGTATTTTTGGACTGCACCACTTTACATAGGGGCATCGCAAAAAGAGTCCATTCTTGCATGGGGATGTTTTCAAATTTAGTTTTAGAAAGGTGATAATTCAATATTCCATTTTTAGTGGAAGTGTTTTTGGACTGGTCTATTTTACCTTTTCATGCCTTTTTTGCTTAGTTCAACCTTGACCATGTTTTCAGTGAGAGTATTTCTGGACTGGTCTATTGTGCAAATTCACATGGGGTGCACTGGAAGAGTCCATTCTTGCACTAGGAATTTTGTAAGATTCATTTTTGGGTGTCATTAAGTGTCATTAGTGGAAGTGACTTTTAAACAAAA
Organism: Branchiostoma floridae x Branchiostoma belcheri; assembly: GCA_019207045.1. Lineage (NCBI taxonomy): Eukaryota > Metazoa > Chordata > Leptocardii > Amphioxiformes > Branchiostomatidae > Branchiostoma > Branchiostoma floridae x Branchiostoma belcheri. The sequence continues at coordinate 25,376,678 of CM033025.1, read as the reverse complement.
GTGTTCGATTCTTGCACATGGGTGATTTTGGAATAGTCTGTTGTTGCATGGGGAGGGAGATGGCTGAAATATGCTGCATTTGCTCTCAAGCAAATGTCGGCCTTTCTAGTTCTTCTTCTGTCAGTTATACCCCTGTCACATTATCCACGATCTTCGGGCGTATCGATGGAAGATCGGCCATATTTAAGATCGACAGAGGATTACGCGCATTTTTCACCTGAAAACCGTCCCTGTCACATATAAGCCATACTTTGTACCTTGTACAATTGTTGTGCAATAAAGTTATCATTATAAGCGAGGCTCGGGCTATTGCCACAGAATAGTCGTCCGATCGATTTTTGCCAAATGTGATAGGGGTATAATCAATCAGATCCTTGATAGGTTAGATTTAAGCTGTTTGTGTTAATATGAGCAATTTTTATAGCAAACCCTTTTTTTTCTTGAACACAGAAGTATCAGGTGAGCCTAATGGTATACAATAGTATAATCATATCATAATTAGACAATAGTATAACCAGGTCCAAAAATCAAGTAGATTTTCTTAACTCGCACACAATACAATAGGGCGAGCCTAAGGGTATAGCATTGTGTGTGAGTAGCTTGACAAAAGGGGAAAAATGTTGCCTTTCTAGTTACTGCTCAGTTTTGCGCCAAAATGTTGGCGGTGCCACCGCAAGCAACAGAAATATGCCGCGATAACTCAACCCCGAACTTACGCCAGCTTACCGTGTGTCTGTACATGTAGCTACTGTGCTCTTACCTGTACATCACAGTTGATCATGAGTTGCGTACTGTTTGAATGAACAGGATGTCTCGCTTTTCGACAAACAAGAGTTTTACAGTCGTTTTTGTGAACGGGTCTAAACATCTTGTTGCTGATACGCGATCGGTATCCGAACGAAAAAATGCCTTTGGCATCGGCACCCCTTATTGTGCTGCCGTGTTATCGAACTAAAAAAACAACAGTCGTTTGGCCGTCAACTTACTTACAGCTAAGGAAGGGCACAACCCGCCGTACGTACGTGCAAATACGTGCTGTCTACGTTCCAAAACTTGGGCAATCTTTTGGGATCCGTAAGTGGTAAGCGTACGAACTCGTAGGGAATCCAACGTATTTGGGAACACGCAGACACGCCGTATAGCTTTACGTGCAGGCAAAACTTTGTGTGCCATCGGGCTGCGGATTCGCCTCCCGTAGGTGCCAGTACAGGCGACGCGCCTGCCCTGTACCACCTGAACGTTTTCAGAAATACGTGGCGGACGTGGCCTCCCACGGGGCCCCCAAAAAACGTACGGACAAATTGAACCTTCGGCGGGTTGTGCCCTTAGCTTAAGCCGTAAAATGGTGCCTAATAGTATGTTAACGGCAATGTTTTACTTGTTTTCGATCCAAACGCACATTGGCGTTGGTGCGGACCGAGTTTCTCCGAGTTTCTGGGGTGGGTGGGGTGGCGGTGTACGACGTTTGTACGTGCCATGATTTTAAATCTGCCTTAATTCCCGATTTGGTGTCCGAAATTCTGTACTTTGAGTAATATTTATCATACATATTAGGGCTATTGATTCTTCCCCCGTATCTTACAATCATACTTTTTGTCATGTTTCATAGAAGAAGGTGCCAGGCTTCACAGGCAACTAGTATGAGTTATTCACCCAAAATGGTGTAAATGGGAAACGGAGTTTGTGATAATGGAATATTACGAAACCCTGACATGCAATTATTTGTCCCCTACTTCTGAAGCGACACCAAAGTATGGCATAGAAGATCTACGACCACGTATTACAGAGAGAATGTCTACTCACAGTGTTACCGACTGTAGAGTCCCTGTCGTCTGTTCAGACACGAACAACAGCATATCTGATCAAGCCCCGCCCGACACTGGTATTGTGTCTTAAAGACACTACGCATGCATATGCACAAAGAAGTCATATCTGCACCGGTACCCCCGTCCAGTCCATAGTCACTGGGCACTCAAGCGTGTGATCTTTTAGACTCAACAGAGCTTTCGTAGATCGTAAGACAATCATAAAGATATGTGGAGGACATTCTTTGTTTATAAATGATCAGTGAAGAGTGGGCAAAAACAATGCACACACACATACATGGGAAATATGGTGGAAAGAAGTACCAAAATCACCTGAAGTGAGAGAGCGAGAGCGAGATAGAGATAGATAGATAGGGAGGGAGGGAGGGAGGAAGATAGATAGATAGATAGAGAGAGAGAGAGAGAGAGAAATATATATGTATATATATATCATATATATGTATATTATATATATATATGTATATATATATATATATATATATATATAGAGAGAGAGAGAGAGAGAGAGAGAGAGAGAGAGAGAGAGAGAGAGAGAGAGAGAGAGAGAGAGAGAGAGAGAGAGAGAGAGAGAGAGAGAGAGAGAGAGAGAGATAAAGAGAGAGTTCTTAGATATAGTTCATGTTAATACCTAACCAAGATGTGACGTCTCACAATGTGTACTTAACACTGCAGAACGTACTATTGCCAACTTACGTCTCTCTACTGGAACTTTAGCATCATGATAAAGACTTGTCTACTGATGTCATTCCGACTTCAGTCATACCAGACTACTAATACTAACTATTATAATAGTACATGTACTAGTAATAACTCTACAACTCTCCCACGTTTACCCACACATTGGGCACGAAATTCTTCTTTCAGAAGCGAGCTAATTTTAAACGAGAATGGACAACCCTGACTAATTATCATTATTATAAACTCTGAGATGATCTGATGTCATTCGGACTAATCTATATGTGCAACCTCCTTGGTAATTGAAACAATTTGACGTCTTTGTGTTGTTCGTGAGACGAGATTTTGTATCTGCATCCCATTGTGTCCGCGCCGGAGGTGCCCCATTACTGTGTATTTTCTGCTCACTTTTTCGAGAAAATGATGGCCGTATGACGCCAGAGGTAACAAAAGCAAGGACATGTTCTTGGAAAACCCCAAGGTCAGGTAGCTGTGTGCGCGTGGTCATTATGTTCTGTCCCAGTTCGCCTCAACCAGGCATCCTACGGGGGTACGGGGATCGTAGAATTTGGCAAAAATGGGGACATTGGCCAGGGTTGATCACTTTTGCTCCAAAATGATGGCCGTATGGCTCCAGAAGCAATGAAAAAAAAACAAGGACATGTCCTTAGAAAACCTCAAGGTCAGGTCAAATAACCGTGTGTAATTATGTTCGGTCCTAGTCATGGTGGGTTTATGTTGAGTTGCACTAATAACACGATATTTCATTTTCATGTCGCTGTTTAACCAACGCGACCGAGTGTTTCAGTAATTTTTGCGAACGCGTCTTAACGTTTTTTTTTTTCGTTGAAATTTAGAGGACTGAATTCAAATATATCCAGCACAACTGTAACGTTAGGAAGTATGTCAAGTTTGCGATGGTTTTGGGGACTAAGTAGACTTTTTTTCTGGATAAGGTTTTTTGTGTGCATTTGAACAGACGAGGACAATGTGGCACTGCCATCAAGTTGAGTGCTAACTTATTTTAACAGTGCCATATACACACAGAAGGTAAAGGTAGTCCTTTACCTCCCTGGCTGTAGTTAGGTACACATTTTAAATTTACACTTGGGTGAAGTGAGGAGAAGGTCGAGTAAAGTGCCTTTCCCAAGGGCACGACGTAGGGGGTACGGCGAGTATCGGACTCGGCCGAGGGATCTCTAGGTTCCGAGCCCAACGTTCTACCAGTTACGCCACACACGCCGTTAAATTTAGCGTCAGTTCAGCCTTTTGATTAGTACTTTGGTGTTAATGCGGTCAAAGATTCTAGGGGAAAATGATTGCTGTGTGTTTCATTATTTTTGCAAATTGCAATTTTGCAAACATGGGGTTTGAAATTAAACATTTCTATAACATGATATGTTCGATCTACTTCTCACCATGCTATACATTTTGTCATAGTTTATAAAAGCAAACCCAACCAAGTTCTCCATTTTCTTACCGTAATCTATGGCGGGTTACTGTACAGAATACACGAACTATACAGGGTACCGGGCTTTTTCAGCTTTGAAAAGTCAAGAGAAATCAAAACAAATACGTGGCTCTTGTTTGGATGCCTTCAGTTGCAATGGATAACGAGGTATAATTGGTAAATTCGCAACAAATTGGCGATTTGCATATCGACTTCAGCAGCAATATATACTTTTTTTTGCACTCATATCACTTAGGGCGATATAGCTGTCATTCCTTTTCAATCTTCATAGAAAACACGACAAAACGAAGAAAACTACAAAACGATACCAGTGGTCTGCCGTGCAGACTTGCCCACTATGCAGTATAACATTGGTGAATTGAAAAAATCTAAGAACATCTACTACGTATAATCATATTGTGCATTGTTGCCGAGATATATTCTCGGATATAGGTTCACCTTAGCCTACCGCTACGTAACACTTACGTGCGTATATAGGCTTGAGATTCCGAAATCTTCCAAGTTATTCCGGCGGGTCAAACTTGGTATCGTTAGAAAGGTACATAGGTAGGGAATTGTAAGCCACAAACCGCATAATTATATTGTGCATTGTTGCCGAGATATTCTCGGATATAGGTTCGCCTTAGCCTACCGCTACGTAACACTTACGGGCGTATATACGCTTGAGATTCCGAAATCATCCAAGTTATTCCGGCGGGTCAAACTTGGTATCGTTAGAAAGGTACATAGGTAGGGAATTGTAAGCCACAAACCGCATAATTATATTGTGCATTGTTGCCGAGATATTCTCGGATATAGGTTCAACTTACCCTACCGCTACGTAACACTTACGGGCGTATATAGGCTTGAGATTCCGAAATCTTCCAAGCTATTCCGGCGGGTCAAACTTGGTATCGTTAGACAGGTACATAGGTAGGGAAATGTAAGCCACAAACCGCATAATTATATTGTGCATTGTTGCCGAGATATTCTCGGATATAGGTCCACCTTAGTCTATCGCTACATAACACTTACGGGCGTATATAGGCTTGAGATTCCGAAATCTTCCAAGTTATTCCGGCGGGTCAAACTTGGTATCGTTGGAAAGGTACATAGGTAGGGAATTGTAAGCCACAAACCGCATAATTATATTGTGCATTGTTGCCGAGATATTCTCGGATATAGGTTCGCCTAAGCCTACCGCTACGTAACACTTACGGGCGTATATAGGCTTGAGATTCCGAAATCTTCCAAGTTATTCAGGCGGGTCAAACTTGGTATCGTTAGAAAGGTACATAGGTAGGGAATTGTAAGCCACAAACCGCATAATTATATTGTGCATTGTTGCCGAGATATTCTCGGATATAGGTCCACCTTAGTCTATCGCTACATAACACTTACGGGCGTATATAGGCTTGAGATTCCGAAATCTTCCAAGTTATTCCGGCGGGTCAAACTTGGTATCGTTGGAAAGGTACATAGGTAGGGAATTGTAAGCCACAAACCGCATAATTATATTGTGCATTGTTGCCGAGATATTCTCGGATATAGGTTCGCCTAAGCCTACCGCTACGTAACACTTACGGGCGTATATAGGCTTGAGATTCCGAAATCTTCCAAGTTATTCCGGCGGGTCAAACTTGGTATTGTTAGAAAGGTACATAGGTGGAGAATTGTAAGCCACAAACCGCATAATTATATTGTGCATTGTTGCCGAGATATTCTCGGATATAGGTCCACCTTAGCCTACCGCTACATAACACTTACGGGCGTATATAGGCTTGAGATTCCGAAATCTTCCAAGTTATTCAGGCGGGTTAAACTTGGTATCGTTAGAAAGGTACATAGGTAGGGAATTGTAATCCACAAACCGCATAATTATATTGTGCATTGTTGCCGACATATTCTCGGATATAGGTTCACCTTAGCCTACCGATACGTGACACTTACGGGCGTATATAGGCTTGAGATTCCGAACTCTTCCAAGTTATTCCGGCGGGTCAAACTTGGTATCGTTAGAATGGTACATAGGTAGGGAATTGTAATCCACAAACCGCATAATTATATTGTGCATTGTTGCCGAGATATTCTCGGATATAGGTTCACCTTAGCCTACCGCTACATAACACTTACGGGCGTATATAGGCTTGAGATTCCGAAATCTTCCAAGTTATTCCGGCGGGTCAAACTTGGTATTGTTAGAAAGGTACATAGGTGGAGAATTGTAAGCCACAAACCGCATAATTATATTGTGCATTGTTGCCGAGATATTCTCGGATATAGGTCCACCTTAGCCTACCGCTACGTGACACTTACGGGCGTATATAGGCTTGAGATTCCGAAATCTTCCAAGTTATTCAGGCGGGTCAAACTTGGTATCGTTAGAAAGGTACATAGGTAGGGAATTGTAAGCCACAAACCGCATAATTATATTGTGCATTGTTGCCGACATATTCTCGGATATAGGTTCACCTTAGCCTACCGCTACGTGACACTTACGGGCGTATATAGGCTTGAGATTCCGAAATCTTCCAAGTTATTCCGGCGGGTCAAACTTGGTATCGTTAGAATGGTACATAGGTAGGGAATTGTAAGCCACAAACCGCATAATTATATTGTGCATTGTTGCCGAGATATTCTCGGATATAGGTTCACCTTAGCCTACCGCTACGTGACACTTACGGGCGTATATAGGCTTGAGATTCCGAAATCTTCCAAGTTATTCCGGCGGGTCAAACTTGGTATTGTTAGAAAGGTACATAGGTGGAGAATTTTAAGCCACAAACCGCATAATTATATTGTGCATTGTTGCCGAGATATTCTCGGATATAGGTTCGCCTTAGCCTACCGGTACGTAACACTTACGTGCGTATATAGGCTTGAGATTCCGAAATCTTCCAAGCTATTCCGGCGGGTCAAACTTGGTATCGTTAGAAAGGTACATAGGTAGGGAATTGTAAGCCACAAATCGCATAATTATATTGTGCATTGTTGCCGAGATATTCTCGGATATAGGTCCACCTTAGCCTACCGCTACGTGACACTTACGGGTGTATATACGCTTGAGATTCCGAAATCTACCAAGTTATTCCGGCGGGTCAAACTTGGTATCGTTAGACAGGTACATAGGTAGGGAATTGTAAGCCACAAACCGCATAATTATATTGTGCATTGTTGCCGAGATATTCTCGGATATAGGTTTACATTAGCCTACCTCTACGTGACACTTACGGGCGTATATAGGCTTGAGATTCCGAAATCTTCCAAGTTATTCCGGCGGGTCAAACTTGGTATCGTTAGAAAGGTACATAGGTAGGGAATTGTAAGCCACAAACCGCATAATTATATTGTGCATTGTTGCCGAGATATTCTCGGATATAGGTCACCTTACTTTATCGCTATGTAACACTTACGGGCGTATATAGGCTTGAGATTCCGAAACCTTCCAAGTTATTCCGGCGGGTCAAACTTGGTATTGTTGGATAGGTACATAGGTAGGGAATTGTAAGCCACAAACCGCATAATTATATTGTGCATTGTTGCCGAGATATTCTCGGATACAGGTTTACATTAGACAACCTCTACGTGACACTTACGGGCGTATATAGGCTTGAGATTCCGAAATCTACCAAGTTATTCCGGCGGGTCAAACTTGGTATCGTTAGAAAGGTACATAGGTAGGGAATTGTAAGCCACAAACCGCATAATTATATTGTGCATTGTTGCCGAGATATTCTCGGATATAGGTCCACCTTACTTTATCGCTACGTAACACTTACGGGCGTATATAGGCTTGAGATTCCGAAATCTTCCAAGTTATTCCGGCGGGTCAAACTTGGTATCGTTAGAAAGGTACATAGGTAGGGAATTGTAAGCCACAAACCGCATAATTATATTGTGCATTGTTGCCGAGATATTCTCGGATATAGGTCCACCTTAGCCTACCGCTACGTGACACTTACGGGCGTATATACGCTTGAGATTCCGAAATCTTCCAAGTTATTCCGGCGGGTCAAACTTGGTATTGTTGGAAAGGTACATAGGTAGGGAATTGTAAGCCACAAACCGCATAATTATATTGTGCATTGTTGCCGAGATATTCTCGGATATAGGTTCAACTTACCCTACCGCTACGTAACACTTACGGGCGTATATAGGCTTGAGATTCCAAAATCTTCCAAGTTATTTCCGGCGGGTCAAACTTGGTATCGTTAGAATGGTACATAGGTAGGGAATTGTAATCCACAAACGGAATAATTATATTGTGCATTGTTGCCGAGATATTCTCGGAGATAGGTTCACCTTAGCCTACCGCTACGTGACACTTACGGGCGTATATACGCTTGAGATTCCGAAATCATCCAAGTTATTCCGGCGGGTCAAACTTGGTATTGTTGGAAAGGTACATAGGTAGGGAATTGTAAGCCACAAACCGCATAATTATATTGTGCATTGTTGCCGAGATATTCTCGGATATAGGTTTACATTAGACAACCTCTACGTGACACTTACGGGCGTATATAGGCTTGAGATTCCGAAATCTTCCAAGTTATTCCGGCGGGTCAAACTTGGTATCGTTAGAAAGGTACATAGGTAGGGAATTGTAAGCCACAAACCGCATAATTATATTGTGCATTGTTGCCGAGATATTCTCGGATATAGGTCCACCTTACTTTATCGCTACGTAACACTTACGGGCGTATATAGGCTTGAGATTCCGAAATCTTCCAAGTTTTTCCGGCGGGTCAAACTTGGTATCGTTAGAAAGGTACATAGGTGGGGAATTGTATGCCACAAACTGCATAATTATATTGCGCATTGTTGCCGAGATATTCTCGGATATAGGTTCACCTTAGCCTGCCGCTACGTTACACTTCCGGGCGTATATAGGCTTGAGATTCCGAAATCTTCCAAGTTATTCCGGCGGGTCAAACTTGGTATCGTTAGAAAGGTACATAGGTGGGGAATTGTAAGCCACAAACCGCATAATTATATTGTGCATTGTTGCCGAGATATTCTCGGATATAGGTTCACATAAGCCTACCGCTACATAACACTTACGGGTGTATATAGGCTTGAGATTCCGAAATCTTCCAAGTTATTCCGGCGGGTCAAACTTGGTATCGTTCGAAAGGTACACAGGTAGGGAATTGTAAACCACAAACCGCATAATTATATTGTGCATTGTTGCCGAGATATTCTCGGATATAGGTCCACCTTAGTCAATCACTACGTAACACTTACGGGCGTATATAGGCTTGAGATTCCGAAATCTTCCAAGTTATTCCGGCGGGTCAAACTTGGTATCGTTAGAAAGGTACATAGGTAGGGAATTGTAAGCCACAAACCGCATAATTATATTGTGCATTGTTGCCGAGATATTCTCGGATATAGGTCCACCTTAGTCTATCGCTACGTAACACTTACGGGCGTATATAGGCTTGAGATTCCGAAATCTTCCAAGTTATTCCGGCGGGTCAAACTTGGTATTGTTAGAAAGGTACATAGGTGGGAATTGTAAGCCACAAACCGCATAATTATATTGTGCATTGTTGCCGAGATATTCTCGGATATAGGTTCGCCTTAGCCTACCGCTACGTAACACTTACGGGCGTATATAGGCTTGAGATTCCAAAATCTTCCAAGTTATTCCGGCGGGTCAAACTTGTATCGTTAGAAAGGTACATAGGTAGGGAATTGTAAGCCACAAACCGCATAATTATATTGTGCATTGTTGCCGAGATATTCTCGGATATAGGTCCACCTTAGTCTATCGCTACGTAACACTTACGGGCGTATATAGGCTTGAGATTCCGAAATCTTCCAAGTTATTCCGGCGGGTCAAACTTGGTATTGTTAGAAAGGTACATAGGTGGAGAATTGTAAGCCACAAACCGCATAATTATATTGTGCATTGTTGCCGAGATATTCTCGGATATAGGTTCGCCTTGGCCTACCGCTACGTAACACTTACGGGCGTATATAGGCTTGAGATTCCAAAATCTTCCAAGTTATTTCGGCGGGTCAAACTTGGTATCGTTAGAAAGGTACATAGGTAGGGAATTGTAAGCCACAAACCGCATAATTATATTGTGCATTGTTGCCGAGATATTTTCGGATATAGGTCCACCTTAGCCTACCGCTACGTGACACTTACGGGCGTATATACGCTTGAGATTCCGAAATCTTCCAAGTTATTCCGGCGGGTCAAACTTGGTATCGTTAGAAAGGTACATAGGTAGGGAATTGTAAGCCACAAACCGCATAATTATATTGTGCATTGTTGCCGAGATATTCTCGGATATAGGTCCACCTTAGTCAATCACTACGTAACACTTACGGGCGTATATAGGCTTGAGATTCCGAAATCTTCCAAGTTATTCCGGCGGGTCAAACTTGGTATCGTTAGAAAGGTACATAGGTAGGGAATTGTAAGCCACAAACCGCATAATTATATTGTGCATTGTTGCCGAGATATTCTCGGATATAGGTCCACCTTAGTCTATCGCTACGTAACACTTACGGGCGTATATAGGCTTGAGATTCCGAAATCTTCCAAGTTATTCCGGCGGGTCAAACTTGGTATTGTTAGAAAGGTACATAGGTGGAGAATTGTAAGCCACAAACCGCATAATTATATTGTGCATTGTTGCCGAGATATTCTCGGATATAGGTTCGCCTTAGCCTACCGCTACGTAACACTTACGGGCGTATATAGGCTTGAGATTCCAAAATCTTCCAAGTTATTCCGGCGGGTCAAACTTGTATCGTTAGAAAGGTACATAGGTAGGGAATTGTAAGCCACAAACCGCATAATTATATTGTGCATTGTTGCCGAGATATTCTCGGATATAGGTCCACCTTAGTCTATCGCTACGTAACACTTACGGGCGTATATAGGCTTGAGATTCCGAAATCTTCCAAGTTATTCCGGCGGGTCAAACTTGGTATTGTTAGAAAGGTACATAGGTGGAGAATTGTAAGCCACAAACCGCATAATTATATTGTGCATTGTTGCCGAGATATTCTCGGATATAGGTTCGCCTTGGCCTACCGCTACGTAACACTTACGGGCGTATATAGGCTTGAGATTCCAAAATCTTCCAAGTTATTTCGGCGGGTCAAACTTGGTATCGTTAGAAAGGTACATAGGTAGGGAATTGTAAGCCACAAACCGCATAATTATATTGTGCATTGTTGCCGAGATATTTTCGGATATAGGTCCACCTTAGCCTACCGCTACGTGACACTTACGGGCGTATATACGCTTGAGATTCCGAAATCTTCCAAGTTATTCCGGCGGGTCAAACTTGGTATTGTTGAAAGGTACATAGGTAGGGAATTGTAAGCCACAAACCGCATAATTATATTGTGCATTGTTGCCGAGATATTCTCGGATATAGGTTCAACTTACCCTACCGCTACGTAACACTTACGGGCGTATATAGGCTTGAGATTCCAAAATCTTCCAAGTTATTTCCGGCGGGTCAAACTTGGTATCGTTAGAATGGTACATAGGTAGGGAATTGTAATCCACAAACGGAATAATTATATTGTGCATTGTTTCCGAGATATTCTCGGAGATAGGTTCACCTTAGCCTACCGCTACGTGACACTTACGGGCGTATATACGCTTGAGATTCCGAAATCTTCCAAGTTATTCCGGCGGGTCAAACTTGGTATTGTTGGAAAGGTACATAGGTAGGGAATTGTAAGCCACAAACCGCATAATTATATTGTGCATTGTTGCCGACATATTCTCGGATATAGGTTTACATTAGACAACCTCTACGTGACACTTACGGGCGTATATAGGCTTGAGATTCCGAAATCTTCCAAGTTATTCCGGCGGGTCAAACTTGGTATCGTTAGAAAGGTACATAGGTAGGGAATTGTAAGCCACAAACCGCATAATTATATTGTGCATTGTTGCCGAGATATTCTCGGATATAGGTCCACCTTACTTTATCGCTACGTAACACTTACGGGCGTATATAGGCTTGAGATTCCGAAATCTTCCAAGTTTTTCCGGCGGGTCAAACTTGGTATCGTTAGAAAGTTACATAGGTGGGGAATTGTATGCCACAAACTGCATAATTATATTGCGCATTGTTGCCGAGATATTCTCGGATATAGGTTCACCTTAGCCTGCCGCTACGTTACACTTCCGGGCGTATATAGGCTTGAGATTCCGAAATCTTCCAAGTTATTCCGGCGGGTCAAACTTGGTATCGTTAGAAAGGTACATAGGTGGGGAATTGTAAGCCACAAACCGCATAATTATATTGTGCATTGTTGCCGAGATATTCTCGGATATAGGTTCACATAAGCCTACCGCTACATAACACTTACGGGTGTATATAGGCTTGAGATTCCGAAATCTTCCAAGTTATTCCGGCGGGTCAAACTTGGTATCGTTCGAAAGGTACATAGGTAGGGAATTGTAAACCACAAACCGCATAATTATATTGTGCATTGTTGCCGAGATATTCTCGGATATAGGTCCACCTTAGTCAATCGCTACGTAACACTTACGGGCGTATATAGGCTTGAGATTCCGAAATCTTCCAAGTTATTCCGGCGGGTCAAACTTGGTATCGTTAGAAAGGTACATAGGTAGGGAATTGTAAGCCACAAACCGCATAATTATATTGTGCATTGTTGCCGAGATATTCTCGGATATAGGTCCACCTTAGTCTATCGCTACGTAACACTTACGGGCGTATATAGGCTTGAGATTCCGAAATCTTCCAAGTTATTCCGGCGGGTCAAACTTGGTATTGTTAGAAAGGTACATAGGTAGAGAATTGTAAGCCACAAACCGCATAATTATATTGTGCATTGTTGCCGAGATATTCTCGGATATAGGTTCGCCTTAGCCTACCGCTACGTAACACTTACGGGCGTATATAGGCTTGAGATTCCAAAATCTTCCAAGTTATTTCCGGCGGGTCAAACTTGGTATCGTTAGAATGGTACATAGGTAGGGAATTGTAAGCCACAAACGGAATAATTATATTGTGCATTGTTGCCGAGATATTCTCGGAGATAGGTTCACCTTAGCCTACCGCTACGTGACACTTACGGGCGTATATACGCTTGAGATTCCGAAATCTTCCAAGTTATTCCGGCGGGTCAAACTTGGTATTGTTGGAAAGGTACATAGGTAGGGAATTGTAAGCCACAAACCGCATAATTATATTGTGCATTGTTGCCGAGATATTCTCGGATATAGGTTTACATTAGACCGCTACGTGACACTTACGGGCGTATATAGGCTTGAGATTCCGAAATCTTCCAAGTTATTCCGGCGGGTCAAACTTGGTATCGTTAGAAAGGTACATAGGTAGGGAATTGTAAGCCACAAACCGCATAATTATATTGTGCATTGTTGCCGAGATATTCTCGGATATAGGTCCACCTTACTTTATCGCTACGTAACACTTACGGGCGTATATAGGCTTGAGATTCCGAAATCTTCCAAGTTTTTCCGGCGGGTCAAACTTGGTATCGTTAGAAAGGTACATAGGTGGGGAATTGTATGCCACAAACTGCATAATTATATTGCGCATTGTTGCCGAGATATTCTCGGATATAGGTTCACCTTAGCCTGCCGCTACGTTACACTTCCGGGCGTATATAGGCTTGAGATTCCGAAATCTTCCAAGTTATTCCGGCGGGTCAAATTTGGTATCGTTAGAAAGGTACATAGGTGGGGAATTGTAAGCCACAAACCGCATAATTATATTGTGCATTGTTGCCGAGATATTCTCGGAGATAGGTTCACATAAGCCTACCGCTACATAACACTTACGGGTGTATATAGGCTTGAGATTCCGAAATCTTCCAAGTTATTCCGGCGGGTCAAACTTGGTATCGTTCGAAAGGTACACAGGTAGGGAATTGTAAACCACAAACCGCATAATTATATTGTGCATTGTTGCCGAGATATTCTCGGATATAGGTCCACCTTAGTCTATCGCTACGTAACACTTACGGGCGTATATAGGCTTGAGATTCCGAAATCTTCCAAGTTATTCCGGCGGGTCAAACTTGGTATTGTTAGAAAGGTACATAGGTGGAGAATTGTAAGCCACAAACCGCATAATTATATTCTGCATTGTTGCCGAGATATTCTCGGATATAGGTTCGCCTTAGCCTACCGCTACGTAACACTTACGGGCGTATATAGGCTTGAGATTCCGAAATCTTCCAAGTTATTCCGGCGGATCAAACTTGGTATCGTTAGAAAGGTACATAGGTAGGGAATTGTAAGCCACAAATCGCATAATTATATCGTGCATTGTTGCCGAGATATTCTCGGATATAGGCTCACCTTAGCCTACCGCTACGTGACACTTACGGGCGTATATAGGCTTGAGATTCCGAAATCTTCCAAGTTATTCCGGCGGGTCAAACTTGGTATCGTTAGAAAGGTACATAGGTACGGAATTGTAAGCCACAAACCGCATAATTATATTGTGCATTGTTGCCGAGATAATCTAGAATATAGGTTCGCCTTAGCCTACCGCTACGTAACACTTACGGGCGTATATAGGCTTGAGATTCCGAAATCATTCAAGTTATTCCGGCGGGTCAAACTTGGTATCATTAGAATGGTACATAGGTAGGGAATTGTAAGCCACAAACCGCATAATTATATTGTGCATTGTTGCCGAGATATACTCGGATATAGGTTCACCTTAGCCTACCGCTACATAACACTTACGGGCGTATATAGGCTTGAGATTCCGAAATCTTCCAAGTTATTCCGGCGGGTCAAACTTGGTATCGTTAGAAAGGTACATAGGTGGGGAATAAGTAAGCCACAAACCGCATAATTATATTGTGCATTGTTGCCGAGATATTCTCGGATATAGGTCCACCTTAGTTTATCGCTACGTAACACTTACGGGCGTATATAGGCTTGAGATTCCGAAATCTTCCAAGTTATTCCGGCGGGTCAAACTTGGTATCGTTAGAAAGGTACATAGGTAGGGAATTGTAAGCCACAAACCGCATAATTATATTGTGCATTGTTGCCGAGATATTCTCAGATATAGGTCCACCTTAGTCTATCGCTACGTAACACTTACGGGCGTATATAGGCTTGAGATTCCGAAATCTTCCAAGTTATTCCGGCGGGTCAAACTTGGTATCGTTAGAAAGGTACATAGGTAGGAATTGTAAGCCACAAACCGCATAATTATATTGTGCATTGTTGCCGAGATATTCTCGGATATAGGTTCACCTTAGCCTGCCGCTACGTAACACTTACGGGCGTATATAGGCTTGAGATTCCGAAATCTTCCAAGTTATTCCGGCGGGTCAAACTTGGTATCGTTAGAAAGGTACATAGGTGGGGAATTGTATGCCACAAACCGCATAATTATATTGTGCATTGTTGCCGAGATATTCTCGGATATAGGTTCACCTTAGCCTACCGCTACGTGACACTTACGGGCGTATATAGGCTTGAGATTCCGAAATCTTCCAAGTTATTCCGGCGGGTCAAACTTGGTATCGTTAGAAAGGTACATAGGTAGGGAATTGTAAGCCACAAACCGCATAATTATATTGTGCATTGTTGCCGAGATATTCTCGGATATAGGTCCACCTTAGTTTATCGCTACGTAACACTTACGGGCGTATATAGGCCATCCTCCTACGCACGGTCCTAACGGCTAGCTGACTACTCAACCTATTGGGCCCTGCTATCCCAGGCCCTACCCCCAGGTATTGGGCTTTTTGTTGTCGAAAGCTGTCTCACAAAGGCCGCTAAGAAGCTATCAGCCAATCATGTAACGTCTGACATAGCACCATCCTCCTACGCCCGATTCCCAACGGCTGACTGCCCATATAAGGGTAAGCTCATTAATATCCCAACGGCTGACTGCCCATATAAGGGTAAGCTCATTAATATTTATAAGCAGGGTGGCGAGTTTGTGGCGACAAGCCCAATACCTGGGGGTAGGGCCTGGGATAGCAGGGCCCAATAGGCTGAGCAGTCAGCTAGCCGTTGAGACCGTGCGTAGGAGGATGATATAGGCTTGAGATTCCGAAATCTTCCAAGTTATTCCGGCGGGTCAAACTTGGTATCGTTAGAAAGGTACATAGGTGGGGAATTGTATGCCACAAACCGCATAATTATATTGAGCATTGTTGCCGAGATATTCTCGGATATAGGTCCACCTTAGTCTATCGCTACGTAACACTTACGGGCGTATATACGCTTGAGATTCCGAAATCTTCCAAGTTATTCCGGCGGGTCAAACTTGGTATCGTTAGAAAGGTACATAGGTGGGGAATTGTATGCCACAAACCGCATAATTATATTGTGCATTGTTGCCGAGATATTCTCGGATATAGGTCCACCTTAGTCTATCGCTACGTAACACTTACGGGCGTATATACGCTTGAGATTCCGAAATCTTCCAAGTTATTCCGGCGGGTCAAACTTGGTATCGTTAGACAGTTACATAGGTAGCGAATTGTATGCCACAAACCGCATAATTATACTGTGCATTGTTGCCGAGATCTTCTCGTATATAGGTCCACCTTAGTTTATCGCTACGTATACGTAGCACTTACGGGCGTATATAGGCTTGAGATTCCGAAATCTTCCAAGTTATTCCGGCGGGTCAAACTTGGTATCGTTAGAAAGGTACATAGGTAGGGAATTGTAAGCCACAAACCGCATAATTATATTGTGCATTGTTGCCGAGAATTCTCGGATAAGTTCACATTAGCCTACCGCTACGTAACACTTACGGGCGTATATAGGCTTGAGATTCCGAAATCTTCCAAGTTATTCCGGCGGGTCAAACTTGGTATCGTTAGAAAGGTACATAGGTAGGGAATTGTAAGCCACAAATCGCATAATTGTATTGTGCATTGTTGCCGAGATATTCTCGGATATAGGTTCACCTTAGCCTACCGCTACGTGACACTTACGAGCGTATATACGCTTGAGATTCCGAAATCTTCCAAGTTATTCCGGCGGGTCAAACTCCGTATTGTTGGAAAGGTACATAGGTAGGGAATTGTAAGCCACAAACCGCATAATTATATTGTGCATTGTTGCCGAGATATTCTCGGATATAGGTTCACCTTAGCCTACCGCTACGTGACACTTACGGGCGTATATAGGCTTGAGATTCCGAAATCTTCCAAGTTATTCCGGCGGGTCAAACTTGGTATCGTTAGAAAGGTACATAGGTAGGGAATTGTAAGCCACAAACCGCATAATTATATTGTGCATTGTTGCCGAGATATTCTCGGATATAGGTCCACCTTAGTTTATCGCTACGTAACACTTACGGGCGTATATAGGCCATCCTCCTACGCACGGTCCTAACGGCTAGCTGACTGCTCAACCTATTGGGCCCTGCTATCCCAGGCCCTACCCAGGTATTGGGCTTTTTGTTGTCGAAAGCTGTCTCACAAAGGCCGCTAAGAAGCTATCAGCCAATCATGTAACGTCTGACATAGCACCATCCTCCTACGCCCGATTCCCAACGGCTGACTGCCCATATAAGGGTAAGCTCATTAATATCCCAACGGCTGACTGCCCATATAAGGGTAAGCTCATTAATATTTATAAGCAGGGTGGCGAGTTTGTGGCGACAAGCCCAATACCTGGGGGGTAGGGCCTGGGATAGCAGGGCCCAATAGGCTGAGCAGTCAGCTAGCCGTTGAGACCGTGCGTAGGAGGATGATATAGGCTTGAGATTCCGAAATCTTCCAAGTTATTCCGGCGGGTCAAACTTGGTATCGTTAGAAAGGTACATAGGTGGGGAATTGTATGCCACAAACCGCATAATTATATTGTGCATTGTTGCCGAGATATTCTCGGATATAGGTCCACCTTAGTCTATCGCTACGTAACACTTACGGGCGTATATACGCTTGAGATTCCGAAATCTTCCAAGTTATTCCGGCGGGTCAAACTTGGTATCGTTAGAAAGGTACATAGGTGGGGAATTGTATGCCACAAACCGCATAATTATATTGTGCATTGTTGCCGAGATATTCTCGGATATAGGTCCACCTTAGTCTATCGCTACGTAACACTTACGGGCGTATATACGCTTGAGATTCCGAAATCTTCCAAGTTATTCCGGCGGGTCAAACTTGGTATCGTTAGACAGTTACATAGGTAGCGAATTGTATGCCACAAACCGCATAATTATACTGTGCATTGTTGCCGAGATCTTCTCGTATATAGGTCCACCTTAGTTTATCGCTACGTATACGTAGCACTTACGGGCGTATATAGGCTTGAGATTCCGAAATCTTCCAAGTTATTCCGGCGGGTCAAACTTGGTATCGTTAGAAAGGTACATAGGTAGGGAATTGTAAGCCACAAACCGCATAATTATATTGTGCATTGTTGCCGAGAAATTCTCGGATATAAGTTCACATTAGCCTACCGCTACGTAACACTTACGGGCGTATATAGGCTTGAGATTCCGAAATCTTCCAAGTTATTCCGGCGGGTCAAACTTGGTATCGTTAGAAAGGTACATAGGTAGGGAATTGTAAGCCACAAATCGCATAATTGTATTGTGCATTGTTGCCGAGATATTCTCGGATATAGGTTCACCTTAGCCTACCGCTACGTGACACTTACGGGCGTATATACGCTTGAGATTCCGAAATCTTCCAAGTTATTCCGGCGGGTCAAACTCCGTATTGTTGGAAAGGTACATAGGTAGGGAATTGTAAGCCACAAACCGCATAATTATATTGTGCATTGTTGCCGAGATATTCTCGGATATAGGTTCACTTTAGCCTACGGCTACGTAACACTTACGGGCGTATATAGGCTTGAGATTCCGAAATCTTCCAAGTTATTCCGGCGGGTCAAACTTGGTTTTGTTGGAAAGGTACATAGGTAGGGAATTGTAAGCCACAAACCGCATAATTATATTGTGCATTGTTGCCGAGATATTCTCGGATATAGGTTCAACTTACCCTACCGCTACGTAACACTCACGGGCGTATATAGGCTTGAGATTCCGAAATCTTCCAAGTTATTCCGGCGTGTCAAACTTGGTATCGTTAGAAAGGTACATAGGTAGGGAATTGTAAGCCACAAATCGCATAATTATATTGTGCATTGTTGCCGAGATATTCTCGGATATAGGTTCACCTTAGCCTACCGCTACGTGACACTTACGGGCGTATATACGCTTGAGATTCCGAAATCTTCCAAGTTATTCCGGCGGGTCAAACTTGGTATTGTTGGAAAGGTACATAGGTAGGGAATTGTAAGCCACAAACCGCATAATTATATTGTGCATTGTTGCCGAGATATTCTCGGATATAGGTTCACTTTAGCCTACGGCTACGTAACACTTACGGGCGTATATAGGCTTGAGATTCCGAAATCTTCCAAGTTATTCCGGCGGGTCAAACTTGGTATTGTTAGAAAGGTACATAGGTAGGGAATTGTAAGCCACAAACCGCATAATTATATTGTGCATTGTTGCCGAGATATTCTCGGATATAGGTTCAACTTACCCTACCGCTACGTAACACTCGTGGGCGTATATAGGCTTGAGATTCCGAAATCTTCCAAGTTATTCCGGCGGGTCAAACTTGGTATCGTTAGAAAGGTACATAGGTAGGGAATTGTAAGCCACAAACCGCATAATTATATTGTGCATTGTTGCCGAGATATTCTCGGATATAGGTTCAACTTAGCCTACCGCTACGTAACACTTACGGGCGTATATAGGCTTGAGATTCCGAAATCTTCCAAGTTATTCCGGCGGGTCAAACTTGGTATCGTTAGAAAGGTACATAGGTAGGGAATTGTAAGCCACAAACCGCATAATTATATTGTGCATTGTTGCCGAGATATTCTCGGATATAGGTCCACCTTAGTCAATCACTACGTAACACTTACGGGCGTATATAGGCTTGAGATTCCGAAATCTTCCAAGTTATTCCGGCGGGTCAAACTTGGTATCGTTAGAAAGGTACATAGGTAGGGAATTGTAAGCCACAAACCGCATAATTATATTGTGCATTGTTGCCGAGATATTCTCGGATATAGGTCCACCTTAGTCTATCGCTACGTAACACTTACGGGCGTATATAGGCTTGAGATTCCGAAATCTTCCAAGTTATTCCGGCGGGTCAAACTTGGTATTGTTAGAAAGGTACATAGGTGGAGAATTGTAAGCCACAAACCGCATAATTATATTGTGCATTGTTGCCGAGATATTCTCGGATATAGGTTCGCCTTAGCCTACCGCTACGTAACACTTACGGGCGTATATAGGCTTGAGATTCCAAAATCTTCCAAGTTATTCCGGCGGGTCAAACTTGGTATCGTTAGAAAGGTACATAGGTAGGGAATTGTAAGCCACAAACCGCATAATTATATTGTGCATTGTTGCCGAGATATTCTCGGATATAGGTCCACCTTAGTCTATCGCTACGTAACACTTACGGGCGTATATAGGCTTGAGATTCCGAAATCTTCCAAGTTATTCCGGCGGGTCAAACTTGGTATTGTTAGAAAGGTACATAGGTGGAGAATTGTAAGCCACAAACCGCATAATTATATTGTGCATTGTTGCCGAGATATTCTCGGATATAGGTTCGCCTTGGCCTACCGCTACGTAACACTTACGGGCGTATATAGGCTTGAGATTCCAAATCTTCCAAGTTATTTCGGCGGGTCAAACTTGGTATCGTTAGAAAGGTACATAGGTAGGGAATTGTAAGCCACAAACCGCATAATTATATTGTGCATTGTTGCCGAGATATTCTCGGATATAGGTCCACCTTAGCCTACCGCTACGTGACACTTACGGGCGTATATACGCTTGAGATTCCGAAATCTTCCAAGTTATTCCGGCGGGTCAAACTTGGTATTGTTGGAAAGGTACATAGGTAGGGAATTGTAAGCCACAAACCGCATAATTATATTGTGCATTGTTGCCGAGATATTCTCGGATATAGGTTCAACTTACCCTACCGCTACGTAACACTTACGGGCGTATATAGGCTTGAGATTCCAAAATCTTCCAAGTTATTTCGGCGGGTCAAACTTGGTATCGTTAGAAAGGTACATAGGTAGGGAATTGTAATCCACAAACGGAATAATTATATTGTGCATTGTTGCCGAGATATTCTCGGATATAGGTTCACCTTAGCCTACCGCTACGTGACACTTACGGGCGTATATACGCTTGAGATTCCGAAATCTTCCAAGTTATTCCGGCGGGTCAAACTTGGTATTGTTGGAAAGGTACATAGGTAGGGAATTGTAAGCCACAAACCGCATAATTATATTGTGCATTGTTGCCGAGATATTCTCGGATATAGGTTTACATTAGACAACCTCTACGTGACACTTACGGGCGTATATAGGCTTGAGATTCCGAAATCTTCCAAGTTATTCCGGCGGGTCAAACTTGGTATCGTTAGAAAGGTACATAGGTAGGGAATTGTAAGCCACAAACCGCATAATTATATTGTGCATTGTTGCCGAGATATTCTCGGATATAGGTTCGCCTTAGCCTACCGCTACGCACCACTGTCGGGCGTATATAGGCTTGAGCTTCCGAAATCTTCCAAGTTATTCCGGCGGGTCAAACTTGGTATCGTTAGAAAGGTACATAGGTAGGGAATTGTAAGCCACAAACCGCATAATTACATTGTGCATTGTTGCCGAGATATTCTCGGATATAGGTTCACATTAACCTACCGCTACGTGACACTTACGAGCGTATATACGCTTGAGATTCCGAAATCTTCCAAGTTATTCCGGCGGGTCAAACTTGGTATCGTTAGAAAGGTACATAGGTGGGGAATTGTAAGCCACAAACCGCATAATTATATTGTGCATTGTTGCCGAGATTATCTCGGATATAGGTTCGCCTTAGCCTACCGCTACGTAACACTTACGGGCGTATATAGGCTTGAGATTCCGAAATCTTCCAAGTTATTCCGGCGGGTCAAACTTGGTATCGTTAGAAAGGTACATAGGTAGGGAATTGTAAGCCACAAACCGCATAATTATATTGTGCATTGTTGCCGAGATATTCTCGGATATAGGTCCACCTTAGTCTATCGCTACGTAACACTTACGGGCGTATATAGGCTTGAGATTCCGAAATCTTCCAAGTTATTCCGGCGGGTCAAACTTGGTATCGTTAGAAAGGTACATAGGTAGGGAATTGTAAGCCACAACCGCATAATTATATTGTGCATTGTTGCCGAGATATTCTCGGATATAGGTCCACCTTAGTTTATCGCTACGTAACACTTACGGGCGTATATAGGCTTGAGATTCCGAAATCTTCCAAGTTATTCCGGCGGGTCAAACTTGGTATCGTTAGAAAGGTACATAGGTAGGAATTGTAAGCCACAAACCGCATAATTATATTGTGCATTGTTGCCGAGATATTCTCGGATATAGGTCCACCTTAGTTTACCGCTACGTAACACTAACGGGCGTATATAGGCTTGAGATTCCGAAATCTTCCAAGTTATTCCGGCGGGTCAAACTTGGTATTGTTAGAAAGGTACATAGGTAGGGAATTGTAAGCCACAAACCGCATAATTATATTGTGCATTGTTGCCGAGATATTCTCGGATATAGGTTCACATTAGCCTACCGCTACGTGACACTTACGGGCGTATATAGGCTTGAGATTCCGAAATCTTCCAAGTTATTCCGGCGGGTCAAACTTGGTATCGTTAGAAAGGTACATAGGTAGGGAATTGTAAGCCACAAACCGCATAGTTATATTGTGCATTGTTGCCGAGATATTCTCGGATATAGGTTCACCTTAGCCTACCGCTACGTAACACTTACGGGCGTATATAGGCTTGAGATTCCGAAATCTTCCAAGTTATTCCGGCGGGTCAAACTTGGTATCGTTAGAAAGGTACATAGGTAGGGAATTGTAAGCCACAAACCGCATAATTATATTGTGCATTGTTGCCGAGATATTCTCGGATATAGGTTCACCTTAGCCTACCGCTACATAACACTTACGGGCGTATATAGGCTTGAGATTCCGAAATCTTCCAAGTTATTCCGGCGGTCAAACTTGGTATCGTTAGAAAGGTACATAGGTAGGGAATTGTAAGCCACAAACCGCATAATTATATTGTGCATTGTTGCCGAGATATTCTCGGATATAGGTTCACCTTAGCCTACCGCTACGTAACACTTACGGGCGTATATAGGCTTGAGATTCCGAAATCTTCCAAGTTATTCCGGCGGGTCAAACTTGGTATCGTTAGAAAGGTACATAGGTAGGGAATTGTAAGACACAAACCGCATAATTATATTGTGCATTGTTGCCGAGATATTCTCGGATATAGGTCCACCTTAGTTTACCGCTACGTAACACTTACGGGCGTATATAGGCTTGAGATTCCGAAATCTTCCAAGTTTTCCGGCGGGTCAAACTTGGTATCGTTAGAAAGGTACATAGGTGGGGAATTGTAAGCCACAAACCGCATAATTATATTGTGCATTGTTGCCGAGATATTCTCGGATATAGGTTCACCTTAGCCTACCGCTACGTTACACTTACGGGCGTATATAGGCTTGAGATTCCGAAATCTTCCAAGTTATTCCGGCGGGTCAAACTTGGTATCGTTAGAAAGGTACATAGGTGGGGAATTGTAAGCCACAAACCGCATAATTATATTGTGCATTGTTGCCGAGATATTCTCGGATATAGGTTCACATTAGCCTACCGCTACATAGCACTTACGGGCGTATATAGGCTTGAGATTCCGAAATCTTCGAAGTTATTCCGGCGGGTCAAACTTGTTATCGTTAGAAAGGTACATAGGTAGGGAATTGTAAGCCACAAACCGCATAATTATATTGTGCATTGTTGCCGAGATATTCTCGGATATAGGTTCGCCTTAGCCTACCGCTACGTACCTCTGTCGGGCGTATATAGGCTTGAGATTCCGAAATCTTCCAAGTTATTCCGGCGGGTCAAACTTGGTATTGTTAGAAAGGTACATAGGTGGGGAATTGTATGCCACAAACCGCATAATTATTTTGTCCATTGTTGCCGAGATATTCTCGGATATAGGTTCGCCTTAGCCTACCGCTACGTAACACTTACGGGCGTATATAGGCTTGAGATTCCGAAACCTTCCAAGTTATTCCGGCGGGTCAAACTTGGTATTGTTAGAAAGGTACATAGGTGGGGAATTGTATGCCACAAACCGCATAATTATTATAATGTGCATTGTTGCCGAGATATTCTCGGATATAGGTTCACCTTAGCCTGCCGCTACGTTACACTTACGGGCGTATATAGGCTTGAGATTCCGAAATCTTCCAAGTTATTCCGGCGGGTCAAACTTGGTATCGTTAGAAAGGTACATAGGTGGGGAATTGTAAGCCACAACCGCATCATTATATTGTGCATTGTTGCCGAGATATTCTCGGATATAGGTCCACCTTAGTCAATCGCTACGTAACACTTACGGGCGTATATAGGCTTGAGATTCCGAAATCTTCCAAGTTATTCCGGCGGGTCAAACTTGGTATCGTTAGAAAGGTACATAGGTAGGGAATTGTAAGACACAAACCGCATAATTATATTGTGCATTGTTGCCGAGATATTCTCGGATATAGGTCCACCTTAGTTTACCGCTACGTAACACTTACGGGCGTATATAGGCTTGAGATTCCGAAATCTTCCAAGTTTTTCCGGCGGGTCAAACTTGGTATCGTTAGAAAGGTACATAGCTGGGGAATTGTAAGCCACAAACCGCATAATTATATTGTGCATTGTTGCCGAGATATTCTCGGATATAGGTTCACCTTAGCCTGCCGCTACGTTACACTTACGGGCGTATATAGGCTTGAGATTCCGAAATCTTCCAAGTTATTCCGGCGGGTCAAACTTGGTATCGTTAGAAAGGTACATAGGTGGGGAATTGTAAGCCACAAACCGCATAATTATATTGTGCATTGTTGCCGAGATATTCTCGGATATAGGTTCACATTAGCCTACCGCTACATAACACTTACGGGCGTATATAGGCTTGAGATTCCGAAATCTTCCAAGTTATTCCGGCGGGTCAAACTTGGTATCGTTAGAAAGGTACATAGGTAGGGAATTGTAAGCCACAAACCGCATAATTATATTGTCCATTGTTGCCGAGATATTCTCGGATATAGGTTCACCTTACCCTACCGCTACGTAACACTTACGGGCGTATATAGGCTTGAGATTCCGAAATCTTCCAAGTTATTCGCGGCGGGTCAAACTTGGTATCGTTAGAAAGGTACATAGGTAGGGAATTGTAAGCCACAAACCGCATAATTATATTGTGCATTGTTGCCGAGATATTCTCGGATATAGGTTCACCTTAGCCTACCGCTACGTAACACTTACGGGCGTATATAGGCTTGAGATTCCGAAATATTCCATGTTATTCCGGCGGGTCAAACTTGGTATCGTTAGAAAGGTACATAGGTGGGGAATTGTAAGCCACGAACCGCATAATTATATTGTGCATTGTTGCCGAGATATTCTCGGATATAGGTCCACCTTAGTTTATCGCTACGTAACACTTACGGGCGTATATAGGCTTGAGATTCCGAAATCTTCCAAGTTATTCCGGCGGGTCAAACTTGGTATCGTTAGAAAGGTACATAGGTAGGGAATTGTAAGCCACAAACCGCATAATTATATTGTGCATTGTTGCCGAGATATTCTCGGATATAGGTTCACATTAGCCTACCGCTACGTAACACTTACGGGCGTATATAGGCTTGAGATTCCGAAATCTTCCAAGTTATTCCGGCGGGTCAAACTTGGTATCGTTAGAAAGGTACATAGGTAGGGAATTGTAAGCCACAACTCGCATAATTATATTGTGCATTGTTGCCGAGATATTCTCGGATATAGGTCCACCTTAGTCAATCGCTACGTAACACTTACGGGCGTATATAGGCTTGAGATTCCGAAATCTTCCAAGTTATTCCGGCGGGTCAAACTTGGTATCGTTAGAAAGGTACATAGGTAGGGAATTGTAAGACACAAACCGCATAATTATATTGTGCATTGTTGCCGAGATATTCTCGGATATAGGTCCACCTTAGTTTACCGCTACGTAACACTAACGGGCGTATATAGGCTTGAGATTCCGAAATCTTCCAAGTTATTCCGGCGGGTCAAACTTGGTATCGTTAGAAAGGTACATAGGTAGGGAATTGTAAGCCACAAACCGCATAATTATATTGTGCATTGTTGCCGAGATATTCTCGGATATAGGTTCACATTAGCCTACCGCTACGTGACACTTACGGGCGTATATAGGCTTGAGATTCCGAAATCTTCCAAGTTATTCCGGCGGGTCAAACTTGGTATCGTTAGAAAGGTACATAGGTAGGGAATTGTAAGCCACAAACCGCATAATTATATTGTGCATTGTTGCCGAGATATTCTCGGATATAGGTTCACCTTAGCCTACCGCTACGTAACACTTACGGGCGTATATAGGCTTGAGATTCCGAAATCTTCCAAGTTATTCCGGCGGGTCAAACTTGGTATCGTTAGAAAGGTACATAGGTAGGGAATTGTAAGCCACAAACCGCATAATTATATTGTGCATTGTTGCCGAGATATTCTCGGATATAGGTTCACATTAGCCTACCGCTACGTGACACTTACGGGCGTATATAGGCTTGAGATTCCGAAATCTTCCAAGTTATTCCGGCGGGTCAAACTTGGTATCGTTAGAAAGGTACATAGGTAGGGAATTGTAAGCCACAAACCGCATAATTATATTGTGCATTGTTGCCGAGATATTCTCGGATATAGGTTCACCTTAGCCTACCGCTACATAACACTTACGGGCGTATATAGGCTTGAGATTCCGAAATCTTCCAAGTTATTCCGGCGGGTCAAACTTGGTATCGTTAGAAAGGTACATAGGTAGGGAATTGTAAGCCACAAACCGCATAATTATATTGTGCATTGTTGCCGAGATATTCTCGGATATAGGTTCACCTTAGCCTACCGCTACGTAACACTTACGGGCGTATATAGGCTTGAGATTCCGAAATCTTCCAAGTTTTTCGGCGGGTCAAACTTGGTATCGTTAGAAAGGTACATAGGTGGGGAATTGTAAGCCACAAACCGCATAATTATATTGTGCATTGTTGCCGAGATATTCTCGGATATAGGTTCACCTTAGCCTGCCGCTACGTTACACTTACGGGCGTATATAGGCTTGAGATTCCGAAATCTTCCAAGTTATTCCGGCGGTCAAACTTGGTATCGTTAGAAAGGTACATAGGTGGGGAATTGTAAGCCACAAACCGCATAATTATATTGTGCATTGTTGCCGAGATATTCTCGGATATAGGTTCACATTAGCCTACCGCTACATAACACTTACGGGCGTATATAGGCTTGAGATTCCGAAATCTTCCAAGTTATTCCGGCGGGTCAAACTTGGTATCGTTAGAAAGGTACATAGGTAGGGAATTGTAAGACACAAACCGCATAATTATATTGTGCATTGTTGCCGAGATATTCTCGGATATAGGTTCGCCTTAGCCTACCGCTACGTACCTCTGTCGGTCGTATATAGGCTTGAGATTCCGAAATCTTCCAAGTTATTCCGGCGGGTCAAACTTGGTATTGTTAGAAAGGTACATAGGTGGGGAATTGTATGCCACAAACCGCATTATTATAATGTGCATTGTTGCCGAGATATTCTCGGATATAGGTTCACCTTAGCCTGCCGCTACGTTACACTTACGGGCGTATACAGGCTGGAGATTCCGAAATCTTCCAAGTTATTCCGGCGGGTCAAACTTGGTATCGTTAGAAAGGTACATAGGTACGGAATTGTAAGCCACAAACCGCATAATTATATTGTGCATTGTTGCCGAGATATTCTCGGATATAGGTTCACATTAGCCTACCGCTACATAACACGTAAGGGCGTATATAGGCTTGAGATTCCGAAATATTCCATGTTATTCCGGCGGGTCAAACTTGGTATCGTTAGAAAAGTACATAGGTGGGGAATTGTAAGCCACGAACCGCATAATTATATTGTGCATTGTTGCCGAGATATTCTCGGATATCGGTTCATCTAAGCCTGCCGCTACGTAACACTTACGGGCGTATATAGGCTTGAGATTCCGAAATCTTCCAAGTTATTCCGGCGGGTCAAACTTGGTATCGTTGGAAAGGTACATAGGTAGGGAATTGTAAGCCACAAACCGCATAATTATATTGTGCATTGTAGCCGAGATATTATCGGATATAGGTTCACTTTAGTTTAGGCTACGTAACATTACGGGCGTATATCGGCTTGAGATTCCGAAATCTTCCAAGTTATTCCGGCGGGTCAAACTTGTATCGTTAGAAAGGTACATAGGTAGGGAATTGTAAGGCACAAACCGCATAATTATATTGTGCATTGTTGCCGAGATATTCTCGGATATAGGTCCACCTTAGTTTATCGCTACGTAACACTTACGGGCGTATATAGGCTTGAGATTCCGAAATCTTCCAAGTTATTCCGGCGGGTCAAACTTGGTATCGTTAGAAAGGTACATAGGTAGGGAATTGTAAGCCACAAACCGCATAATTATATTGTGCATTGTTGCCGAGATATTCTCGGATATAGGTTCACCTTAGCCTACCGCTTCATAACACTTACGGGCGTATATAGGCTTGAGATTCCGAAATCTTCCAAGTTATTCCGGCGGGTCAAACTTGGTATCGTTAGAAAGGTACATAGGTAGGGAATTGTAAGACACAAACCGCATAATTATATTGTACATTGTTGCCAAGATATTCTCGGATATATGTCCACCTTAGTTTATCGCTACGTAACACTTACGGGCGTATATAGGCTTGAGATTCCGAAATCTTCAAAGTTATTCCGGCGGGTCAAACTTGGTATCGTTAGAAAGGTACATAGGTAGGGAATTGTAAGCCACAAACCGTATAATTATATTGTGCATTGTTGCCGAGATATTATCGGATATAAGTTCAACTTAGCCTACCGCTACATAACACTTACGGGCGTATATAGGCTTGAGATTCCGAATTCTTCCAAGTTTTTCCGGCTGGTCAAACTTGGTATCGTTAGAAAGGTACATAGGTAGGGAATTGTAAGCCACAAACCGCATCATTATATTGTGCATTGTTGCCGAGATATTCTCGGATATAGGTTCACTTTAGCCTAAGGCTACGTAACACTTACGGGCGTATATAGGCTCGAGATTCCGAAATCTTCCAAGTTATTCCGGCGGGTCAAACTTGGTATCGTTAGAAAGGTACATAGGTAGGGAATTGTAAGCCACAAACCGCATAATTATATTGTGCATTGTTGCCGAGATATTCTCGGATATAGGTTCAACTTACCCTACCGCTACGTTACACTTACGGGCGTATATAGGCTTGAGATTCCGAATTCTTCCAAGTTTTTCCGGCGGGTCAAACTTGGTATCGTTAGAAAGGTACATAGGTAGGGAATTGTAAGCCACAAACCGCATAATTATATATTGCATTGTTGCCGAGATATTCTCGGATATAGGTTCACTTTAGCCTACGCTACGTAACACTTACGGGCGTATATAGGCTCGAGATTCCGAAATCTTCCAAGTTATTCCGGCGGGTCAAACTTGGTATCGTTAGAAAGGTACATAGGTAGGGAATTGTAAGCCACAAACCGCATAATTATATTGTTGCTGAGATATTCTCGGATATAGGTTCAACTTACCCTACCGCTACGTAACACTTACGGGCGTATACAGGCTGGAGATTCCGAAATCTTCCAAGTTATTCCGGCGGGTCAAACTTGGTATCGTTAGAAAGGTACATAGGTAGGGAATTGTAAGCCACAAACCGCATAATTATATTGTGCATTGTTGCCGATATATTCTCGGATATAGGTTCACTTTTGCCTACAGCTACGTAACACTTACGGGCGTATATAGGCTCGAGATTCCGAAATCTTCCAAGTTATTCCGGCGGGTCAAACTTGGTATCGCTAGAAAGGTAATTAGGTAGGGAATTGTAAGCGACAAACCGCATAATTATATTGGGCATTGTTGCCGAGATATTCTCGGATATAGGTTCACAATACCCTACCGCTACGTAACACTTACGGGCGTATATAGGCTTGAGCTTCCGAAATCTTCCAAGTTATTCCGGCGGGTCAAACTTGTATCGTTGGAAAGGTACATAGGTAGGGAATTGTAAGCCACAAACCGCATAATTATATTGTGCATTGTTGCCGAGATATTCTCGGATATAGGTTCGCCTTAGCCTACCGCTACGTAACACTTACGGGCGTATATACGCTTGAGATTCCGAAATCTTCCAAGTTATTCCGGCGGGTCAAACTTGGTATCGTTAGAAAGGTACACAGGTAGGGAATTGTAAGCCACAAACCGCATAATTATATTGTGCATTGTTGCCGAGATATTCTCGGATATAGGTTCGCCTTAGCCTACCGCTACGTACCACTGTCGGGCGTATATAGGCTTGAGATTCCGAAATCTTCCAATTTATTCCGGCGGGTCAAACTTGGTATCGTTAGAAAGGTACATAGGTAAGGAATTGTAGGCCACAAACCGCATAATTATATTGTCCATTGTTGCCGAGATATTCTCGGATATAGGTCCACCTTACCCTACCGCTACGTAACACTTACGGGCGTATATAGGCTTGAGATTCCGAAATCTTTCAAGTTATTCCGGCGGGTCAAACTTGGTATCGTTAGAAAGGTACATATGTGGGAATTGTAAGCCAAAAACCGCATAATTATATTGTGCATTGTTGCCGAGATATTCTCGGATATAGGTCCACCTTAGTCTATCGCTACGTAACACTTACGGGCGTATATACGCTTGAGATTCCGAAATATTCCAAGTTATTCCGGCGGGTCAAACTTGGTATTGTTAGAAAGGTACATAGGTAGGGAATTGTAAGCCACAAACCGCATAATTATATTGTGCATTGTTGCCGAGATATTCTCGGATATAGGTCCACCTTAGTCCATCGCTACGTAACACTTACGGGCGTATATACGCTTGAGATTCCGAAATCATCCAAGTTATTCCGGCGGGTCAAACTTGGTATCGTTAGAAAGGTACATAGGTAGGGAATTTTAAGCCACAAACCGCATAATTATATTGTGCATTGTTGCCGAGATATTCTCGGATATAGGTTCACCTTAGCCTGCCGCTACGTAACACTTACGGGCGTATATAGGCTTGAGATTCCGAAATCTTCCAAGTTATTCCGGCGGGTCAAACTTGGTATCGTTAGAAAGGTATATAGGTGGGGAATTGTAAGCCACAAACCGCATAATTATATTGTGCATTGTTGCCGAGATATTCTCGGATATAGGTTCACATAAGCCTACCGCTACGTGACACTTACGGGCGTATATAGGCTTGAGATTCCGAAATCTTCCAAGTTATTCCGGCGGGTCAAACTTGGTATCGTTAGAAAGGTACATAGGTAGGAAATTGTAAGCCACAAACCGCATAATTATATTGTGCATTGTTGCCGAGATATTCTCGGATATAGGTTTACATTAGCCTACCGCTACATAACACTTACGGGCGTATATAGGCTTGAGATTCCGAAATCTTCCAAGTTATTCTGGCGGGTCAAACTTGGTATCGTTAGAAAGGTACATAGGTAGGGAATTGTAAGCCACAAACCGCATAATTATATTGTGCATTGTTGCCGAGATATTCTCGGATATAGGTCCACCTTAGTTTATCGCTACATAACACTTACGGGCGTATATAGGCTTGAGATTCCGAAATCTTCCAAGTTTTTCCGGCGGGTCAAACTTGGTATCGTTAGAAAGGTACATAGGTGGGGAATTGTATGCAACAAACCGCATAATTATATTGTGCATTCATATAGTAAGGTTCTTTTAGCACAACCAGAAAATAACTTACTTCCGACGTTTCGGTGTCTGTCAGACACCATCATCAGGGTGGAATGACGGGAACTACTTCTTGCTGCTACTTATAGCCGATGTAGGTGGCGTTGCAGCAGCAAGAATGCCATCCCAGACGTGGCTCAGCTTGTATCCCCCCTCGTCTCTGTTCATGACTGGCACTGATTTTCTGATCCAAACTGCTTCTTTAATCCATCGAGTTCTTCTGTTTTCCTCTCTGTCAATGACTCTTGCCCCCTCCCAGTCTATTACGCAATTGTTTCTATGAATATGGTCTGTGACTGCCGATTTGTTCTTGTTTGTTCTGCTGCCTTCTTCTGAGATCTTGTGTATGCACTGCCTTTGCTGTTTGTGCCTCCTTTTTGTGTTCTTCAAGCCTGGTGTTGAAAGTCCTGCCCGTCTCTCCAATGTACACCTTGTCACAACTTTTGCACGGAATCTTGTAGACACAGTCTGTTTTAGAGGAGTCTTCCAGTCTGTCCTTGGGATGCACCAACAAGTTTCTGAGCGTGGTCTTGGGCTTAACTGCCGTGGCAATGGCATGTTTTCTGAAGATCCTTTCAAGTGTCTCTGTAATGCCTTTGACATAAGGTATGATGATCATGCCCTTAGACTTCTGTTCTTCTTTCTTCTTTTCTTTCTTGGGTTTGGGTTTGTTGGACTGATGTTGCACTCTTTTGAAAGTCCAGTCTGGGTAACCACAGAGTGACAGGGCTTGTTTGATGTGTTTGACCTCTTGTTGTCTGTCTGTTTCCTCTGTGACCACTGTTTTGCTCCTGTCCATCAGCGTTCTGATTACTCCTAGTTTCTGGTGGAGCGGATGATGGGAATTGAAATCTAGATACTGGTCTGTGTGGGTCTTTTTTCTGTAGACCAAAAGTTTCACCGTGCCGTCTTCTCTCCTCACTAGTAAGGTGTCCAGAAAGGGTAGAGTGCCCTGATCTTCTTCCTCATGGGTGAACTTGATACTACCCGTGGGGTCTATGGCGTTTAAGTGGTCGGTAAGTTCATGTTGTGTCTCCTGTCTTATAATTTCCATGATGTCATCCACATATCTCTTCCAAAGTTTCGGCCTACAGTTCACCGGAGCTGTGGCCATGGCCTGCTGTTCTAGCCATTCCATGAAGAGGTTAGCTAGAACCGGGAGACGGGGCTTCCCATCGCTGTACCGAACCGTTGTTGGTAAATGTTGCCTCTAAAACTGAAATAAGTGGTGGTGACTATGAATGTTAACAACTCCATGATGTCCTCCACTTGGAGCTTGGTTCTGTTCTTGAGGTCAGTATCAGCAAGTAGTCTATCCTTGATGATGTTGAGAGTCTCTGGCACTGGAGTGTTAGTGAAAAGTGACACTACGTCATGAGATACAAACATCTCACCCTATTCTACTATGATACTAGCCATTTCTTCGGCGAGGTGTTTGGAGTTTTTGATATGGTGCTCAGTTTTCCCAACCGAAGGGGCCAAAAGGTCAGCTAGCGCTCGTGACGTATTGTAACCGATCGACCCGGTGTAATCTACAATCGGTCTAAGCGGGTTGTCGGGTTTGTGTATCTTAGGAGTAGCGTACATTCTAGGAGTATTCTCTGCCGTTGGATATAAGTATTTATACTGTTCTTCCGATATTTTCCCCCCATCTTTCAGCCTCTTTAGAATGGCTAGCAGCTTACGTTTATATTTCTGTGTTGGATCTTTTCCGAGCATTCTTGCTGCTGCAACGCCACCTACATCGGCTATAAGTAGCAGCAAGAAGTAGTTCCCGTCATTCCACCCTGATGATGGTGTCTGACAGACACCGAAACGTCGGAAGTAAGTTATTTTCTGGTTGTGCTAAAAGAACCTTACTATATGAATAATTGCCAACCTGATGAAGTTATTCACTGATATATTGTGCATTGTTGCCGAGATATTCTCGGATATAGGTTCACCTTAGCCTGCCGCTACGTTACACTTACGGGCGTATATAGGCTTGAGATTCCGAAATCTTCCAAGTTATTCCGGCGGGTCAAACTTGGAATCGTTAGAAAGGTACATGGGTGGGGAATTGTAAGCCACAAACCGCATAATTATATTGTGCATTGTTGCCGAGATATTCTCGGATATAGGTTCACATTAGCCTACCGCTACATAACACTTACGGGCGTATATAGGCTTGAGATTCCGAAATCTTCCAAGTTATTCCGGCGGGTCAAACTTGGTATCGTTAGAAAGGTACACAGGTAGGGAATTGTAAGCCACAAACCGCATAATTATATTGTGCATTGTTGCCGAGATATTCTCGGATATAGGTCCACCTTAGTCAATCGCTACGTAACACTTACGGGCGTATATAGGCTTGAGATTCCGAAATCTTCCAAGTTATTCCGGCGGGTCAAACTTGGTATCGTTAGAAAGGTACATAGGTAGGGAATTGTAAGCCAAAAACTGCATAATTATATTGTGCATTGTTGCCGAGATATTCTCGGATATAGGTCCACCTTAGTTTACCGCTACGTAACACTTACGGGCGTATATAGGCTTGAGATTCCGAAATATTCCAAGTTATTCCGGCGGGTCAAACTTGGTATTGTTAGAAAGGTACATAGGTAGGGAATTGTAAGCCACAAACCGCATAATTATATTGTGCATTGTTGCCGAAATATTCTCGGATATAGGTTCACATTAGCCTACCGCTACGTAACACGGGCGTATATAGGCTTGAGATTCCGAAATCTTCCAGGTTATTCCGGCGGGGCAAACGTGGTATCGTTAGAAAGGTACATAGGTAGGGAATTGTAAGCCACAAACCGCATAATTATATTGTGCATTGTTGCCGAGATATTCTCGGATATAGGTTCGCCTTAGCCTACCGCTACGTACGACTGTCGGTCGTATATAGGCTTGAGATTCCGAAATCTTCCAAGTTATTCCGGCGGGTCAAACTTGATATCGTTAGAAAGGTACATAGGTAAGGAATTGTAAGCCACAAACCGCATAATTATATTGTCCATTGTTGCCGAGATATTCTCGGATATAGGTTCACCTTACCCTACCGCTACGTAACACTTACGGGCGTATATAGGCTTGAGATTCCGAAATCTTCCAAGTTATTCCGGCGGGTCAAACTTGGTATTGTTAGAAAGGTACATAGGTAGGGAATTGTAAGCCACAAACCGCATAATTATATTGTGCATTGTTGCCGAAATATTCTCGGATATAGGTTCACATTAGCCTACCGCTACGTAACACGGGCGTATATAGGCTTGAGATTCCGAAATCTTCCAGGTTATTCCGGCGGGGCAAACGTGGTATCGTTAGAAAGGTACATAGGTAGGGAATTGTAAGCCACAAACCGCATAATTATATTGTGCATTGTTGCCGAGATATTCTCGGATATAGGTTCGCCTTAGCCTACCGCTACGTACGACTGTCGGTCGTATATAGGCTTGAGATTCCGAAATCTTCCAAGTTATTCCGGCGGGTCAAACTTGATATCGTTAGAAAGGTACATAGGTAAGGAATTGTAAGCCACAAACCGCATAATTATATTGTCCATTGTTGCCGAGATATTCTCGGATATAGGTTCACCTTACCCTACCGCTACGTAACACTTACGGGCGTATATAGGCTTGAGATTCCGAAATCTTCCAAGTTATTACGGCGGGTCAAACTTGGTATCGTTAGAAAGGTACATAGGTGGGGAATTGTATGCCACAAACCGCATAATTATATTGTGCATTGTTGCCGAGATATTCTCGGATATAGGTTCACCTTAGCCTGCCGCTACGTTACACTTACGGGCGTATATAGGCTTGAGATTCCGAAATCTTCCAAGTTATTCCGGCGGGTCAAACTTGGTATCGTTAGAAAGGTACATAGGTACGGAATTGTAAGCCACAAACCGCATAATTATATTGTGCATTGTTGCCGAGATATTCTCGGATATAGGTCCACCTTAGTCAATCGCTACGTAACACTTACGGGCGTATATAGGCTTGAGATTCCGAAATCTTCCAAGTTATTCCGGCGGGTCAAACTTGGTATCGTTAGAAAGGTACATAGGTACGGAATTGTAAGCCACAAACCGCATAATTATATTGTGCATTATTGCCGAGATATTCTCGGATATAGGTCCACCTTAGTCTATCGCTACGTAACACTTACGGGCGTATATAGGCTTGAGATTCCGAAATCTTCCAAGTTATTCCGGCGGGTCAAACTTGGTATCGGTAAAAAGGTACATAGATAGGTAATTGTAAGCCAAAAACCGCATAATTATATTGTGCATTATTGCCGAGATATTCTCGGATATAGGTTCGCCTTAGCCTACCGCTACGTAACACTTACGGGCGTATATACGCTTGAGATTCCGAAATCTTCCAAGTTATTCCGGCGGATCAAACTTGGTATCGTTGGAAAGGTACATAGGTAGGGAATTGTAAGCCACAAACCGCATAGTTATATTGTGCATTGTTGCCGAGATATTCTCGGATATAGGTTCACCTTAGCCTACCGCTACGTAACACGTACGGGCGTATATAGGCTTGAGATTCCGAAATCTTCCAAGTTATTCCGGCGGGTCAAACTTGGTATCGTTAGAAAGGTACATAGGTGGGGAATTGTAAACCACAAACTGCATAATTATATTGTGCATTGTTGCCGAGATATTCTTGGATATAGGTTTATCTAAGCTTACCGCTACGTAACACTTACGGGCGTATATAGGCTTGAGATTCCGAAATGTTCCAGGTTATTCCGGCGGGTCAAACTTGGTATCGTTGGAAAGGTACATAGGTAGGGAATTGTAAGCCACAAACCGCATAATTATATTGTGCATTGTAGCCGAGATATTATTGGATATAGGTTCACTTTAGCTTAGGCTACGTAACATGTACGGGCGTATATAGGCTTGAGATTCCGAAATCTTCCAAGTTATTCCGGCGGGTCAAACTTGGTATCGTTAGAAAGGTACATAGGTAGGGAATTGTAAGCCACAAACCGCATAATTATATTATGCATTGTTGCCGAGATATTCTCGGATATAGGTCCACCTTAGTCCATCGCTACGTAACACTTACGGGCGTATATAGGCTTGAGATTCCGAAATCTTCCAAGTTATTCTGGTCGGTCAAACTTGGTATCGTTAGAAAGGTACATAGGTGGGGAATTGTAAGCCCCACCCGCTTAATTATATTGTGCATTGTTGCCGAGATTATCTCGGATATAGGTTCGCCTTAGCCTATCGCTACGTAACACTTACGGGCGTATATAGGCTTGAGATTCCGAAATCTTCCAAGTTATTCCGTCGGGTCAAACTTGGTATCGTTAGACAGGTACATAGGTAGGGAATTGTAAGCCACAAACCGCATAATTATATTGTCCATTGTTGCCGAGATATTCTCGGATATAGGTCCACCTTAGTCCATCGCTACGTAACACTTACGGGCGTATATAGGCTTGAGATTCCGAAATCTTCCAAGTTATTCCGGCGGGTCAAACTTAGTATCGTTAGAAAGGTACATAGGTAGGGAATTGTAAGCCACAAACCGCATAATTATATTGT
Source organism: Branchiostoma floridae x Branchiostoma belcheri (assembly GCA_019207045.1). Classification (NCBI taxonomy): domain Eukaryota; kingdom Metazoa; phylum Chordata; class Leptocardii; order Amphioxiformes; family Branchiostomatidae; genus Branchiostoma; species Branchiostoma floridae x Branchiostoma belcheri. Next base: position 25,339,225 of record CM033025.1, on the reverse strand, counting down.
GCATTGTTGCCGTGATATTTTTGGATATAGGTCCACCTTAGTTTATCGCTACATAACACTTACGGGCGTATATAGGCTTGAGATTCCGAAATCTTCCAAGTTATTCCGGCCGGTCAAACTTTGTATCGTTAGAAAGGTACATAGGTAGGGAATTGTAAGCCACAAACCGCATAATTATATTGTGCATTGTTGCCGAGATATTCTCGGATATAGGTCCACCTTAGTTTATCGCTACGTAACACTTACGGCGTATATAGGCTTGAGATTCCGAAATCTTCCAAGTTATTCCGGCGGGTCAAACTTGGTATCGTTAGAAAGGTACATAGGTAGGTAATTGTAAGCCACAAACCGCATAATTATATTGTGCATTGTTGCCGATATATTCTCGGATATAGGTTCAATTTAGCCTACGGCTACGTAACACTTACGGGCGTATATAGGCTCGAGATTCCGAAATCTTCCAAGTTATTCCGGCGGGTCAAACTTGGTATCGTTAGAAAGGTACATAGGTAGGGAATTGTAAGCGACAAACCGCATAATTATATTGTGCATTGTTGCCGAGATATTCTCGGATATAGGTTCAACTTACCCTACCGCTACGTAACACTTACGGGCGTATATAGGCTTGAGATTCCGAAATCTTCCAAGTTATTCCGGCGGGTCAAACTTGGTATCGTTAGAAAGGTACATAGGTAGGGAATTGTAAGCCACAAACCGCATAAGATATTGAACTAGATTCCCTCACCAACTAATGACAGAATATTTATAGTATATGAACATTTGCGATCAAGTATTAGAGAGAGAGTGTCTACTCACCCTACTGTTGCGAACTGCCGAGTCCCTGTTGTCTATTCAGGCACGGATAGTCGCAATTCCTGTGACGTCAAACTACCCTGTCGGCCCACTCCTCTATTTCATGGTCACCCGATAGCCGAATGTGTGATTTTGTAAGCACAACAGAACATTCGGCCGTGCTGATTTAGATATACGAGGGGCGTGCAATAAGTAATGGTCCTGATCCACTTCCAGTTGTCTGATCTAAATGAAATTTTGTATGTGTAATAATTCATATCTCTATGGGTTATGTTGCAAAAGACAGCTCTGAACTAATTGTGGTTTCTGATTTACTGGTGTTTGAACTTAGTCAGGTGCGAAATGGACCAGGTGTGAAATGGAACCAGTTGAGTGTCGCGCAGTGATCCGGTTTTTGTATTTGAAAGGACGCACACCAAAGAAGACTTTTGATGAAATAAATGAAACTTATGGTGATGATGCCCCATCATATGACCTTGTAAAACGCTGGCATCCTGAATTCAAACGTGGCTGGAAGTCTGTGGAAACAGCTCCCAGACCTGGTCGTCCCTCTTGTGCCATTGATGAGGCATCAGTTGGAGGACCAACCTGGGGTGTCCTACAAAATCGGTGTCCAGAGCTGCATCAAACAATGGGAGAAATGCATAACTCTGGGTGATTCCTATGAAGAGAAAGACTAATAACTGTGCCAAGTTTCATTAATCTCCTGCTATGGGAAATGGGTCAGGACCATTACTAATTGCACGCCCCTCGTATGGATAATATTCACGCCGTATCAATTTTCCATCGTTTCCAGAGAAAAAAGTTTGCAATCATGCGGGTAATATTCAGCCAAGTTTACGAGAATCGAATGAACGTGGCCAAAAATATGATAACCTGTCAGAACTAGTCCATGGCTAAAGAGCTCGATTCCACTACAGGTGAAAGAATCGGAAGCCGATGTTTCTTCGTGGTCCCTCACGCGACACATGATCAGGAACAGGGCGCGTTTCCATTTCACTCAGTTGAATTACTGTAAAAGTCTTTGATTTACTATGATAAGATACCATGTGATGATATTCATCTTCTTGTTTGTAAAAGTAGAAACAACTCACCCAGCGCAGCTGCCAATCATCCTGTGCAGGAGTCGATTCACAAAAAAGTTCAAAATGATGTACTCTCGCTCCAAGCGCAAGCTCAAAAACGCTTGAAAATTGTACGTTTCAAATTTCGCGAAAATCTCAATAAAAGATTGGAAGAACGAAAATGACTTGGATCCAAATATACGCTTGGTACAAAAGTGACCCCAATAGTTTAAAACTTCCCATGCAGGCAAAGGGATTGACTATCATACACCCTCAGAAGCACTATGTTGTCCCGGATGTTGGACAAAACCTTTGCCTTAAACGTTGTATAAATGCTTTCCAATCATCTTTGATTGATTTTCTATGACTAAAAAGACGTGGTATTAAAATCTCATACTATATTTACATAGAAATTATTAAAGAAGACGCAACTCACCTAGCTACAAGGAATTCTGGTGCAGGAGCCGATTCACAAATGCCGGTGTCAAAATGATGGCACGCGAAAGTTTAAAACAAGACTTGCGTCCAAAACACGACATGCGCGTTAAGACTAAGAGTACGTCGGTTGCAGTTCAAAAATGCGAAAGTACCTGGTGCATCATAAAAAATAGCGCGATCCAATAATGTTCAGTTCAGTTAATCCTCGGAGGGGTGAGACCAGTAATGTACCACACTGGAAATGAGACGCAAGCTCGAAATTGGTCAAAAATTCTGGCTCAAATTCAGCAAAACTCCCGGAAAATATGATCAAAATCAAAATGGCCGATGTCTGGAAAATGTACTCTCACATCAAATGAAATACAAAGGTCGAAAATTGTACGAAAATTGTACATTCTAAATTCAGATTCAGCCAACATTCCTTGTTCCGCACAATTGTTTGCATTCAGAAGCACAGCATTGCCAAAGATTGCACACAAGCCTTTTGTGTGTGTGTGTGTGGGGGGGGGGGGGGGGGTATCCTTTGCAGACTCTTTGAATAACTAACTTTTTGTTTATATCTAGTTTGTTTATCGAGGTCAAAAGTTTTGAATGTGCGCTTACTTGTTCTACATAAAAAATACTTAATCATCAGGACCAACTTCCCTATTGTGCAAAAACACAAAATGTGAATGTCTAACGTGTTCACATGCACTTTTTTTCAAAAGAGAAATTATATGTTAGTGAGCATTAAGTGGATACCAAATAAGCGCATGGCTAAGTTGCAGAAAATTAGCAGCGCAATCCGCAGTGCAAGCATTATCGCAGCAACTTTACTGCAAAGCATAAAAACACTCAAGTTGAAAAAAAGTCTCATCGTTTCCAATGCAGGGGTATTGGAATTCAAATCTATACTTCTGGACGAAGCAAAACACAGGGCCAACCCACACATCTTTGCAGCGATATCATGGCCACACTTTGTCACACAACTTTTGTCCACATACCTGCACAATGGGATGATTGACTCACTGTCATCTGTTCAGTTCAAATTCAGCCAGACTTTAGAGAGAATTGCAGTACCTTCTTCCACCATTGGGGATGGGGGCACGCCTGAAATGAATGCAAAAGAAAGTGTGCATTACACTAGAGACAGATATTGAATATGGGAGAAATAAACAGCCAATACAGACCTGATCTAAGATTGTGCGATTCATTGACACCAGATAGTGCTGGAAATCATGAATAATATCTAGAGATAGTGGTGCATAAAAGAATGGGTGCAGCTGACAAGGCAAGACAAGACTATTATAACGGCTGTTCTTTTAGATGAATAAAAACAAAAACAGAAGTTCATACGCATCACATCCTAGTTTGTGTATAACATGTGTGTAATGTGTGTAACATTAGTAAGATAGCTTACCTGGTCAATAACGTAACGTCTTCCATCAGTGTACTCTGCAGTTTTGTAAGGTTCAGCCAGTCGGCGCTTTGGAGCTGCATGCTTCCAGGGGGTGAAACAGGTGTCGTGATTTTACAACTAGCCAACAAGAGGTTATATAAAAGAACTCAAGTCTAGAAAGGTTATGACAAAGACAAGTCTAGAAAGCCTATGGAAGGGGTCATTTTCATGAAAATACAGAAGAAGCGCCGAAAAATCACAAATGAGACATGAGCCGCAAGAATATATATTATTCAACCCCCCTCCCCCTTCCGGAGAAGGGAACGTAGGCCAGGCGGAGGATACGACGAAGTCTACCGTAATTAAAACACATCGGTACGGTTCAGACATGTGTTGTATGCTTTGTCTCAAGCAACATCCACCAAAACATGAAGTATATCAACTGTATGGAAAACAGAAAGGATACCAAAAAAACGCTAAAAATTCAAAAGAGACCATTTTTCTATTTTCGTTCGTTTAAAAGGCTCAAGGTGTTACTTATAAACGATGGAACATTAGACCTGATATTTCTGAGAAAACGTTTAGGGAATGTTTACAGCTCTTACTTACAAGTTCATTCGACATAATGGAGCTGGCAAAATACGTTTTTTGTGATCGGACGGACCAACTTTCTATGAGAACATTCTTCACAGAAAATTGCCCAACACACATACGGGTAGAAACTAACACCAGCGTTACAAAAGGTCTTAGCAATATTCAGTACTTCATTCATCAGAAAAGAGTTGAAAGACTTGAAAATAATTAATGACAGGACTTTAAAAAAAATCTAGACATACCGTGACAAGCCTGCATAGTGCAAGGCAAACGCATACGATATGCAGATCACATGAGTTTCAGTAAAATTCAAAAAGGTTCTCAAAAGTTATCTTTAGATATAACAAGTTTTCTGTGAACACTGTAACGTTATAGGGTAATGTGTGGATAGACTGTGGTATTTATTCTTTCGCGAGGAAAAGAGAATCTCACCTTATAAATGCTCACGTTCCGCAGATGGTTTACGCCATTGACCGGGCCGTCCGCCATGTTGTTCTTTCGTCAAGAAGCAAGCCGGTAAAGACGCAAGAAATTTCAATGAAATTCATATCAGAAATCCTGCTTTGTGATTGGTCCACGAAAAAGACGCATGGACTGTAACATTTTGGTAAAGATGCGAATGTAAATAAACGTGTTGTTGTATGTATACATTCGAATACGCTGAACCTTTTGAAAAAAAAAAATAAACAAATTTGGTACGTAAATTGTATTATCTTAACAATATGGTGTCTTGAGGGCCCTTTCCTTGCTTGAAAGGTTGTCAAATAAAAAAGAAACTTAAATGAACCCCTAAACGGCCAGTGGTCGTTGCGAACTGTTACATTTTCTTTTGGAGGGGGAATCACGAAAATGCTTCTATCAGAACACTTTGGAATTTTTTTTCGATGTAGAATTTTCCTAGCGATGTTTTATTTTTAAATGCACGTTGCTGTTGTTGTTCTAACTAGATACATAACGTTAGTAAGTAATATAAATCTATATAAAATGTCTCTCCCCCATCCCTCCCCTCTCATCTCCGGATTTGGTACTTCTCTGCTACACAGGCGCCGCATTCCATGTCTAGACCGCAGGTGCAACAGGTCTCATACACCAATTAGACTGTACCATTATTGTACTGAATGGCAACATACGCATATTTTGATTTTTGTGACTTCCATATCAACGTCACAAACATTTCCATTTTCTATATGAAATTCTGAGGAGTGAAGTGATTCTGACACTGTCAAATGTTCCCTATATGCTGTACCCATGCTGTATTTTGTGATGAGTCAATAAAGAGGACTCAATTTAGCCGAAGCAAACCAAAGCGACGAACGACGTCGACGCCTCCATGGCCTCGTACCTGCGACTACGGATACCTGTACAGGAGGTAGGTATATGCTACCCCCCTCCCCACATAGTCAGTTTGAACCCTTCCCCGTGCCATTCAATGCCATGCCAGTAATGTCAATAACCCTAATGAGATGCATATTGTCCTCGACTTGTTTGTCTGTTTGTTTCCAGCCGAACAATGCTTACATCTGCTTGAAAATACTCATAAGGCCACAGCAAGTATATTTTATAGATGGCGATGGCCAACACAACCGAGAGTAGAAAATTACGCTATATTCTTCTATCAAAGTGCGGTTTTGCAATTGTGTTTGTGTTGATAGCTCCACAGCGGACGTGGCTTTAATAATGAACAATAAATAAAAATAAATAAATAAAATAAATAAAAAAATAAATAAACCAAGACTTGATCACCATTCCAGATATTGCCACTTCTCAATGTCATTTGATGACCAGAACTTAATGAAACCTAACCAAACTCATCGTGCTATTGCGCAACACAGCTTGGGACCACACCACTCCAAAATGATGTTTGAAACAACTGGGAAAATTTTTATTGACTACTTTTTGCGAGAAGATGTCCTTGCAACTAAAAGCTTCTCAGTTCTTTATCTTATCTCAGTTCTATATCTTACCATCAATAGTAATGAACAAAGATGACAACAACATGGTAGCATGCATTTTAACGGTATAAAGATAGTTCACTTTTATTCGTGAGGTGACCTATATACGTTGTTTACAAACACACAGGGTATTCAGGGATATCAAGTCGACGATTGGTGGTTTTAAATTGCAAGTATTGCACATTGTAAACACCCTCCGTCGACATATCCGTAAATACCCTTTTTAACAACGGATATAGGTTACCCTTGGATAAAGATGACCTAGTGTCAATGAAAACAGAATATCATTGATAAATGGCTGATTATAAGGGCAGGTTTTTCACGATTCACATGTCTGTTACTGTTTCTCGATTAATTACATTGTTCGAGATCATATGATTCTGTAGTCAACAAGTTTTCTATCCCGATTGTTCGAGAAGCTGTTAAGAAAGTATAATTTCAGATAACCTTCTGAGAATATGGCAGTAGTTCTACCTTGCACATGCATGGTTCTTGCTATTTCTTGCAGCGCTGAGTAAGTTTTCTTTGCTGTCGTCACTCCTTACAATATTGGGAACCTCTAGTCGGCTGACAGTTCGTTATTGACATGATGAACTCAACATTACCTTTCCAGATGTCACGTTTATTGCAATTGGATCATCAAGTTTGTTCGTTACCTGCAAGTTATACTACACCCGTTATTGATACCAAGATCCTCGCCCTATGGTAGTAATTTTCTGTGAATCTATAGTCCAAGTCATCTGTAATTCGTACCTAATCACCTTTAGTTTCTCAATTATGTCCGTGTGTGCGTGTGTGTCTATGTGTGCATTGCTTTGGCCTATGGGTGGCATAGAGTTAACAGATCATAACTCCACTTAAAATTTCCCTCGTAAGTAGTCTTATCTATAAAGCTTGATACTTCCTGTCCGAAGTACTAGATTAGATATCTATATGCTTCATTGCATTGTAGCCTATTTTAGAACACAGAATATCATGATATACCATCGTCCTTGTTATTCATTGGACAGAATCTCATATTTTCTGCTCAGTAAACTAAATTATATTGGCCTACATTCAGGAAAATCATCATTAGTTCGCCCAGCTAAAACGCTTTTTAGATAGAGGCCAATAATACTAACTCCGTAATGTGCGCGGTTATTTTGAATCAACTTAGAATAAATCCAGGGCTGTGCTCTAACTAGACTGACAATAACCCGATGCTGTTGCAACGGCGTCACTGACGTCATATAGTTGCTGACGTCACTGTGCTTCGCCATCTTAGCCCATTAGCCACGGACACTTGGACGTGGACCTGTAAGATACATTAAGTCTGTCAGATTTAAACATTTCAGACAAGTCCAGTGGCATTACTTTGCTGTGCTAGTGGCATTATAATGGTGACAAAGTAGAAGGCATGTATATTGATATTGTATTTCTATCGTCACATCTACAAATTAAATGCTAAAAAAATTAGACGAAAGTGATTTTTCCAAATAAGGAATGAAATGCTTTTGCCGATGTTGCTGGCAGGTTGTGGGCCTGGGTATAGGTGCGTCGGGGATAGTTAGAGTTAAAAGACAGATACCCAAGAATAACAACGGTCAAAACACAGTATTTGTCTGTGATGCAAACATCGCTTGCTCTCTCATTTATTAGATTACTGTTTCTCGATTAATTACAATGTTCGAGATCATATAATTCTGTAGTCAACAAGTTTTCTATCCCGATTGTTCGAGAAGCTGTTAAGAAAGTATGATTTCAGATAAGCTTCTGAGAATATGGCAGTAGTTCTACTTTGCACATGGCTCTTGCTATTTCTTGCAACGCTGAGTAAGTTTCCTTTGCTCTAAGCTAAGCATTGGACGTAATGAGCTATATGAAGCACAAACAAAGACATCGTAACAATCATATTCCTGGTAACACTTCAGGGGAGATTCTCTTTGTTACTGAGCCTCATGATCCTGTGGAAAGAAGACATGAACGCAGCAGCTGAATTTCACAAATAGAGAATATTTAATGTCATGTACCTCCACGAGACTCCCTCCAGGCCTGCAGGTCCATGCCTGCGATGTCCCCACACGCCACCATGTCATCCACGTCAGTCAGACGGAACACGTCACGTGGCAGCCGCGTGATCCCGGTGTTGTCACAGATGACACGTGCTAAGGTCACTTTATCGAGTTGGGCACGCTGTGCCTTCGTAAAGACTCCTTTACTCTGATACCAGAACCTGAAAACGGAAAGACATTAGTATGATTAGACTTCTTCTTCTTCTTTCGTGTCATCACTACACTTTCTTGCTCCAGTACTCCACACACTCCCTTCCTTCTTCTAGGAGTCAGAGCTTCCAGATCTTCCTTGGTGCATGGTTCGGACAGGAGGGGGCAGACAAGAAGGTGTTAGACTCAAGTACGTTAGAAGATATAGCAACTCAAGTGCCTTTATCAGCACGGTTGCGTCATCTTTCCCACACTCAATCCTCCCATCATGACTCGCCTTTTCTTTTCTAAATCTTAAAAAATGTAGTTGGTCTTCTGTATATGTTCTACCTCCTGTTTGACCCAAATTTACAATTACATCTCCTTGTACCATCAAATCAATGGTATATGCTCCAATGCTACTAAAAGTCACAACTACATTCCTTTCTGAAACATCCTGCAGTCTGGTCTGTTCCTAATATATATATATATATATATATATATATTAGGAACAGACCAGACTCCTAATATATATATATATATATATATATATATATATATATATATATATATATATATTAGGAACAGACCAGACTGCAGGATGTTTCAGAAAGGAATGTAGTTGTGACTTTTAGTAGCATTGGAGCATATGGACAGTGTGCATCTCCAGCTGGATCTGTCATTTGCAAGGTCCTCCCAGTGCTCGGTGTCTGTGGCTGTTCTTACGTACTTATGTACATATGTAAGGTCCTCTTTGACAAATCTTTATCCTTGCATTATCTTATCCACCAAGCAGATCTATCGGTAGCAAGGCCAAAGGGTCAACGAGTATCAAACAGGATCCTCCAGTGACTCGTTGGATACTGTCTGGCCCTTTACATACTACATTGCCAGCAATAGATTTGATTGGAGATTTGCATTACCTGTCTCCGTCGCGGAATGCCTTGAACTGCTCCGCCATCATGCACCTGAAGGTCGGCCCAACTCTCGCGCCGTCCTCGTGATCCTCCAGCTGGGCCGCAGGCCAAAGGTCAATGTTGTTGACGTCACCATATACGTCAGTCAGTTTGTCACGTACGGTTGAGTCCTTGATCTCATCTTCCAGGTCGCTAAATGTTTCTGTGAATAAACAATGGACAAAAAGTCTAATTTAATCCAAATTACAATATAATTGTACCCATCCAGAGATATTCCAATAAGATCCTTACCACTATAGATTCTGTACTTCTGTCTTAAATCCTAACAGTTCCATTTTCCAACTACTTCCGCAACATCTTTCCAAGAACCAGGAATGACGACGTCAGTCCTTTGTGTCTATTCTCTGCTATACTCAATGTAACTAAATGTGTCCATCTGCAGTGGAGTTCATGTACTCACGGGTGAAGTCTTGGTGAGAAATGACATAACATTGACCCAATTGGCCAGATCCTGTAAAACTAAGGAAGTTTCTATGGTCTTCTATGTTAATGTACCAATTTAACAAATGATTATCTTTGCAGCAAAATCAATATCAGAGTGAGGTAGGGAAACGTAAACATGCAAAGATTTTCCTCCATGACTCTCACCTGCTCGAGACAGTCCACAGAAGACTCTCCAGTCGTTGTAGAAAGGAAGACCATGATCACGGCCGCGCTGAGTGTTTAGAGCGGCCAGATCCAGCGCAATCTGGTTCTTCAATGCAAAGAGGCCTTGGGACAGTTCCTCGTGCATGACCTAATCAACAACAGTAAATAAATCGTTCACACAGGTGTGTTTCGCCTTTGTATCGCATCATGCAATAGATTCTTTAATAGGGGGCCACTAGTACTCTATGTGCACCTTAGACCAGCTGCTCAGAGTTTGCCCAAACAATGCGATCATTATGCAAATGACAACTGTAGACACTGCATGTTGCGCTGTATGTAGTTTAACGAATAAGTATGTATAATTGTTAGACTACCTGCCACGGTAAAGGAATAAAGACATTCGAGACCAATATTTTGGGGTGGATGGGTATCTGTGTCGCTGCAGTGCATTACTCATCAAAAGAGACCAAGATCGTTTTGGACAGATACAGGAATGGAAATGCGTAAAATAAAATAAGATAAGATGAAATAAGATAACGTCTTACATTTGTAGGAGTGACCAGCTTGGCGGATCCTCCGATGAGCCCCCTCACCACCGGGTCTACACCGCTCTCATTGAAGATGCGCCACGGAGAGAAGAAGGTGTCCCTGAGGGCGACATTCCCGATCACAGGGTCCTCCACGTAATTCTGCGAGTAGAAAGAAAAAAAACACATCGACATAAGTCATTATAATGACCGCATATGTGACTTTATTCAGATTGTAACAAGAGCAATACAATATGGACACAGGCTGATATCGTGACCACATACATATACATATACAGTACAAAAATGAACAATTCTTCTTGGCCAAGGCCTGTGTGTTGTTTACCTTCCACCTCACAATAGGCAGATAAACGTTTGAAGACTTTTATAAAGTTGTTCTACGGTGATGTTGGCCTCCAAGGATGGTTGAGGTCGGAAAATTGGTTGGTTCGAACGCAATACACATGTCCTTAGTCTTACCTCATCAAAACGCCTGACCGTTCCGCTTATGGCGGCGTGGCCGAACCTGAAGGCGGCGGTCGCGAACTCGTTCCGGGTCGAAGGGTTCACGCTTGCGTTGTATTTGGAGTATTCACCAATCTGGTCCATCCCTGAGTGGGACAAATTGAAGAAAAGAAATAGCATGGGAAGGCAAGTAAAGCTTACCTATGGCTCTTTCAATGCAACACTTTCTAACGAAGCTCAGGCCAGAACTCAGTTGCCCAAACTAGACGGACCGCCATTAGTACATATTCCTTATGACAACTCTATGATAAAAATGAAACAAAAAGTTCTACCTGCAGGACCGAGGATCTTGGGAAGATACTCGGTGTAGGTGATGTGCTGCATCTCCGCACCGACGATCTTACGGGCCTCCTGGTAGATCGTTTCTCCGTCCCAGCGCGGATTGATACTCTTCAGCTCCTTGGCTATGCGGTTGTGCTCGCGGAGCCAGATGGTGTGTGATGCGATCAGCGTGTTGACCTCATTGCTCCTAACGTCGCCCGCAAGGAAGCACGGGATAGTGTCCCCTCCTTTGGGATCCTAAACCGTGGTTTGTGTACGATTGTTAGGTCAGTTGAAAGTACTGCATTGAAGCTAGCCATGGAATCATTGTAGCGACCAGACACAATTGGTATGTCAATCTGTAAGCAAATCAAGACCAACTGTCTGAACTAAATTTTTAGAACTGACATTTTCACTGACGCGCTTTGTCTCTTAAGTAAGTGCTTGCTAGGCTTCTTCTCTTCTATGTGAGGGTAACTCTGATTGTTTCGCACTGACCTGATTGCAGGAGGACACCACCTCGTCCTGGAAAGGCAGCAGGTCCATTCCTGAGCTGATGTCTGCTCCTTCCTGAACCCGCAGCAGACCGTCATCGTTACTCAAGTCTCGTAGTCTGACAGAAAGATGATAAAAATCACATCAATGACGTCCATATTTAGCTCTACAAAGGTAAACTATTGCCTCCTAGACCACCCTCCCCATCCGAAACTGGAAGAATGGAAAAGGTACAAGTGGCATGAATTCAGTCAAGCCGTTCGTTACACTTGGGTTGCCAATTATGTTTTTAAACTGGCGGCTGCGATTTAACTGTCGTTTAGACTTAGGGAATTTGCATTGCACCCGTGCCGTCTAATGTATTTATGCTGGTTCTACACATAATAAATGATTACGAAAGGGGAATCTTGGGATACGAAATAAAACTTTTTTTAAAATGACAGTGTGAAACAATCAAAACTTATTTCAAATCCTGCAGAATTTGTGAGCCTGCGTGTGTGGGAGACTGGTAAGATAGAAGTTGATAGCATCCGCACTACTTTCTTATCATCATGAGGCATAAACAGAATTGCCACGGCCAAGCTCACCATCATAGATTGTAACCTAGGGCAACATTGTAGCACTCCGCCGCACTTTGCTATACAGTTCAGAATAGACCTGGAGCCAGCTGCTCATCTATTGGCGTCTTTCTTGCTCGATACAATGATGATAGGCACCACTCAACATGACAGAGACTATGGTAAAAAGGTAGATACAAGTAGATTCAAAACCCTCAGGAAACTCACGACTGTGCAACGTCGAGTGTCGATCCGTAGACGTTAGAGGCGTCGATGAAGCTGGTGATCTGGTTGATCTGTTTCCGGGCGATGGGGTTATTGTTGAAGAGGGTAGACGTCTCTCCTGTCCCGCACACGGCGCTGGAGCGGGTGAACGGCATGCAGTCCTGTGCAGAGGAGGAAAGATTAGTCATAAGATAGATGCCACTCGGGTAGACCTTTCATGTCTAGTACGATATCTCACTGGTCCCGTCCCTTTTGCTGAACATTGCCTTAGGCTCAAATAAAATGACATACTAGCTATTACGTTTGCAGGTCCATACTTAAAAGTGAATCAAACCATATTCCGTAACTTATATAGTAGAGTAGATTCATCCCTCAAGCTACCGCGACATCTTGCACACTACAGTCGTCCCTCAGAAAGACATCTGGAGCCGCATATTCCGTAACTTATAGTATGCTATTATCCAGAACGTTGCTGAACCAAATAGAATATCGAATCCCGTACCTTAGTGGTTATGCGTTCGTCGTCATCAGGAATGCGGATGGGAAAACAAGGCATGATGTTGTCACAGGTCTCTGAACACGAGGTCGAGTTCATCCTGAAAAAAATATAGAAGTGGGATTAGTTACACAGTAGAGGCAGGATATTGGACAATGCAGAACAAGGGGCATTTCAGAACCTAACAGAAAATCTTACAAAACTACAGGATATGTTAATAAGAACAACATTTTCCAGCAAATCAAACACCTAACACCTAACATAACGGCCATGGAGCATTGATGATCACTTCATAGCTAGACACACACACCACATATATATAACAGAGTTCAGTATGGGACAAAAGCACGGTCAACATTTTGCAGCAAAATTAACATGTATAAAGTTACAACAAGAAACGTTGGAGGTGCGCGCGACAAGTTATGGAATAGCACATAGCTGATTGTGGAGAAGGAGGGAATATTGCTGAGTCGGGTTCTGCTGTGCGAAGGGGAAATCAAACCATGGGTCTAGTCTAAGTTGTGTTCATGTCATGAAATGATTATATTTGACTAAAATGAGTGCAGATATAAAGACTGTACAGACCCAGGCATGGGTATGGTGCGCCCCACAGCGGTTGCGGTGAGATCTATATCGTGGTCCAGAAACTGTCCCCACTGAGTCAGCATGTGGGTGTAGTCAGGGTCCAACACGTTCTGTTCCGTGGTGATCAGCTACATAAACAATAATAATATTTATACATTGACAGCAATGTTAGTTTAGAATATGTCTAACTCATGTCTTACTGATTGTGTTTCAGACCTACCTCGTTGGAAACATGACGGACGCTGGGCAGGGTGAATCCGTTATACTGCAGAGACGTGTCCCAACCCACGGGCTCGTTGAACCCATCCTCGTAGATTGGCGTCAGGAAACGCGTGAAGGGCGTGATTGAAGAGCCCCACAGCTGATTCTGCATGTTATTGCAGGTTCCATCGATGGTGCGGTACTTTCTGGTGCGACGTCTACAGCGTGTCCCGCTCACAGAGCGCGCACAGTCGGAAAGGGAGGCGATTTCAATTACTTCGTCGAGCACTCCCCGAGAGATCATGTCTCGGATGACAGGGCGGCCTGTGTGACAGAAGGAATGTTTCAGGTGATTTTCTTTTGTTTTCGCCAAGATATTTTGATTGCCAGAGGTATTAACCCTTGCAGAGGAAGGTTATGTTCAAAAGGAGCACCAAGTTGCATTTACCGCTATAACTAAATCACACTTTTGCGTATCTTACTCCAAGGCACAAGATTTACAGACGAATGGCGTATAGGGCTAATACCACAGTTAGACATCTGCATAGGAGAGCATGTTAAAATGCACTAAAACAAGGCTTCAGAAAAGTACCAAACCCAACTTCAATCTTAAATTTTTTTCTGCACCAGTCACAAAGGTCATCTTTATAACCGTTAAAGGAGAACAGATTGTAGACCAGGTCAAACTTCGAGGGATGCTCACTCTATGAAAGAAGACTTCACCTTTGACCCCAGTTTTCTCCTGATACCACCGTATGACACAACAACTAAAATCCTTCCGCACACCATCTAAACTGCTAAACTGATCAAATTTTGACCAAAATGGGAAAGCTTAGACCCTACTCACTCCTTGTAACCTAAAAAGTCTCCAGGTTGGGCCAAAATTTCCCGGAAAAAGAGGATTTTCAAGGATTTTAGGTGGCACTGTAATCGCATTGCCATCTTGTGCCTTCTACTGCGCAACTCAAAAGTGACGTCTGCCCTATATGACTTGCAAGGGAAATCTCACCGCCGATCTTCCCCTTAGCCTTGACCCCATCGGCCACCATCCGAATGATATTCTCCACAATCTCTGTCCTCCGTGCCTCCCGCTGTGCGCCCCTGCCCAGTTTATGGAACAGGGCCAGGAAGTCAGATGGGGTCTTTTCTCTAAAATCACACACACAGAAAAAAACAACACAAAACATGATTATCCGTAAACAGGTTGCCACTGCAATTCGACACTTCATCGCTAGGCTAAATTTATCGCCGATTAAGGCCATGTTGATTTGGTTACACGGATGACATCTTCTGGGAACCCCAAATCTGATGCGAGCGTGCCAAAGAAGTTTCCCTTATTATGAAAACTAAGTGCATTAAGTTCTCATAAGGGCTCAACAATGGCATAATACACTGTATGGTATACTGAACAATAGATTCTTCATTTCTATTCTTTCACATCTTCTTTTTTGACCTTGGAATATTTTATGAGATCTATATATGTTCTTATTCTGCAGCTTCTCTAAACAATATACAGTATGGTTCAAAACTTTGTTTCTTTGGAAACGGCCGAAAATTGCTGCGGGCTATTTGTGAAAAATTGATAATAAAAGTATACCCACAATGCATTCTGTTGGATTATTTTGGGTCAGATTGTGTAGCTGCTGTCTTTTATATCGTACTTTTCGTTTCCCGAAACTGCCCGGTCGGACCCCTTTGTTGAACTGTGACTTTAGCATTGCCTATTCTCCCGGTATTCGATGGATAAGGCTTATGGTACGTGTGGTGCTGTCCGACACCTTTATCTATACTGGAGTGAGCCGTATTCCAAGGTCACATCACGGAGGAAATGCAGGGTTATTGTAAGGAAGTCCTGTTACCTCCGCCATCATGCCAAACAAAAAACCTCAGGTGATCCTACCACGCACGCGCGGAAAAAAAATTCCACACATGCCTATCCAACTCTGGGAATTCCTGACAAACGGACGCACACTATACTATTAGGCTCGCCCGTGATGCGTCGCCAAAAAGCTGAAGTCAGTACTATAAACACCTAATTCGCAACTTGATGAAGAACACATTTTCCTCTCTATATATACAGCATATTCCTATTCTTCCTTACCTTTTCGGGTCATTGCGCATCTCCTTGTCCCTGTTATTGCCATTGTCCACACGACTCATAGCTTCATGCGCGGCCGAAATGGCGATGACGTCACCGGGGTGATCCAGTCCATCCAGTAAATCTGCAAATAACATGCGAATCATTTCATCTTTTGTTTGGCTATGATACATAAAGCAGTATCAAATTCACTATAATGGAATCATTGCCATTGTTAGGTTTCGGTACAAATGCACATTCATTTGTTTGTTTGTTTGTTTCACACATAAAGAAGTATAACAACGAAGTACAACTGTATAGAAAACTAAATAAAAGTGCCAGAGGAGGGGAAAAGGCCTGTATAGCTTGTACAAATACCTCCTCCACTTAACTAAGCTAATACGTAATCTAAATAAAAGTGTAGAGTATACTAGTATAAGATAAATTAAAGAATAACAACGATTGAGAAACATCAACTAGACAAATCAACAGTCAATCGGTAGTGTAAATAATTGAGCATGAAACATAGAATGTTAAGGCTAACAATGAATCAGAAATGTAAATGAATGAGCAATATATGAAACATAGAGTCTAAATATTTCGAGAACATAACAACAGCATACGAGACCTAGACGTGGCTGGGGTGGGATAGTAGATGGGGGTTTCTTAGCTTAATTTAAAATGTTAAAACAGAAGTAAAATTCTTGAGGGAGAACTCATTCGTCATGGCCTATAGATTGTATAGTGTGCTGGCAAGAAAATAACTGAAGTTCTTTTGCATCAAGAAACAGCATGGATGCCAAAGAAATGTTGATCTTACAAGGTAGTTCTTTCTGCTCCTTCAATGTCAATTGCAGAATTATAGAAGCAACACATGTGTACATTGCAACAACAAATCGTTTTTAGATTCAAGTATAATTCTTTGTTTTAGTTTTCTACTCAAGTAAGGGAGACCGACTCACGTACACTGTTCATACATATGTAGTTATCTATTTATTATTGTCCTGTATAATTTATTATTTTCAATTCTTGTATAAGTGGCGGCGTTAATATAAGTTGAATGTAACTTGAGTCCGCCGTGACTTTGTCCTCGTCCGTTTATTTGTATTTTTACACGTATTTCAATAAAGAAAAAAGAAAAAAAAACAGCATGGATGGTCTCACCGCCTCCCGTCGCCTCCCCCGACACCAACAGGGTCGAGATGACAAGTAGGCAGAAGAGAAGCCTGATGACTGACGCCATGGTTAACTACAGAACAAAAATAATCACAAACAAGAGACCTCAATGATGTTTTTCAAATTTTATGTACAGGCCTTCTAAATTCATATTTACATAATGTTGGTGATCACGTTTAGCTTACACAGTCAGAAGTATACCGCACGTATGGAATACCTACCATTTACCAGTAAGAAAGACTTAATTGCGAATTGATTGTAAACTTTTGTTAGCGCAGGTGATGAGATAAGAGTTACTAGTACGGAATCAAAAGATAGAAGAAGCCTCACTCCCCGTGTCTTAACTCTTATTTTCCTTTATACGTGGGTTGTCGAAGAACAAGTGAGATATCTTCAAAGGTAACGTTATGTCTTAAATGGAGTCGTTCCGTTTAAAAAACAAAATAGGCCGCACGAGTTGATTTCACATCCGCGTTGTCGTGCCTTTGTCCTAGTCTTGTCAAAATATCACTCACTACGTAGCCTGTGTTTACACAATCTCTGGCTGGGGTTAATGACCCCCTCCTGGACGGCGGCAATTGTAGGGCCGGTCGCTAGGGGCGCGATTTTAGTCAGGTTGCGCATCTCTGTGAAAAACATAGTACTTAACAAAACAATGATGGTATCGGCATCGTTGCAGGATACTGAGAATCGAGCGCGACGTATTTTGTATACTTTGAAGTACGCAGGTGATGAGATAAGGCGCAAAGAGTTCAAAAGGAGATCGGCTATTACCTGGTCTCTTTGATTGACGGGCTCTCGCCATAAGATCACCTTTCTATTAGACGGCGATCGCGCTGCGCTCTCACTGCCACCTAAATAGGATATGTGTAACCTTCGCTTTCACACTGGGTATATCATACAAAACGTAAAAGTGTGACTGGTAAGACAACAAAACACACAAAGTGTAAAAAAGATTCGTTTCTTTTCTACAGTATTCGTTGAGCGATCTGTCAAATTTTAGATCGCAGAGAGAGCGGAAAGGGGGTATAAGCGGGTAATAAATATTAGTATCTCTTTGAATCTACCGCACGTTGCCGGCGTCGCTGCTTAAAATGAACCCTTGACTTTATAATGGGAATATCATTCAACACTGACAAGTATGACTAGAAAGACACCAAAACACGCAAAGTACAGAAAGATTCCTGTTTTATTGATGAAATTTGTTGAGCACTCTATCAAGTCGCACGGACGCAGTGACGCCACCAACCCGCAGCAGCGTCAATACGTAGCAGCATTAGGTCTTTGCGACATCACGTCTTCAACACAACAGTGTGCTACCGGTCAATTTTACAGATCGAGTGCCAGAGATACAAGCTTAAGTTAAGTGCACAACCCGCCATACGTGCAACTGCGTGTTGTCTACGTGCGAAAACGTGGGCAATTTTGTTAACTTCATTCAGATTTTTCTCTCGTTCGGGCTGCGGATTCACCCCCGTACGAGTCAGTACGAGCGACGCGCGTGCTCCGCACAGCGAGTATAGAATGAGTATGAAAACCGTACGTACGCAGCACGGCCTGCATACGGTAACGTGCAGAGATGGTACTTGTACGTTGTCAGCACGTACAATTCACCACTTGCGCAACGAACGATGCACACAACTGCTCACGGCATGCGCATGCATACCTCATATTTATCACCATAAGCAACAGGGCGAGTGACGTGAAAAAAATACTTGGCGGACGTGGCCTCGCAAAAAAAAACGTACGGACAAAAACTACGTACGCCGGGTTGTGCCCTTATTTTTAGCTACTAGGAAACCGCATAATATCTCTCTTTTGACGAAACCTTTTAGTGCTGGTCCAATACCATATATTTAAAACTATTTTTTTGGAATATTGTGGTGGCGGAGAATTACTTTCTTCTACTTTTCCACTCTGTTAATGTGTTCTCGATGAGTAGGGAGTGGCTGCACCAACTCATGCGGCTGAAGTTGCACAATTTGCCGCCACAATTGTGTTCGACCGTTCCGTTCACTCCCGGAGGCGTCCGTTTTACTGGATATTTTGCCGTTCAATTCTACGGCAAATTGGGCTTGACATGCAACATGTATAATGGCATGTTCCGTCTTTTTCGTCCGTATCAGACGATGCTTTTGTCATATGCCATAAGCAAACGCCAGCAAATGTCAAGTATCACGCACCAAATCCTGTATAAACATTATATAGAATACCAGTGGTCGACTAAATACTAGAGAAAATATCAAATATACAGCAGAACTAGTACGAAATCCATATTGTCGAGGCGTCATCTTTTCACTACACTTGGTTTGATATTAAATCGCCCATACTAACCATATCATATCATAACATGATTAAATGCCTATGTTCCCCATGAACAGATAGCCTATCCGAATTAAAACTCCCGTACAGCGTTCGTCTACGTATATACAACATGGTAGCATGAAATAGTTGTATTTCAAAATAAAGCCCGCAGTGCTTTCATCCATTTGTGAACAAGTTTGACATTCCAACGTACATGTACTGGCGAATGAAATAAAAAACTTAAAACATGGTGTAATTTCTTGACTTAATCTCGTCATGAAATAAAAAGGGAATCAGTAAAAAGAAATAGGTAAACATTATCAACCATGTAAGAATTACATTTCTTACCGAAGACTGTATCTTGTGAAGATCAATAGGACACTGGTCGATCGGTCACTTGTTTGGTCCAACCGATTGTCCGTCTCCCCTCTCTCTGAGACTGTCATCGTCCGTGTACAGGGTGTCCGTTACACACTTATCGCGTGACTCCCAGGACTCTTACTATTGGTGCGTCTAGACCCCTGAGTTGTGGGGTGTGGTAAGTCGACGTGGCGAGTTCTGTGTCGCAGGTCATGTTTTTCACGGGATTGTTGGGTTTGGTTTTACTGGGACATATCCTATGTTACTATTCTTCCTGGAGTCTGGGTGAATTATGTAAATCACCGTGTGGGCGTTATAAGGCGGAAGTTCGCCAGGCCTCCATCCGAGTGATTTGTAGTGAATAACCAACTCCAGTCAGAAGGATTGCACACCATCGCACACCGGGGTATGCCCCTACTCTTTTTCGAAAGGTGTAGTGGGTTCTTTAACGTGCGTGAGGTGTAGCTCTCCCCAAACACGGGACCTCTATCTAACGTCCTATCTGAGGGACGTCCTTATCTGAAACTATCTATTCATTTTCCCTCAAGTCGTGTTAAGTTTCGACACAATGTCGGTGACACGGCAGGATTCGAACCGTTGGGACCTGTAGGTCCTGAGCAAAACACGCTGTCAATCACACTACGCGATCTCACACATTGTGTTCCATCTGACATCCTTGTTGCTATATTCAGCCTTGTTGCTAGCCTATATGGACTATCACACAACTGTACCTTGTGTAAGGCCATGTTGATTCGAATGCATGGATGACATCCTCTGGAAACCCAAAAACTGATGCGAGCGTGTGAATTAAAATGTGACAAAAATTTGCCTCCATTATGAAATCTGAGTGGTCGAGAAAGTCGAAAAAACTAATAGATTCTTTATTTGTGTTTTTTGTTTGCATCTTTTTCTTTGACCTTGAATTGCCTTTGCCTGGAATTGACATTTAAGTGCCCGGTTTACGGTGTATATTTTTGTTCAATCTACGGCATATATTTGCTCATTCTGCTGCTGCTTTGTGCCGATTGCCGAATTACATATTTTTGGAGAAACGACTGGAAATCAATACGCGCGCGGATTTCATACATCCATACAACGGAATCAACATGGCCTAAGTCATACTGCACATACCACTCGAGTATCTCTGACTAAAGCGTGTTCAAAGTCATATCAACAGAAACATTACAGGTGTCAATCGAGACCTTCTTGTTCTCAATTTCAAGCTGTAAACCTATGTCTACATATCACACAAACAACTGCTACAACAGTGTCGCAGGATATTCAGTGTTTGAACCTTGTTTATTCACGGAATCTCAAATCGGCCTGCAGGCCGCTTTTCATTGAGGTCATGAGGGAAGAGGCAAAGGTCAGACAACGTATATGACAGAGATGCAGTTTCAATATATGAAGACGACCGTGGCGTGCATATGTTATGTCTTCTAAGTACATACTAGGTAAGTGGCGAGGAAAAAAACAAGGGTTATTTAACTGTGATCGGAACAATTTGCGGATTGTGTTCACGAAGCTCTGAAATATACCAAGGCATTGTCAAAATCTTTGATAAGGATTCACACTGAAAAGTGGGTATCTGACTTCAATAAAAGCAAACTTTGACCCGCACACCTCAGGTCGCAGTCCATTTGCCTGCAAAGTAATGACTATAGTGATTTGAATTTTTGGTGTGCTTTATACTCTATATACTCGAAATCTGAGGTGTTTACCTTAGCTTATTTCTGGGCGAGGCTCAAAACGTACCTCTTGGTCACCAAGTACTTTATGAAATTTGATGTTTGCAGAAGATGATTTTATTTGATGTAAAGAATTCTTGTTGTTCTGTAAACATCGCTAAAAACTTATCTCATATCTGTTCCAACTCTCAAAACAAACCTCACCACTGTGATCTTACAGGCACCCATCGTGGACCTCAAATCTATTGGACTGATATATAATCTACATGTATAAGCTGACTGATTGCTATTTTAAAAGACATGTATTTCACCCCTGCTGTCATATTTTCCTCGGTCTTATGTATAAAATTCATTGACCGTTCTTCTCTTTGAATATGTTACAATGTATATCCATACCCCTACTACAAAAAAAGGCAACAGCTCTGTAAGATAGCTCAGATCTAAAAATCGATTGCAGCTTGTTTTGTATACTTTGATTTTCGCAGGTCCTGCCATTAGAGGTGAAAAATCAAAAGATAGATGACCCAAGATACCTCCTCTTTGATACGCTATCTCTTGCAGGCCATTACACGTGGAGTATTGTACTAAGATGTCTTGGTATAATTACGTCTTGATGAGAGCACATACGAGTATACAAAACAGCGGTGTGTCTGAAATGAGTTTTATAATGTGACAGATGCGGGGTAACGTGTCGTTTGAAAGAAAAAGGCCATAAGAGTTCACTTCACATGGATGATGCAATGATTTTACCCCAGACTTGTGAAAATATCACTCATGAATCATATACACATAATTTTACCTAACAAAACAATGGTGGCATGACAAGATATCAAAGAATTGGTTCTTAATTATAATTCCAAATATGATGTATGTTTCGATGTACGCATGTGATGACATTAAGAGCAAAAACTTTAAATCAAGATACGCATATTTCTAAAAATAATTTCTACTGTAAAAAAGCAATGGTGGCATCGCGAGATATTAGAAATTGATTTTGCCATATTTTGTATACTTTGATGTACGCAGGTGATGACTTCAAAGGGGAATAACCCGGTACACATCAACCATAAAAAGTTATTTTTACTGACCAAAAACAATGCTGGCATCGATAGCGTCGCAAGATATTATTTTTCAAATGACTGACATATTTTGTATCCTTTGATGTACGCAGGTGATGACATTAGGCGTAAAATGTAGATTGATCATAAACCGGTCCCTTTGATTGGCTGACACTCACCTACCATTGCGAATCAAAGAGGGTTTCTCATTGGACTGCGGCACGTTGGCGGCGTCGCTTCGTCCTAAATGGGATTTGTGTTACCCTTGACTTTATAATAGAATATCATGCAAAACGTACAAGTATGACTTCAAAGACAACAAAACACATAGAGCGTAAAAATATTCGTTTTGATGGATGAAATTCGTTGAGCGCTTTGTTAGATCGCTCGACCGCAGTGATTTTTTTTAACTCAATGGTCACCACGTAACAAGGCCTGAAGGCCACTCAAGGTTACGGGTTACAGGATTGGAACTGTAACAGCAACCCTTCGCCCTAGGTCAGAAACATCATGATTGAGACCAGCCCAATTGCTCACTATGAGTGAGGACTAACTGACCCAATAGGCGAAGCAGGGGTTACGAGGGCTGCTCGGGAGATTCCCTACCCCTATTTTGGCCGGAATGGTTTGATCCGCTCGGGTGGATGTTCGCACATGTGGCGGGTTCTTTAACGTGCATAGGGTATGGCTCTCCCCATACACGGGACCTCCATTTAACGTCCTATCCGAGGGACGACTCATTTTTCACTTGAGTAAAGTGAGGAAAGTCGTGTAAAGTGCCTTTCCCAAGGGCACAAGACCGGCAACACGGCAGGCGGATTCGAACCGGCGACCTCTCGGTCACGGGCCGAATACACTACCACTGTGCTACGCGGCCCCACTAAATGTGATGCCACAAACGTACCGCAGCTTGAGAGCAACATATACACATACACACACATGTACACCCACACACACCCACACACTCACCCACACCCACACACCACCCACTCACTATATATATATGCAAATGTAAACACACACGCAGAGGCAAGTCACACACATACACAGGGACACGATACACATTCATGAGTGCGTACCTAAGGCCGCACTGACTTATCATCGATGGCATCCGCGTGCGCATTGGTTTTCACTTGTTCTTTAAAAAAACTGTGTGCACATGTCATTTAAAAGTATACCTTGTCAATCAGAGTTGTATGCTAGTCAGAGAATCTGCTCTCCAGTGTATACGTAAGGGGCACATAGTAACTAAGGGCATAGGGTCACTGCGCCCTTGTTCTCTCTTTAAACAAGAATGGCAATATAAACATTGTTGAAATGGCGACGATTGTCTATTACAGTCTTACTTGAGGTGAACATAAGACACACAAAGCCTTTGAAAGAATGGACTGGATGATTAGTCCTGCGGCTTAGCAGCATTTTTTCTGATGTATTTTCTCTTTTTTTTTCGCCCTTGCGCATTGGTTTTGTGGTCTCCAGAGGATGTCATCAATAGAATTAAAATCAGCGTGACCTGACTCCGTAAAAAAATCCCCGGCACTTGCTAATGAACTGGGCGGGCGGCCTACACTCCCAGTACCGCAGAGAGATCTAGAGATAGCGATGAGCTTCCGATGGTATGGTTACCAAGGTAGAACGTACCGGGCAACTCAGTTTCATTGTACACCAATTGTGCTTCAGAGTCAATATTTCTTCCTTGTAATATTATCCTAGCATGCTTTGTGTCATAGGAATTGTAGGATAAGAAAACATAATGATTTTCCACCGCAACATCTGCTTGGAAATAACAATGAAGTCACGGAAAGGCTTTGTGTTGCCAACATAATGTTAATCGACAGGTGACGCTTTTGTCACAATTATACATACAGGAGAGGTCGGCCTTCAAAACACATTGTCTGCAATCTTTAGTTCTTGTGCAATATTAAATCTGTAAGCAGCTGTTATATATATATAAGGACGCGTGCAAATATGAACTTTAAAATAGTTCACACGTGTGAAAATGCTGACCACAGATTATGCGTAACAGGTAACCCTTATGATACTCTTGGGAAATCCTGTTTGAAATGCAAAGTAGGAAAGATAAGATAATTCATTCTGTCGCAGTCCAGAAAGTTATCTATCATTTTACAAAAGGGCTGTCTCGCCTTGTTTTTTTTTGGGTGGGGATTTTGTAAGGTATTTCGTAAGAAAGCAACACGGAGAAGACCATGAAAATGAAGAGCGGGTTCGCAGACGTGGATACGCACGCGGTACTGCTCATGGAAGAAAAGGAGATGAAGACTTACCGACAAAAGTTGCTTGCCGAAAAACAACAGCACGACTTGCAGATGAACCTGTTAGAGAAAGAAAGAAGAATCGCCTGGAACTCCGACAGGTAAGGAGTCGTTGACGAGGAAAATTTAAGTACTTAAATGAATGTAAAATTTCAGTCAGACCAAACATTTAGACTTCACATTGCCCCTCTTTTAACCAGAAATTAGAAAGTTCGTGAAGAGTTTAACAATCTATTGTTTATTCCATTTAAACGTTTCAGGGTCGAACAGAACCGACTGTTGTCTCGTCTGGAGAACATAAACAAGCGCATTCTGGCCATAAACAAGGAAAATTCGAGAAAACTGAGGCAGCAGACGAGACTCCCAGAACGCGCACGCAAGACGTCGCAAAAGAAATTGGACGAAAACGAAAAAAATGCAACCGTAACTAATCTGCCATTCTTGTCTTCGACTTGGCCGGGAGGTATGGGATACCTAGACGTATTCCAAGACCTGCATGGCGTGACCCAGAAGCAAGGAGGTCTAAAACTCGACCCAGACACTAAGCCGTTCAGGAGTCGAGCAACTTCTGTACCCGAGCACCCCTTCATACAACAGACGTTGTACCATATTCCTGTGACCAGTCGCTTGGACAAGTCACCGCACAAAATATCCTCGAAAAGTAAAGAGAAGGGCGATCACAGACGTCCTTCGAAAACCACTGATGAAAACACCAAGGAACCAGTCAAACCCAGGCTAGCCCGCCGTCAAAGCATGGACCCGAAACTTCTAGCATCCCTCTTGAACGTGGACGAATCTGCAGTTCAGAAACAGAATCAGATTTTCCAGAGAGCGAGATTAAACTCTGACGCGGCTCTCCGAGTAAGCGCAGACCGTGACATGCAAGAAAATCCAGAAGAAGGCAGGAAGGACAAGAAGAAGATCCCCATTAAGATCCAACGCAGAGCGAGCGTAGAGTCCATGCATTTGTCGAGTGACTTGTTAAAAGTCGGCTTCCCTGACTGGAAGGCTAGGGAACAAATGTTGCCGATGTCGGTGACGTGGCCTAACCCCAACAAGTCACCGACCGGGCCCAGCGCTGCCTCCCGGGCCCGGAGAAGCTCCCTGCCGTCTCTGTCCACCGGGACTCTCAGCAACCTCAGCACGAAGCCAGGTTCAACTTCTACAAGAAGGACGAGCATCGGGGCCACAAAATTGAGGACCTCGTCGTTGGATAGGCTAGAAAATGTGATCGAAGAAAGCGAGGAACATTTACGTTAGTTACGTACACTGCTCGGAACGGGAAAAGATCATGGGGAATTTTGTTACAAGGTTTCATGTCGATCGACTGTAGTTTGCTGTTCGATCATCACTACGGATGAAAAACCTAGGGGAAGAGCGTGCTATGTTAGGCCCCCTTTCCACTAGACGGCGATCGCACTGCGCTCTAATTTGTCTAACCTTCGCTTTCACACTGGGCATATCATATTAAACGTAAAAGTGTGACTGAGGAGACAACAAAACACAGAAAGTGTTTCTTTTCTATGCAATTCGTTGAGAGATCGATACGTCAAATTTTAGGTCGCAGACAGCGCGCGGCGAGAGCGCTGTCCTTGTGGAAAAGGGGTAGTAAGGCTAACAGCACATCCGGGGCCAGGCCGGGCTGATAATGGAAACGAAATAGAAATAGAACGTATACGGGAAAATATACACAGATAATTCTCAAGACTATTCTATTTACGTCTTGTGTAGTTTGGTATCTTTTATAGCAAACATTCCGTTCCCGAAAGCTGTCCGGCTGGGTCCCCGTTTGGAAATGTGATGTAGGCCTGAACTAGGCCATAACATTATGTTGTTATGAGTATTGTAAATAGCTATGTGTCAGATCTAGCATTATCAGAAGGGTGACCATTGCTATATTGTGACTTTGTCTGTCATATAGTCAGCTGATTTAACTGTTTCTGTTTTTACAATTAAACAATCTCTGCGAGGAGCCATCGTATTAATGTCCAATGAACAGTAGATATATTTTAGTCGTCTTTTTTGGTTCGAATCTGTCACGAATTTAACATATGTAAAATCAAACACACTAACTACAGGCTCAGAATTGTAATTATAATCATTAATATGTAATGTTAGCTGTTGGTCAGCAACGATCTATGTATTGCATTTATAAAATGTACTACTATATAATCGCTGGGTCTCGCCCAATTATGGGATGGGGTCGAAATCTTAAATGTGGCCGACCTTCCTGCTCGTCGACAATATGGCCTGGTAAAAAGGGCCATCAATGTAGTCACAATTACGTCGGTGGAGGGAAAAGGGAGACTTAGAGATTTGGAAATCCACGTAGATACAAGCCTCTGTGTGAAATAAACTCTATCAGCCGCGGGTGCGACAAAAATGCCAATGTTTTTCTTCACATAATAAGTTGAAAAATATAACTCCATATTTGTCTAGCGATGTTTACGGAGTACAGGTGCAGTAGTGTCGATATATGAACGCAACGAAAAGCCGGGAGTTGTTTACAAACGTTTTTTTTCCGGAGCACAGGACTATATAATGTGCTTTGTCCCAGCCTGTAGATAAACACCTTCAAGAATTGCGATGAAATGGCAAAACTATGTCATGTCGAAATCGCTTTGCATGAATGGAAAGATCATGCACAATTTTGTTGTGGAGATTTTTGAGGTTGAGGATCTCGAGCCTTTGAAGATTTTTGAACGTATGTAGTCTGTTGAGATGTTGTTCAGTTAGTTCGATTAACTTGATAAACCGCGATAAGGCCGATCAAAATGTGAGACACAGACATTTAGAATGTCTGAAAATGTATTTTACATGTCTGGCTTGTGGCAAGAGCATTCGTGTAACCAAGGCGAGCCCTTTGGTGCAACAATTGAGTAACAGTTGAGCAACGGTTGTGTGGCAGTTGTGTAACGAGAAAGTTCTCTTCGAGAAACGATTTCGCAACAGTTGTTTTACAGTTGTGTAAAATTCTAAAAAGCTATTTCCTGGTTCATCCTATAGATAACATGTAGTCTGTTGAGATGTGTATCAGTTAGTTCAATTAACTTGATAAACCGAGACATGACCGATCGAAATGTGAGGCACAGTCATTTAGAATGTCTGAAAATGTATTTTACATGTCTGGCTTGTTGTAATTGCATTGGTGTAACAGTTGAGTAGCAGTGTGTAACGGTTGTGTGGCAGTTGTGTAACGCGAAAGTTCTCTTCAAGAAACGATGGTTTAAACGTTGTTTAACAGTTGTGTAACATTCTAAAAAGCTATTTCCTAATACACATCCGATAGATAACGTTGTGCAGCGCCAGCATTCTGGCTATTGTCTTGCTAATTGAACTGATAGGTGATCTTTCTAATTGGTACTAGTAAAGACGACAATAGACTGGGTTGTTACAAAGAATTCCCCGAGGACTAATTGAAGGAAAGAAAACGTGTACAAGCACGTGTGGAAGCACATGTGTTATATAGGTGTGCATATCTAATCTCCAAGCAGATGAGAGCATCCGGTCCAGTTTCATTGTTTAAGGTCGCAGCCCACAGTACTTATCCGCGACCCCCGTGGTCTATTACGTAGGGGTAAGAAAGAAGTGCGGCCGAAATCTGGAAGCGCCTGTAAACACCGTAACGTGAAAGACAGCGGGAGATGAGCTTTGCGATATGGTAGTATAAAAAAAATTGACTTTCAGGTGGTCTGTGTAGGATTTTGATGTTTGTCCATTTGGTGTATAAATGCGCGTTACAGCTGCCTGCCCCTGTGAGTCGGCTGCAGTTCCGCATGACCCCGCATGACCTCATTTAAAAGATGTCTTTACAAAAATTCAAAATGACAACTTTTTCTGTTTTTCAATTATTTTGGTAGCTTATACCCTCGATTTCAACATATTAGTTTGTTGTGCTTGAAAACTGCACCCTGTTATGATTTTATCAGCGTCGATGTCAGTCACCTTGTGGTCCTTAACTAATAGAAATCCCCATAGGCCGAAAACTGTGTTCTGCTACCTTGAACCACAGCGGGGATCGGCCCGGAATCGCAAGCAAAATTGTATTCGACCAAAATCACATGGCATATTGACTATTGACGTCGGCTCACTTCAAAACGTGCCAGTTTTGCAGCGTCAGAACCGCCGTTGCCATGCTAACCCTAAATGATTCAGAAAGTTATAATTAGCATATGCACCTTGGAACTTCTTTTAGAACAGAAACCCAGCCGGAATTGTACATTTGTCCGGAGAACGGGACCCCTAACAGCTCCCTCAGATTGGCCTTTTTTAATTGTACGGGACCTGCCCTTGTGCCGAAGTACGAAGTTGGCAATATCTCAGTAGCCGCTCGTATGTCTGGACTAGAATTTGGTACAGTTCTATATCTTGACTTGTTTTATTGAATGAAGCAAAAGAAATTCAAGGTCAAGTTCGTTTAAGTCGTGATTTTTGATCATCTTTCTAGCAGTGTACTAGTACCTTTTTAGCCGTATGGTATGTTTAAGGTTGCAGCCGACAGTATTTATCCGCGACACTCTATGACGTAGGGGTAAAATTTAGTGCGCTCGAAATCTTGGAGCGTATGTAAACACCGTAACCTGAAAGACAGCGGGACATGAACTTTGCTATATGGTAGTATAATGAGTGGACTTTCAGATCGTACGTATAAGATCATGATGTTTGCCCATTCCCTGTATCAATACGCCTGACGTTTACAGCTGACTACCTGGGTGCGTCGGCTGCAGTTCCGCATGGCCCCGCATGGCCCCATTTAAAAGAGGTCTTTACAAACATTCAAAACGACAACTTTTTCTGGTTTTCAATTATTTTGGTAGGTTAAACCCTCGACTTCAACATCGTCGTTTGTCGTGCTTGAAAACTACTCTGATTCCTACTATGATTTTAGCAGCGTCGATGTCAGTCACCTTGTAGTAACTATAGAAATCCTCATAGGCCGAAAACTGTGTTCTGCTACCTTATGTTGTTTTGGTTGAATGACCTTTAAACCCACCTTAGCCAGGTAAGCTGAAACACCTTCATTGTTGAAGTAGCAGAACACAGTTTTAGGCCTATGTGGATTTCTATAGTTAAGGACCACAAGGTGACTAACGTCGACGCTGATAAAATCATAGTAGGGTGCAATTTTCAAGCACGACAAACTAATATGTTGAAGTTCCGCTGCAGTACCTTAGCAAGCTGCTAGGGAGCCCATTATCAAACTTGACCACCTTTTTTTCAGAACCCCACTCACCTACCAAATATCATCAGGATTCATCCAAGGGTTCCAAAGTTCTGCTGTTCACACGTAGACAGACAGACAGACAGACAGACAAACATAACCTTCTGGCGAAGGTAATCACAATCATGGATTACGAACATTACATTATGATTCACTTTTCTTTTTCCATTTATCACCTTTTCGACAATTTTTTGTTTATTTATAAAGGTCACATTTACCCCACATTTGCACACAAAGTAGTGTGGCCCCATAGCCTCTTGAGTCTGTAGGGCCAATGGGTTGTTATCCACTGTGTATTGGGCAAGGTATTGGAGTTGGACACTCCTTCCACTGCCTTTTATCTCCCCAACCAAAGTCAGGTACCCATTTTTACTTCGTATCAGCTACGCTCTGATTCCTGAGATTCGTCAACAGGCAGTCAAACGAGGTAAATGCATTATCCGATTCTTATCCATTTTTCCGTCTATCCTTTGTAAGGGTAATAAATTAATTTTGTCTTAAAGTCTACTCGGAGAGAGGGAGCTACACAGATGAAGCTTGCAGGTTAAGCTAAGGGCACAGCCCGCCGTACGTGCAATTTGTTCAATCATTATCACAGAAATCAAAACCATCAAATCAGGGTTTCGCAGAGCTATAATAGCTAAACAGAGCAGAATTTATACAGAACACTTTAAGACACAGCTGGTGTTTCCTCCCCACAGGGATATGGTAGACAAGATCGATAAGGACCATGACGGGTTCGTGACCCAGCAGGAGCTGAAGGAGTGGATCCAGTCACTTTAAGACACACCAGTACACTTTAAGACACACCTTAAGACACACTTTAAGACACAGCTGTTTAACCCCACAGGGATATGGAAATTTATACAGAACATACGGGAAACATAATTAAACAATAACAGTTGTGTATAAGTGGACAGGTTGTGTATTCATGTGTATAATCGCCTTCTTCTTTGGTTCAAAGCTTTGCGTATGAAGTTAGAAATTTGGGAGACCCCCTCTTCAAACAACCACTTAATTCTGAATTCATCTCTTTCCCAGATGATCTCCGGACATTTGTCAAACATTTTACAAAAGACACTTTCTCGTAAGTCATCATAAAAAGGGCAGTAGAAAAGGCAGTGTACCTAGCTTTCTACTTCCCCCAGACTACACAATTACATATTAAGCAGTACACAAATTACTTCCTTACTTTTCTATAGGGCTTGAAAGCGAATGAAGGTTCGCCCGTGTAACCGCTAAGCGAACCTTTCGGTAACCGCAAAGCGACCCCATACGATCGAACTTCCATAATCTTGAAGAAAATGTGCGTTACTTCTATCACTTGAATGAGATAGTACAACCCGTAACGAGAAGACAAAAAGTGATTTGAGTACTAAAAATTACTTCCTTACTTTTCTATAGGGCTTGAAAGCGAATGAAGGTTCGCCCGTGTAACCTCCTAGCGAACCTTTCGGTAACCGCAAAGCGACCCCATACGATCGAACTTCCAGAATCTTGAAGAAAATGTGCGTTACTTCTATCACTTGAATTCGATAGTACAACCCGTAAAATGAGAAGACAAAAAGTGATTTGAGTACTAAAAATTACTTCCTTACTTTTCTATAGGGCTTGAAAGCGAATGAAGGTTCGCCGTGTAACCGCTAAGCGAACCTTTCGGTAACCGCAAAGCGAACCCCTACGATCGAACTTCCAGAATCTTGAAGAAAATGTGCGCTACTTCTATCACTTGAATGAGATAGTACAACCCGTAACGAGAAGACAAAAAGTGATTTGAGTACTAAAAATTACTTCCTTACTTTTCTAAAGGGCTTGAAAGCGAATGAAGGTTCGCCCGTGTAACCGCTAAGCGAACCTTTCGGTAACCGCAAAGCGACCCCATACGATCGAACTTCCAGAATCTTGAAGAAAATGTGCGTTACTTCTATCACTTGAATTCGATAGTACAACCTGTAACGAGAAGACAAAAAGTGATTTGAGTACTAAAAATTACTTCCTTACTTTTCTATAGGGCTTGAAAGCGAATGAAGGTTCGCCCGTGTAACCGCTAAGCGAACCTTTCGGTAACCGCAAAGCGACCCCATACGATCGAACTTCCAGAATCTTGAAGAAAATGCGCGTTACTTCTATCACTTGAATAAGATAGTACAACCCGTAACGAGAAGACAAAAGGTGATTTGAGTACTAAAAATTACTTCCTTACTTTTCTATAGGGCTTGAAAGCGAATGAAGGTTCGCCGTGTAACCGCTAAGCGAACCTTTCGGTAACCGCAAAGCGAACCCCTACGATCGAACTTCCAGAATCTTGAAGAAATTGTGCGCTACTTCTATCACTTGAATTCGATAGTACAACCCGTAACGAGAAGACAAAAAGTGATTTGAGTACTAAAAATTACTTCCTTACTTTTCTAAAGGGCTTGAAAGCGAATGAAGGTTCGCCCGTGTAACCGCTAAGCGAACTTTTCGGTAACCGCAAAGCGACCTCATACGATCGAACTTCCAGAATCTTGAAGAAAATGTGCGTTACTTCTATCACTTGAATTCGATAGTACAACCCGTAACGAGAAGACAAAAAGTGATTTGAGTACTAAAAATTACTTCCTTACTTTTCTATAGGGCTTGAAAGCGAATAAAGGTTCGCCCGTGTAACCGCCTAGCGAACCTTTCGGTAACCGCAAAGCGACCCCATACGATCGAACTTCCAGAATCTTGAAGAAAATGTGCGTTACTTCTATCACTTGAATTCGATAGTACAACCTGTAACGAGAAGACAAAAAGTGATTTGAGTACTAAAAATTACTTCCTTACTTTTCTATAGGGCTTGAAAGCGAATGAAGGTTCGCCGTGTAACCGCTAAGCGAACCTTTCGGTAACCGCAAAGCGAACCCATACGATCGAACTTCCAGAATCTTGAAGAAAATGTGCGCTACTTCTATCACTTGAATTCGATAGTACAACCCGTAACGAGAAGACAAAAAGTGATTTGAGTACTAAAAATTACTTCCTTACTTTTCTATAGGGCTTGAAAGCGAATGAAGGTTCGCCCGTGTAACCGCTAAGCGAACCTTTCGGTAACCGCAAAGCGACCCCATACGATCGAACTTCCAGAATCTTGAAGAAAATGTGCGTTACTTCTATCACTTGAATTCGATAGTACAACCTGTAACGAGAAGACAAAAAGTGATTTGAGTACTAAAAATTACTTCCTTACTTTTCTATAGGGCTTGAAAGCGAATGAAGGTTCGCCCGTGTAACCGCAAAGCGAACCTTTCGGTAACCGCAAAGCGACCCCATACGATCGAACTTCCAGAATCTTGAAGAAAATGCGCGTTACTTCTATCACTTGAATAAGATAGTACAACCCGTAACGAGAAGACAAAAAGTGATTTGAGTACTAAAAATTACTTCCTTACTTTTCTATAGGGCTTGAAAGCGAATGAAGGTTCGCCGTGTAACCGCTAAGCGAACCTTTCGGTAACCGCAAAGCGAACCCCTACGATCGAACTTCCAGAATCTTGAAGAAATGTGCGCTACTTCTATCACTTGAATTCGATAGTACAACCCGTAACGAGAAGACAAAAAGTGATTTGAGTACTAAAAATTACTTCCTTACTTTTCTAAAGGGCTTGAAAGCGAATGAAGGTTCGCCCGTGTAACCGCTAAGCGAACTTTTCGGTAACCGCAAAGCGACCTCATACGATCGAATTTCCAGAATCTTGAAGAAAATGTGCGTTACTTCTATCACTTGAATGAGATAGTACAACCCGTAACGAGAAGACAAAAAGTGATTTGAGTACTAAAAATTACTTCCTTACTTTTCTATAGGGCTTGAAAGCGAATAAAGGTTCGCCCGTGTAACCGCCTAGCGAACCTTTCGGTAACCGCAAAGCGACCCCATACGATCGAACTTCCAGAATCTTGAAGAAAATGTGCGTTACTTCTATCACTTGAATTCGATAGTACAACCTGTAACGAGAAGACAAAAAGTGATTTGAGTACTAAAAATTACTTCCTTACTTTTCTATAGGGCTTGAAAGCGAATGAAGGTTCGCCGTGTAACCGCTAAGCGAACCTTTCGGTAACCGCAAAGCGAACCCATACGATCGAACTTCCAGAATCTTGAAGAAAATGTGCGCTACTTCTATCACTTGAATTCGATAGTACAACCCGTAACGAGAAGACAAAAAGTGATTTGAGTACTAAAAATTACTTCCTTACTTTTCTATAGGGCTTGAAAGCGAATGAAGGTTCGCCCGTGTAACCGCTAAGCGAACCTTTCGGTAACCGCAAAGCGACCCCATACGATCGAACTTCCAGAATCTTGAAGAAAATGTGCGTTACTTCTATCACTTGAATTCGATAGTACAACCTGTAACGAGAAGACAAAAAGTGATTTGAGTACTAAAAATTACTTCCTTACTTTTCTATAGGGCTTGAAAGCGAATGAAGGTTCGCCCGTGTAACCGCAAAGCGAACCTTTCGGTAACCGCAAAGCGACCCCATACGATCGAACTTCCAGAATCTTGAAGAAAATGCGCGTTACTTCTATCACTTGAATAAGATAGTACAACCCGTAACGAGAAGACAAAAAGTGATTTGAGTACTAAAAATTACTTCCTTACTTTTCTATAGGGCTTGAAAGCGAATGAAGGTTCGCCGTGTAACCGCTAAGCGAACCTTTCGGTAACCGCAAAGCGAACCCCTACGATCGAACTTCCAGAATCTTGAAGAAATTGTGCGCTACTTCTATCACTTGAATTCGATAGTACAACCCGTAACGAGAAGACAAAAAGTGATTTGAGTACTAAAAATTACTTCCTTACTTTTCTAAAGGGCTTGAAAGCGAATGAAGGTTCGCCCGTGTAACCGCTAAGCGAACTTTTCGGTAACCGCAAAGCGACCTCATACGATCGAATTTCCAGAATCTTGAAGAAAATGTGCGTTACTTCTATCACTTGAATTCGATAGTACAACCCGTAACGAGAAGACAAAAAGTGATTTGAGTACTAAAAATTACTTCCTTACTTTTCTATAGGGCTTGAAAGCGAATAAAGGTTCGCCCGTGTAACCGCTAGCGAACCTTTCGGTAACCGCAAAGCGACCCCATACGATCGAACTTCCAGAATCTTGAAGAAAATGTGCGTTACTTCTATCACTTGAATTCGATAGTACAACCTGTAACGAGAAGACAAAAAGTGATTTGAGTACTAAAAATTACTTCCTTACTTTTCTATAGGGCTTGAAAGCGAATGAAGGTTCGCCCGTGTAACCGCTAAGCGAACCTTTCGGTAACCGCAAAGCGACCCCATACGATCGAACTTCCAGAATCTTGAAGAAAATGTGCGTTACTTCTATCACTTGAATGAGATAGTACAACCCGTAACGAGAAGACTAAAAGTGATTTGAGTACTAAAAATTACTTCCTTACTTTTCTATAGGGCTTGAAAGCGAATGAAGGTTCGCCCGTGTAACCGCTAAGCGAACCTTTCGGTAACCGCAAAGCGACCCCATACGATCGAACTTCCAGAATCTTGAAGAAAATGTGCGTTACTTCTATTACTTGAATTCGATAGTACAACCGGTAACGAGAAGACAAAAAGTGATTTGAGTACTAAAAATTACTTCCTTACTTTTCTATAGGGCTTGAAAGCGAATAAAGGTTCGCCCGTGTAACCGCCTAGCGAACCTTTCGGTAACCGCAAAGCGACCCCATACGATCGAACTTCCAGAATCTTGAAGAAAATGTGCGTTACTTCTATCACTTGAATTCGATAGTACAACCTGTAACGAGAAGACAAAAAGTGATTTGAGTACTAAAAATTACTTCCTTACTTTTCTATAGGGCTTGAAAGCGAATGAAGGTTCGCCCGTGTAACCGCTAAGCGAACCTTTCGGTAACCGCAAAGCGACCCCATACGATCGAACTTCCAGAATCTTGAAGAAAATGTGCGTTACTTCTATCACTTGAATGAGATAGTACAACCCGTAACGAGAAGACTAAAAGTGATTTGAGTACTAAAAATTACTTCCTTACTTTTCTATAGGGCTTGAAAGCGAATGAAGGTTCGCCCGTGTAACCGCTAAGCGAACCTTTCGGTAACCGCAAAGCGACCCCATACGATCGAACTTCCAGAATCTTGAAGAAAATGTGCGTTACTTCTATTACTTGAATTCGATAGTACAACCCGTAACGAGAAGACAAAAAGTGATTTGAGTACAAAAATTACTTCCTTACTTTTCTATAGGGCTTGAAAGCGAATGAAGGTCCGCCCGTGTAACCGCTAAGCGAACCTTTCAGTAACCGCAAAGCGACCCCATACGATCGAACTTCCAGAATCTTGAAGAAAATGTGCGTTACTTCTATCACTTGAATTCGATAGTACAACCCGTAACGAGAAGACAAAAAGTGATTTGAGTACTAAAAATTACTTCCTTACTTTTCTATAGGACTTGAAAGCGAATAAAGGTTCGCCCGTGTAACCGCAAAGCGAACCTTTCGGTAACCGCAAAGCGACCCCATACGATCGAACTTCCATAATCTTGAAGAAAATGTGCGTTACTTCTATCACTTGAATTCGATAGTACAACCCGTAACAAGAAGACTAAAAGTGATTTGAGTACTAAAAATTACTTCCTTACTTTTCTATAGGGCTTGAAAGCGAATGAAGGTTCACCCGTGTAACCGCTAAGCGAACCTTTCGGTAACCGCAAAGCGACCCCATACGATCGAACTTCCAGAATCTTGAAGAAAATGTGCGTTACTTCTATCACTTGAATTCGATAGTACAACCGTAACGAGAAGACAAAAAGTGATTTGAGTACAAAAAATTACTTCCTTACTTTTCTATAGGGCTTGAAAGCGAATGAAGGTCCGCCCGTGTAACCGCTAAGCGAACCTTTCAGTAACCGCAAAGCGACCCCATACGATCGAACTTCCAGAATCTTGAAGAAAATGTGCGTTACTTCTATCACTTGAATTCGATAGTACAACCCGTAACGAGAAGACAAAAAGTGATTTGAGTACTAAAAATTACTTCCTTACTTTTCTATAGGACTTGAAAGCGAATAAAGGTTCGCCCGTGTAACCGCAAAGCGAACCTTTCGGTAACCGCAAAGCGACCCCATACGATCGAACTTCCATAATCTTGAAGAAAATGTGCGTTACTTCTATGAGAGAATGGTTTATTATTGCCATTGACATTAAAAACACTTGCAGCACATTTACAAATGGCTGAATTGTCGTTTTTTCACACTCAGTACTTCAACCTCTAACTCAAGTTAACACTTTTAAAATGATCGAGTCACAACATAACATCTACCGTTTACAATAACTGGTCAGTTACTATACAAAGAAAGATTCGCTAGTATTCACAAATTACCCTTAGTCTTGGTTCAGGAGCTTTACACAGTACGGTAATGTGCTATTAGCGAAACGAGCAGTTCTACACCGGAAGTGAGAGAGTTTGTCTTTGTTTCTTAGAGACCTATCATGGGTATCCCTCGTCTAGATGGAAGCCAATAACTGAAACTTTCAGAGTTGACAAGAGTTCGTGCAAACCGTAGGCATAGATTGTCCCTTCTACAGTCTAGTCGACAAAGACCCGAAGTGTTCAGTGCACTGTCGTAAGTGACGTACTCCCGTCCTAGTATAATTCTCAGAGCCCTCTTCTGCACGCGTTCGACTTTCGATGACAAAACTCTGGTAAGACCGGGGTGCCAGATGACACAGGCGTACTCAAGAAGAGGCCGCACGAAACCGATGTAGACGAGTACAAGGTCACTTATGTCCAGTCCGTGTTTCTTCAGGTTTCTTATCATATAGAGTCTCTTACTCCCTTTGGTGACGATTGAGGTCACATGTTGAGTCCATTTGAGGTTGTTCTGGAGGATAAGTCCCAGGACACGTGCTGCCT
Source organism: Branchiostoma floridae x Branchiostoma belcheri (assembly GCA_019207045.1). Classification (NCBI taxonomy): domain Eukaryota; kingdom Metazoa; phylum Chordata; class Leptocardii; order Amphioxiformes; family Branchiostomatidae; genus Branchiostoma; species Branchiostoma floridae x Branchiostoma belcheri. The sequence continues at coordinate 25,301,299 of CM033025.1, read as the reverse complement.
GGACAACCTGTAGTTGGGTCGGACCAACAGTGACCACTATCACTTGAATTCGATAGTACAACCCGTAACAAGAAGACTAAAAGTGATTTGAGTACTAAAAATTACTTCCTTACTTTTCTATAGGGCTTGAAAGCGAATGAAGGTTCACCCGTGTAACCGCTAAGCGAACCTTTCGGTAACCGCAAAGCGACCCCATACGATCGAACTTCCAGAATCTTGAAGAAATTGTGCGTTACTTCTATCACTTGAATAAGATAGTACAACCCGTAACGAGAAGACAAAAGGTGATTTGAGTACTAAAAATTACTTCCTTACTTTTCTATAGGGCTTGAAAGCGAATGAAGGTTCGCCCGTGTAACCGCTAAGCGAACTTGACGGTAACCGCAAAGCGACCTCATACGATCGAACTTCCAGAATCTTGAAGAAAATGTGCGCTACTTCTATCACTTGAATAAGATAGTACAACCCGTAACGAGAAGACAAAAAGTGATTTGAGTACTAAAAATTACTTCCTTACTTTTCTATAGGGCTTGAAAGCGAATGAAGGTTCGCCCGTGTAACCGCCTAGCGAACCTTTCGGTAACCGCAAAGCGACCCCATACGATCGAACTTCCAGAATCTTGAAGAAAATGTGCGTTACTTCTATCACTTGAATTCGATAGTACAACCTGTAACGAGAAGACAAAAAGTGATTTGAGTACTAAAAATTACTTCCTTACTTTTCTATAGGGCTTGAAAGCGAATGAAGGTTCGCCCGTGTAACCGCTAAGCGAACCTTTCGGTAACCGCAAAGCGACCCCATACGATCGAACTTCCAGAATCTTGAAGAAAATGTGCGTTACTTCTATCACTTGAATGAGATAGTACAACCCGTAACGAGAAGACAAAAAGTGATTTGAGTACTAAAAATTACTTCCTTACTTTTCTATAGGGCTTGAAAGCGAATGAAGGTTCGCCCGTGTAACCGCTAAGCGAACCTTTCGGTAACCGCAAAGCGACCCCATACGATCGAACTTCCAGAATCTTGAAGAAAATGTGCGTTACTTCTATCACTTGAATTCGATAGTACAACCCGTAACGAGAAGACAAAAAGTGATTTGAGTACTAAAAATTACTTCCTTACTTTTCTATAGGGCTTGAAAGCGAATGAAGGTTCGCCCGTGTAACCGCTAAGCGAACCTTTCGGTAACCGCAAAGCGACCCCATACGATCGAACTTCCAGAATCTTGAAGAAAATGTGCGTTACTTCTATCACTTGAATTCGATAGTACAACCCGTAACGAGAAGACAAAAAGTGATTTGAGTACTAAAAATTACTTCCTTACTTTTCTATAGGACTTGAAAGCGAATGAAGGTTCGCCCGTGTAACCGCTAAGCGAACCTTTCGGTAACCGCAAAGCGACCCCATACGATCGAACTTCCAGAATCTTGAAGAAAATGTGCGTTACTTCTATCACTTGAATCGATAGTACAACCCGTAACGAGAAGACAAAAAGTGATTTGAGTACTAAAAATTACTTCCTTACTTTTCTATAGGGCTTGAAAGCGAATGAAGGTTCGCCCGTGTAACCGCTAAGCGAACCTTTCGGTAACCGCAAAGCGACCCCATACGATCGAACTTCCAGAATCTTGAAGAAAATGTGCGTTACTTCTATCACTTGAATAAGATAGTACAACCCGTAAGAGAAGACAAAAGGTGATTTGAGTACTAAAAATTACTTCCTTACTTTTCTATAGGGCTTGAAAGCGAATGAAGGTTCGCCCGTGTAACCGCTAAGCGAACTTTCGGTAACCGCAAAGCGACCCCATACGATCGAACTTCCAGAATCTTGAAGAAAATGTGCGTTACTTCTATCACTTGAATAAGATAGTACAACCCGTAACGAGAAGACAAAAAGTGATTTGAGTACTAAAAATTACTTCCTTACTTTTCTATAGGGCTTGAAAGCGAATGAAGGTTCGCCCGTGTAACCGCTAGCGAACCTTTCGGTAACCGCAAAGCGACCCCATACGATCGAACTTCCAGAATCTTGAAGAAAATGTGCGTTACTTCTATCACTTGAATTCGATAGTACAACCCGTAACGAGAAGACAAAAAGTGATTTGAGTACTAAAAATTACTTCCTTACTTTTCTAAAGGGCTTGAAAGCGAATGAAGGTTCGCCCGTGTAACCGCTAAGCGAACTTTTCGGTAACCGCAAAGCGACCCCATACGATCGAACTTCCAGAATCTTGAAGAAAATGTGCGTTACTTCTATCACTTGAATTCGATAGTACAACCCGTAACGAGAAGACAAAAAGTGATTTGAGTACTAAAAATTACTTCCTTACTTTTCTATAGGGCTTGAAAGCGAATGAAGGTTCGCCCGTGTAACCGCTAAGCGAACCTTTCGGTAACCGCAAAGCGACCCCATACGATCGAACTTCCAGAATCTTGAAGAAAATGTGCGTTACTTCTATCACTTGAATTCGATAGTACAACCCGTAACGAGAAGACAAAAAGTGATTTGAGTACTAAAAATTACTTCCTTACTTTTCTATAGGGCTTGAAAGCGAATGAAGGTTCGCCCGTGTAACCGCTAGCGAACCTTTCGGTAACCGCAAAGCGACCCCATACGATCGAACTTCCAGAATCTTGAAGAAAATGTGCGTTACTTCTATCACTTGAATCGATAGTACAACCCGTAACGAGAAGACAAAAAGTGATTTGAGTACTAAAAATTACTTCCTTACTTTTCTATAGGGCTTGAAAGCGAATGAAGGTTCGCCCGTGTAACCGCCTAGCGAACCTTTCGGTAACCGCAAAGCGACCCCATACGATCGAACTTCCAGAATCTTGAAGAAAATGTGCGTTACTTCTATCACTTGAATTCGATAGTACAACCCGTAACGAGAAGACAAAAAGTGATTTGAGTACTAAAAATTACTTCCTTACTTTTCTATAGGGCTTGAAAGCGAATGAAGGTTCGCCCGTGTAACCGCTAAGCGAACCTTTCGGTAACCGCAAAGCGACCCCATACGATCGAACTTCCAGAATCTTGAAGAAAATGTGCGTTACTTCTATCACTTGAATTCGATAGTACAACCCGTAACGAGAAGACAAAAAGTGATTTGAGTACTAAAAATTACTTCCTTACTTTTCTATAGGGCTTGAAAGCGAATGAAGGTTCGCCCGTGTAACCGCTAGCGAACCTTTCGGTAACCGCAAAGCGACCCCATACGATCGAACTTCCAGAATCTTGAAGAAAATGTGCGTTACTTCTATCACTTGAATTCGATAGTACAACCCGTAACGAGAAGACAAAAAGTGATTTGAGTACTAAAAATTACTTCCTTACTTTTCTATAGGGCTTGAAAGCGAATGAAGGTTCGCCCGTGTAACCGCTAAGCGAACCTTTCGGTAACCGCAAAGCGACCCCATACGATCGAACTTCCAGAATCTTGAAGAAAATGTGCGTTACTTCTATCACTTGAATTCGATAGTACAACCCGTAACGAGAAGACAAAAAGTGATTTGAGTACTAAAAATTACTTCCTTACTTTTCTATAGGGCTTGAAAGCGAATGAAGGTTCGCCCGTGTAACCGCTAAGCGAACCTTTCGGTAACCGCAAAGCGACCCCATACGATCGAACTTCCAGAATCTTGAAGAAAATGTGCGTTACTTCTATCACTTGAATTCGATAGTACAACCCGTAACGAGAAGACAAAAAGTGATTTGAGTACTAAAAATTACTTCCTTACTTTTCTATAGGGCTTGAAAGCGAATGAAGGTTCGCCCGTGTAACCGCTAAGCGAACCTTTCGGTAACCGCAAAGCGACCCCATACGATCGAACTTCCAGAATCTTGAAGAAAATGTGCGTTACTTCTATCACTTGAATTCGATAGTACAACCCGTAACGAGAAGACAAAAAGTGATTTGAGTACTAAAAATTACTTCCTTACTTTTCTATAGGGCTTGAAAGCGAATGAAGGTTCGCCCGTGTAACCGCTAAGCGAACCTTTCGGTAACCGCAAAGCGACCCCATACGATCGAACTTCCAGAATCTTGAAGAAAATGTGCGTTACTTCTATCACTTGAATTCGATAGTACAACCCGTAACGAGAAGACAAAAAGTGATTTGAGTACTAAAAATTACTTCCTTACTTTTCTATAGGGCTTGAAAGCGAATGAAGGTTCGCCCGTGTAACCGCTAAGCGAACCTTTCGGTAACCGCAAAGCGACCCCATACGATCGAACTTCCAGAATCTTGAAGAAAATGTGCGTTACTTCTATCACTTGAATTCGATAGTACAACCCGTAACGAGAAGACAAAAAGTGATTTGAGTACTAAAAATTACTTCCTTACTTTTCTATAGGGCTTGAAAGCGAATGAAGGTTCGCCCGTGTAACCGCTAAGCGAACCTTTCGGTAACCGCAAAGCGACCCCATACGATCGAACTTCCAGAATCTTGAAGAAAATGTGCGTTACTTCTATCACTTGAATTCGATAGTACAACCCGTAACGAGAAGACAAAAAGTGATTTGAGTACTAAAAATTACTTCCTTACTTTTCTATAGGGCTTGAAAGCGAATGAAGGTTCGCCCGTGTAACCGCTAAGCGAACCTTTCGGTAACCGCAAAGCGACCCCATACGATCGAACTTCCAGAATCTTGAAGAAAATGTGCGTTACTTCTATCACTTGAATTCGATAGTACAACCCGTAACGAGAAGACAAAAAGTGATTTGAGTACTAAAAATTACTTCCTTACTTTTCTATAGGGCTTGAAAGCGAATGAAGGTTCGCCCGTGTAACCGCTAAGCGAACTTTTCGGTAACCGCAAAGCGACCCCATACGATCGAACTTCCAGAATCTTGAAGAAAATGTGCGTTACTTCTATCACTTGAATTCGATAGTACAACCCGTAACGAGAAGACAAAAAGTGATTTGAGTACTAAAAATTACTTCCTTACTTTTCTATAGGGCTTGAAAGCGAATGAAGGTTCGCCCGTGTAACCGCTAGCGAACCTTTCGGTAACCGCAAAGCGACCCCATACGATCGAACTTCCAGAATCTTGAAGAAAATGTGCGTTACTTCTATCACTTGAATTCGATAGTACAACCCGTAACGAGAAGACAAAAAGTGATTTGAGTACTAAAAATTACTTCCTTACTTTTCTAAAGGGCTTGAAAGCGAATGAAGTTCGCCCGTGTAACCGCTAAGCGAACTTTTCGGTAACCGCAAAGCGACCCCATACGATCGAACTTCCAGAATCTTGAAGAAAATGTGCGTTACTTCTATCACTTGAATTCGATAGTACAACCCGTAACGAGAAGACAAAAAGTGATTTGAGTACTAAAAATTACTTCCTTACTTTTCTATAGGGCTTGAAAGCGAATGAAGGTTCGCCCGTGTAACCGCTAAGCGAACCTTTCGGTAACCGCAAAGCGACCCCATACGATCGAACTTCCAGAATCTTGAAGAAAATGTGCGTTACTTCTATCACTTGAATTCGATAGTACAACCCGTAACGAGAAGACAAAAAGTGATTTGAGTACTAAAAATTACTTCCTTACTTTTCTATAGGGCTTGAAAGCGAATGAAGGTTCGCCCGTGTAACCGCTAGCGAACCTTTCGGTAACCGCAAAGCGACCCCATACGATCGAACTTCCAGAATCTTGAAGAAAATGTGCGTTACTTCTATCACTTGAATAAGATAGTACAACCCGTAACGAGAAGACAAAAAGTGATTTGAGTACTAAAAATTACTTCCTTACTTTTCTATAGGGCTTGAAAGCGAATGAAGGTTCGCCCGTGTAACCGCTAGCGAACCTTTCGGTAACCGCAAAGCGACCCCATACGATCGAACTTCCAGAATCTTGAAGAAAATGTGCGTTACTTCTATCACTTGAATTCGATAGTACAACCCGTAACGAGAAGACAAAAAGTGATTTGAGTACTAAAAATTACTTCCTTACTTTTCTATAGGGCTTGAAAGCGAATGAAGGTTCGCCCGTGTAACCGCTAAGCGAACCTTTCGGTAACCGCAAAGCGACCCCATACGATCGAACTTCCAGAATCTTGAAGAAAATGTGCGTTACTTCTATCACTTGAATTCGATAGTACAACCCGTAACGAGAAGACAAAAAGTGATTTGAGTACTAAAAATTACTTCCTTACTTTTCTATAGGGCTTGAAAGCGAATGAAGGTTCGCCCGTGTAACCGCTAAGCGAACCTTTCGGTAACCGCAAAGCGACCCCATACGATCGAACTTCCAGAATCTTGAAGAAAATGTGCGTTACTTCTATCACTTGAATTCGATAGTACAACCCGTAACGAGAAGACAAAAAGTGATTTGAGTACTAAAAATTACTTCCTTACTTTTCTATAGGGCTTGAAAGCGAATGAAGGTTCGCCCGTGTAACCGCTAAGCGAACTTTTCGGTAACCGCAAAGCGACCCCATACGATCGAACTTCCAGAATCTTGAAGAAAATGTGCGTTACTTCTATCACTTGAATTCGATAGTACAACCCGTAACGAGAAGACAAAAAGTGATTTGAGTACTAAAAATTACTTCCTTACTTTTCTATAGGGCTTGAAAGCGAATGAAGGTTCGCCCGTGTAACCGCTAAGCGAACTTTTCGGTAACCGCAAAGCGACCCCATACGATCGAACTTCCAGAATCTTGAAGAAAATGTGCGTTACTTCTATCACTTGAATTCGATAGTACAACCCGTAACGAGAAGACAAAAAGTGATTTGAGTACTAAAAATTACTTCCTTACTTTTCTATAGGGCTTGAAAGCGAATGAAGGTTCGCCCGTGTAACCGCTAAGCGAACCTTTCGGTAACCGCAAAGCGACCCCATACGATCGAACTTCCAGAATCTTGAAGAAAATGTGCGTTACTTCTATCACTTGAATTCGATAGTACAACCCGTAACGAGAAGACAAAAAGTGATTTGAGTACTAAAAATTACTTCCTTACTTTTCTATAGGGCTTGAAAGCGAATGAAGGTTCGCCCGTGTAACCGCTAAGCGAACCTTTCGGTAACCGCAAAGCGACCCCATACGATCGAACTTCCAGAATCTTGAAGAAAATGTGCGTTACTTCTATCACTTGAATTCGATAGTACAACCCGTAACGAGAAGACAAAAAGTGATTTGAGTACTAAAAATTACTTCCTTACTTTTCTATAGGGCTTGAAAGCGAATGAAGGTTCGCCCGTGTAACCGCTAGCGAACCTTTCGGTAACCGCAAAGCGACCCCATACGATCGAACTTCCAGAATCTTGAAGAAAATGTGCGTTACTTCTATCACTTGAATTCGATAGTACAACCCGTAACGAGAAGACAAAAAGTGATTTGAGTACTAAAAATTACTTCCTTACTTTTCTATAGGGCTTGAAAGCGAATGAAGGTTCGCCCGTGTAACCGCTAAGCGAACCTTTCGGTAACCGCAAAGCGACCCCATACGATCGAACTTCCAGAATCTTGAAGAAAATGTGCGTTACTTCTATCACTTGAATTCGATAGTACAACCCGTAACGAGAAGACAAAAAGTGATTTGAGTACTAAAAATTACTTCCTTACTTTTCTATAGGGCTTGAAAGCGAATGAAGGTTCGCCCGTGTAACCGCTAAGCGAACTTTTCGGTAACCGCAAAGCGACCCCATACGATCGAACTTCCAGAATCTTGAAGAAAATGTGCGTTACTTCTATCACTTGAATTCGATAGTACAACCCGTAACGAGAAGACAAAAAGTGATTTGAGTACTAAAAATTACTTCCTTACTTTTCTATAGGGCTTGAAAGCGAATGAAGGTTCGCCCGTGTAACCGCTAGCGAACCTTTCGGTAACCGCAAAGCGACCCCATACGATCGAACTTCCAGAATCTTGAAGAAAATGTGCGTTACTTCTATCACTTGAATTCGATAGTACAACCCGTAACGAGAAGACAAAAAGTGATTTGAGTACTAAAAATTACTTCCTTACTTTTCTATAGGGCTTGAAAGCGAATGAAGGTTCGCCCGTGTAACCGCTAGCGAACCTTTCGGTAACCGCAAAGCGACCCCATACGATCGAACTTCCAGAATCTTGAAGAAAATGTGCGTTACTTCTATCACTTGAATTCGATAGTACAACCCGTAACGAGAAGACAAAAAGTGATTTGAGTACTAAAAATTACTTCCTTACTTTTCTATAGGGCTTGAAAGCGAATGAAGGTTCGCCCGTGTAACCGCTAAGCGAACCTTTCGGTAACCGCAAAGCGACCCCATACGATCGAACTTCCAGAATCTTGAAGAAAATGTGCGTTACTTCTATCACTTGAATTCGATAGTACAACCCGTAACGAGAAGACAAAAAGTGATTTGAGTACTAAAAATTACTTCCTTACTTTTCTATAGGGCTTGAAAGCGAATGAAGGTTCGCCCGTGTAACCGCTAAGCGAACCTTTCGGTAACCGCAAAGCGACCCCATACGATCGAACTTCCAGAATCTTGAAGAAAATGTGCGTTACTTCTATCACTTGAATTCGATAGTACAACCCGTAACGAGAAGACAAAAAGTGATTTGAGTACTAAAAATTACTTCCTTACTTTTCTATAGGGCTTGAAAGCGAATGAAGGTTCGCCCGTGTAACCGCTAAGCGAACCTTTCGGTAACCGCAAAGCGACCCCATACGATCGAACTTCCAGAATCTTGAAGAAAATGTGCGTTACTTCTATCACTTGAATTCGATAGTACAACCCGTAACGAGAAGACAAAAAGTGATTTGAGTACTAAAAATTACTTCCTTACTTTTCTATAGGGCTTGAAAGCGAATGAAGGTTCGCCCGTGTAACCGCTAAGCGAACCTTTCGGTAACCGCAAAGCGACCCCATACGATCGAACTTCCAGAATCTTGAAGAAAATGTGCGTTACTTCTATCACTTGAATTCGATAGTACAACCCGTAACGAGAAGACAAAAAGTGATTTGAGTACTAAAAATTACTTCCTTACTTTTCTATAGGGCTTGAAAGCGAATGAAGGTTCGCCCGTGTAACCGCTAAGCGAACCTTTCGGTAACCGCAAAGCGACCCCATACGATCGAACTTCCAGAATCTTGAAGAAAATGTGCGTTACTTCTATCACTTGAATTCGATAGTACAACCCGTAACGAGAAGACAAAAAGTGATTTGAGTACTAAAAATTACTTCCTTACTTTTCTATAGGGCTTGAAAGCGAATGAAGGTTCGCCCGTGTAACCGCTAAGCGAACCTTTCGGTAACCGCAAAGCGACCCCATACGATCGAACTTCCAGAATCTTGAAGAAAATGTGCGTTACTTCTATCACTTGAATTCGATAGTACAACCCGTAACGAGAAGACAAAAAGTGATTTGAGTACTAAAAATTACTTCCTTACTTTTCTATAGGGCTTGAAAGCGAATGAAGGTTCGCCCGTGTAACCGCTAAGCGAACCTTTCGGTAACCGCAAAGCGACCCCATACGATCGAACTTCCAGAATCTTGAAGAAAATGTGCGTTACTTCTATCACTTGAATTCGATAGTACAACCCGTAACGAGAAGACAAAAAGTGATTTGAGTACTAAAAATTACTTCCTTACTTTTCTATAGGGCTTGAAAGCGAATGAAGGTTCGCCCGTGTAACCGCTAAGCGAACCTTTCGGTAACCGCAAAGCGACCCCATACGATCGAACTTCCAGAATCTTGAAGAAAATGTGCGTTACTTCTATCACTTGAATTCGATAGTACAACCCGTAACGAGAAGACAAAAAGTGATTTGAGTACTAAAAATTACTTCCTTACTTTTCTATAGGGCTTGAAAGCGAATGAAGGTTCGCCCGTGTAACCGCTAAGCGAACCTTTCGGTAACCGCAAAGCGACCCCATACGATCGAACTTCCAGAATCTTGAAGAAAATGTGCGTTACTTCTATCACTTGAATTCGATAGTACAACCCGTAACGAGAAGACAAAAAGTGATTTGAGTACTAAAAATTACTTCCTTACTTTTCTATAGGGCTTGAAAGCGAATGAAGGTTCGCCCGTGTAACCGCTAGCGAACCTTTCGGTAACCGCAAAGCGACCCCATACGATCGAACTTCCAGAATCTTGAAGAAAATGTGCGTTACTTCTATCACTTGAATTCGATAGTACAACCCGTAACGAGAAGACAAAAAGTGATTTGAGTACTAAAAATTACTTCCTTACTTTTCTATAGGGCTTGAAAGCGAATGAAGGTTCGCCCGTGTAACCGCTAAGCGAACCTTTCGGTAACCGCAAAGCGACCCCATACGATCGAACTTCCAGAATCTTGAAGAAAATGTGCGTTACTTCTATCACTTGAATTCGATAGTACAACCCGTAACGAGAAGACAAAAAGTGATTTGAGTACTAAAAATTACTTCCTTACTTTTCTAAAGGGCTTGAAAGCGAATGAAGGTTCGCCCGTGTAACCGCTAAGCGAACTTTTCGGTAACCGCAAAGCGACCCCATACGATCGAACTTCCAGAATCTTGAAGAAAATGTGCGTTACTTCTATCACTTGAATTCGATAGTACAACCCGTAACGAGAAGACAAAAAGTGATTTGAGTACTAAAAATTACTTCCTTACTTTTCTATAGGGCTTGAAAGCGAATGAAGGTTCGCCCGTGTAACCGCTAGCGAACCTTTCGGTAACCGCAAAGCGACCCCATACGATCGAACTTCCAGAATCTTGAAGAAAATGTGCGTTACTTCTATCACTTGAATTCGATAGTACAACCCGTAACGAGAAGACAAAAAGTGATTTGAGTACTAAAAATTACTTCCTTACTTTTCTATAGGGCTTGAAAGCGAATGAAGGTTCGCCCGTGTAACCGCTAGCGAACCTTTCGGTAACCGCAAAGCGACCCCATACGATCGAACTTCCAGAATCTTGAAGAAAATGTGCGTTACTTCTATCACTTGAATTCGATAGTACAACCCGTAACGAGAAGACAAAAAGTGATTTGAGTACTAAAAATTACTTCCTTACTTTTCTATAGGGCTTGAAAGCGAATGAAGGTTCGCCCGTGTAACCGCTAAGCGAACCTTTCGGTAACCGCAAAGCGACCCCATACGATCGAACTTCCAGAATCTTGAAGAAAATGTGCGTTACTTCTATCACTTGAATTCGATAGTACAACCCGTAACGAGAAGACAAAAAGTGATTTGAGTACTAAAAATTACTTCCTTACTTTTCTATAGGGCTTGAAAGCGAATGAAGGTTCGCCCGTGTAACCGCTAAGCGAACCTTTCGGTAACCGCAAAGCGACCCCATACGATCGAACTTCCAGAATCTTGAAGAAAATGTGCGTTACTTCTATCACTTGAATTCGATAGTACAACCCGTAACGAGAAGACAAAAAGTGATTTGAGTACTAAAAATTACTTCCTTACTTTTCTATAGGGCTTGAAAGCGAATGAAGGTTCGCCCGTGTAACCGCTAAGCGAACCTTTCGGTAACCGCAAAGCGACCCCATACGATCGAACTTCCAGAATCTTGAAGAAAATGTGCGTTACTTCTATCACTTGAATTCGATAGTACAACCCGTAACGAGAAGACAAAAAGTGATTTGAGTACTAAAAATTACTTCCTTACTTTTCTATAGGGCTTGAAAGCGAATGAAGGTTCGCCCGTGTAACCGCTAAGCGAACCTTTCGGTAACCGCAAAGCGACCCCATACGATCGAACTTCCAGAATCTTGAAGAAAATGTGCGTTACTTCTATCACTTGAATTCGATAGTACAACCCGTAACGAGAAGACAAAAAGTGATTTGAGTACTAAAAATTACTTCCTTACTTTTCTATAGGGCTTGAAAGCGAATGAAGGTTCGCCCGTGTAACCGCTAAGCGAACCTTTCGGTAACCGCAAAGCGACCCCATACGATCGAACTTCCAGAATCTTGAAGAAAATGTGCGTTACTTCTATCACTTGAATGAGATAGTACAACCCGTAACGAGAAGACAAAAAGTGATTTGAGTACTAAAAATTACTTCCTTACTTTTCTATAGGGCTTGAAAGCGAATGAAGGTTCGCCCGTGTAACCGCTAAGCGAACCTTTCGGTAACCGCAAAGCGACCCCATACGATCGAACTTCCAGAATCTTGAAGAAAATGTGCGTTACTTCTATCACTTGAATTCGATAGTACAACCCGTAACGAGAAGACAAAAAGTGATTTGAGTACTAAAAATTACTTCCTTACTTTTCTATAGGGCTTGAAAGCGAATGAAGGTTCGCCCGTGTAACCGCTAAGCGAACCTTTCGGTAACCGCAAAGCGACCCCATACGATCGAACTTCCAGAATCTTGAAGAAAATGTGCGTTACTTCTATCACTTGAATTCGATAGTACAACCCGTAACGAGAAGACAAAAAGTGATTTGAGTACTAAAAATTACTTCCTTACTTTTCTATAGGGCTTGAAAGCGAATGAAGGTTCGCCCGTGTAACCGCTAAGCGAACCTTTCGGTAACCGCAAAGCGACCCCATACGATCGAACTTCCAGAATCTTGAAGAAAATGTGCGTTACTTCTATCACTTGAATTCGATAGTACAACCCGTAACGAGAAGACAAAAAGTGATTTGAGTACTAAAAATTACTTCCTTACTTTTCTATAGGGCTTGAAAGCGAATGAAGGTTCGCCCGTGTAACCGCTAAGCGAACCTTTCGGTAACCGCAAAGCGACCCCATACGATCGAACTTCCAGAATCTTGAAGAAAATGTGCGTTACTTCTATCACTTGAATTCGATAGTACAACCCGTAACGAGAAGACAAAAAGTGATTTGAGTACTAAAAATTACTTCCTTACTTTTCTATAGGGCTTGAAAGCGAATGAAGGTTCGCCCGTGTAACCGCTAAGCGAACTTTTCGGTAACCGCAAAGCGACCCCATACGATCGAACTTCCAGAATCTTGAAGAAAATGTGCGTTACTTCTATCACTTGAATTCGATAGTACAACCCGTAACGAGAAGACAAAAAGTGATTTGAGTACTAAAAATTACTTCCTTACTTTTCTATAGGGCTTGAAAGCGAATGAAGGTTCGCCCGTGTAACCGCTAAGCGAACCTTTCGGTAACCGCAAAGCGACCCCATACGATCGAACTTCCAGAATCTTGAAGAAAATGTGCGTTACTTCTATCACTTGAATTCGATAGTACAACCCGTAACGAGAAGACAAAAAGTGATTTGAGTACTAAAAATTACTTCCTTACTTTTCTATAGGGCTTGAAAGCGAATGAAGGTTCGCCCGTGTAACCGCTAAGCGAACCTTTCGGTAACCGCAAAGCGACCCCATACGATCGAACTTCCAGAATCTTGAAGAAAATGTGCGTTACTTCTATCACTTGAATTCGATAGTACAACCCGTAACGAGAAGACAAAAAGTGATTTGAGTACTAAAAATTACTTCCTTACTTTTCTATAGGGCTTGAAAGCGAATGAAGGTTCGCCCGTGTAACCGCTAGCGAACCTTTCGGTAACCGCAAAGCGACCCCATACGATCGAACTTCCAGAATCTTGAAGAAAATGTGCGTTACTTCTATCACTTGAATTCGATAGTACAACCCGTAACGAGAAGACAAAAAGTGATTTGAGTACTAAAAATTACTTCCTTACTTTTCTATAGGGCTTGAAAGCGAATGAAGGTTCGCCCGTGTAACCGCTAAGCGAACCTTTCGGTAACCGCAAAGCGACCCCATACGATCGAACTTCCAGAATCTTGAAGAAAATGTGCGTTACTTCTATCACTTGAATTCGATAGTACAACCCGTAACGAGAAGACAAAAAGTGATTTGAGTACTAAAAATTACTTCCTTACTTTTCTATAGGGCTTGAAAGCGAATGAAGGTTCGCCCGTGTAACCGCTAAGCGAACTTTTCGGTAACCGCAAAGCGACCCCATACGATCGAACTTCCAGAATCTTGAAGAAAATGTGCGTTACTTCTATCACTTGAATAAGATAGTACAACCCGTAACGAGAAGACAAAAAGTGATTTGAGTACTAAAAATTACTTCCTTACTTTTCTAAGGGCTTGAAAGCGAATGAAGGTTCGCCCGTGTAACCGCTAAGCGAACTTTTCGGTAACCGCAAAGCGACCCCATACGATCGAACTTCCAGAATCTTGAAGAAAATGTGCGTTACTTCTATCACTTGAATTCGATAGTACAACCCGTAACGAGAAGACAAAAAGTGATTTGAGTACTAAAAATTACTTCCTTACTTTTCTATAGGGCTTGAAAGCGAATGAAGGTTCGCCCGTGTAACCGCTAAGCGAACCTTTCGGTAACCGCAAAGCGACCCCATACGATCGAACTTCCAGAATCTTGAAGAAAATGTGCGTTACTTCTATCACTTGAATTCGATAGTACAACCCGTAACGAGAAGACAAAAAGTGATTTGAGTACTAAAAATTACTTCCTTACTTTTCTATAGGGCTTGAAAGCGAATGAAGGTTCGCCCGTGTAACCGCTAGCGAACCTTTCGGTAACCGCAAAGCGACCCCATACGATCGAACTTCCAGAATCTTGAAGAAAATGTGCGTTACTTCTATCACTTGAATAAGATAGTACAACCCGTAACGAGAAGACAAAAAGTGATTTGAGTACTAAAAATTACTTCCTTACTTTTCTATAGGGCTTGAAAGCGAATGAAGGTTCGCCCGTGTAACCGCTAGCGAACCTTTCGGTAACCGCAAAGCGACCCCATACGATCGAACTTCCAGAATCTTGAAGAAAATGTGCGTTACTTCTATCACTTGAATTCGATAGTACAACCCGTAACGAGAAGACAAAAAGTGATTTGAGTACTAAAAATTACTTCCTTACTTTTCTATAGGGCTTGAAAGCGAATGAAGTTCGCCGTGTAACCGCTAAGCGAACTTTTCGGTAACCGCAAAGCGACCCCATACGATCGAACTTCCAGAATCTTGAAGAAAATGTGCGTTACTTCTATCACTTGAATTCGATAGTACAACCCGTAACGAGAAGACAAAAAGTGATTTGAGTACTAAAAATTACTTCCTTACTTTTCTATAGGGCTTGAAAGCGAATGAAGGTTCGCCCGTGTAACCGCTAAGCGAACCTTTCGGTAACCGCAAAGCGACCCCATACGATCGAACTTCCAGAATCTTGAAGAAAATGTGCGTTACTTCTATCACTTGAATTCGATAGTACAACCCGTAACGAGAAGACAAAAAGTGATTTGAGTACTAAAAATTACTTCCTTACTTTTCTATACTTGAAAGCGAATGAAGGTTCGCCCGTGTAACCGCTAGCGAACCTTTCGGTAACCGCAAAGCGACCCCATACGATCGAACTTCCAGAATCTTGAAGAAAATGTGCGTTACTTCTATCACTTGAATTCGATAGTACAACCCGTAACGAGAAGACAAAAAGTGATTTGAGTACTAAAAATTACTTCCTTACTTTTCTATAGGGCTTGAAAGCGAATGAAGGTTCGCCCGTGTAACCGCTAGCGAACCTTTCGGTAACCGCAAAGCGACCCCATACGATCGAACTTCCAGAATCTTGAAGAAAATGTGCGTTACTTCTATCACTTGAATTCGATAGTACAACCCGTAACGAGAAGACAAAAAGTGATTTGAGTACTAAAAATTACTTCCTTACTTTTCTATAGGGCTTGAAAGCGAATGAAGGTTCGCCCGTGTAACCGCTAGCGAACCTTTCGGTAACCGCAAAGCGACCCCATACGATCGAACTTCCAGAATCTTGAAGAAAATGTGCGTTACTTCTATCACTTGAATTCGATAGTACAACCCGTAACGAGAAGACAAAAAGTGATTTGAGTACTAAAAATTACTTCCTTACTTTTCTATAGGGCTTGAAAGCGAATGAAGGTTCGCCCGTGTAACCGCTAAGCGAACCTTTCGGTAACCGCAAAGCGACCCCATACGATCGAACTTCCAGAATCTTGAAGAAAATGTGCGTTACTTCTATCACTTGAATAAGATAGTACAACCCGTAACGAGAAGACAAAAAGTGATTTGAGTACTAAAAATTACTTCCTTACTTTTCTATAGGGCTTGAAAGCGAATGAAGGTTCGCCCGTGTAACCGCTAAGCGAACTTTTCGGTAACCGCAAAGCGACCCCATACGATCGAACTTCCAGAATCTTGAAGAAAATGTGCGTTACTTCTATCACTTGAATTCGATAGTACAACCCGTAACGAGAAGACAAAAAGTGATTTGAGTACTAAAAATTACTTCCTTACTTTTCTATAGGGCTTGAAAGCGAATGAAGGTTCGCCGTGTAACCGCTAAGCGAACCTTTCGGTAACCGCAAAGCGACCCCATACGATCGAACTTCCAGAATCTTGAAGAAAATGTGCGTTACTTCTATCACTTGAATTCGATAGTACAACCCGTAACGAGAAGACAAAAAGTGATTTGAGTACTAAAAATTACTTCCTTACTTTTCTATAGGGCTTGAAAGCGAATGAAGGTTCGCCCGTGTAACCGCTAAGCGAACCTTTCGGTAACCGCAAAGCGACCCCATACGATCGAACTTCCAGAATCTTGAAGAAAATGTGCGTTACTTCTATCACTTGAATTCGATAGTACAACCCGTAACGAGAAGACAAAAAGTGATTTGAGTACTAAAAATTACTTCCTTACTTTTCTATAGGGCTTGAAAGCGAATGAAGGTTCGCCCGTGTAACCGCTAAGCGAACCTTTCGGTAACCGCAAAGCGACCCCATACGATCGAACTTCCAGAATCTTGAAGAAAATGTGCGTTACTTCTATCACTTGAATTCGATAGTACAACCCGTAACGAGAAGACAAAAAGTGATTTGAGTACTAAAAATTACTTCCTTACTTTTCTATAGGCTTGAAAGCGAATGAAGGTTCGCCCGTGTAACCGCTAAGCGAACCTTTCGGTAACCGCAAAGCGACCCCATACGATCGAACTTCCAGAATCTTGAAGAAAATGTGCGCTACTTCTATCACTTGAATTCGATAGTACAACCCGTAACGAGAAGACAAAAAGTGATTTGAGTACTAAAAATTACTTCCTTACTTTTCTATAGGGCTTGAAAGCGAATGAAGGTTCGCCCGTGTAACCGCTAAGCGAACCTTTCGGTAACCGCAAAGCGACCCCATACGATCGAACTTCCAGAATCTTGAAGAAAATGTGCGTTACTTCTATCACTTGAATTCGATAGTACAACCCGTAACGAGAAGACAAAAAGTGATTTGAGTACTAAAAATTACTTCCTTACTTTTCTATAGGGCTTGAAAGCGAATGAAGGTTCGCCCGTGTAACCGCTAGCGAACCTTTCGGTAACCGCAAAGCGACCCCATACGATCGAACTTCCAGAATCTTGAAGAAAATGTGCGTTACTTCTATCACTTGAATTCGATAGTACAACCCGTAACGAGAAGACAAAAAGTGATTTGAGTACTAAAAATTACTTCCTTACTTTTCTATAGGGCTTGAAAGCGAATGAAGGTTCGCCCGTGTAACCGCTAGCGAACTTTCGGTAACCGCAAAGCGACCCCATACGATCGAACTTCCAGAATCTTGAAGAAAATGTGCGTTACTTCTATCACTTGAATTCGATAGTACAACCCGTAACAAGAAGACAAAAAGTGATTTGAGTACTAAAAATTACTTCCTTACTTTTCTATAGGGCTTGAAAGCGAATGAAGGTTCGCCCGTGTAACCGCTAAGCGAACCTTTCGGTAACCGCAAAGCGACCCCATACGATCGAACTTCCAGAATCTTGAAGAAAATGTGCGTTACTTCTATCACTTGAATTCGATAGTACAACCCGTAACGAGAAGACAAAAAGTGATTTGAGTACTAAAAATTACTTCCTTACTTTTCTATAGGGCTTGAAAGCGAATGAAGGTTCGCCCGTGTAACCGCCTAGCGAACCTTTCGGTAACCGCAAAGCGACCCCATACGATCGAACTTCCAGAATCTTGAAGAAAATGTGCGTTACTTCTATCACTTGAATAAGATAGTACAACCCGTAACGAGAAGACAAAAAGTGATTTGAGTACTAAAAATTACTTCCTTACTTTTCTATAGGGCTTGAAAGCGAATGAAGGTTCGCCCGTGTAACCGCTAGCGAACCTTTCGGTAACCGCAAAGCGACCCCATACGATCGAACTTCCAGAATCTTGAAGAAAATGTGCGTTACTTCTATCACTTGAATTCGATAGTACAACCCGTAACGAGAAGACAAAAAGTGATTTGAGTACTAAAAATTACTTCCTTACTTTTCTATAGGGCTTGAAAGCGAATGAAGGTTCGCCGTGTAACCGCTAAGCGAACTTTTCGGTAACCGCAAAGCGACCCCATACGATCGAACTTCCAGAATCTTGAAGAAAATGTGCGCTACTTCTATCACTTGAATTCGATAGTACAACCCGTAACGAGAAGACAAAAAGTGATTTGAGTACTAAAAATTACTTCCTTACTTTTCTAAAGGGCTTGAAAGCGAATGAAGGTTCGCCCGTGTAACCGCTAAGCGAACTTTTCGGTAACCGCAAAGCGACCCCATACGATCGAACTTCCAGAATCTTGAAGAAAATGTGCGTTACTTCTATCACTTGAATTCGATAGTACAACCCGTAACGAGAAGACAAAAAGTGATTTGAGTACTAAAAATTACTTCCTTACTTTTCTATAGGGCTTGAAAGCGAATGAAGGTTCGCCCGTGTAACCGCTAGCGAACCTTTCGGTAACCGCAAAGCGACCCCATACGATCGAACTTCCAGAATCTTGAAGAAAATGTGCGTTACTTCTATCACTTGAATTCGATAGTACAACCCGTAACGAGAAGACAAAAAGTGATTTGAGTACTAAAAATTACTTCCTTACTTTTCTATAGGGCTTGAAAGCGAATGAAGGTTCGCCCGTGTAACCGCTAGCGAACCTTTCGGTAACCGCAAAGCGACCCCATACGATCGAACTTCCAGAATCTTGAAGAAAATGTGCGTTACTTCTATCACTTGAATTCGATAGTACAACCCGTAACGAGAAGACAAAAAGTGATTTGAGTACTAAAAATTACTTCCTTACTTTTCTATAGGGCTTGAAAGCGAATGAAGGTTCGCCCGTGTAACCGCCTAGCGAACCTTTCGGTAACCGCAAAGCGACCCCATACGATCGAACTTCCAGAATCTTGAAGAAAATGTGCGTTACTTCTATCACTTGAATTCGATAGTACAACCCGTAACGAGAAGACAAAAAGTGATTTGAGTACTAAAAATTACTTCCTTACTTTTCTATAGGGCTTGAAAGCGAATGAAGGTTCGCCCGTGTAACCGCTAAGCGAACCTTTCGGTAACCGCAAAGCGACCCCATACGATCGAACTTCCAGAATCTTGAAGAAAATGTGCGTTACTTCTATCACTTGAATTCGATAGTACAACCCGTAACGAGAAGACAAAAAGTGATTTGAGTACTAAAAATTACTTCCTTACCTTTCTATAAACTTGAAAGCGAATGAAGTTCGCCGGGGAACCGCTAAGCGAACTTTTCGGTAACCGCAAAGCGACCCCATACGATCGAACTTCCAGAATCTTGAAGAAAATGTGCGCTACTTCTATCACTTGAATTCGATAGTACAACCCGTAACGAGAAGACAAAAAGTGATTTGAGTACTAAAAATTACTTCCTTACTTTTCTATAGGGCTTGAAAGCGAATGAAGGTTCGCCCGTGTAACCGCTAAGCGAACTTTTCGGTAACCGCAAAGCGACCCCATACGATCGAACTTCCAGAATCTTGAAGAAAATGTGCGTTACTTCTATCACTTGAATTCGATAGTAAAACCCGTAACGAGAAGACAAAAAGTGATTTGAGTACTAAAAATTACTTCCTTACCTTTCTATAAACTTGAAAGCGAATGAAGGTTCGCCCGTGTAACCGCTAAGCGAACTTTTCGGTAACCGCAAAGCGACCCCATACGATCGAACTTCCAGAATCTTGAAGAAAATGTGCGTTACTTCTATCACTTGAATTCGATAGTACAACCCGTAACGAGAAGACAAAAAGTGATTTGAGTACTAAAAATTACTTCCTTACTTTTCTATAGGGCTTGAAAGCGAATGAAGGTTCGCCCGTGTAACCGCTAAGCGAACCTTTCGGTAACCGCAAAGCGACCCCATACGATCGAACTTCCAGAATCTTGAAGAAAATGTGCGTTACTTCTATCACTTGAATTTGATAGTACAACCCGTAACGAGAAGACAAAAAGTGATTTGAGTACTAAAAATTACTTCCTTACTTTTCTATAGGGCTTGAAAGCGAATGAAGGTTCGCCCGTGTAACCGCTAAGCGAACCTTTCGGTAACCGCAAAGCGACCCCATACGATCGAACTTCCAGAATCTTGAAGAAAATGTGCGTTACTTCTATCACTTGAATTCGATAGTACAACCCGTAACGAGAAGACAAAAAGTGATTTGAGTACTAAAAATTACTTCCTTACTTTTCTATAGGGCTTGAAAGCGAATGAAGGTTCGCCCGTGTAACCGCTAAGCGAACCTTTCGGTAACCGCAAAGCGACCCCATACGATCGAACTTCCAGAATCTTGAAGAAAATGTGCGTTACTTCTATCACTTGAATTCGATAGTACAACCCGTAACGAGAAGACAAAAAGTGATTTGAGTACTAAAAATTACTTCCTTACTTTTCTATAGGGCTTGAAAGCGAATGAAGGTTCGCCCGTGTAACCGCTAAGCGAACTTTTCGGTAACCGCAAAGCGACCTCATACGATCGAACTTCCAGAATCTTGAAGAAAATGTGCGTTACTTCTATCACTTGAATTCGATAGTACAACCCGTAACGAGAAGACAAAAAGTGATTTGAGTACTAAAAATTACTTCCTTACTTTTCTAAAGGACTTGAAAGCGAATGAAGGTTCGCCCGTGTAACCGCTAAGCGAACTTTCGGTAACCGCAAAGCGACCCCATACGATCGAACTTCCAGAATCTTGAAGAAATGTGCGCTACTTCTATCACTTGAATTCGATAGTACAACCCGTAACGAGAAGACAAAAAGTGATTTGAGTACTAAAAATTACTTCCTTACTTTTCTATAGGATTTGAAAGCGAATGAAGGTTCGCCCGTGTAACCGCTAAGCGAACCTTTCGGTAACCGCAAAGCGACCCCATACGATCGAACTTCCAGAATCTTGAAGAAAATGTGCGTTACTTCTATCACTTGAATAAGATAGTACAACCCGTAACGAAGACAAAAAGTGATTTGAGTACTAAAAATTACTTCCTTACTTTTCTATAGGGCTTGAAAGCGAATGAAGGTTCGCCCGTGTAACCGCCTAGCGAAACTTTCGGTAACCGCAAAGCGACCCCATACGATCGAACTTCCAGAATCTTGAAGAAAATGTGCGTTACTTCTATCACTTGAATTCGATAGTACAACCCGTAACGAGAAGACAAAAAGTGATTTGAGTACTAAAAATTACTTCCTTACTTTTCTATAGGGCTTGAAAGCGAATGAAGGTTCGCCCATGTAACCGCCTAGCGAACCATTCGGTAACCGCAAAGCGACCCCATACGATCGAACTTCCAGAATCTTGAAGAAAATGTGCGTTACTTCTATCACTTGAATAAGATAGTACAACCCGTAACAAGAAGACAAAAAGTGATTTGAGTACTAAAAATTACTTCCTTACTTTTCTATAGGGCTTGAAAGCGAATGAAGGTTCGCCCGTGTAACCGCTAAGCGAACCTTTCGGTAACCGCAAAGCGACCCCATACGATCGAACTTCCAGAATCTTGAAGAAAATGTGCGCTACTTCTATCACTTGAATAAGATAGTACAACCCGTAACGAGAAGACAAAAAGTGATTTGAGTACTAAAAATTACTTCCTTACTTTTCTATAGGGCTTGAAAGCGAATGAAGGTCCGCCGTGTAACCGCTAAGCGAACCTTTCGGTAACCGCAAAGCGACCCCATACGATCGAACTTCCAGAATCTTGAAGAAAATGTGCGTTACTTCTATCACTTGAATTCGATAGTAAACCCGTAACGAAAAGACAAAAAGTGATTTGAGTACTAAAAATTACTTCCTTACCTTTCTATTAAACTTGAAAGCGAATGAATGTTCGCCGGGGAACCGCTAAGCGAACTTTTCGGTAACCGCAAAGCGACCCCATACGATCGAACTTCCAGAATCTTGAAGAAAATGTGCGTTACTTCTATCACTTGAATTCGATAGTACAACCCGTAACGAGAAGACAAAAAGTGATTTGAGTACTAAAAATTACTTCCTTACTTTTCTAAAGGGCTTGAAAGCGAATGAAGTTCGCCCGTGTAACCGCTAAGCGAACTTTTCGGTAACCGCAAAGCGACCCCATACGATCGAACTTCCAGAATCTTGAAGAAAATGTGCGTTACTTCTATCACTTGAATTCGATAGTACAACCCGTAACGAGAAGACAAAAAGTGATTTGAGTACTAAAAATTACTTCCTTACTTTTCTATAGGGCTTGAAAGCGAATGAAGTTCGCCCGTGTAACCGCTAAGCGAACCTTTCGGTAACCGCAAAGCGACCCCATACGATCGAACTTCCAGAATCTTGAAGAAAATGTGCGCTACTTCTATCACTTGAATTCGATAGTACAACCCGTAACGAGAAGACAAAAAGTGATTTGAGTACTAAAAACTTACTTCCTTACTTTTCATAGGGCTTGAAAGCGAATGAAGGTTCGCCCGTGTAACCGCTAGCGAACCTTTCGGTAACCGCAAAGCGACCCCATACGATCGAACTTCCAGAATCTTGAAGAAAATGTGCGTTACTTCTATCACTTGAATAAGATAGTACAACCCGTAACGAGAAGACAAAAAGTGATTTGAGTACTAAAAATTACTTCCTTACTTTTCTATAGGGCTTGAAAGCGAATGAAGGTTCGCCCGTGTAACCGCTAGCGAACCTTTCGGTAACCGCAAAGCGACCCCATACGATCGAACTTCCAGAATCGTGAAGAAAATGTGCGTTACTTCTATCACTTGAATTCGATAGTACAACGCGTAACGAGAAGACAAAAAGTGATTTGAGTACTAAAAATTACTTCCTTACTTTTCTATAGGGCTTGAAAGCGAATGAAGGTTCGCCCGTGTAACCGCTAAGCGAACCTTTCGGTAACCGCAAAGCGACCCCATACGATCGAACTTCCAGAATCTTGAAGAAAATGTGCGTTACTTCTATCACTTGAATAAGATAGTACAACCCGTAACGAGAAGACAAAAAGTGATTTGAGTACTAAAAATTACTTCCTTACTTTTCTATAGGGCTTGAAAGCGAATGAAGGTTCGCCCGTGTAACCACCTAGCGAACCTTTCGGTAACCGCAAAGCGACCCCATACGATCGAACTTCCATAATCTTGAAGAAAATGTGCGCTACTTCTATCACTTGAATTCGATAGTACAACCCGTAACGAGAAGACAAAAAGTGATTTGAGTACTAAAAATTACTTCCTTACCTTTCTATTAAACTTGAAAGCGAATGAATGTTCGCCGGGGAACCGCTAAGCGAACTTTTCGGTAACCGCAAAGCGACCCCATACGATCGAACTTCCAGAATCTTGAAGAAAATGTGCGCTACTTCTATCACTTGAATTCGATAGTACAACCCGTAACGAGAAGACAAAAAGTGATTTGAGTACTAAAAATTACTTCCTTACTTTTCTATAGGGCTTGAAAGCGAATGAAGGTTCGCCCGTGTAACCGCTAAGCGAACTTTTCGGTAACCGCAAAGCGACCTCATACGATCGAACTTCCAGAATCTTGAAGAAAATGTGCGTTACTTCTATCACTTGAATTCGATAGTAAAACCCGTAACGAAAAGACAAAAAGTGATTTGAGTACTAAAAATTACTTCCTTACCTTTCTATTAAACTTGAAAGCGAATGAAGGTTCGCCCGTGTAACCGCCTAGCGAACCTTTCGGTAACCGCAAAGCGACCCCATACGATCGAACTTCCAGAATCTTGAAGAAAATGTGCGTTACTTCTATCACTTGAATTCGATAGTACAACCCGTAACGAGAAGACAAAAAGTGATTTGAGTACTAAAAATTACTTCCTTACTTTTCTATAGGGCTTGAAAGCGAATGAAGGTTCGCCCATGTAACCGCCTAGCAAAACATTCGGTAACCGCAAAGCGACCCCATACGATCGAACTTCCAGAATCTTGAAGAAAATGTGCGTTACTTCTATCACTTGAATAAGATAGTACAACCCGTAACAAGAAGACAAAAAGTGATTTGAGTACTAAAAATTACTTCCTTACTTTTCTATAGAGCTTGAAAGCGAATGAAGGTTCGAACATGTAACCGCCTAGCGAACCATTCGGTAACCGCAAAGCGACCCCATACGATCGAACTTCCATAATCTTGAAGAAAATGTGCGTTACTTCTATCACTTGAATTCGATAGTACTACCCGTAACGAGAAGACAAAAAGTGATTTGAGTACTAAAAATTACTTCCTTACTTTTCTATAGGGCTTGAAAGCGAATGAAGGTTCGCCCAAGCAACCGCCTAGCGAACCATTCGGTAACCGCAAAGCGACCCCATACGATCGAACTTCCAGAATCTTGAAGAAATTGTGCGTTACTTCTATCACTTGAATAAGATAGTACAACCCGTAACGAAGACAAAAAGTGATTTGAGTACTAAAAATTACTTCCTTACTTTTCTATAGGGCTTCAAAGCGAATGAAGGTTCGCCCATGTAACCGCCTAGCGAAACATTCGGTAACCGCAAAGCGACCCCATACGATCGAACTTCCAGAATCTTGAAGAAAATGTGCGTTACTTCTATCACTTGAATAAGATAGTACAACCCATAACGAGAAGACAAAAAGTGATTTGAGTACTAAAAATTATTTCCTTACCTTTCTATTAAACTTGAAAGCGAATGAATGTTCGCCGGGGAACCGCTAAGCGAACTTTTCGGTAACCGCAAAGCGACCCCATACGATCGAACTTCCAGAATCTTGAAGAAAATGTGCGCTACTTCTATCACTTGAATTCGATAGTACAACCCGTAACGAGAAGACAAAAAGTGATTTGAGTACTAAAAATTATTTCCTTACTTTTCTAAAGGGCTTGAAAGCGAATGAAGGTTCGCCCGTGTAACCGCTAAGCGAACTTTTCGGTAACCGCAAAGCGACCTCATACGATCGAACTTCCAGAATCTTGAAGAAAATGTGCGTTACTTCTATCACTTGAATTCGATAGTAAAACCCGTAACGAAAAGACAAAAAGTGATTTGAGTACTAAAAATTACTTCCTTACCTTTCTATTAAACTTGAAAGCGAATGAAGGTTCGCCCGTGTAACCGCCTAGCGAACCTTTCGGTAACCGCAAAGCGACCCCATACGATCGAACTTCCAGAATCTTGAAGAAAATGTGCGTTACTTCTATCACTTGAATTCGATAGTACAACCCGTAACGAGAAGACAAAAAGTGATTTGAGTACTAAAAATTACTTCCTTACTTTTCTATAGGGCTTGAAAGCGAATGAAGGTTCGCCCATGTAACCGCCTAGCGAACCTTTCGGTAACCGCAAAGCGACCCCATACGATCGAACTTCCAGAATCTTGAAGAAAATGTGCGTTACTTCTATCACTTGAATAAGATAGTACAACCCGTAACAAGAAGACAAAAAGTGATTTGAGTACTAAAAATTACTTCCTTACTTTTCTATAGAGCTTGAAAGCGAATGAAGGTTCGCCCGTGTAACCGCCTAGCGAACCATTCGGTAACCGCAAAGCGACCCCATACGATCGAACTTCCAGAATCTTGAAGAAAATGTGCGCTACTTCTATCACTTGAATTCGATAGTACAACCCGTAACGAGAAGACAAAAAGTGATTTGAGTACTAAAAATTACTTCCTTACTTTTCCATAGGGCTTGAAAGCGAATGAAGGTCCGCTCGTGTAACCGCCTAGCGAACCTTTCGGTAACCGCAAAGCGACCCCATACGATCGAACTTCCAGAATCTTGAAGAAAATGTGCGTTACTTCTATCACTTGAATTCGATAGTACAACCCGTAACGAGAAGACAAAAAGTGATTTGAGTACTAAAAATTACTTCCTTACCTTTCTATTAAATTTGAAAGCGAATGAATGTTCGCCGGGGAACCGCTAAGCGAACTTTTCGGTAACCGCAAAGCGACCCCATACGATCGAACTTCCAGAATCTTGAAAAAATGTGCGCTACTTCTATCACTTGAATTCGATAGTACAACCCGTAACGAGAAGACAAAAAGTGATTTGAGTACTAAAAATTACTTCCTTACTTTTCTATAGGGCTTGAAAGCGAATGAAGGTTCGCCCGTGTAACCGCTAAGCGAACTTTTCGGTAACCGCAAAGCGACCTCATACGATCGAACTTCCAGAATCTTGAAGAAAATGTGCGTTACTTCTATCACTTGAAATCGATAGTACAACCCGTAACGAGAAGACAAAAAGTGATTTGAGTACTAAAAATTACTTCCTTACTTTTCTATAGGGCTTGAAAGCGAATGAAGGTTCGCGCGTGTAACCGCTAAGCGAACCTTTCGGTAACCGCAAAGCGACCCCATACGATCGAACTTCCAGAATCTTGAAGAAAATGTGCGTTACTTCTATCACTTGAATTTGATAGTACAACCTGTAACGAGAAGACAAAAAGTGATTTGAGTACTAAAAATTACTTCCTTACTTTTCTATAGGGCTTGAAAGCGAATGAAGGTTCGCCCGTGTAACCGCTAAGCGAACCTTTCGGTAACCGCAAAGCGACCCCATACGATCGAACTTCCAGAATCTTGAAGAAAATGTGCGTTACTTCTATCACTTGAATTCGATAGTACAACCCGTAACGAGAAGACAAAAAGTGATTTGAGTACTAAAAATTACTTCCTTACTTTTCTATAGGGCTTGAAAGCGAATGAAGGTTCGCCCGTGTAACCGCTAAGCGAACCTTTCAGTAACCGCAAAGCGACCCCATACGATCGAACTTCCAGAATCTTGAAGAAAATGTGCGTTACTTCTATCACTTAAATAACATAGTACAACCCGTAACGAGAAGACTAAAAGTGATTTGAGTACTAAAAATTACTTCCTTACCTTTCTATTAAACTTGAAAGCGAATGAATGTTCGCCGGGGAACCGCTAAGCGAACTTTTCGGTAACCGCAAAGCGACCCCATACGATCGAACTTCCAGAATCTTGAAGAAAATGTGCGCTACTTCTATCACTTGAATTCGATAGTACAACCCGTAACGAGAAGACAAAAAGTGATTTGAGTACTAAAAATTACTTCCTTACTTTTCTATAGGGCTTGAAAGCGAATAAAGGTTCGCCCGTGTAACCGCTAAGCGAACTTTTCGGTAACCGCAAAGCGACCTCATACGATCGAACTTCCAGAATCTTGAAGAAAATGTGCGTTACTTCTATCACTTGAATTCGATAGTACAACCTGTAACGAGAAGACAAAAAGTGATTTGAGTACTAAAAATTACTTCCTTACTTTTCTAAAGGACTTGAAAGCGAATGAAGGTCCGCCCGTGTTACCGCTAAGCGAACTTTTCGGTAACCGCAAAGCGACCCCATACGATCGAACTTCCAGAATCTTGAAGAAATTGTGCGCTACTTCTATCACTTGAATTCGATAGTACAACCCGTAACGAGAAGACAAAAAGTGATTTGAGTACTAAAAATTACTTCCTTACTTTTCTATAGGATTTGAAAGCGAATGAAGGTTCGCCCGTGTTACCGCTAAGCGAACCTTTCGGTAACCGCAAAGCGACCCCATACGATCGAACTTCCAGAATCTTGAAGAAAATGTGCGTTACTTCTATCACTTGAATAAGATAGTACAACCCGTAACGAAGACAAAAAGTGATTTGAGTACTAAAAATTACTTCCTTACTTTTCTATAAGGCTTCAAAGCGAATGAAGGTTCGCCCATGTAACCGCCTAGCGAAACATTCGGTAACCGCAAAGCGACCCCATACGATCGAACTTCCAGAATCTTGAAGAAAATGTGCGTTACTTCTATCACTTGAATTCGATAGTACTACCCGTAACGAGAAGACAAAAAGTGATTTGAGTACTAAAAATTACTTCCTTACTTTTCTATAGGGCTTGAAAGCGAATGAAGGTTCGCCCATGCAACCGCCTAGCGAACCATTCGGTAACCGCAAAGCGACCCCATACGATCGAACTTCCAGAATCTTGAAGAAAATGTGCGTTACTTCTATCACTTGAATAAGATAGTACAACCCGTAACAAGAAGACAAAAAGTGATTTGAGTACTAAAAATTACTTCCTTACTTTTCTATAGGGCTTGAAAGCGAATGAATGTTTGCCCGTGTAACCGCTAATCGAACCTTTCGATAACCGTAAAGCGACCCCATACGATCGAACTTCCATAATCTTGAAGAAAATGTGCGTTACTTCTATCACTTGAATTCGATAGTACAACCCGTAACGAGAAGACAAAAAGTGATTTGAGTAGTAAAAATTACTTCCTTACTTTTCTATAGGGCTTGAAAGCGAATGAAGGTCCGCCCGTGTAACCGCTAAGCGAACCTTTCGGTAACCGCAAAGGGACCCAATACGATCGAACTTCCAGAATCTTGAAGAAAATGTGCGTTACTTCTATCACTTGATTTCGATAGTAAATCCCGTAACGAAAAGACAAAAAGTGATTTGAGTACTAAAAATTACTTCCTTACCTTTCTATTAAACTTGAAAGCGAATGAATGTTCGCCGGGGAACCGCTAAGCGAACTTTTCGGTAACCGCAAAGCGACCCCATACGATCGAACTTCCATAATCTTTAAGAAAATGTACGCTACTTCTATCACTTGAATTCGATAGTACAACCCGTAACGAGAAGACAAAAAGTGATTTGAGTACTAAAAATTACTTCCTTACTTTTCTATAGGACTTGAAAGCGAATGAAGGTTCGCCCGTGTAACCGCTAAACGAACCTTTCGGTAACCGCAAAGCGACCCCATACGATCGAACTTCCAGAATCTTGAAGAAAATGTGCGTTACTTCTATCACTTGAATAAGATAGTACAACCCGTAACGAGAAGACAAAAAGTGATTTGAGTACTAAAAATTACTTCCTTACTTTTCTATAGGGCTTGAAAGCGAATGAAGGTTCGCCCGTGTAACCGCCTAGCGAACTCTTCGGTAACCGCAAAGCGACCCCATACGATCGAACTTCCAGAATCTTGAAGAAAATGTGCGTTACTTCTATCACTTGAATTCGATAGTACAACCCGTAACAAGAACACAAAAAGTGATTTGAGTACTAAAATTTACTTCCTTGCCTTTCTATTGGGTTTGAAAGCGAATGAATGTTCGCCCGTGTAACCGCTAATCGAACCTTTCGGTAACCGCAAAGCGACCCCATACGATCGAACTTCCAGAATCTTGAAGAAAATGTGCGCTACTTCTATCACTAGTACTAGAAATCGATAGTAAAACCCGTAACGAGAAGACAAAAAGTGATTTTAATACTAACAAGAGTTCGTAGAACTCAACCTTCGTGAAATGGGTGATGGTGCGGTGGTGGAGGGTTTATATGTAGACGTGTCATTGGCTAGCTTTAGTTCTGTGTCGTCCACAGAGCGTCACTTGTAAGTGGAAGTGAGAAGGCGAGGTGTTGAGAGGATGTTGTTGGTTTTAAATATGAAACTGTGAGGTGCATGTCAGGATGAGCGTTTTCTACGTCAGGCCGACATTATTGGAGACTTTTGTATGTCATTAAGAATCTAAAAGGCAAGTTACTTGGAATCTTGGCAGTAGGTGGTCAATGTTATCTGTGAAATGCATTGAGAAGTTGTAGAATATAATGCGAAGACAAAGGGTTTGTGGTTTTTACTATGGAATGGAATGTATGTGTACGTTATGGCCTGCTACAAACTGTGTAAAATGAAACCGTGTCTCTACGATTTACGGGAGATGAAGAAGGCCTGCTTACGCTTTTTGGGAGAAAGCATGGAGACCGTCACATAGGAAGGTGCGCCGAAAAAAGTGATATAGGCAGTAGCTGTATTTTAAAAGTATTCTATCATCCATCCTTTCTTGTTTGTGCACATGACACAAACTGTCCTGTCCATTCATTTCCATGGACAAAGCAAATACCTTTCATTGTCTTTTGAAGATAAAGACTTATATTGACTGGGCTAAAATCGACTGTTGCATCAAAATATCAATAAAATAACACATAAAACAATAACGTTGACCACATCAACGCCGTCATTGGTGAGATCCACATAAATGATCTTCACATCCCCAGCGAACACCTCCAAAATGTGATGGCTGGTGTCGTCACGGAATGCTCCTCCTCAGGTACATAAAAGTATAACTTCCATTTTGGGCTTGCGACTTGGAACTCATGGAACTTTTCAGATGACCCCTTTTCTCTTACCCAATCGTTTTAGTAACATATCAGTACAAATGGCATGAATCTGCTAACTAGCACCTGCGACCTACCCTACATTAAATTGCAGAGAAATCAAGACATCAAAGTATAACTATCCATCTGGGCTTGCGACTTGTGACTCATG
This sequence comes from Branchiostoma floridae x Branchiostoma belcheri, assembly GCA_019207045.1. Taxonomy (NCBI): domain Eukaryota; kingdom Metazoa; phylum Chordata; class Leptocardii; order Amphioxiformes; family Branchiostomatidae; genus Branchiostoma; species Branchiostoma floridae x Branchiostoma belcheri. Next base: position 25,270,717 of record CM033025.1, on the reverse strand, counting down.
GAACTTTCGACATGACCCCGTGCGTGTCTCTCACCTAATCGTTCTCGCGACATGTCGGTACAAATGACGTGATTGTGTTAATTACCACTTGTGTCCTTGTTGTGACCTATATACTCTACATTACATCGCTTGGAAAACAAGACATAAAAGTATAACTTCCATTTTGGGCTTGCGACTTGGAACTCATTGAAATTCTGACATGACCCCGTGTCTCTTGCCCAAACGTTCTCGCCACATATCAGTACAAATGGCCGTGCCGTGGCGGGAACGCTTTATCCGCCCGCACGGGGCTTGTCAGTCAATAGGACTATACGCCTCGCGACACCTTTTCTGTCCGGGATAACATAAAACATGCATAATTTCTTCCTTGGAAGAGAGACCAAATGCTTATCCCGACAAGAAATTTGTCCAATTTCAGCAGGTAGGATAACAAATCCACCGCCGGAAGCAAATGTATCAATGGTTGCAACAATGATGATGTCGTAACATTCTTTGTTTCACAATGCAGTCCACTACATTGTGTATCCCATATGTCTAATGTAAACTCCCTATAAACAATCTCATCAATGACTGCAAGTTACTGTGAAAAACAAACCCTGCTTTGTTCATCAGTGTATTGTACCGGTAGTAACTGTACATGTGCAACCCTTTTAAAACGTGTAATACACGCCCCTGTATACAATATCATCATTGCCCTTAGTCTACAGATTATCAAATCTTATGGGGAACATGCACACCCCATCATGTATAATGTACTGTCCCTATAAACCATTTTCTCTATTGCGCAACTATGACCTTTGGGATCACTTCCTGTTGGGACGGGGTAAGCATGAAGCCCATCGGCATGACGTAATATCACCTAAATATAGCACGATTGCGTAATACCCACTATTGCGTAATACCTACGATTGCGTAAAACCCATTTTCCACCTACAAACATCCCCTGCAAAACCGTCAAAAGCCACTAAACGAAAAAACGCCCCGTACGTTTCTTCTCCTTCTCAAGAACTACCCACATACCAAATATCAGAGCAATCTGTCCAGCCGTTCGCGAGCTTTTCTGTCCACAGACACGCACCATACAACGGTTTCCAAACATACCTATTGCATTCTGCTAATTACCTCCTAATTTGCATAACAATCATACAATTATGTACATCACTACGTAAGCTATCTGCATACCTACAGTCATTCCGTTCCATCGACCCCTGCTTGCATTATTCCTTCTCAAAACCTAACACAAGAATGACTTTCACCGCCCCAGCAAAACCCCTAAGTGGCCAAAACTTACACACCTTACTATTCATTTACACAGCTACCTACCACGTAAAAATCATCACCCAAAAAAGTCACGAAAAAAATATCAAAACCGGAAGTTCTGCTGCAGTACAATAACACTCCGCTAGAACGCCCTGCCGTAACGCAATTCCTACCATTCCTTCCTCATGTCTAACCCTACCCACATACCAAATATCAAAACAATCCATCCATGCCTTCCCCAGATATCAGGCTGACAAACGTCCCTCTCACACACAAACAGCACTCAAAACAAACCCTTCGTTTCACGAAGGGAAAAATTACTTCCTTACCTTTCTATAGGGCTTGAAAGCGAATGAAGGTTCGCCCGTGTAACCGCCTAGCGAACCTTTCGGTAACCGCAAAGCGACCACATACGATTGAACTTCCAGAATCGTGAAGAAAATGTGCGTTACTTCTATCACTTGAATTCGATAGTATAACCCGTAACGAGAAGACAAAAAGTGATTTGAGTACTAAAAATTACTTCCTTACTGTTCTATAGGGCTTCAAAGCGAATGAAGGTTCGCCGTGTAACCGCTAAGCGAACCTTTCGGTAACCGCAAAGCGACCCCAATCGATCGAACTTCCAGAATCTTGAAGAAAATGTGCGTTACTTCTACCACTTGAATTCGATAGTACAACCCGTAACGAGAAGACAAAAAGTGATTTGAGTACTAAAAATTACTACCTTACTTTTCTATAGGGCTTGAAAGCGAATGAAGGTTCGCCCGTGTAACCGCTAATCGAATGTTTAGGTAACCGCAAAGCGACCCCATAAGATCGAACTTCCAGAATCTTGAAGAAAATGTGCGTTACTTTTATCACTTGAATTCGAAAGTACAACCCGTAACGAGAAGACAAAAAGTGATTTGAGTACTGAAAATTACTTCCTTACTTTTCTATAGGGCTTGAAAGCGAATGAAGGTTCGCCCATGTAACCGCCTAGCGAACCTTTCGGTAACCGCAAAGCGACCCCATACGATCGAACTTCCAGCATCTTGAAGAAAATGTGCGTAACTTCTATCACTTGAATAAGATAGTACAACCCGTAACGAGAAGACAAAAAGTGATTTGAGTACTAAAAATTACTTCCTTACTTTTCTATAGGGCTTGAAAGCGAATGAAGGTTCGCCCGTGTAACCGCTAATCGAACCTTTCGGTAACCGCAAAGCGACCCCATACGATCGAACTTCCAGAATCGTGAAGAAAATGTGCGTTACTTCTATTACTTGAATTCGATAGTACAACCCGTAACGAGTAGACAAAAAGTGATTTGAGTACTAAAATTTACTTCCTTACTTTTCTATAGGGCTTGAAAGCGAATGAAGGTTCGCCGTGTAACCGCTAAGCGAACCTTTCGGTAACCACAAAGTGAACCCCATATGCATACGATCGACCTTCCAGAATCTTGAAAAAAATGTGCGTTACTTCTATCACTTGAATAAGATAGTACAACCCGTAATGAAAAGACAAAAAGTGATTTGAGTACTAAAAATTACTTCCTTACCTTTCTATTAAACTTGAAAGCGAATGAATGTTCCCCGGGGAACCGCTAAGCGAACTTTTCGGTAACCGCAAAGCGACCCCATACGATCGAACTTCCAGAATCTTGAAGAAAATGTGAGTTACTTCTATCACTTGAATTCGATAGTACAACCTGTAACGAGAAGACAAAAAGTGATTTGAGTACTAAAAATTACTTCCTTACTTTTCTATAGGGCTTGAAAGCGAATGAAGGTTCGCCCGTGTAACCGCTAAGCGAACCTTTCGGTAACCGCAAAGCGACCCCATACGATCGAACTTCCAGCATCTTGAAGAAAATGTGCGTAACTTCTATCACTTGAATAAGATAGTACAACCCGTAACGAGAAGACAAAAAAGTGATTTGAGTACTAAAAATTACTTCCTTACTTTTCTATAGGGCTTGAAAGCGAATGAAGGTTCGCCCGTGTAACCGCTAATCGAACCTTTCGGTAACCGCAAAGCGACCCCATACGATCGAACTTCCAGAATCGTGAAGAAAATGTGCGTTACTTCTATTACTTGAATTCGATAGTACAACCCGTAACGAGTAGACAAAAAGTGATTTGAGTACTAAAATTTACTTCCTTACTTTTCTATAGGGCTTGAAAGCGAATGAAGGTTCGCCGTGTAACCGCTAAGCGAACCTTTCGGTAACCACAAAGTGAACCCCATATGCATACGATCGACCTTCCAGAATCTTGAAAAAAATGTGCGTTACTTCTATCACTTGAATAAGATAGTACAACCCGTAATGAAAAGACAAAAAGTGATTTGAGTACTAAAAATTACTTCCTTACCTTTCTATCAAACTTGAAAGCGAATGAATGTTCCCCGGGGAACCGCTAAGCGAACTTTTCGGTAACCGCAAAGCGACCCCATACGATCGAACTTCCAGAATCTTGAAGAAAATGTGAGTTACTTCTATCACTTGAATTCGATAGTACAACCTGTAACGAGAAGACAAAAAGTGATTTGAGTACTAAAAATTACTTCCTTACTTTTCTATAGGGCTTGAAAGCGAATGAAGGTTCGCCCGTGTAACCGCTAAGCGAACCTTTCGGTAACCGCAAAGCGACCCCATACGATCGAACTTCCAGAATCTTGAAGAAAATGTGCGTTACTTCTATCACTTGAATAAGATAGTACAACCCGTAATAAGAAGACTAAAAGTGATTTGAGTACTAAAAATTACTTCCTTACTTTTCTATAGGGCTTGAAAGCGAATGAAGGTTCGCCCGTGTAACCGCTAAGCGAACCTTTCGGTAACCGCAAAGCGACCCCATACGATCGAACTTCCAGAATCGTGAAGAAAATGTGCGTTACTTCTATCACTTGAATTCGATAGTATAACCCGTAACGAGAAGACAAAAAGTGATTTGAGTACTAAAAATTACTTCCTTACTTTTCTATAGGGCTTGAAAGCGAATGAAGGTTCGCCCGTGTAACCGCCTAGCGAACCTTTCGGTAACCGCAAAGCGACCCCAATCGATCGAACTTCCAGAATCTTGAAGAAAATGTGCGTTACTTCTATCACTTGAATAAGATAGTACAACCCGTAACGAGAAGACAAAAAGTGATTTGAGTACTAAAAATTACTTCCTTACTTTTCTAAAGGGCTTGAAAGCGAATGAAGGTTCGCCCGTGTAACCGCTAAGCGAACCTTTCGGTAACCGCAAAGCGACCCCATACGATCGAACTTCCAGAATCTTGAAGAAAATGTGCGTTACTTCTATCACTTGAATAAGATAGTACAACCCATAACAAGAACACAAAAAGTGATTTGAGTACTAAAATTTACTTCCTTGCCTTTCTATTGGGTATGAAAGCGAATGAATGTTCGCCCGTGTAACCGCTAAGCGAACCTTTCGGTAACCGCAAAGCGACCCCATACGATCGAACTTCCAGAATCTTGAAGAAAATGTGCGCTACTTCTATCACTAGAAATCGATAGTAAAACCCGTAACGAGAAGACAAAAAGTGATTTTAATACTAAAAATTACTTCCTTACCTTTCTATAGGGCTTGAAAGCGAATGAAGGTTCGCCCGTGTAACCGCCTAGCGAACCTTTCGGTAACCGCAAAGCGACCCCATACGATCGAACTTCCAGAATCTTGAAGAAAATGTGCGTTACTTCTATCACTTGAATTTGATAGAACAACCCGTAACGAGAAGACAAAAAGTGATTTGAGTACTAAAAATTACTTCCTTACCTTTTTATAGAGTTTGAAAGCGAATGAAGGTTCCCCCGTGTAACTGCTACGCGAACCTTTCGGTAACCGCAAAGCGACCTCATACGATCGAACTTCCTAGCCTGGAATCCAGCCGTGTTGTGCTTTGGTCGCTCTGCTTCCTGTGCGAACACGTCTGGCATTCGTTACGATTGGAACGATTGGCCCTTACGTCACTAATGAGGAGACTCATGAATATTCATATTTGTTTCTCTTTGCTGATTGGATGACCCCTGAGAGAAGAACACCAATCGCGAGGCGCTATTTCTAGCGTGATCTGTTGTTGTGATACTGAAAAGTTCGCAGGAAAGATAGAAGTAGTGTTCCGTTCGATTACAAACTGTAAACTTGGAGCTAACAGCCAATCAGAAATCTCGCAGATAAAATCTGCGAATATTTAAATGCCGATCGTTTGAATGCTAACGAATTCCAGTCGTATTGGCAGGAAGCGTACCTCAGGGGAGCGACCAAAGCACAATACGGCTGGATTCCAGGCTACGAACTTCCAGAATCTTGAAGAAAATGTGCGTTACTTCTATCACTTGAATTTGATAGTACAACGCGTAACGAGAAGACAAAAAGTGATTTGAGTACTAAAAATTACTTCCTTACTTTTCTATAGGGCTTGAAAGCGAATGAAGGTTCGCCCGTGTAACCGCCTAGCGAACTCTTCGGTAACCGCAAAGCGACCCCATACGATCGAACTTCCAGAATCTTGAAGAAAATGTGCGTTACTTCTATCACTCGAATTCGATAGTACAACCCGTAACAAGAACACAAAAAGTGATTTGAGTACTAAAATTTACTTCCTTGCCTTTCTATTGGGCTTGAAAGCGAATGAAGGTTCGCCCGTGTAACCGCTAAGCGAACCTTTCGGTAACCGCAAAGCGACCCCATACGATCGAACTTCCAGAATCTTGAAGAAAATGTGCGTTACTTCTATCACTCGAATTCGATAGTACAACCCGTAACAAGAACACAAAAAGTGATTTGAGTACTAAAATTTACTTCCTTGCCTTTCTATTGGGCTTGAAAGCGAATGAAGGTTCGCCCGTGTAACCGCCTAGCGAACTCTTCGGTAACCGCAAAGCGACCCCATACGATCGAACTTCCAGAATCGTGAAGAAAATGTGCGTTACTTCTATCACTTGAATTCGATAGTATAACCCGTAACGAGAAGACAAAAAGTGATTTGAGTACTAAAAATTACTTCCTTACTTTTCTATAGGGCTTGAAAGCGAATGAAGGTTCGCCCGTGTAACCGCTAAGCGAACCTTTCGGTAACCGCAAAGCGACCCCAATCGATCGAACTTCCAGAATCTTGAAGAAAATGTGCGTTACTTCTATCACTTGAATAAGATAGTACAACCCGTAACGAGAAGACAAAAAGTGATTTGAGTACTAAAAATTACTTCCTTACTGTTCTATAGGGCTTCAAAGCGAATGAAGGTTCGCCGTGTAACCGCTAAGCGAACCTTTCGGTAACCGCAAAGCGACCCCAATCGATCGAACTTCCAGAATCTTGAAGAAAATGTGCGTTACTTCTACCACTTGAATTCGATAGTACAACCCGTAACGAGAAGACAAAAAGTGATTTGAGTACTAAAAATTACTACCTTACTTTTCTATAGGGCTTGAAAGCGAATGAAGGTTCGCCCGTGTAACCGCTAATCGAATGTTTAGGTAACCGCAAAGCGACCCCATAAGATCGAACTTCCAGAATCTTGAAGAAAATGTGCGTTACTTTTATCACTTGAATTCGAAAGTACAACCCGTAACGAGAAGACAAAAAGTGATTTGAGTACTGAAAATTACTTCCTTACTTTTCTATAGGGCTTGAAAGCGAATGAAGGTTCGCCCATGTAACCGCCTAGCGAACCTTTCGGTAACCGCAAAGCGACCCCATACGATCGAACTTCCAGCATCTTGAAGAAAATGTGCGTAACTTCTATCACTTGAATAAGATAGTACAACCCGTAACGAGAAGACAAAAAGTGATTTGAGTACTAAAAATTACTTCCTTACTTTTCTATAGGGCTTGAAAGCGAATGAAGGTTCGCCCGTGTAACCGCTAATCGAACCTTTCGGTAACCGCAAAGCGACCCCATACGATCGAACTTCCAGAATCGTGAAGAAAATGTGCGTTACTTCTATTACTTGAATTCGATAGTACAACCCGTAACGAGTAGACAAAAAGTGATTTGAGTACTAAAATTTACTTCCTTACTTTTCTATAGGGCTTGAAAGCGAATGAAGGTTCGCCGTGTAACCGCTAAGCGAACCTTTCGGTAACCACAAAGTGAACCCCATATGCATACGATCGACCTTCCAGAATCTTGAAAAAAATGTGCGTTACTTCTATCACTTGAATAAGATAGTACAACCCGTAATGAAAAGACAAAAAGTGATTTGAGTACTAAAAATTACTTCCTTACCTTTCTATTAAACTTGAAAGCGAATGAATGTTCCCCGGGGAACCGCTAAGCGAACTTTTCGGTAACCGCAAAGCGACCCCATACGATCGAACTTCCAGAATCTTGAAGAAAATGTGAGTTACTTCTATCACTTGAATTCGATAGTACAACCTGTAACGAGAAGACAAAAAGTGATTTGAGTACTAAAAATTACTTCCTTACTTTTCTATAGGGCTTGAAAGCGAATGAAGGTTCGCCCGTGTAACCGCTAAGCGAACCTTTCGGTAACCGCAAAGCGACCCCATACGATCGAACTTCCAGCATCTTGAAGAAAATGTGCGTAACTTCTATCACTTGAATAAGATAGTACAACCCGTAACGAGAAGACAAAAAAGTGATTTGAGTACTAAAAATTACTTCCTTACTTTTCTATAGGGCTTGAAAGCGAATGAAGGTTCGCCCGTGTAACCGCTAATCGAACCTTTCGGTAACCGCAAAGCGACCCCATACGATCGAACTTCCAGAATCGTGAAGAAAATGTGCGTTACTTCTATTACTTGAATTCGATAGTACAACCCGTAACGAGTAGACAAAAAGTGATTTGAGTACTAAAATTTACTTCCTTACTTTTCTATAGGGCTTGAAAGCGAATGAAGGTTCGCCGTGTAACCGCTAAGCGAACCTTTCGGTAACCACAAAGTGAACCCCATATGCATACGATCGACCTTCCAGAATCTTGAAAAAAATGTGCGTTACTTCTATCACTTGAATAAGATAGTACAACCCGTAATGAAAAGACAAAAAGTGATTTGAGTACTAAAAATTACTTCCTTACCTTTCTATCAAACTTGAAAGCGAATGAATGTTCCCCGGGGAACCGCTAAGCGAACTTTTCGGTAACCGCAAAGCGACCCCATACGATCGAACTTCCAGAATCTTGAAGAAAATGTGAGTTACTTCTATCACTTGAATTCGATAGTACAACCTGTAACGAGAAGACAAAAAGTGATTTGAGTACTAAAAATTACTTCCTTACTTTTCTATAGGGCTTGAAAGCGAATGAAGGTTCGCCCGTGTAACCGCTAAGCGAACCTTTCGGTAACCGCAAAGCGACCCCATACGATCGAACTTCCAGAATCTTGAAGAAAATGTGCGTTACTTCTATCACTTGAATAAGATAGTACAACCCGTAATAAGAAGACTAAAAGTGATTTGAGTACTAAAAATTACTTCCTTACTTTTCTATAGGGCTTGAAAGCGAATGAAGGTTCGCCCGTGTAACCGCTAAGCGAACCTTTCGGTAACCGCAAAGCGACCCCATACGATCGAACTTCCAGAATCGTGAAGAAAATGTGCGTTACTTCTATCACTTGAATTCGATAGTATAACCCGTAACGAGAAGACAAAAAGTGATTTGAGTACTAAAAATTACTTCCTTACTTTTCTATAGGGCTTGAAAGCGAATGAAGGTTCGCCCGTGTAACCGCCTAGCGAACCTTTCGGTAACCGCAAAGCGACCCCAATCGATCGAACTTCCAGAATCTTGAAGAAAATGTGCGTTACTTCTATCACTTGAATAAGATAGTACAACCCGTAACGAGAAGACAAAAAGTGATTTGAGTACTAAAAATTACTTCCTTACTTTTCTAAAGGGCTTGAAAGCGAATGAAGGTTCGCCCGTGTAACCGCTAAGCGAACCTTTCGGTAACCGCAAAGCGACCCCATACGATCGAACTTCCAGAATCTTGAAGAAAATGTGCGTTACTTCTATCACTTGAATAAGATAGTACAACCCATAACAAGAACACAAAAAGTGATTTGAGTACTAAAATTTACTTCCTTGCCTTTCTATTGGGTATGAAAGCGAATGAATGTTCGCCCGTGTAACCGCTAAGCGAACCTTTCGGTAACCGCAAAGCGACCCCATACGATCGAACTTCCAGAATCTTGAAGAAAATGTGCGCTACTTCTATCACTAGAAATCGATAGTAAACCCGTAACGAGAAGACAAAAAGTGATTTTAATACTAAAAATTACTTCCTTACCTTTCTATAGGGCTTGAAAGCGAATGAAGGTTCGCCCGTGTAACCGCCTAGCGAACCTTTCGGTAACCGCAAAGCGACCCCATACGATCGAACTTCCAGAATCTTGAAGAAAATGTGCGTTACTTCTATCACTTGAATTTGATAGAACAACCCGTAACGAGAAGACAAAAAGTGATTTGAGTACTAAAAATTACTTCCTTACCTTTTTATAGAGTTTGAAAGCGAATGAAGGTTCCCCCGTGTAACTGCTACGCGAACCTTTCGGTAACCGCAAAGCGACCTCATACGATCGAACTTCCTAGCCTGGAATCCAGCCGTGTTGTGCTTTGGTCGCTCTGCTTCCTGTGCGAACACGTCTGGCATTCGTTACGATTGGAACGATTGGCCCTTACGTCACTAATGAGGAGACTCATGAATATTCATATTTGTTTCTCTTTGCTGATTGGATGACCCCTGAGAGAAGAACACCAATCGCGAGGCGCTATTTCTAGCGTGATCTGTTGTTGTGATACTGAAAAGTTCGCAGGAAAGATAGAAGTAGTGTTCCGTTCGATTACAAACTGTAAACTTGGAGCTAACAGCCAATCAGAAATCTCGCAGATAAAATCTGCGAATATTTAAATGCCGATCGTTTGAATGCTAACGAATTCCAGTCGTATTGGCAGGAAGCGTACCTCAGGGGAGCGACCAAAGCACAATACGGCTGGATTCCAGGCTACGAACTTCCAGAATCTTGAAGAAAATGTGCGTTACTTCTATCACTTGAATTTGATAGTACAACGCGTAACGAGAAGACAAAAAGTGATTTGAGTACTAAAAATTACTTCCTTACTTTTCTATAGGGCTTGAAAGCGAATGAAGGTTCGCCCGTGTAACCGCCTAGCGAACTCTTCGGTAACCGCAAAGCGACCCCATACGATCGAACTTCCAGAATCTTGAAGAAAATGTGCGTTACTTCTATCACTCGAATTCGATAGTACAACCCGTAACAAGAACACAAAAAGTGATTTGAGTACTAAAATTTACTTCCTTGCCTTTCTATTGGGCTTGAAAGCGAATGAAGGTTCGCCCGTGTAACCGCTAAGCGAACCTTTCGGTAACCGCAAAGCGACCCCATACGATCGAACTTCCAGAATCTTGAAGAAAATGTGCGTTACTTCTATCACTCGAATTCGATAGTACAACCCGTAACAAGAACACAAAAAGTGATTTGAGTACTAAAATTTACTTCCTTGCCTTTCTATTGGGCTTGAAAGCGAATGAAGGTTCGCCCGTGTAACCGCCTAGCGAACTCTTCGGTAACCGCAAAGCGACCCCATACGATCGAACTTCCAGAATCGTGAAGAAAATGTGCGTTACTTCTATCACTTGAATTCGATAGTATAACCCGTAACGAGAAGACAAAAAGTGATTTGAGTACTAAAAATTACTTCCTTACTTTTCTATAGGGCTTGAAAGCGAATGAAGGTTCGCCCGTGTAACCGCTAAGCGAACCTTTCGGTAACCGCAAAGCGACCCCAATCGATCGAACTTCCAGAATCTTGAAGAAAATGTGCGTTACTTCTATCACTTGAATAAGATAGTACAACCCGTAACGAGAAGACAAAAAGTGATTTGAGTACTAAAAATTACTTCCTTACTGTTCTATAGGGCTTCAAATCGAATGAAGGTTCGCCGTGTAACCGCTAAGCGAACCTTTCGGTAACCGCAAAGCGACCCCAATCGATCGAACTTCCAGAATCTTGAAGAAAATGTGCGTTACTTCTACCACTTGAATTCGATAGTACAACCCGTAACGAGAAGACAAAAAGTGATTTGAGTACTAAAAATTACTACCTTACTTTTCTATAGGGCTTGAAAGCGAATGAAGGTTCGCCCGTGTAACCGCTAATCGAATGTTTAGGTAACCGCAAAGCGACCCCATAAGATCGAACTTCCAGAATCTTGAAGAAAATGTGCGTTACTTTTATCACTTGAATTCGAAAGTACAACCCGTAACGAGAAGACAAAAAGTGATTTGAGTACTGAAAATTACTTCCTTACTTTTCTATAGGGCTTGAAAGCGAATGAAGGTTCGCCCATGTAACCGCCTAGCGAACCTTTCGGTAACCGCAAAGCGACCCCATACGATCGAACTTCCAGCATCTTGAAGAAAATGTGCGTAACTTCTATCACTTGAATAAGATAGTACAACCCGTAACGAGAAGACAAAAAAGTGATTTGAGTACTAAAAATTACTTCCTTACTTTTCTATAGGGCTTGAAAGCGAATGAAGGTTCGCCCGTGTAACCGCTAATCGAACCTTTCGGTAACCGCAAAGCGACCCCATACGATCGAACTTCCAGAATCGTGAAGAAAATGTGCGTTACTTCTATTACTTGAATTCGATAGTACAACCCGTAACGAGTAGACAAAAAGTGATTTGAGTACTAAAATTTACTTCCTTACTTTTCTATAGGGCTTGAAAGCGAATGAAGGTTCGCCGTGTAACCGCTAAGCGAACCTTTCGGTAACCACAAAGTGAACCCCATATGCATACGATCGACCTTCCAGAATCTTGAAAAAAATGTGCGTTACTTCTATCACTTGAATAAGATAGTACAACCCGTAATGAAAAGACAAAAAGTGATTTGAGTACTAAAAATTACTTCCTTACCTTTCTATCAAACTTGAAAGCGAATGAATGTTCCCCGGGGAACCGCTAAGCGAACTTTTCGGTAACCGCAAAGCGACCCCATACGATCGAACTTCCAGAATCTTGAAGAAAATGTGAGTTACTTCTATCACTTGAATTCGATAGTACAACCTGTAACGAGAAGACAAAAAGTGATTTGAGTACTAAAAATTACTTCCTTACTTTTCTATAGGGCTTGAAAGCGAATGAAGGTTCGCCCGTGTAACCGCTAAGCGAACCTTTCGGTAACCGCAAAGCGACCCCATACGATCGAACTTCCAGAATCTTGAAGAAAATGTGCGTTACTTCTATCACTTGAATAAGATAGTACAACCCGTAATAAGAAGACTAAAAGTGATTTGAGTACTAAAAATTACTTCCTTACTTTTCTATAGGGCTTGAAAGCGAATGAAGGTTCGCCCGTGTAACCGCTAAGCGAACCTTTCGGTAACCGCAAAGCGACCCCATACGATCGAACTTCCAGAATCGTGAAGAAAATGTGCGTTACTTCTATCACTTGAATTCGATAGTATAACCCGTAACGAGAAGACAAAAAGTGATTTGAGTACTAAAAATTACTTCCTTACTTTTCTATAGGGCTTGAAAGCGAATGAAGGTTCGCCCGTGTAACCGCCTAGCGAACCTTTCGGTAACCGCAAAGCGACCCCAATCGATCGAACTTCCAGAATCTTGAAGAAAATGTGCGTTACTTCTATCACTTGAATAAGATAGTACAACCCGTAACGAGAAGACAAAAAGTGATTTGAGTACTAAAAATTACTTCCTTACTTTTCTAAAGGGCTTGAAAGCGAATGAAGGTTCGCCCGTGTAACCGCTAAGCGAACCTTTCGGTAACCGCAAAGCGACCCCATACGATCGAACTTCCAGAATCTTGAAGAAAATGTGCGTTACTTCTATCACTTGAATAAGATAGTACAACCCATAACAAGAACACAAAAAGTGATTTGAGTACTAAAATTTACTTCCTTGCCTTTCTATTGGGTATGAAAGCGAATGAATGTTCGCCCGTGTAACCGCTAAGCGAACCTTTCGGTAACCGCAAAGCGACCCCATACGATCGAACTTCCAGAATCTTGAAGAAAATGTGCGCTACTTCTATCACTAGAAATCGATAGTAAAACCCGTAACGAGAAGACAAAAAGTGATTTTAATACTAAAAATTACTTCCTTACCTTTCTATAGGGCTTGAAAGCGAATGAAGGTTCGCCCGTGTAACCGCCTAGCGAACCTTTCGGTAACCGCAAAGCGACCCCATACGATCGAACTTCCAGAATCTTGAAGAAAATGTGCGTTACTTCTATCACTTGAATTTGATAGAACAACCCGTAACGAGAAGACAAAAAGTGATTTGAGTACTAAAAATTACTTCCTTACCTTTTTATAGAGTTTGAAAGCGAATGAAGGTTCCCCCGTGTAACTGCTACGCGAACCTTTCGGTAACCGCAAAGCGACCTCATACGATCGAACTTCCTAGCCTGGAATCCAGCCGTGTTGTGCTTTGGTCGCTCTGCTTCCTGTGCGAACACGTCTGGCATTCGTTACGATTGGAACGATTGGCCCTTACGTCACTAATGAGGAGACTCATGAATATTCATATTTGTTTCTCTTTGCTGATTGGATGACCCCTGAGAGAAGAACACCAATCGCGAGGCGCTATTTCTAGCGTGATCTGTTGTTGTGATACTGAAAAGTTCGCAGGAAAGATAGAAGTAGTGTTCCGTTCGATTACAAACTGTAAACTTGGAGCTAACAGCCAATCAGAAATCTCGCAGATAAAATCTGCGAATATTTAAATGCCGATCGTTTGAATGCTAACGAATTCCAGTCGTATTGGCAGGAAGCGTACCTCAGGGGAGCGACCAAAGCACAATACGGCTGGATTCCAGGCTACGAACTTCCAGAATCTTGAAGAAAATGTGCGTTACTTCTATCACTTGAATTTGATAGTACAACGCGTAACGAGAAGACAAAAAGTGATTTGAGTACTAAAAATTACTTCCTTACTTTTCTATAGGGCTTGAAAGCGAATGAAGGTTCGCCCGTGTAACCGCCTAGCGAACTCTTCGGTAACCGCAAAGCGACCCCATACGATCGAACTTCCAGAATCTTGAAGAAAATGTGCGTTACTTCTATCACTCGAATTCGATAGTACAACCCGTAACAAGAACACAAAAAGTGATTTGAGTACTAAAATTTACTTCCTTGCCTTTCTATTGGGCTTGAAAGCGAATGAAGGTTCGCCCGTGTAACCGCTAAGCGAACCTTTCGGTAACCGCAAAGCGACCCCATACGATCGAACTTCCAGAATCTTGAAGAAAATGTGCGTTACTTCTATCACTTGAATAAGATAGTACAACCCGTAACGAGAAGACAAAAAGTGATTTGAGTACTAAAAATTACTTCCTTACTTTTCTATAGGGCTTGAAAGCGAATGAAGGTTCGCCCGTGTAACCGCTAAGCGAACCTTTCGGTAACCGCAAAGCGACCCCAATCGATCGAACTTCCAGAATCTTGAAGAAAATGTGCGTTACTTCTATCACTTGAATAAGATAGTACAACCCGTAACGAGAAGACAAAAAGTGATTTGAGTACTAAAAATTACTTCCTTACTTTTCTATAGGGCTTGAAAGCGAATGAAGGTTCGCCCGTGTAACCGCTAATCGAACCTTTCGGTAACCGCAAAGCGACCCCATACGATCGAACTTCCAGAATCTTGAAGAAAATGTGCGTTACTTTTATCACTTGAATTCGAAAGTACAACCCGTAACGAGAAGACAAAAAGTGATTTGAGTACTGAAAATTACTTCCTTACTTTTCTATAGGGCTTGAAAGCGAATGAAGGTTCGCCCATGTAACCGCCTAGCGAACCTTTCGGTAACCGCAAAGCGACCCCATACGATCGAACTTCCAGCATCTTGAAGAAAATGTGCGTAACTTCTATCACTTGAATAAGATAGTACAACCCGTAACGAGAAGACAAAAAGTGATTTGAGTACTAAAAATTACTTCCTTACTTTTCTATAGGGCTTCAAAGTGAATGAAGGTTCGCCCGTGTAACCGCTAATCGAACCTTTCGGTAACCGCAAAGCGACCCCATACGATCGAACTTCCAGAATCGTGAAGAAAATGTGCGTTACTTCTATTACTTGAATTCGATAGTACAACCCGTAACGAGAAGACAAAAAGTGATTTGAGTACTAAAAATTACTTCCTTACTTTTCTATAGGGCTTGAAAGCGAATGAAGGTTCGCCCGTGTAACCGCCTAGCGAACTCTTCGGTAACCGCAAAGCGACCCCATACGATCGAACTTCCAGAATCTTGAAGAAAATGTGCGTTACTTCTATCACTCGAATTCGATAGTACAACCCGTAACAAGAACACAAAAAGTGATTTGAGTACTAAAATTTACTTCCTTTCCTTTCTATTGGGCTTGAAAGCGAATGAATGTTCGCCCGTGTAACCGCTAAGCGAACCTTTCGGTAACCGCAAAGCGATCCCATACGATCGAACTTCCAGAATCTTGAAGAAAATGTGCGTTACTTCTATCACTTGAATTTGATAGTACAACGCGTAACGAGAAGACAAAAAGTGATTTGAGTACTAAAAATTACTTCCTAATGCCTAGGTTACATATAGCCGAATTTAGCTCCCGAACACCAGTCGACCCTTAGCCGACTCAGGTCGGCTGGTGTTCGGGAGCAGTCTGACCACGCCTATCTTTTAGCTCCGAACATGTCCCGAACATGTCCGAACCATCTCCCGACCAGTAAATGACTTACTCCCGACTGTGTCCCGAATGCTAACTAACCTATTACCAACCATCCCGACCTCTAGCCGCAGACTGCCGAATCACTCCAGACTGATTCCCAACCGATTACTAACCCTTTTATGACTTTAAATGGACATAATCAGCGATTTTTAAAAAAGTAGTCATTTTTATTTTTAATCAAAATAATCCTTTCTTCTATCATCTACACATCACAAAGAAATCAAATTTGGATCACAGATAGCTCTAATATGGTATTTATGGTTCTTTTTGTTTTCGGCTGGATGACGGTCGTGTAAAGTTCGGGGGTGATTCGCCTACGCCCTGGTAATAGTCATTTTTCTTGGGATTGAGTTAGCAGAGATTTGTCTACGGGTTTGGGGTGAATCGTTAGTATGTTAGAAACAAGCTGGGAGTATTTAGCAGTGTTTATGGCTTGGTTAAGCAGTTGAAACCTAATTGCTGAGTTACTCCCGAACACCAGCCGAACACTAGCCGACCATGCCGAACACCAGCCGACCACCAACCGACCCATTCCAGACCCGCCGTTCAGAGCCGAATGTTTTGAACATTTCAAAACATTCGGCCGAGGCAGCCGAACACCAGCCGACTCAGCCAAACGCCAGCCGACTCAGCCGAACGCCAGCCGACTACAGCCGACTAGCTCCCGAATCACTCCTAAACCATAGTCGGGAGAGAGTCGGGAGCCAAATTCGGCTATGTGTAACCTAGGCATTACTTTTCTAAAGGGCTTGAAAGCGAATGAAGGTTCGCCCGTGTAACCGCTAAGCGAACCTTTCGGTAACCGCAAAGCGACCCCATACGATCGAACTTCCAGCATCTTGAAGAAAATGTGCGTTACTTCTATTACTTGAATTCGATAGTACAACCCGTAACGAGAAGACAAAAAGTGATTTGAGTACTAAAAATTACTTCCTTACTTTTCTATAGGGCTTGAAAGCGAATGAAGGTTCGCCCGTGTAACCGCCTAGCGAACCTTTCGGTAACCGCAAAGCGACCCCATACGATCGAACTTCCAGCATCTTGAAGAAAATGTGGGAGGAAACCTTAATATATAGGGTCTCAATCATTAAGGAGGAAACCTTAATATCTTAGGGTCTCAATCATTAAGGAGGAAACCTTAATATCTTAGGGTCTCAATCGTTAAGGAGGAAACCTAAATATCTTTAGGGTCTCAATCATTAAGGAGGAAACCTTAATATCTTTAGGGTCTCAATCATTAAGAAGGAAACCTTAATATCTTTAGGGTCTCAATCATCAAGGAGGGAACCTTAATATCTTTAGGGTCTCAATCATTAAGGAGGAAACCTTAATATATTTAGGGTCTCAATCATCAAGGAGGGAACCTTAATATCTTTAGGGTCTCAATCATTAAGGAGGAGACCTTCATATCTTAGGGTCTCAATCATTAATGAGGAAACCTTTAATATCTTTAGGGTCTCAATTATTAAGGAGGAAACCTTAATACCTTTAGGGTCTCAATACGACAGTTTTTATGTCTGCTCCAGTCACATACGGGCATTCTGTGTTTAATGATTCGCTGTTTTCATGACTGAGATATAATGTTTAATAGAAATAATAATAATTGCGCAATTATTGTACAGGGTACAAAACATGGCATCCTCTGATATATACCTACATACAGTTACACAAGCCTGAGTGCACAGTATGGTTACCGTATGAGAGTGATCTTTTACCATCATTAAGGGATTTCTAGCGTCTAGACATTCTTTAATATATGTATACCATGCAGGGGTTGTCACATGTCATAATGTATTTGAATTTAATATTTCAGTCCATTAAGGTAAATCCCGGTTGTGCACAGAGAATTACATATAACAGAATATTTGGGGCATACAATCAAAACGTGATATTCGCCATTCACAGAGTCTAGGGTTAAAAGAGTCAGAGATCAGAACTGAAAAAAATGCTTTCCACAAATTTTGGCTGCCAAGACTCATATTCTCATAGCCCTATTAAACCCTGACGTTGAATCATCCTCAGTGTTATCATTATGACAGTGGCAGCAAATCATCTGACAGTGAAACATCTTCGATGGCCGTGAAGTATCCTGATATTAGACTGATACAGATAAGCTAATGATGGGAGGGGGGCATTTACTTTGTCTCAGACAACTTCTAGATTTACAATTTATTCATTCATTTAATCTCAAGACGGGTGGGTGGCCCCTACAACTTTTGAAAGTTGATTTCCAAGGAAGCCAACCATACACGTTAACAAGACAAAATGTGGTACATTCAGTTAAGGCACACACAAACATACACACACACACACACGCATACATACATACACACACACAAACACGCACATCCACACTAGAAGTTGCTGATGTCTGTCTGAAAGGTCAACCAATAATTGCTATGGGGTCCTGAACAGGGTCAATCGAATTTCCCAAGACCTGGTGTCTCGTCGTATAACAATGTCACCTAGCGGGGACTGTCCGATCGCCACAATAGCGATTGAAAGTGTTCTATGGACAATGAAGCAGAAAAACTCCGGTGATAGCATCCACACCTTATTGAAAGCCATGAGGGAATAATACGCGCACACGTATACGGATTTAGATTTGATTTACGGCATCTTGTTAGGAATAAAGACTACGTAAAGCTATTTCACAGGTAGATAGTACTTCTGGTAGGGAGTCAGTGATGTAAGTTTTGGCCCCCCTGCTGCTTGCATAGAGCTGCAGTATACGTTTATGTTATGAACTCTGATGGAGGTTAACTCAAAAAGGGGGCAGGTACTGCCAGGTAGGTATTCGATGACCAACATCATTACCCAATTTAGATTCATTCATTCATTTCATTTATCTATTTTGTTCATTTTTCTTTTATTCTATGAGGGCAACTTAACGAATTTCATTCAAGGTTGTTTGTAACTCTTAGTTTTTTTTTTCTACAGGTTAGAGTTGTACATCATGGATCGTTTTCTCTCGATCCCAAAGGTCTCCACATACATTAAGTGTAAAGGGCGCTGAGAAACATGGCGTGTCATCCCTAAGGTATACCTTTTTTTCATGCCTTCCTGCTAGTCATAGTGTGCGGCGTGTCAATCACAACGAACCATCGCTAGGTGGCGTGGCAGGGTAAGTATCACCGTTTTTATTTTGCTCAGTCGAAGTTTGCAGATTCGATGATTATCAAATGACAGCCATGTTCGTTCAAGATTAAGGATTCAGTAAATGAAAAGAAATGATTTCCAGGACGTTAAGCAGTATGAGTGATATGTGCATATGTGAGCGTAAAGGAACATGGCGGGTGGCCTTGACAGGTCTCGAAGGGTATAAGGTGAAACTGTGTACGTAATTCACCTAGCGGATAGAATGGCCTCGACACTTATATACCTGATATAATCGAACTGATGACTGGATTTCGCGTCTCGTGGATTAGGATTACGACAAACAAATTTTGTAATTTAGGCAGGTATATCCGAAGACCGTGGATTGATGAATTCCACAGCTGTGATATTCATCACTTAGATGATGAATTCCACAGCTGTGAAAATGATGAATTCCACAGCTGTGATATTCATCACTTAGATGATGAATTCCACAGCTGTGAAAATGATGAATTCCACAGCTGTGATATTCATCACTTAGATGATGAGTTCCACAGCTATGGAATTAATCAATAGTGCTGTGGGATTCATCGATCTACTGATGAATCCAACGCCACTTCCGTCCCTAATACTGACGATCGGCCGTGGGATTCATCGATCTACTGATGAACCCAACGCCACTTCTGTCCCTAATACTGGCGATCGGCCGTGAGATTCATCGATCTACTGATGAATCCAACGCCACTTCCGCCCCTTATACTGGCGATCGGCCGTGGGATTCATCGATCTACTGATGAACCCAACGCCACTTCCGTCCCTTATACTGGCGATCGGCCGTGGGATTCATCGATCTACTGATGAACCCAACGCCACTTCCGTCCCTTATACTGGCGATCGGCCGTGAGATTCATCGATCTACTGATGAATCCAACGCCACTTCCGTCCCTAATACTGGCGATCGGCCGTGGGATTCATCGATCTACTGATGAATCCAACGCCACTTCCGTCCCTTATACTGGCGATCGGCCGTGAGATTCATCGATCTACTGATGAATCCAACGCCACTTCCGTCCCTAATACTGGCGATCGGCCGTGGGATTCATCGATCTACTGATGAATCCAACGCCACTTCCGTCCCTTATACTGGCGATCGGCCGTGAGATTCATCGATCTACTGATGAATCCAACGCCACTTCCGTCCCTAATACCGGCGATCGGCCGTGGGATTCATCGATCTACTGATGAATCCAACGCCACTTCCGTCCCTTATACTGGCGATCGGCCGTGGGATTCATCGATCTACTGATGAATCCAACGTCCATTCTGTCACTAATACTATAAAGCCTTTGGTCGTCGGATTCATCTATGTAATGATAAAATATACTGTCTATGGCAGTGCGGATGCTTCTACAGAGAGCTTTGTAATATTTCTTGTACTATTCTTTGTTGTGGGACTCACAAATTCTAGCACTTATCGACAGCTGAATGAGCAAGAAAAAAAGTGTACTGAGAACTTTGCATTTATTGGTCACATATTCATATTAGCACACATTTGAATAAAGTTACAATCAATCATCAAACCAATGATCATCTGGAAATTCCTGCAAGGAAGATTTTTTTTTGCTGATTTTGGAGTTTTGCGCTTCGAGGCATAAACATTTCAACTTGTAATTCAAATGAATTGCTAACCATGTTGTGAGCTGTCCAGTACAGTATAATTGATATAAATCTTTATCTGCATGTTTTTTTTCTGTTTGATTACATGTATAACACACTATTTACATTGACTCCCGCAAAAAAGCCACTTGGCTGACACATGTAACAATGTCGCTGTTTCCTAGAATAATATTGATTGTTTATTTGCAAAATAATACTCCTGAGGGCCTGCAGGACCCACCTGTTACCAAGTAACTAATGGCTGGATAGCTTTTCCTAGGTAATAACATTCCAAACATTACCGTGGCGTGAACTAGCATTCCTGTGGACACATTCCTGTACAAATGGAGCTGACAAATGCTAGAATTGCACACAATACTAATTAGTAATAGAGTTGCACTGCTCCTGTTGCGTGACCAATAACAAAAGTTGCACAATATACACAAAACACCCTGCACTTACAGTCATCAATATGTAGTGATAATATCCACGGGCATTCCGTCGCTAATACTGACAATTGACTGTGGACTTTATCAATATGTTGTGATGAAGTCGAACGCAGCGTAGAAAGAAAAAAATCACTCAAATCTTTAATACCACCCGCTACCGCAATGACTGATGGGATAGCTTGTGTTCCATTTTGTTCCTTTGTTTTCAGTCACATGCTGAAGATTTTTGTTCAGCATGTGACATGGGGTGCACTGGAAGAGTAAATTCTTGCACTGGGAATTTTGGGCTAAAGTGTCATTAGTAGAAGTGACTTTTAAAGAAAAGTGTTCCATTTTTGCACATGGGTGATTTTGGAATAGTCTATTGTTGCATGGGGAGGGAGATGGCTGAAATATGCTGTACTGTAAATGCAGAAACGTTCTCGGTGGATTAAATGAACTTCGCGGTTTTCACGGCGGCCACTTCACTGCGAATTTAAAACCGCCGCGAACATTTTTCCATAACAGTAAGAGACTATAGTGCATGTTGCTACAGTGAAATAAAAAACACCGCAAAAAGTCCATGTTATCTGTTGATATGATAAATTTTTCAGGCCATTCTTGAGCAGCATGTTGAGTAAAGTCTTTATTTGGCTCCTTATTATCAACAAAATTGTTTAAAGTTTTGAAATGAGTCAAACATTCTTCTGGGTTAATGGCATTATCATCCTTCTGTTGAACATTATCTTCCTGTCACAGTGATTTGATTTCCCTCCAAGATTATATTTTTGTGGATTTTCCTTACTAAGTTTTCTGAGATTGTTAAATTGTATTTCTTTGAAGAGTCTTTTCTCTGTCTTGATTTTCTTCTTGTACAATTTCAGATTGCAGAAGTATACGTGGCGAACATCAAGTTTCCACAGGCACTTAGAAAACGGAGTGGCTAATTGTTTTATTTTGTGTTTAAGAGATGCACATGAATGGTTGAACCATGGTTTACTTTTCTTCTTTCTTTTCTTGTTATTGTTGTGGGTAATTTTACGCAGACATTTATCAGCTACATGTGTGATTATGTCAGAAAATTCTTTTACTGCATTGTCTACGTCACAAAATGACTTAGCAGTAAACTTTTGTAAGATTTTTTTTTATATCGGAGGATCCTGTAATGCCTCTGTAAATTTGAGTTTGGAGTTATCATCTCAAATGTACTTAGTTGGTAATGGGTTTGTTGGGGCTTTAGCTTGTTTTACATAAGGTGAATAGTTAGTTGAGATAGAGCATCAATTAAACAGTAGTCTGTTGGTTTAGTATTGTTTGTGATTGATTGAAAAACAAAGGAGCATTGGTCAAAACAAGTCATAATCCCTTACTACCCAAGCCACAAAGCACAACATTGGGAAGCAGTGAAATTTTCTTGCATACAGTCTGTTGGTTTAGTATTGTTTGTGAGTGATTGAAAAACAAGCTTGGCCTTTTCTGGCTGGGAAAGTTCGTCATTGAAGGGAAACTTGAGAATTCTCACCTACCTGTCTAGGCCTAATTTCTGACAAGAAAGACTTCAGACAGTGTAACGATCTCAATCGTTGAATTATTGAGAGAGTTTATTTTAGCAATAGAAGGGAGAGTTGAATCCAATGAGCTTTTATAAAACTTTAAAAGCTTTTATAAAAGCTCCTTGCTAGAAAAACCTCACGGCCCACTGAATAATATCAACATACGTGTGGCTTCTTTGCTGCGTGGGACACTTTAGTGATCATGGGACCCCGGGACTAAATGGGCAGCCATAAGCATATCGTTAGTTTATTTACGCATTTTGATCGCAAGGTATACTAGTGCCCAAAATTTTAATAGCATATAACGACAAGAATGGTGTCGCTTATATCTTTTCGATGATAAAACTGTCCTAATTAGTCTACCATCGATATTTCAAAACAGGGCTAATCTGCTACACATATTGAATTCCTAATTTACCATATTGTTCGCTACTTTTGAGTAACATATGTCTGCATATTAAGAGGGAATTTCGTTTGTGAACAAAAATCTTCAGCATGTGACTGAAAACAAAGGAACAAAATGGCACCCAAGCTATCCCATCAGTCATTGCGGTAGTGGGTGGTATTAAAGATTTGAGTGATTTTTATGTATGTGTATGTAAGTTTTAAATTTTAGAAATGATTCCGGCCATGCAATTCATCAAGCCTCTGTTAAATCCATCCCTGTGGAGAGACTAAAAATTAAAAAAATTTGATGACATAGAGATCATTAATTAACCTAAGTAGTAAAATCCAAGACTGTATCGATGAATCCCACGGCCGATCGCCAGTATTAGGGACAGAAGTGGCGTTGGATTCATCAGTAGATCGATGAATCCCACGGCCGATCGCGAGGATTAGGGACGGAAGTGGCGTTGGTTTCATCAGTAGATCGATGAATCTCACGGCCGATCGCCAGTATAAGGGACGGAAGTGGCGTTGGATTCATCAGTAGATCGATGAATCCCACGGCCGATCGCCAGTATTAGGGACGGAAGTGGCGTTGGATTCATCAGTTGATCGATGAATCCCACGGCCGATAGCCAGTATTAGGGACGGAAGTGGCGTTGGATTCATCAGTAGATCGATGAATCTCACGGCCGATCGCCAGTATAAGGGACGGAAGTGGCGTTGGATTCATCAGTAGATCGATGAATCCCACGGCCGATCGCCAGTATTAGGGACGGAAGTGGCGTTGGATTCATCAGTAGATCGATGAATCCCACGGCCGATCGCCAGTATAAGGGGCGGAAGTGGCGTTGGATTCATCAGTAGATCGATGAATCTCACGGCCGATCGCCAGTATTAGGGACGGAAGTGGCGTTGGGTTCATCAGTAGATCGATGAATCCCACGGCCGATCGCCAGTATAAGGGACGGAAGTGGCGTTGGATTCATCAGTAGATCGATGAATCCCACGGCCGATCGCCAGTATAAGGGGCGGAAGTGGCGTTGGATTCATCAGTAGATCGATGAATCCCACGGCCGATCGCCAGTATAAGGGACGGAAGTGGCGTTGGATTCATCAGTAGATCGATGAATCCCACGGCCGATCGCCAGTATTAGGGACGGAAGTGGCGTTGGATTCATCAGTAGATCGATGAATCTCACGGCCGATCGCCAGTATTAGGGACGGAAGTGGCGTTGGATTCATCAGTAGATCGATGAATCTCACGGCCGATCCCCAGTATAAGGGACGGAAGTGGCGTTGGATTCATCAGTAGATCGATGAATCTCACGGCCGATCGCCAGTATAAGGGACGGAAGTGGCGTTGGATTCATCAGTAGATCGATGAATCTCACAGCACTATTGATGATTCCACAGCTGTGGAATTCATCATCTGATGAATATCACAGCTGTGGAATTCATCATCTAAGTGATGAATATCACAGCTGTGGAATTCATCAATCCACGGTCTTCAGATATAGCTCAATTTAGGTACTAGATCACATAAGATTTCAAAATGATGTTTGTTGGCACCATATGTAAATTGAATCTTTCACCTTGGAAAATCTTGACGGAGCGATGTTTTGGAGAGAGGCCAAGTAAAATGATTAATGAAACCTTGCAATTGCGTGAGTCCGGAGGTTAAAGTTGGAGAGCAGCAAAGATTGCTAACTACACGTTACAATATGGTTCAAGCCACAGGCGCCATATCCACTAGCGAACAATGGTACCTGGCGGGTAAGGGACGCTTTTCAAACACCTGTAATCTAATTACTTGGAAAATTGCTAAAGAGGGGTTTGCGCTAATCTTCTTTTTGTTCTCAGTGTTGTCGCCCAGCCTTCAACATGCAGTGTGTGAGTTGTTAGCTCATGAAAAGGGCCTGGTGTACCAGTGCACAGCAAAATTCTTACAGAATTTAGTTTATGATGTTACCTGCGTCAATAGCTAGTATGTATGATGACGATCATTATCAGGATACAATGGTGCAAAGCATATGCACATCCATACTGACATTTAAAAGGTAGCGGATTCTTACATTGCATTTCCTTGCTTCTCGCTGGTATTACTGGTATCCACTGTGGTAGCCTGGTTGCCAGACCGACGGTGCTACATGCTAAATCAATCGGCAGGGAAGCCATTTGCCCCCGGCACCACAGTTGGCACACGACCTCAACTATCTTACGCGCGATCAGATCGGCCAACTCGGGCAGCGGGCGCTTGGCTCCCCCGGCCGAGCTTATCCTTTGTCGTCGTAGGTTAGCGCGTAACGCGGTGGGTCAAGTGGGTCCCAGCATGCATCAATACACATCCAACAATACACACCCCAGATGGCTTACTGTGGCTCACAATCAGATGGATTTCTTATGTTATCTTTGAAAATACAGCATCTAGTACAATATTATCAGTACATTTTTAAATTCTTGAATTGTCAACAGACTTAATTAGTCCATGAGAACGTCTTGATTTTTGTTACTCTCCTACAATTTTATGAATTGTGGGATAAACATTGATGCAATATTCAGGTCAAAAATTGTTCCCAAACGTCACCAAATAGCCGTGTTTTTCTCAAAACACCATTAATTAATGATGCTATACTACTTGTGCATCGGAAAAACATAAAAGCACTAAAAAGCACTCATGGAAAAGTAAAGAAAATAATATTTGTCGACAATTATTCCAAAACAATATATCAAATATCATTTTCTTTACTTTCCCGTGGGTGCTTTTTGGTGCTTTTGTGTTTTTCTGATGCGCAAGTAGTATGATATCATCAATCAATAGTGTTTTCAGAATAACACTGCTGTTTGGTGAAGTTTGGGCACAATTTTTAACGTGAATCTTTGCATCAATGTTTATCACACAATTTATTAAGTGTTGTACAAAAGTAACAAAAATCGGACATTCTCATGGACCATTTGAGTCTGTTGACAATTAAAGAAAATAAAGATTTGCTGATAATATTGTACTATGATGCTGTATTTTGAAAGGTACCATAAGAAATCCATATGATTTTGTGAACCACAGTAAGCCATCTGGGGGGTGTATTGTTGAATGTGTATTGGTGCATTCAGATATGCACCACTTGGCGGTGGGTCTAGCGATAAGGCTATACCAGCAGTGACTTTACGGGCATATCTACTCATTTTGCAATAACCTAAGCAATGTTCAGCTTGTTTTGAGCGGGCAAATTGTTGGCATTACCCAGTGCAACTGCGTATGATGCTATGGTCACACAATGGTTGAAAGTTCAAGAAAGACATAAAGATTCTTCAATGACTTTTAATTACGTGGAAACATTGTCTGAATCCTACCAAAAAAAAGTTAACCACACAAAGATTCTACAGTAGAATAAGTCGTCAGTGGTTCGCATGATGTCGTGTGAAAGTTGGAGAGACCATAATCACACGTAGGCCTTGAAAAGGAGCGAGACCACACAGTCACAGCGGGGGGGTCGGTGCAGAGTTATGTAAAGGTGCGCTCCCACCGCACTTGTGTCAAGCTTGCGTCACTGCGGGGTTCGTTCACTGCGTCACTAGTGCTGTTTTGTTACTTTCTCCGATTTTTTATAATTTAGATATTACGTAATACGTAAATGTATGACTTGGATACAAAATGAATACAAAAAAGAAAGAAAATCCATTCTTTATCTGTGAAATTCGTTGAGTATTTTTCGAACCCCGCAGTGCCGCAAGCTTGACAAAAGTGCGGTGGGAGCGCACCTTAAATTACGCCATAATTTCCATACTTAACTTTACGATGTGTGAAATGACTCGCTTTGTATTAGGGTGGTAGGGGTTCAAGCCAAATGTCACTTAGACTTGGAAAATGGAAGAGATTATTGTCTTTGCACCCAGCACTTAGGAGAAAGAGTATGGAAGATAAGCATACTCCACTACCAGTGGACTAGCCAACTTGTCGTAGTGATCTGTTCCTGCACACCGAAAAGTGCGGCAAGGATGTTAACGTAAACTTAGACTTACTATGTTTAAACTAATCCCAAGTGAAATATGTCACACATACGGAATCCCTAACGTTAGCATGTTCTCGGTATCTCTTATTCATGATCTTCTCCAACCAAATTAGCTGAACTTAGCCACTGGAAAAACTTGGAGACGCGTTCATTCGGTGAAACAATTGATATAAGCTTGCTAGTCCGGATGCTAAAAGCAACTGCCTTCTTCAATCGACTTCTAATCCATTAGACAACTGCTTGATGACATGGTAACATTTTAATATCAAACAACTAGATTTTCGCCCTCCTCTTCAACATGTCTCGTTCATCCTCGTTGCCATCACACTAGTTGTGATTACGACAACTGAATGACATCTAAAATTAACAAATTTGTTGCTTTCTTCTGTAGCCTTCCTTGTAATTTCATTGACATGGCCTTGTGTAACCCCTGACTTCAAAACCACACAAAGGCTTTACACTCCGATAAAAGGTTAGTGCCGGTGGCCAGAGGCCTTCATTATGTGGAGGCATATGTACTACCATAGAGCTCGAGGTGCTCCAAACCACACCAAATCACAGACCTATGGCCAGTGGCATCTAATAATAAGCTTGACCCTGGCTACACGTTGTATCCCTGTCCCTTTTTAACTGTACTTCCATTGCTTTCCAATGATCTCAAACTACTTGTCCCTCCACTGACAGCTAGAGCGTTTCAGCGCAACACTAGGTTTTCTTTCCCCGGATTTCTCTCGGCGCAACTGTTTCCCTCCTGTCTACAACTTTCGAGCCTTCATTACAAATGTTCATGTGCAATCATTTCGATCATCTTAGTCCATTGCCTTAGAGTGGTCTAATGGCCCTGCTTTGATCAATTCGTTAAAAAACACCTACTCAAGGGGGCCATAATCATGATGTCATTCAGACACGCCCTCTTTAAATGTCAAGACGTGTCCTTCGTTTGTGGCGTAAACAAGTTTATGAGGCTAGAAAAGCTGGACAGATCCGCGGCTTACGGCAGACTGCGGTGGGGCCATAGGCTTGGAGACGTCCCTACTTTGTATCTTGGTCAGCACCTGCACATTAGGACCCCATCCCAACCGGAATAGCCCAAGAACCCACAACTGTGAGTCAAGTATTCATATCATCGCTCGTTTTGCTTTCTTCAGTCACAGAAGACACGCCTCTGCGAATTTCCTGCGGCCGAAGCTCGCCTGTGAGCACATCGCTACATATCGTTGCTTCTGTGCGCGAATCCTGAGATGACATGTTTACATTGTGCTTTGTACTCTCCAAGCAGAGGTTAGCTCCGGCTGCTTTTTTACGTGTTCTAACTTCTAGGCATTTTTGTGTGGCTTTCCATTTTCTACTGTTTTCTTTTTGTCCAACGACAAAAATACGTAAAAAACACCCGAAGCCGAATCTCTGCATAGAGAGTAGATACAGTCAATCCTAACAAAGAGACCACCTCTTCAAGCCTTCCACCTGGTCATTATGACCGCTTTTTCTCGGTCCCAAAAATCTCTCCATCGACCTAAGCATTAAGCGACCTTTTCAAGAAGACCACTGGCTAGCGCGACCGCCAAAAAATTGGGACCGCACAGGACCAAAATCCTGCCCATAACGAACGCATCCTTTTCAAGCTTGAGGTGTCATCGGTTTTCGATGATAACTAGCGCAATTTTGGCTGCTATTCGATTTTATTTTCAAAATAAAGATAAGGGGTGGGTGCACGTGCATGGGTGTGTCATTTCGGTAGTGAAGCCAGCGGGCCAAGGGCCTGCGTACATACCGGACGGGGTAGTCGCTTCTCAGTCCTCTACTAGCCTTTTACTTTTGTAATGATGTACCAAATTAATAAAATTCACACAAAATGAAAAAAAAACTATTAGTAATAATACTACTATAATTTTACCCGGCGGAAATCCTAAGTAAAGAAAAAATAACACCTCGCTGACTTCTTTTCGTGCGTGTGCTAGTTATTTACCATTAAATACACGGGAACCATTTGTACTATGCTTCGGGTATGTTGTGGGTTGATACTCTTCAAAGCGACCACTTTTGTCCGGTCCTCCAGTGGTCGTATTGGATAGGTTAGACTGTACATCGTGGTCTGCCGTGCTGCCGACACGCAAGGAACGTGCCCCGGTGATTTCCCCTTTGCTGCCGCTAGTTGTCCCACCGACACAAGGAGAACACGCTTCGACGGTTTCCCCGAGCGAACCGCCCGACTGAGGAAAATTAGCCCCTAGCAGCGTAGACTCCCTTGCAGTCTTCGAACGGGGCTGGTTTTTATGGGGCGGGGGGGGGGGGGGATTTTCAACGTTGGCTGGGTTCTCTTGTGCCGGGAAAGGGAGTTTGCCGAGGAAGGGAGTTTGCCGAGGAAGGGGGTTTGCTGTGAAAGGGAGTTTGCCGTGATAGCGAGTCTGCTCACCCCCCCCCCCCACTCTAATAAAAACCAGCCCAGTTCGAAGACTGCAAGGGAGTCTACTAGCAGCGGGGAATTGTGACAGAGACACTTTGACTGTCATTTCTACAGCCAGCGCTCGACTATACACGGCACATCATGAAATTTCTCGTTGTCCCGTGCTATTGAAAGACGTAACGTTACGTGGTCTACTGTCGTTTCATACAGTGCAGAGAGGTAACACAGCTATTTGTGCGGTCAGCGCTTGACTGTGGGTACATATCGCTATTTTCCTACGCACCGACCCGTAGAAGAAGACAAACAACAACGTGCACAGCTCTGGACAATGTGTTCTTGTTTGTTTCTTCCCGATATGAAGAGAACGTCCTCAGCGATTTTTTTTTTATGCTGGAGGTCGACTGTTAACAAGTCCAATCTAATCAGACAACCTGATGTGGTCATGGTCGAACGTCCTGCCGCTGGAAAGAAAGACGGTTTGCGACGATTTTTATGGCTAATCCTGAGCTGTGGTCATATCACAGAACCTATGATCAAACTACATGTACATTCTCAGAAATACTTTACACTGTTTAAAGTTCGGAAGGTGTCAGTACCTAACGCCAAACCCCCTTTAAGCTAAGGACACAACAAGGCCGTACACGTGTGCCAAAACATGCTGTCTACGTGCCAAAACGTGGGCAACCTTTTGGTATCTGTAAGTGGTAAGCACCGCCTCCGTACGAACTCGTAGGGAATCTGACGGATTTGGGAGCACGCAGACACGCCGTAGAACTTAACCTGCAGGTAAAACTTTGTGTGCCATCGTGCAACCTTGCGCAACCGTGCGTTGACGTACTCCCTCCCTGCTCTTGCCAGTCGTTCCCCACGTTTTCAGAAATACGTGGCGGACGTGGCCTCCCATAAAACGTACCTCAAATTGCACGTATGGCGGGTTGTGCCCTTAGCTTAAGCGGGCAGCTCACTCGTCGGCGGCATTTCACTGCGGTACCTTTGTGCCCCTTTTCACTTGTTTTCCCCTTGCGGTCACACTGACGTGCGGCGCATATGCGTTTCAAGGCAAGATGAACAAGTTTTTTTTTCTAATTGCAGCTTAGTCGATGAATGTCAACCAACGTGAATTGTTAAAATGTGTCAAAAAGATTGCCACTTGCGTTTTTTTTAACTTGCTTAGTTACTTAATAAACTTCCTTTGTAAAAAGAATCACAATTGAAATTGCGCCAGCTCACGGTACATTCCTATACGTTGGTGGGCCCAGTGGGATATTCATGCCAGTCTCTTCTAACTAATGTCTTTACCTGGCTGCCTCCCGACATGAGAAATTTCAGAGCTACAAGCCTCGTGCACAATAAACTTAAAATTCGCACACACAGCCTTAGGCATCTAAAAACGCGACGTCATCGATCTTCACAACGGCTCTTTTGTCTTCTCATGCACTCTTGGTATGCAGGACGTTCAGTAGTCTGTTTTACTGCAGTTTGGCACTATACATTCCGGTCTAAATCTAGACGGGTTGGGAAATTTCCTGGACTTCCTTTGTAACCCTGCTTTTTCTATTGGGTCAGTTATTCCTCACTCTTCGTGAGCAGTCCACATGGAGAGAAGACATACTATTAGAGCCATATGTAACCAGTAACCTTGGAGTGGCCTTCGAGTCTAAATATGTGCTCTGCGCATAATGCACACTGAACTGAATTATGAGTGGATGAAGGAGTGGCCTTAGTAGTTTAAATGATGAAACATTGATCGAGGCTACACTAGGGGTTTTCTGACTGATCGAGTACTGCGACGTACTCCGAGTATATCCTGACTGGCCACCGAAGTGAAGGTTTCTAGCTCTAGCCACGAGGGGTCAGAGTTCGAGGCCGCTAACTACGTGATTTTATTTGCACTTAAATGCCCGGCCAATTATCTACTCTGTCATAATGCACACTGAACTGAATAATGAGTAAAAGGAGTGGCCTTGGTGGTGTCAGTCAAGACGGCGTATGGGCAGACATCGAATTTGTTTTTCTATTTGCTTTTGGACAGACGAAGACAATGTGGCACTGCACTCAAGTCTTGTAACTTATATTAGCAGTGCCACATACACACTACAGACAGAAGGTAGAGGTAGTCCGTTACCTCCCCGACCGAAGTCATGTACCCATTTTCACACCTGGGTGAAGTGAGGAGGGCACAACGTCGGGGGTACGGCGGGCCCGGGGATCAAACTCAGGACCTCTAGATTCCGAGCCGAACGCGCTACCAGTTATGCCACGCCCGACGCCACGACGTTAGGGCTGTCCATAGGAAAACATGCTAAAATACACTGAAAGTACTATCTCACATTTCAATCTTAAAATGTTTTCTCCAACAGAAAGTCACTTGGATCTAGTATATAACCATTGAAAGAAAACAAGGGATTGTTCGGCTCAAACTCCGAGAAAAGCTCGCTCTGTGTCCTCTGTGTTTTTTTTTTAAAGAAACCTTACCTTTGACCTCAGTTCCCTCCCGATTCAACCGGTAGCACCCAACAACTCAAATCTGTCCTTACGCCAACTAAACTGCTGAACTGGAAACCAATTTTCACTAAAACAGTAAAGCTTAGACCCTACCTGTCCCTTCTAACTCAAAAAAAGTCTCCAGGTTAGGCAAAACTTTCAAGGAAAAGAAGGATTTTCGAGGGTTTTAAGTGGCACTAAGGATGATAGAGAAGAGAAGTGTTTGCTAAGGGTCAGTGGCAAACAGGTAAAATTAATGCAAGGGACGGTATAGGGCTAACAAGACAAGAACGAGAAACGTTGAGAACACAACGTACGTAATTCTCAGATGTATGGGTGCAAAGACACTGACCGTCTCCCGAACAAGCATGCTACCTTGGGGGCCAGCCGTGCCGGGACCGGGCCGCTAGGACAGTTTATTCGGTGGCACAAGACAGTCAGGCCCGCCTATCTCCTATCAGCGCCCGGGGAGTTTAATCCCGATAAGGTCCACCTGCCTTTTTAAAGGTAGCAAAAACTTCTTCGGGCTTAAACTCCCCGGGGCGCTAATGTGAGATCGGCTGGCTGACTGCCTTGACTCCCAGAACAAAACTCGCTAGCCACCCGGTGCTGCCTGGCTCCCAGGGTAAAGCATGCGCGAGAGAGGAATTTCATTGATACAAAATGAATCTTTTTACGCTTTGTGTGTTTTGTTGTTCTTTTAGTCAATACTTGAACGTATTGTATGATATTATCATTGCGAATTCAAGGGTAAGACAAATTCACTGTATACGTAGAATGCAGCAGCCGTCTGCCAACGTCTCGCAACTTCAGTGAGATAATGTACTTTTGCTCCAGGTGAGCTAACCTGACACATGATGGACCGACGAGTGTCGGTATCTGTGGGGCTGCTAGTCCTCATCGCTATGGGCACTGGCGTCACTGGTCAAGGTAAGGTAATTTCATTGTGTACATCTCTGTCTAAGCTACATACATTGCCAAATATCATAGAATCCTTTATTCAAGTACTCCTCTTGAAGATTTTAACAAACAGTCCCTGCAGTTCCAGAGCAAGCTGCTAGGGAGCCCAAACCTATACCACTCCATCTTTACATCAACTTTTGTAACCAAACAAGAAAGCTTTTGAAAACAAAGTTGGCCGGTGCGTATCCTGAAAAGAAAGCCTGGATTTTAATAAAATCAAATAAAAGAGAGCGGTTAAAGTCTTCAGTTTGTTTACTTAAAAAAAGCAGCATGGGATTTGATGAACAAAGAAACAACACTTTGTTAAAAGTTGGTTTGAACCCAGGTTTGAACCCACGCCTGCAGTACCAGATCAGCTCCCTAGACGGCTCTGCCATCGTGCTTCGGGTGCGTAACACTGGCGTTTGGAGAGGCCTAGGTTAAATTGAGGGCTAGGT
This sequence comes from Branchiostoma floridae x Branchiostoma belcheri, assembly GCA_019207045.1. NCBI lineage: Eukaryota > Metazoa > Chordata > Leptocardii > Amphioxiformes > Branchiostomatidae > Branchiostoma > Branchiostoma floridae x Branchiostoma belcheri. The sequence goes on along the minus strand of CM033025.1, from coordinate 25,237,324 downwards.
TAAATTGACTTTGACCCAAACCAAATCAAACGAACAGCTTTGAGTTATTTATGTTGCCGAAGAACTTGGGTATACGTCGACTACAGATTAAAAAAAAAAAACATTTTCCGATATTTTTTCACTGGTATATCCACTTATCTATCTCTTGGTATCTAAACCAAATGATCTGAATTTTGGCACTTGGATTTGTAAATGCGGGTGGAAGCCGCTTAATTGCACACCCTATGTGCCAGTGCATTTCGTGCAATTATCCGAATGGTGCAACAAATCGAAGTTACTAAGCTGGACCGCATCACCATTGGATTCGGGGACTTCGTACAATTAACAGAAGTGTGCGATTATCCGTTGTGCAATTAACTGGCTTGTACTGTACATCATTTAAGATTGATTCCCTGTGGGATTTTTAACTACTTTCCGGCTAAAAAAGTATTGGACCTGTAGCGAAGTGTTAAAACCAGTTCTAACAACCTATCTTTAGCCTATTCACACAGCTTTACATTTTAATTTTGGAGGACCGATTCCCAATATCAATTCTACCCATTCCTGTTTCTTCAGATCCGTGCATGCCCAGCAACTACATTGAACTGAATGAGCCATGGCGGAACGTCCAACAGACCAACGATGGTACCCAGAATATGTGTGACAATGGGTTTGCCGGAGAGTGGTACCGCTTCACGGGTGCAGCGGGAGAAGCCATGCCGACACAGGCGCCCCCGAGCGTGCACAGGTGCGGGACCGACGCCCCGATGTGGATGAACGGACAACATCCCACCCTTGCTGACGGTGAAGTCTCCCGCCAGGCGTGTGCCTTCTGGGGCAGTAACACATGTAGGTGGGACACAACCATCCAGGTGCGGGCCTGCAGCGGCGGCTACTTCGTGTATAAACTCCCCGCGGCTCCTGTGTGCAGCCTGGTCTACTGCGGTGCCGGTGCGATGAGTGGTGAGTGATGTACAGTTTCCCAGCTTCGAACTAGAGATTCATGATTCAGATGAAGACTGCAGTAGGTATAGGCCTAGTACCCACCCAGATGTACCGTTTGGGGGCCTCGGGGGTGGGGTGGGGGGTGATGGGGTTGGGGGGTTGGGGGGGGGGGGGTTGGGGGTTGTGGAGGTTGGTGGTTGTGGGTGTAGCCACGATTTCTTTTCGTCTGCCTCCCTCCACAGAGCACTAGCTAGAAATCACCCAAGGCGAGTTTGGGAAAGTACAGGAATTAGAGTTGTTGACTACTATATTAAATCTATCTCAAAAATATTTTCTTGAGAGTATTTGGTACCTTTTAGTTTTCTGATGCAAAAAAACAGTATCATACCATCCAACATGTTATTGTAAACCCTGTACTTTAGTTAATCTCCAAGCAGATCCTACAATGGCGTAATATACTATCAAAGCCAGCCAAGAAGGTTAATTAGCTTGCCAAAGTGAGACCATTTACCGCCGAAGGTTTGATACTATATATTTATATTACGCCACTGTGAATCTGGTTGGAGATTGTGCTAAGTTTGGCCACAAGATTTGAAACGAACATTTGAACCAATGGTTCACTAATGTTTATCACACAGTTTAAAATGTCAATAGAAATTACAAAGACCAAACTGTCTCATGGACCGCTTTAGTCTTTAACAATTGACGAAAATGAAAATGTACTGATCTAATTGTACCAGATGCTGCTCTGTCAAAAGCATCATAGCAAGTTCATATGCTTCTTGCTCACAGTCATCTGTGATGTGTATTTGGAAATGTGCATTTCAAGTTATGCTGGCAAAAACCACTTCAAATTGATTGGGGAGGGGCACATTTTAAAGACAAAGCAACTAAGGTCATGTTGATTTGATAATATGGATGACATCTGCGCGCGCATCAATTTTCGGCTGGTATAGGAGTGCCTTGGACATATGCGCACACCATGTGGCACATAGATCCATTAACACTTTTGGCATACAGTACAACAAAATGCTTAATTTTGAGATTTGGGGTCTTTTTTACCAAAAAAGCACACTTTTGGCTCCTGTACCCTGATGAATATCACCATGCTTCAATCATAATAAATATTTAATCCATTAGGGCGAACACAAGCATGCGACACAGTAGAGTCCTGTCCAGGTAGCTTTACCCTATACTGTATAGCTATACAATACTTGCCTACATCTAACGGTGATTGTCAAGAAAAAGATTTCCCTGCACAAGTCCTTATGAATGCAAGTCAAAAAGTCTTTTCAGTTTTCCCAGCAAATTATTTCTCAGTTTATACCAGAGAGCCTGAATTGTTTTCCACGTAGTTGATGGCGGCTGGTCTGACTGGGGCTCATGGTCCGCCTGCAGCGTGACGTGTGGAGTTGGTGAGCAGACTCGGGACCGAACCTGCACCAACCCTGCACCAGATAACGGTGGGGCGGACTGTGATGGACTGACTCAGGAGACACAAGCATGCGATACAGGGGTGTCCTGCGCAGGTAAAATCTGAGTTATGAACTTTATCTCCTATAAATAATCTCATATAATATCAAAATAAGTCTCCCCCGTTTAAGTCCCAGGTGTAAGCTAAGGAGTTTCTGGAATTTCGTAAAATAACGTTTGCACTCTTTTCGTATCCCTGCAATGTTCGTATCCCCTACGATATCTGTGCCTCCATACTAATGGTATCATAAATACATTAAAAGTTCATAAAAATGATGTATCTATACAGGGAGTCGTCCATACGTATGTTGGAGACTTCACCTTTTCATGAAATATTCTGCTTATGAAAATTACTACAAATACAAAGGCAAATACACACAGACACACACAGACATGCATACAGGCACGCCCAAAACAATATTTCCATTTTTCGTCGAGACATATATCACACTAATCTCCAATAAGATGTTTCCAATGAAAGCAAAATACGTTTCCTCCTGTTCAAGTCCTTATAGATGCAAAGCAATGAGCAAATTGAGTACTCATCCTCAACATACTTCCAGTTTGTTTCAGCAAACTTAGAATTTATTTTTCTTGCAGTTGATGGCGGTTGGTCTGACTGGAGCCCATGGTCCGCCTGCAGCGTGACATGTGGAGTTGGTGAGCAGACTCGGGACCGAACCTGCACCAATCCTGCACCAGCTCACGGTGGGGCGGACTGTGATGGACCAGATCAGGAGTCACAGGACTGTGATACAGGGGTGTCCTGTCCAGGTAAAATCTAAGTTACTTATTTTATTCTTATCTCCTATAAACAGGCTCCTATAATACCAAAATAAGTCTGCCCCCCGTTCAAGTCCCTATAGGTGCCAGTTAAGGAGTATCTAGAGTTTCGTAAAAGAACGTCTGTACCTCTTTACTTTTTAGTATCTCTACAGTGTCCGTATTCCCTACAATGTTTATTACCTCCATGAAATGTCATGGAGGTTATATTTTACCCTTCGTTTGTCTGTCTGTGTGTCTGTCTGTGTGCCTGTCTGTGTGTCTGTGTGTAAACAAGATAACTCAAGAACGGCTGGGTTTATTGGTTTCATGCTTGGTGTGTTGGTAGTGTGTAATGAAAGCTGGAAATTATTAGATTTGGCCCCTAGTGGCTTCCCTTGGTACTGCAGCGCAACTTCCGGGTTTGCTATCTCATGTTCTGAACAAACTATGGTCACGATTTTAAGGTGTTAGATAGCTCTCGTGTTCAGAAATTAGTGACATAAGTTTGGGCCCCCTAGCGTCTAGTTTTGGGATAGCAGGGGTATTTTTGTCAAAAACTTCTAATACCCCCCTCACATTAGGCGCGATTCGATCGGACGACGAGTCTGCGAGCTCTTATTTACGAGGAGGCATGACCCTGATACCGACGAAGTAATGGCAGAGTTCCTCTTCCCGTCGGAGTCATATGCCTCCTCGTAATTTAGAGCTCGCAGACTCGTCGTCCGATCGAATAGCGCCTAATGTGAGGGGCCCGGGGGGTATAAAGACGATAACTCAAGAAGGGAACAACGGATCTTTATAATTTTTGTAGATGTAGATACCTTAGACAATGTTGTACAAAATGACAAAATGTACTAATTATGCAAAGAAGATAACTGCAGAAAGGATTGACGGATTGGCATCATTTTAGGCATACAGGTAGCTTGAGCAAAGATGTTCATAATGATATGCATGTTATTCAAATGAGGAATCTTGCCCATCTCAGATTGCTCGGACCTGTACCCTGGCCTGAGCCCAGCCAGGACCTTCCGCAGGTACCAAGACCACTGCTTTTGGGCCTCTGCCAGGATCAACGGGCGGCTCGACTACAGGGCAGCCCGACAAGAATGCGAGTCCAACGGCGGGACGTTGGCCATGATCAAAGATGCCGGTGTGCAGGCATTTATCAACAACCACCTGAAGAATGGTAGAGGCAAGAGACCATGGTAAATAACACAAGTATCAGTTACACTTTTTAAAGTCAGTAGAATCGACATCAAGGTCAGGGATTCTCCAAACATCAAATCATAAGTAACGTGAAGTAATAATTACATACATCTAGTCCCATGCTTTCGAATTCGTCATCTTGCAATGACAATGTCTACACTTCTTATCTGCGGCTAATCAAACATTTTTTTTTTACATTTCTTTTAGAACTGACTTTAAAAAAAGTACTTTGGAAACCTAACTTGCCATTGGAGTAGAAAAAAGGTTTTAACGTTGTGAGGTCTTTCTGGCCCAAATAACCAAAGAACCAACCAATCTGACATACTCTACACAATCAGAATAGAACAAATTAGGCAAGCTGTATTGTATTCGTTTACTTATTAACCATCTTTTCATCTTGCGCATTTGCTGTTTATACCTACATACAAGATTAACCGTTTGAAAAATTAAAGCAATAGTTTTCTTTGCATTCGTTTTCTTCACATGTGACAAGAAACTCGACATCTGCATTTATATATTCAATCATTTTCCGTCATAGGAAGTACTGGATTGGCCTGGATGACATGAACACGGAGGGTGAGTTCGTGTGGAACGACGGGACCCCGCTGGGTAGCTATCGTAACTTCCGGACCGACAGTGCTCACGTGGACATGGACTGTGTGGTACTGCGGAGGACTCGGCGCGAGTCGCATTGGGACCCCATGGACTGCGGTGTGAGGCGGCCCTACATCTGCCAGTTCGGTGAGCATGAAGCTTATTGATACTTTCAACAAATTGCATGTACTCCAAGACTTCAGTTTATGGCCATATTGTTATTGCAATGTTGCGCACCTTGGCCAAAGCCATGATTCATTAGGCACATATCACATTATATACAGTTGTATCACTGTCTTCATGTGTCACATCCAGAAACTAGAAAGCTGAGACTCCAACGAGTTGAATCATTTCACTAGACAGATGTCACTGACACTTTCCAAGGTCAAGTCATAGTCTGTGCTAGACTCTTATGTGTGCTGCAGAAAATTGTAAAAATGTACCAGAATAGGAGGAATGATAAACGTCAAAGTAATCGTTTGGCCAGAGGACCGTCAAAATTGCTTGATTATTCTAATATCCAGTTGAGCTACGAGGGGTGATCAATAAGTCATCGGCCTCGCCCAGAAATGATAAGCACAACACCGATTTCGAAGCACAACTTCATGGTATGAAGACAATTTCAAATCATTGCGGTCATTACTTTCCAGGCATTCGTTTTTTGCAAATCAGACATGTGTGGGTTTAGTAAATTCCTTATCATTAACAAAAGACATTGTTTGATAATGATTCTCTTCCTATCTCAAGTAGAAAGAAGTGGGTGTCTGACTTCCAGCAGCGCAAGTTGACCCGCACACCTCAGGTCGCAGCTCAATTGTCCGCGTTTTTTTCCTTCTCCCGTACCTAACGTTACTAGGTGCCGCCTGCGAAGTAATGATCACACAAATTTGAATTTTGGTACACATTCATATAAGAATTTATACTTGACATCTATGCTTCGAAATCTGAGTTGTGCTCATTATTTTTGGGTGAAGCCGAGGACTTATCTATCAGTAACCAAGGCCTACGAGCTATTCTTGCTGGACCTTCACAGATCACAACTGGAATTTTTAGTGGAAATGAACTGGTTACTATATGTTGATCAGTTTCTATTACTCATTCAGACACTAGTTAGAACTGCAAAAAAGTAATGATAGAGCGATAGACATGTTGCAATAAGAATTGGGCATTCTATGTCTTAGATGTATGTTATTACAAACATTTCATACCCCTCTTGCAGACTACAATGTGAACCAGTAAGATGATGATGCACGTGATGTCAGCAGAACAGCCTTATGACGTCAGGACAACATTATAGCAGCACCAGAATGTTGTCAAAGTTATACAAGTAATGAAAGAGCCTTGCCTTGAACATTATAGCATATATCATATCATATCATATCATATCATATATCATATATATGCTTTTGATTAGATACTACAAAACAATATAATACTGATCTGCTACTTGCTACATATAGTATTTAGTGCTTTGTAAGATTTCTTTGATTCCAAAGTTGATGCATGCTTATTGTAGTAAACACATGTACTAGTTCCCATTCACTACTTACCTTTTGCTCATTTAAATGGTACCATGTCAACATTCAATTAAGATCTTTAAAGAACTACGAATTGGCAGAAATCTAGAGACAGCACCCACTGTTTTTCAAGCAAAAAGAAGTAATATTTTATTCTCATATATATTTCCTTCTGCATACCCGCACCACTAGTACAGGTTACATTGGAAATCATCTGTACCATTCAAATTCAGTTGTAAGTATTGATCACATTGAAAACTGTTTGGAAGCATTGCATTCCATGTGTTAACAGTGAACAAAAGAACAATATAGCAAAGCCACAAAATCTTTTATAGTAAATACCTATGCGCAAGAAATGCAACTCCACAATTTTACGTGCATTACAATGGTGGTATTTTAATTAACGTATTAGTATCAAATAGGTGATAACATTAGGTCATACGTACTAATCTTATATATCATTTTATAAAGGGAATATGTAGAGCAATAGAATGACGAACTATAAAGTACAAATGTAGACTGCAATTACAGCACAGTGTACATCTAACGAATAAATGTGAAAAGCTGAAATGGAGGTACTTACGTACAATACCCAAAAAATGTGAATGCACGTGAAGGTTAAGATTTCCGTGTCAGTTAGGCCAGCAAATTTATTGGTTCATATTTTCGATTGGAAAGAACATGTAACACTTGAGGGATGAAACACCAGTCAAATGTCTATGTACAAAGTGTTATTGTGCTATTGCAGTCAAATTTGTTTCTTTACGAAATGCAGCCATACTAAATTTTTAGTAGTATAATCATTGTTTTCAGCTGAGTCACAAGTTAGGTCAATATATATTTCATAACCTTGGCATACAGCTTAGCGTTCAGTATCCTCTAGCTCTAGTTTGATTTCTTTGACAATAAATTACACATTTTGCTTTAATATAAAGTCAAACAAAGTTAACCTCATGAATGACGTTCTCCTGCAACCCATCAACTTACCAGTGCTTAATGGACAAAAAAACCTGGCAGTGTTCAGAAATGAAGAGACCAATTGATAGAACAATGAGTAGCATTCTGGTATATTTACATGTAGAATCAAGTTCAAACATAATGGATTGTACAGTGTACTTCAGTGTATTGTATCTGTAGCTGAATATCGCCTATCATTTCAATTTTCTCTCCATGATTCACAATGCCAATCACATACAAGTATACTCAATGCCGTACAACATACACAAAGTCAATATCTAAATTAAAACACTCCAGGAGAGATACAACAATAATGGTAAACGGATGTTTTAAAAAAGAAATATGCTGTTTTTTTTTGTAAATCAAAATCCCAAATCTTTTCATCCATGAAATCATATCTAGCACATTGCACTTTTCATACTTTGTATTTGTAATGATAGCTGGAAGCTGTTATATGCTGTTACTATAATACAAATCTAATGTGATCTTTCCTGCATAACATAAAGGAACACAGTGCAAATGTTGAAATGATATAGGGTTATATCAATAGAGTCATGAAAGAAAGAATTTGATACATATTTTGCCATATGAGGACAACACATTTTGATGTAGCAGAGAAAAAAAATATGCTCCCACGTAACGGCCTTTAATATTGTTATGAACTGAAACACATCGACGAAACAAATGTACCATTTTCGGGCCACCATTTTAATATTTCGTGCTGTGTCTGAAAAGAGCGATTTCAGAAGAAAACAGATGGGAATTGAAAACATCTTGAGGATCACATCAGTTTGTCAGTAATTAAGGATGTATTATTTTCAATACAATAGAAATACATAAGGTGAAGGAAATGTGTTTGTCATCGTGTCATTCTGTTACTTATAAATCAGAGTAGACATCAATTTATTTGGGTCGCAACACGACAATTTCATGACTGCTCCAGGGTAAGAAAACTCAGGAGGTTTGTGACTTTTACGATGTAATTTACGTTATACCATATAAAGTCTCTTGATCTTGGAATCACAGACAGATCATTACCCCTGCATTCATACAAAAGAGTGACTACGCCAGATAAGTAATTGCCTGTATGTAGAGTTTATATTCAAAAGGCTGATTGTTCGAATCTTATCACCAGTTGATCCATAAAGCTAATAGGTTAATGTAACTTACATTAGTATGCAGTTTGCAAACGTTACCATTATTTCTCTTTAGACTGTTCGAACAAAATTGAAAATCTCAAAACACCGCACACAAATGGTAAAAGAAATTTGTTACAACTTCATACCGTTGGTTAAGTACTTTGTAGAATATCTTTTTACGGTTTTCTAGTCCATTTGTTGTCGTTAACGAAGTATGCGCGTCTTGTACATTGATATACAATTACAATGCGTACATGTACCAATAAATTTCCAATACATCAGTATAAGGCAGAAAAGATCCTACTAGTATATATTACTGTTGAATGTAGATTATATTAGTTACAGAGACAAAACTGACGGAAGAAGAGAAATAATTTGAATCAAAGACCCCAAATGTCTCGCAGAGCTTTTCCCTTCGAAGTGAAGAGAGCGTCTGATGTGTACTATTCACCTTGCATATGTAAAGACAAACTCACCAGTACAAATGTATATATTAGCTTTTAAACATTGTAAAATATCGAGCCGGTTGTTCTCATCTCAAAATACTCGTAGCTAATAGCTGTACTGTATTATGCTGTTACTTGTAAGATCTAGGTATGAAACATTCATACACTAGTATATAACTGTGGTTGTTTTCTGGTAAATCAACAGAACTCTGGTGAAGTTGCACTGATGTTCTGTATGACGTCATAGAATTACTCTAAGGCTGACGCCCCAGTACACTGTATGCCTTAGTTGTTCACATTTCTATCTGTAAGACGAATACATGCGCGTTAGAATATGGAGCACTGAATAACGATGTATAGTTTCCACGTGTTTGCTTGACCATGCGTATTACCGAATACAATGAACAAAGATACGTCTTAACTGACTTGTAATGATAATGGTTGATGACAGTGGGTAATAACATGAAATACTGATAAAATACCAGATCAAAACAATAGCAAAGAAGGACGCGTGTATGCTCTAATTTCATATACTAATTGTCTAAATGTTAATTCTTGTGTATTTGACTTCTATTTTGGAAAATCAGTGGAGGATGAAAACCCCACAAACACCTAGTACCTAAACCCATAACTTAAGGTGGTATCTCACTGCTCTTGGGACACCGGTGCGGCAGTGTGGGGTTCGTTCACTGCGGCACTGTTGTGTTATTTTTGCTGATTTGTTATGATTTGGATATTGCGTAATACGTTAAAGTATGACTTAGAAGACAACAAAATGCGCAAAACGTAAGAAAATTCGCTCGTTAACTTTGAAATTCGTTGAGTAATCTTTCGATGGTGCCCAAAGTGCAGTGAGATACCTCCGTTATGATGTACTTATATTACTTCTTTGTTAAGTATGATTATGTATACCGCTTTACTTTGTATGCAATTAGCCCTCGGGCATGAATTTGCAATACAGATTATCATCATATATTGTATTGCTCACCCATCTGGCAGATGTACGGCAGTTTGAGGCTGCACTTCTGTAGGTTCCACCGACGCTGGCTCAGCAGCAGCACACAGTCCCGGCGTTTGTGTCTGCGCTGAGGCAGTGTCTGGAAGCCATGGTGGTCTCCCAGAGGGCTCCCGTCATTCCACAGGAAAACCTTTTCCGTGTTCAAGTCATCAAGACCGATCCAGTAACGCCTAATATAGAATATTGAGAAATACAGGGACTTGTATGTCTTTCAATTTAGAATGTCCTCAACCTGCATATATAACAAATAATCTAGAATTACCGATACCCTGTTGACTAAAAGTATAGTATTCTGAGCTTATAATGTGTTTCCTATGTAGCTAAGCACAATATGTTTGCCAGGACTAATATTGAAAGAAAAGAGGAAAACTTTGGAAATTTGATCCTAGCTCATTTGACAAGTTTATCTAAAACATGTTAAGTGAATGGTTTTATAAATGTGAACAAATACTAATAACAAACCAGTCAAAGTTTGGAAAATTGCTTCGACACTGGCATGAGCATAGATATCAAAGGGACGAATAAAGCGCGGAAGTTTTCACAGAATACCCGAGATATTCGATCCTAGACAAAATGTGACCCATCTCAATGACAGTGATGATACCAGTGATAAATGAAATGTAATTTGCTGTTTAAAATCACCTAGTTTTAGTGTAATAATTTCAGTTCATTAGAAGGGTCTGCATGTATATTTACCTTTGTTTTCCACCATCGGTGCCCCTCAGGTAGCCCCTGATGAAGGCCTGCATCCCGGCATCTTTGATCATGACCAAAGTCCCGCCACGGCCGTCAGACGCGCACGTCTGCAGGGCGTCCTGGTACTCCAGCCGCGGGGCGCCCCTGGGAGAGAACCAGAGGCACTGGTTCTGGTACCTGCCGAAGTTACCGGCAGGGAGGAGGTCAGGGTACAGGTCCGAGCAATCTGGGGTGGACATTGAAGAAAGATAAACAAATCATTTATAAAGGGCTTCCAGGCAATCTTTCACTTTGAATACCTCACCTCACCTCACCTCACCGGTCCCATAGCCTCACCGGCCGTAGGGGCAGCACTATGAATACACACTATGCAAAATTGACAGTTACGTATGACAACAAAAAATACAGCATACAGCATACAACGTGTACATGACGGAATTTGGCACTATGTGAATGACATAGTGTGCCTATAGCGAGTCTGCCTTTTTATGTAACATCAAAAGTATTGATGTACACAATAGCCATTGTTCATTTTTAAGTAGGATTTAAAATGCGTTGCTGCTCAGTACAGTTGCAACATGCAACCCAATTTTTGGCGCAACCTATAATTTCATAGATATATGCTTATCATATGTTCAAGATGCTTGTAGAAAGCCGATGGTTATATCCTGTATGAGACCGTACCTTTACATCCTGTCCCAGCGGAGAATCCGTCTCCTTCATACCCATCACCACACACACAGCTGGCGCCAAGTTCAGGGACAGGGTTGTCTGTGCAGGTAGCCCTTGGGTCACACGGGTTTGGCGAACAGCCGTCAATGTCTAAAATACCAACAAACCAGTCAACGGTTTGAAAAAAAATATTCGAGATTGTCATAATCATAGATATCAATGGGACGGTTAAATTTTTTTTTTAATACACAAGATGTTTGATCCTATACAAATGAGACATATCTAACCGTGAATATTACCAACAAGCTTTCAAAACCGACGTAGTCACAAGAAGACTGGAGCAACATCTGGCCATGGCGTTGATATAATCATAATCAAAAGTTCTCCGATCATACAATACCATTGTGAGAGAGTTTATACCTGTACATCCAGTTCCTGTGACTAAACCGTCTCCCTCCAGCCCAGGTCCGCACGTACAGGTGGCAGCGAGGTCAGGAGCAGGGTTGTCTGTGCAGACGGCCTCCGGGACACATGGACTGGACGAGCAGGCGTTGATATCTATAGCAAGAATACGCCAGGAATTAACACTAGGAAAGTGTTCAGAAAATGTGTATCTTATCTTTTATCTCTTGTTCATGCTTATTAAAAGACATCCCAAGGCAAAGAAAAACTCTGTGTATATGTGTGTGTGTGATTGTACATGTATGATGATGTGTGTGTGCGTGTTTGTATGTATGCGCGCGTGTGTGTGTGTGTATGCGCGCGCTCATGTATGTATGTGTGTGTGTGTGTGTGATTTTAGGTTGCATTATGGTATTCTCAATTAGACTTATCTGCAATGACACAACTTCTATTGTTATTGCATTTATTATGTATTCATTATAACGCTGATATATGTCAAATATAACACAGTCTTTCATGTAAGTTCTCTTCATCATGAAATGATTTCTCACCGACACAGTGCTTGCCGTCACCCTGGAAGCCAAGGTTACACGAGCATGTGAACGACCCGTCCGTGTTGGTGCACGTTGCGTCGTCATGACAGTCGTGGGTGTCCACCAAACACTCATCAACCTCTGCATGTCAAGAAAGAGTAGAAATATATCAATATATTCGTAGACAATGCGTACCCTTACGTTTTCATTAAATTATTTAGTAATGCATACAAATTCCATACAGAAAAGCAAAATATTCACTGCCATTTTGGGAAACCATGCTAAGAAAAATCCCCATGTGCGCTCTATCTGCAGTAAAGGATGATATGCACAGCCCCTTACATGCTCGCCAACTTTTGTCATAAGTCTGTGAAACTCACCATAGCAGTTTCCAGCTACCATTGCGTAACCGGTCTGGCAGGTGCAGAAGAAGGACCCAGGTGTGTTCATACAGACGTGATCACAGGTGTCCGTGCCAAGCGCACACTCGTCCACATCTGAAGAAGTAAGAAAGATTAACGGTGAAGAAACTGAACAAATTTGCTTTTGAAATATACGTTTTCTAGACAGTTATTATCAAAACTTCTGGGTGACTTCTTCTTACGAATAGTGTGTCCTAGCAAACGTTAAACTCAAGAGAGTCATTAAAGTACAAATCGCAGGAGACTATATCTTTGATAGCCAAAATCATAATGTAAAGATGATTTCGGAAGCTGAGTCTCATACATGGAGTTTCATCGGTTATCCTGATGAGCAAACATTAATGTTATGACTAATGTATTTAGGTATTTATGAAAAAAACATACCAGTACAATTCTGTCCGTCTCCGCTGTATCCAGAAGGACACGGCCCACATTGATATGAGCCGTTACGATTGGCGCATGAGACTCCCTCAAAACACGGCTCTAGAGCGCAGCGGTCTTCAACATCTATGTCACATACAGCACCGGTGTGAAGTTCATCACACGTGCAGGTAAACCCGTCCACTTCGTCGGAACAAGTCGCCCCGTTCTCACACGGGTTGGATGCACATTCATCAACTTCCTCTTCACACAGCGCCCCCGTATATCCGGGACATTTGCAGTTGTAGTGGCCCTGGCCGCGCGGCATGTCGGGATCGATGACGCAGTTGCCGTTGTTCTGACAGGGACACTGGTACAGGGTGAAGGTGAAAGTGGACGTGGTGGCCTGTCCGCACTCGTCTGTCACGGTCACGTCCAGCGGGAAGCTGGTGACTGGAGGGGCGGGGTCCGTGTCCCAGGTCAGCTGGCCGGAGGGTTGCAGCATCACTCCATGTGGGTTTGCTGATGCTATGCTGAATGTCACATCCCGACCCTCCGGATCTGTTGCTTCCAAACTGATGTCTAGAGTCTCACCTGGTAGCTTGGTGATTGTAGCAGCGGTGGTGAAATTCGGAGGAAGATTGACTACAGAGATAACAAAATGCAGCTTTAGACATAGTACCTGTATACGTGGTGACTTTTCTCTACTAGCATACTGCAATTTTTGTCAATGTATAAACTGTGATACATTATTGTAATGATAAACGATAGCACTTTGAATAAGCTATTGTTCAAACGTACCTGCTCGCTGCGTGAATGAGCTATCGGAGACGTCTGGGAGGCACTGCTCGCACCAGTCGTCTGGGTTAGCATCACCGTCCTCGAAACAGAATCCCCGGATGTTGCACGTGCCCGGCTGTAAAGCAACAGAAAGGTCGTCTTTCAATTCACAACATAAAGAAATGAAAGACTTATGTCCAAGTGATGCACCTTAGTGATACAATATTGTGCATTGAAAATCTATAATGAATTGCCCAGAAAATGTAGTTTGTAGTAAGACTAAATTTTTAATCGTGATGTTGATGAAAAAAAATATATCATACCCTTGCCGAGCATGTTGGTCCTTGTACGCATTCCTGACACACGGAGTCATAGATGGTGAATAAGACTTCCTCGCTGAACTGCTTTCCGTCGTTACTGAGGGAAATCAGCATGCCGTGTGTTACAGCGCCCTCTGTGGTGTCCGGGGTGCCCTGCAGTACTGGGGACTGAGGGAGTGCACACGAGACTTCGCTGAATGTTTGAAGTGTGGCGTTTGTAAGTTCTTCTGTGTTCTCCAGGATAGTCTGTATCCCGTTTTGAACCTGGAAAACAGTGGAGGGGTTGGGCATTGGGAGCTCTTACTCAACAAAATACCCACTAGCTTACTACTCAACAAAATACCCTCTGGCTTGATACTAGACACATACATCAAGTAACCACTGTTATAGTCAGCAAAATGCATTTTCATCTTTGGTCCTTGCAGGAAATAAGTGTAAATTACCCTATCGTCCCGTCGATGTTTGACCAAGTTCCTAAAAGTGAAAAAGAAAAAGAATAACCTTACCTGTACTTGTCGAACCTTGCACGTTAGATTTTCCGAAGCGACGATGTTGTCGGCTATGACGGCCGTTTTCAGACATGGTCTCTGCCGTATGTCACACAGCCCGCCGTTTGGGACGCTCCAAATCTCTGGCACGGTTCCCTCAACGATCGAGCAGTCTGCTGACGTGAAGCCGTCGTGACACAGGCACGTCCCGTTCGTGCAGACTCCGTTGTGGCTGCAGTCAGCCGGGCAAAGGTTATTCTTTACCGCCACTGACGGTACAGAGGAGCCATCGTCCATGACGTCATACAGACTGACGTTCTTGTAGACAACGGTCACACACTCCGATTTCATCACCCCGACTGCAGCATCGGCTATGGACAAGTCTTCTGTTAGCTAAAGAACGAAAGCAGTCATTAGTCGAATTCTCCCGAGAACCTTACAGAAATACATGCAGATGCTTTTGTATCACATGAAACAGGCATGATAACTTCGTCATGGTAAGCCTATTTCCTTTGAAGCAAGAAAAAAGCAGTACTAATCCTAGAGTACGAAGAAAAATATGAGTTGGTATTCTTTATGCAGTACCAATCTACTCCACCTCACCGTTTGCAAGACACCTACATTTTCTATAAGAATGAAAAGGTACAAATGTTGTAAATTTGCTTACCTGTATATCGACTACGCATGCATCAATAGCATCAAATATGTCGATGCCCAATTCCTGACAGCTCTCCGCCACGGTGGAGTTGATGATGGTCTGTCGGCAATGCGCATCTGCCTGCTCTTGGGTGATTCCCTTAGTCTGGGTCGGCCACATCGGTACGGCCACCGGAGTACTGGCGTTTCCGTAGTCAAAGGTATACTTGTCTTCATACTCTATGTTGTCGGTGTGCATAGAAGGATCGGCGTCTGTTGAACGCTTCCTTCTTTTGCCTTCGTTAATGACATTGTTGATCGCTTTCTTCGGCGCGACAGGGAGGTTGATGTTTGCCACGGGGTTGGGGGTACTGTTATCGCTGGGACTGCATGTGATGGTGTCGGATGACGCGCATGTGCAGTACGTCACACCGTCATCAGCGTCAGGATCGGAAGGGAAATCGTCGATGTCGAAAAAACTTGTTCCCTGTAAAACCCTGGAGGTGATAGATAACAAGCATTATATGGTGGTGAATGTAGGAGCTGGGTATTTCTTTCCAAATTAACACAAATGCTAAATAATATCCATTACAGAAAGGTGACCGCTACTATACTTTACAATCAATTCACAATCTAAGATAACTTAAATATTACAATTGGGTTTGCATACAGATACTAATGATACAACTCGAAAGCTATTAATGTATTAACTGGTTGTGTAAAATATAATGAAAGATTATTATGTAAAATATTGTGTAAGAGATTAACTGGTTGTGTAAAAGAAAACTCCTATATCCTATGATCTACCAATCTGATAAAATTATTTTCGGTTCGGTATTATGGTATGTTTAGCATAGTACATTGTACTAATCCGCAATCGCAAATAGAATGCAGCATTTGTCAAGTAGAGCTGACTGTGGTCTAATAGCATGATAAGGCAAATGGAATTGAATTGATATCATTTGCTATAAGACAGTTGGTGATTTCAATACTGACCTCCAGCTTTGAACAAATTGTGAAGTATCTGTTGCCAGTGAGCCGTCCTTCATGACGAAGTCGTTACTTTGCCTGTCGTCCCACGTGCCACACAGGCCGGTCATGTCACCTTTATCTATGGGCAGGGTGTCAAGGTACACATTCATGCCCCAGTAGTTGATCCATGTCCTAACTGATGATCCTGATGACATGGTGATCTACAGGGAGTACAATTAGAGAATGGATTAATGAAAAGATGACAGCAAGACTGCATTCCCTTCCGGTATGGTTTCTATAGAAGTATAAAAAAATAACCAAGTTTTGAGGGTAACACACTAGAGGCAGAAATACTAGGTCTTTTGTCGAGCCTAATAACCCAGAATATATAGAGTTAGATTTCAAACTAGGATAGACACTTGCTATGGTGTTTTACACTGTTTGTACCTCAATTAGCCCACTGGCAATAATTTGCAATAAACGTATACTTAGCTTGTAAATATCTGTGTGGGCAGTTGATATAATTCGCTGTAATACTATAGGGACAAAGCAAGTACTACATTGAACACCAGCTAAACTTACCATAAACTCTCGTCCATTTGCATTTCCTTTGACACTGACTCCAGACGAAAGCGGAAGTCCCCCAGCAGTTTTTTCTATGATCTTCGGGTTGACCTGGTAGCCCTTCCACGGACGGTGGCAAATGTCAACGATGACGATGTCATTGCCCTCCCTCACAGCGACAGCGCAGTGGCAACTGACTCCTCCGGAGAAACCACATGCATACGTACGGACCTGCACCTGTATCGTAGAAGGT
This sequence comes from Branchiostoma floridae x Branchiostoma belcheri, assembly GCA_019207045.1. NCBI lineage: Eukaryota > Metazoa > Chordata > Leptocardii > Amphioxiformes > Branchiostomatidae > Branchiostoma > Branchiostoma floridae x Branchiostoma belcheri. Next base: position 25,220,187 of record CM033025.1, on the reverse strand, counting down.
TAAACGCATTAGTTCAAGTGTATAAAGTTGTGATTGTTTTTAAGCAAAGTAATTTTTTAGAGACAGCTATTCGTACAGCTAAGAATATTTTAACTTGGCTTAAGCAAGAAGTTCTAGTTACCTCAAATTTCCTTCTGGTGCTCTTGGTGAAGACGAATTCCCCAACTTGCAGGATAGTGTAGCTCCTAAATGAAAGTGTTGTAAAATTCACAAATGTCAAACAAAAAATCCAAATTAAATTATCAACGCCAAGGAATATATTGACCCGAATATCAGGCCTTTTTATTATTCATAGCCATAGATCCTCCTATGATTCGTAAATAATTGTCTTTCGCCTTTGCCCTCTCTGGTTGTTGAGCCCTTCATTTTCTCTTATGTCCCCTAATACCAACCTCCTAAGATACTTGCCATCTTTTCCCGTCTATCATCTCAACACTTCCATATTACACTCTCTCATCTCCCTCTCTCATCGATAGGTGATAGTGTCAAAAAGGCATCCTACAGACCAATTACTTTGCATGATAGATAGTGTTCTAAATTAAAGATTGGATTACTGAAAGGATTTGATGTTCTTACGTTCCGTCAAACGTTCTGTAATGTGGATCAGTCACCCCGTAGCAGCGACCGGTCGGCGCATCCTCGGTCAAAGTCTACAAGAAAGAAAGAAAGAGCCTTGTCACAGTCGAATATTCTATTAGAGAACATCTAGCAACTAGGTGCTCCGTCCTCACAAGTGAGACATTGTCGACAAAACCTTTGATGATATTGTCAAATTGGAATTGAACATGCAAGACTGATTACCTGAAATTTTCAGAATAGTTAAGTGAATTAGTGAACCAGAAATCCCCCCTTTACGACAATGTGCAATTTTCATAACATACATGTTATACATTTTTTATATGTTACATAGCATATGTGTTTAGATTAAGTGGAATTGTCTAAACACAGGGATACGTAATTACCTGGATGCCCGTTGGTGTGTACCCATTGTAAATGTGCGGTACAATAGTTCCATGATCGTCCAACGGGTGCCAGAAGAAAGGCTTGGCGATAGTACCGAACTCGAGCGCCGCCGCCTGGTCCCCATCGTCCTTCATGTCCTGTACGGGCAGTATCCTCACAGGGGCAGCCTCGGCTCGCAGAGTGGCCGGGTCCCAGTCTATGGCTCTGATGGTGATGGCGCAAGCATGGAGGTCGCTTTGCTCCGTGACCACATCTCCGCCCACCCGTAAGGGAATGGTGATGGTGCATTTGTGATGGTGCTCGTACCTGGTGTCGCAGATGAACGGGACAGTGGCGTACATGCCCAGGTACACCTTGGTATCACGATTCTCGGGGAGATGGAGGCTCGACATATTACTCTGGGGAAAGAGTATATCGAGATATAACATAAATGCACCACTGCCTGAAGTTATAGTTTATGCTTACGCAAATTTTCGAAGAACTGATTAACCGTCGCATTTCCTCCCAAAGGAGCAAGTATAGAAGATAGAAGATTTAACACGACATGTGAGACATGTTTGCACATGCATTGTTTTCATCTCTAGGCTAGAGTACACGTACACGTATTGATGTACAAAATAAACGACAACAGCATGTTCAGAATATGATACAAACGGAGCAAATCCTGTCGTTTCCTGCAGTACAAGAGAATGCGATTAGAGGGTCCGTAATTGAACTCGACCTTCGTTTTCCCGACCTAACCCTAAACCACTTACTGAATATTATACGGATTCAACTACAACTTCTAGAGTTCTGCTGTCCATAAAGTAACAAACAACCCCACAAACACTGAGCGTTACCGAAAACATGAACTTCTTTGAGAAGGTAATAGTATACCCTTTGTAACTATAAGAAGTTAACTTCTTACCCTGATTCCGGCCCAGTACCCATTGCTCTGCAGCACACCACTCTTAGTGTCCGAACTGTTAGACCAGTAGGATTGGGCGGTACAGGACACCTATAATGACGAAATAGTAGGTATATAGTATAATAAAGCACACAAGGCAACAGAAAACACAGATCAGTATACCAGGAACATGCTCAGTAATGGCCTCTTCTGAGATCTGAACTCACACCACAATATTTAGCATTCTGGTACTGGTTTCTCATATTCCTTCCCCATTGTATTCTTTATGTCATGAAACAAATAATTTATAAACACATCATTGAAATCAAATTTTGGATGATACACCACAATATTTAGCATTTATGCCCAATACCAAAGCTAAGTTGATATAACGTCACATGTATAACACAACTGGTTTCTCATATTCTTTCCCCACGTTTTGCACATTTTTAGATCTATGTGCAAAAGGTATGATCATAATGAGAGTTCAAATTATTCGATTTCTGTCAAATCAGTCTGTGTTATAGTAGTTTATCTGATTATTGTTTAAGGAAATAGTTCATGATCTATACTAATCCAAGCAAAGGTTAGGCTCCGCCTGTTCTTTTTTTAACGTTTTTATGTATTTTTATTTTGCTTTCTATTTTGTACTGTTTATTTCATACCTCACGCATAATAAAACGTTAAAAACAGTCGGAGTCTGGAGAGTACACGGTCTATACTCACAGTTTTCCCCATCATGGAGTTCCACACGGTAGCCCCTCCCAGGCTATGCAGACCCAGGTACTTAGCGTCCAGCTCCGCAGTCTTCTGTGTTCCACTGAGTGTGACGTTAGGGACTTCGGGAGACTCCTGGTCGTCGAATAGAAACTTGACATCGAAAAGGGCCATCTCCTCTTCTCCGTCATACTGAACCTCACAGGCGAAGGTGACCTTCATGGTGTTGTTGTTCAGGACTGGCGGGTGCAGTATCGGCGCCGAAGTCATCGTCGGAAGGCCATTGTATACTTCATGAAACAGAGCATTCACAACACATCTTATACCACCATTCCACTTGACGGCGCTCTCACGTCCTCATCGAACTGAGAGCGTCACGACGCCAGAAAAATCTGCTCTAGTGGAATGTCTCCGGCGACCTCAGGGAAAACTCAAATGTCAGCAACTTTAACGGGCTGCCGTTACTAAGATTCGAAAGATTGCTTAACGGATTTCAGAGACAAATTCTCTCCTACTAATAAGGTCACCACAAAAACACTCCAAAGTCATTCGATTTTAAGGCTGATTCAAAGTTAAATGAGAGACTGTCGGTATGCCCGTTCTATCAATTTGGAACTACTCTCCAGTTCATCAATTTGGAATTACTTTCCATTCAATCAATTTTAGATAAAACAAGTCATTTCGTACTTCCTTCACATCATAGGATAATGTGTCGAATTACATTAATTAAGTGGCAAGATGAGCCGAAACTTTTGTGTGTGCTAACATTAGATAGATGTACATGGTTTTCCAATACACAATATGACATATCTGATGGCGGATTCAGCAAAACCATATCATTCTGTATGTCAAATAGCAATTACTCAAGCAACTGGATATGATTTTTGAAACGGTCAGACGTTTTATTATTTTTATTTACTGAGCAAAATTCAAGGCCACACCATGCATTGCCTTTTATGTGTTACGCAAATAAAGACGAAGCGACAGATACTACAACTTACGACAGGTCGCATTGTAATCCGGACAGCAGTCCCTTGCCTCCAGACAGTAGTAATCACAAAAACATTCGTCATCGCCTGTGAAGCAGTCGTCATCCACTCCAGGACAGCATCTGTAGCCAGCACACTGCGCCTCTCCCGACTTTAACAGTCCCGAGATGACAAGCAGGCAGAAGGCAAACCCTGCGATTGACTTCATGGTTACCTGAATAACAAAAATGATAATAATAATAATGATATACCGAATATGATTATGAAATATTCAATGTATCATTGTAAACTGTGTTTAATATCCTGAACGAACGGCACCTAACCTCTTCCACCCTTCCACTTTTTAAAAACAGCCGTGACCGAAGATATGTAATTTTCAAGGTGAAATACAGGGCGCTGGACAGGAGCTCAATGAAAAAATGTTTGCTAAGATATTGATAATCCAAGAAAATAAATATATCCGATGTTATCTTTGACCGACACACCTTGTAGGGTACTAATTGCTTACACGGCAGATACAATATCAATATGATGGGAGGGGGGTGTTAACCTCTCACTCACTGACTCACTGACTCACTGACTCACTGACTCACTGACTCACTCACTCACTCACTCACTCACTCACTCACTCACTCACTCACTCACTCACTCACTCACTCACTCACTCACTCACTCACTCACTCACTCACTCACTCAATCACTCCCGTAGCTCAGGTGGCCGTAGGGGCAGTAAGACCTCTGACCTCTACGAAAAATCCAAAATCATGATTGATTCCCTTGCGCCCTCGTTCCACCGAGGCTCCGATCGCGACTGCTGTGCGATCATTTTTTTATTGGTATACATACCAGACAGGACACAGGGTGATGCACTCTAGCAGAGCTAATATTAACATCACCACTGGGACATTTGAAAATAAAATATAAACAAACAAAGGACGATGTGCGATCATTGAGCAACCAAAATCTGATAAGTAGTTCAGAAACGAATTAAATTCATAAAGCGTATTTTGTATGTTTTGTGTGTTGGTGTCTTTCAGAGCACACTTTTACATCATGGACTCATGTAGTCATCAATCTAGGCGATACAAATCTAATCTTGGTAGTTCAAAAGTTCATACGGATACGCAATCAGTGGGGAAAGGGGGCCATAAGGTACTGAAAATGTTCCTTTGCTGTTGATACCGGTTCGTTACTGCAGCGTGTCAATCACACTGGACCATCGCTAGGTGGCGTGGCAGTGTCATTAGCACCGGGAAAACCGGTTTATTTCTAAGTTCGCACGCAGAGGTTTCATAGTGGATGTTTGCCACTTCAGATTCGAATACTCAATGAAAAGCCTGTTCTTTAAGCTTAGGAGTTTGGTAAAGGAACAAAAATGACGCCCAGGACGTTGAGTATTAGTGCCTGCCTTCGCTTCCCTGATATTCGTTCATGTGTGTGTGTAGAGGCAGCATTGCGGACGGCCTTAAGAGAGGGTTGGTGTTCTCTTTACATTTTACGATAAGGTGAAACTGTGTGCATATATATCAAACATGTTTACGTTCCACTTGCGTCTCTGTACTATTAATGAGAATTTATCCAAGCTGTGGCATTGGAAATGATCACATCACCCAATATATGGTCCTTGTTCCTTGAGAGAGTTTGTTTATTAGCAAGTTCACAGATTTACAGCAATGATATACTCGATTTCAAGGCCACAGCAAGTAAATTTTATAGATGACACGAGCGCGCTAGTGTAGTAACCTTGATTGTACTTGTAGAAGTGACACAAGTCAGGTACATGTAGTCATGGTCGTAGTTGTAGAAATAAAACTAGTTCGATAGTAAAGATTGCGCCAATGTGGTAGCCATGATTTGTTGTCGTCAACTTGGTGATACCATTCTACCACACAAGTGCTACTTTGTACACCTCTTGAATACAGAAATGAAATACTTGTTGGCTGTGATACCGTGTTTGGTCGTTTCAATTCATATTACAACGTTTGAGGTGTCGATTTTGAAAATCTACTCATCTTGTTGTTGTTTAATCTAGCCATCTTGTTTTCTTTTCGCCTCTCAATTAAGAATATGGAAATATGTCTTAATTAACACATTTTGGCGAGATTTCTGCTGTTGGAATATTTGTTCATTACAGCACTTGTCAGTTTAACGCAATGTGTAGATATTTCTTGTGTCCAGTCTCGTTTATTTAACAGTAGTATTGTTGGATAGAATACAGTACTTTTAAATTCTTTCAAATAAACAACCAACAAATTAGCTTTTCACAACAAATACTGAAGACCTTCACTTTATGGAGCCCAGAAACGTTTTAAAGCATATTTCGTCCGCAATTTTGATTTGATTTTGGTGAGAGACCAAGTTGAATGATTGATATGACCTTGGGCGAGTTCAGACCGTACTATAGTCGCACGGCCCAATTTGGGGTCTCAGAACGCAGTTTTTCGCCTATGGGAATTTACATGGTTAAGGATCCCAAAGTGAGGAGGTTCTACGCCTCAAAATGTATAGCAGGGTGCAGAAACAATATTCAAGAATCTAATGTGTTGAAGTTCAGGTTACAGTTTACAAAATATCTGAATATCATTCTTTTATAAAAGCCACATTTATTTGACCCCCAACGGAGGTCATGGAACTGCAGCCGACGCACAGGCAGTAGCCTAGCAATAGTATCGAGGGACAAAGTCATACCGACTGAAGAAACCCCGTACACCAACTTGTACAGTCTCAAAACTGGTGTATTCCTCTTCCTTTAAGTCTCCACCTTTCTGTTGTACAAACTTTTCAAATATGGTGACGCACTACTTTATACACTCGGATTGTTATGAGACCGTAATAAGGTTCAGCGCACATGCAGTAGCCATGGCAAACGACCAAGGCAAACGACGATGATTGGTGGACTGTACTTCAGCGACCATCTTCACTCTAATCGATTGGAAAGTTGATGTTTTCTGCAAAACATGGGGGGGGGGGATGGTATTCCATCTTTTCTTCGTTCCTGGCGTTGCTGCGTTCTAAATAGGATTTTTGTTACCCTTCACTTTATAATTGAGATACCATGCAAAAGTTATGACTAAGAACACAATGAAACACGCGAAGCGTGAAAATATTTTATTTTTGATTGATAGAATTCGTGTTGAGCACTGTGTCAAATCACTCGGCCGCTGTGACAACGCCAACGTGCCACAGCTTCAGTGAGAGAGTCCCTCATGGTAGCGACATTCTTGGAGAGTCATGATCAGCTACACTCAATTACCTGCAATAATTACCAGTAGGCAGGTTGGCGACTATAATCAGGATGCAACTGTGCGAAACGTGTTGTAACATTTGAAAAGCCGAATTCTTGCATCTAACTAATACAGAGATGATAAAGTCTATTCATATTACTATAAACTAAGAAATGTTGAAATTGTTTTGAGCGGGCAAATGATTGACATTACTCGGGGCATCTCCGGACTACTCACAAAGGTTCGAGAAAGACGTCAGATTCTTTAACGATCTTTTAATTACTTGGCATCATTATCTCCACCAAAGGTAACGCAAGTTAAAATCTCCGCGGTCTTGCACCGCATTTTTTTGCTCTTGTTGGGCGATCGCCATCACATTAGTGGTGATCGTGTTCTTAGAGAAATGACAAATTTGTTGCTAATGCTATCTTCTTCAGTCTATAGCCTTGGAATTTAAGAGTGATTGACATTCCCTGGGGCGGCTACGGTCTCGTAAAATCACACAAAAGCTTTGCAGTTAGTTAATGCGTCGGTGAATATGGCATATGACAGCTCCCAGAGGCCATAATTACACGGCTCCTTTGAAAACCAACGAGAGCTAAAATCGCAGCAGGGGTCAATGCTCATATACCTACGGTAGCGAACCTTCTATGGTAATTGTTGGCACGAGGTGCGTTTAAAAAGTTCGCGACCTAACAAGGAAACAAGGTTGTCATCCACTACAGTGGGGCTGGCTTTTATTTTATGGGGGGAGTAAGGGAGGTGGGCACTGGTTCGCGATTTTCGTTGACTTAAGGTTCTCTAATGCCGGGAAGTTTGTGGTGGAAGGGAGTTTCGGCCGGCAGGTCAGCGTTGAAAACCAGCCACGCTATCGCAGAAACCTAAACTAGAAACCTGGATTTGTGACTTCACCAGTGGAATTATCATGCAAAATGTAAAAGTGAGACGGGAAAACAAAACACACAAAGCGTACAACATTCGTTTGTTATCTTTGAGCGTGCAGTCACAAGTCGCAGCCAGGTCACCGCCAAGTAGAAACCCTATATAATATCCCCTTTCTACTAGATAGGACGGCGCTCTCATCGCGCTCTCTCTGCGACCTCAAATTGACCAGAGCGCGCAGCGCGCGTTATGGTTGTCATTTATACCCTTTCCACTGGGATCGCGCTCTCGCCGCGCTCTCTCTGCCACCTCAAATTGGTAAGAGCGCAGTGAGAGCGCGGTGGGACCGCCAAGGTCGCCATGAAGCGCGTAGAGATGATGGGAGCGCCATAGTTGCCAAGGTCGCCATCACCTCCGCGACTGTTTTAAACCGACTCAAAACAGTCGACATGAGCGCGGCGGGGATGGCGATCCAACTTTTAGCTCAGAGAGAGAGCCAAGAGAGCGCGCAGCGAGCACAGTGAGCGCCAAGAGATGAGGCTGAGTGGCTGTACAGTGACTAGAATTGGATTTGTTTACAGTCTTGATTTTATACTTATATAATATTATGTAAGACGTAAAAGGATGACTTCAAATATAACAAAATACACAAAATGTCAAAAGATTCGTTCTTTATCTCTGAAATTTGTTGAGTAATCTTTCAAATCTTTGGTAGCTCATGCTGACATCATTTGAGTTTTTGTCGCGCTGAGAGCGCGATGGGGTCGCCGGAGAGATTTTACTAGAGCAACTTTTCTAGCGTCGTCTGAACTGGATCAAAACAGTCGCCATGCGAGCGCTGAGGATGGCGAGGATGAGCGCAGAGAGATCATCGCCAAGAGAGCATGCAGTGAGCGCCGACAGGGTGCACAACGGGCGCAGTGATCGCTCAATGAGCACTACTGGGTCACAGCGATACTCGTCAACAGCAATCCAAACAATTTTATTCGAAGCCTTTCTGGAATTTTTGTTGAATTTTGTTGTCAAATCATACTTGTCATGAATCATTTCCTAATTAAATTCACGGATGATAGCAAATAAAAACTACACATGAAATACGTTCATTCAGACTTTCAAATCTAAAGGGATTTTTTTAAGATATGACAGAGATTGACGAGACAGAACTCTTACAAAAATACAAATATACTTTTGACTTACTATGAAACAAACTGAGCTGGAATAACAAAAAACAAAACAAAAACAAAGGTGTATCAGCTTTTAACTCATTTTGAATCCCAACATAATAACATTTTGCTTTTTATTTTCTTCACCTGTACATTAACGCTATTGAAGTCTTATTTTCAATAGATTAAAGTTTTTCAATATGCTGTGGTTTACGATGATAACGTGGCATAATAAAGATACTTTTAAACATAAACAAATTTCATGGCAAATCTAAGAAAAACTGCAAGCCGAACGTATACATGCATATATAAACTCACGCTAAGTGACTGTTCAATGATTTGTTTACAATCTTCATTTCATAATTTGAATAAGATGCAAGATGTAAAGATATGACTTAAAAGACATGAAAATTCACAAAACGTAATAAAATTCTTTTCTTAAACTCTTAAATTCGTTTGGTGATCTGTCAAATCTTGTAGTTCATGAAAGTTGCTAACATTTGATTTTTGGGTCGCGCACATCCAGCGAGATTCCACTAGAGCAACGCTTTTAGAGTATCGCTGCGTACTCTAGCCAATTTTACATGAAGGAAAAGAGGAGTGGAAGGGGCCTGAACTAACTAGGATGGCAAATAGGCTAGAAAAAAGGGGCCTAATCCAACTTTCGAGTCATATTTATAAACTGTAAAGCCTTCTATTAATGTCCAATATACTCCAATATTGTGGTCATTTTATTACAGGAAGCGTCCTTTGTGAAAATCTTAGTATAGTGAAAGAGTGAGAAAACCATTTGCATGGTCAGTTGACATTCAGCAACTTCAGAACTCTCCTTGCTCTGCGTATATGCAGTCAGATACCCACCTCTTTTCGGTTGGAATACACAGGGATTCCTGACAACAGACTTTTTGACAATGTCTCCAAAGAAATTATCACAATAATTTCAGTGTTGGTGAGCACTAGTATAAGGTTTTTCACTTTAAAGTCACATATAGATTATTGTCACATATACCAAGATTTGAGTTATGTCTTTTGTTTCCGGGTAAGGCCGCTATCTTTTGTTTTATAAATTATAATAGGTAAAGTTTGAGGCCAAAGAATTTTTTTCGGCTAGATAACTAGCTTACAGAACGGTGAGTCGGAGAAATAAAATAGCTTCTTCCATGCAAAACTCAACCTACGCCAAAACAAATTTCGATATGCAACTCCAACGTAATTACATACCCAAGCTAGTGTGAACGCGACCTAAAGTTAAGCATGTTTTCTACTTGTATACAATATTGCAAAATGCCATGTCTTCTTTAATCATTTTCTATAAATTGGCCCAGCAACATATATTTACCTTAACACAATATATCCAGCGCAAAAACAATACTTCACTGTAGTACAGCAAGATTAGGTTGGTCAACTGTGGACGTCTCGGCAAACGTTGTCGACTCGCAATTTGCAGGGCCATGATCTCCATTGAAATCTCCATTAATTTTCGATAGTATTTTTCGTCAAGGGTATGGCTTTCAATCTTTAAAATCTTGTCTTACACGCTGCTGTCTTCTAAAATTCACCTCGGGTAATCTGTTACATACATGTATTTTCAAGGGCATACATGGGTGATCACAGAAGTCATCAAATACAGAATAAAAAACAACTCATCATGATACTACCTTCCGTTCTCTTTCGAAATGTTCTGACAAAATTCATTTTACATACTTTTCTGCGATAATTCCATGAAAAACATTTCGAGTAATACCTATAAACGATAACCTACTGTCTACTACATTGTAGTTTCTGTGTTCAATGAGGCCCATCAAAACATACATAAGATAACCATCAAATCTTGTTTTCCAGTCATATGTAATGCAATGCATTCTAAAAATATTGAAGATGTGGTTCCCCGAGTTCAAGTTTCCGAACTTTTCTGTGCCAATTTATTTACTATGACTTTTTAAAGTTTCCTTGTCATGCTCTACATAGATCAGATACTTGCTATCCCTTCTGTAAGTAGTCTTTCTGTTATGCACGAAAACAGTGTTACCAACCTGGTCAAGAAGTCACCGGGCACCTTGGGGTATCGGCTGTGTTTGAAAACTCCGCTTTGTGTGCAGTTTCGGAGATGAATGTGTTTCTTGTGTCTGTGAAGGCTCCCAATGACAAAGTCAGGTAGCCACGCGCGTGCGTTTATCAGTAATATTCCATCGCCGCAGGCAACAGGAAACAAAAAATAGGAGACATGTCCCCAAGATAGAGTAGTGGGGTTGTTTTGTCCAGTTATTTGCACCGTTCTTGTTTTAGACAACTCTCATACTATTAGTGCGTGGTGTATGAACATAATCTGAATGCATACTTTACGTAATTTGCTGCAACACTAGAGGTCATAGTACAAGTACTACAATCCATCTTCACATAACCACAATATCACCTAAATCAACACTCTGTTAACAACACAACATTGCATCAATATAAATTATAATATCTTTATCGTATACTTTATCACACGTAAATAACCTCCCGGACGAGCAAGCACAGTCTGACTGAAAATGCACCGAAAATCTAACCGGAATGTAGCATTTTCTATGCCTTGACCTTGCATTTTCAGACACTCTACAAATATGTTATTCATCATCAAATATGCTATCAACCTTCATTATCTGGTTCCCTATGTTCTTTCCAGTTGTACTGGAGTTTTTTTGGAGAAAGCGTACAGCATTATGATACAAAATGTATTTTCCAGCAGTGCAGAGTGTCTGATCAAAGAAGAGTTTTTATTGATAATTGATGATTAGTCACGGAACGATATGATGATGATGATTGACAATATTCTCATTCTTATAAATCTTTATAAATATGTGTAAAGGTCACAACTATTATGTACTCTGTTAACATGCATTGACATAATACCGGCCGCAAGACTTATACCGGCCGATAAAAAATAATGGAATTTAAAGAGATCTACACATGCAACAATAGTTATTTCTGAGGTATGCACACTTCAGACATCTAGGTGTCCAATACATCATTTACAAAGCATCAATAACAATGCATTCGAAGACAACAAGGCCAAAAGTTTTCAGTTCATTTTCGGGGCAGGCGAGCTCGTCGTGGGACAAACACACTGTCGCGTTCATCGCCAGATTTGTAGATAACAATCACATGTGCTCACGGCACAAGACGAGCATGATTCAACAGCAATCTTGAATTTCTTTTGGTGACCTACAACTCGTGTAAAAGTGTGAAGAACCGTTGCATTATCGCCCAGATCTACGGCTGAATGGGTCAAATTGAACGTACGCCGCCATTTTCCCGCCATTTTTAAGCTACGCCAGCAGTAAAGTTTTACGTCATAGCGGTTGTGACGGACCACAATTAAATGAAAATTCTTGTCAGTATACGCATATTTTCTCATGACTTTTTGTATGTTCATGCAGGTTTTTGTTTTGTGCAACTACTAATAGGAAAGGAAGAAACAACAGAGGATGTATAAAGGTACATAGCGGCAGTTAATTGTGCCGTGTTTCGTTCGGCCGGTATTATTGCACCCCCTTCCAACCACGCGCCCGTTCTCCGTGCAATTCCGCGGTGTGTTCCAATTACGATATTATGTTTTAAGCAGGACAAGAGAGACAAAATAATATACACAGAAGAAGTGGCAAAGGTAAGCTGTAACAGCAACATGTAACTGGAGAAAATGATGCGTCGATCATTTGCCAAATTAGCATTGCTTGAGAAATTGCCGTAAACCGGCCGGTATTATGCCAATGGATGTTAGTTCAAACTGACAAGATGGGAGCCACGAACTCTGTCTACTACGTCACTTGATTGACGGGTCCCAAGCAGTTCCCGTAAAACGTCCTGTCGTAAACGCACCTTGTCAAGACCAGGGCCCAGGCAGAAGCCATTTCTTACTACCCTACACAACAAAATTTGCACGCTACAAATACGTATAGTGACTTCGGATATGATGATGTTGCGATCTCTCTGGTGATAGCATGGTAAGATTTATAGTAGATACTTTTTACCTAGTATATTGGTCTTTGGTAATACAATAATCACAAAAACAATGGCATGGTAGGGCCCCTTCCACAACTCGATGTATAGTTACCAACATGTAACATGTAAAAATTTTGATGTTCAATCGATATAGAGTAAGACAGTTGTAAACATTTTGGGGAAAAAAAGAGGAACTTAGTTCAGCGTTTGGTGATCTTTTCCTCATGCCTGCGGCTATGTGCTGGGTCATTAATACGGCTCACTGACTCTGTATGAACAACTCGTGGTTGACATTTGGAATAATAAGCCAAACAATTATCTACCTGTGTTTGTAAAATTTACCTCTACTCTGTACTTCTGGGAAAATATGATCATGAGAAGCTTATAGCCTTATTCAGGCTGGTAGATGTTCGTGTTGGTTGCAGAAGTCTTTGTATAGTCACGTATACAAATATATTCTAAAGCTGCATATCAGGGCAGAATATCTTGATCATATCAGCTGATGTGTCGGTATGTTTTTCATACCAATTTTATTCTTGTAATGAACTGAACTGTGAGGAGTGCAGCAAGCAGTTCAGTCATCTGGGTGATCTGAAGGTATGTAAACAAGAGACTTCGAGGGTGTCAACTTATCTCACCACTCTCTACTATCCTGCAAGAAGGTCTATCGTACTAAAAAGACAAAAAAAGTTGCAACACGTTTTTGAGTGCTCTCAATAATAACTTGGTTTTAGTTTATAGTGTCAATAGACCAAACAGCTTTAAACACGACGAATTAGGAATTATTGATGATTATGCAAACGTTAAAATGCTCTTTCAAATGCGTAAAACGCACTGTGTATTCAACGTATATGCATTTTGGGTTTGATTGTGTGCTGAGTGAAATATTAGTGCATATTTCCTTCATGCTGGGTTCCCCCTTCTGTCATAGGGAAATAACATTTGTAAACTATCAAGACTTTGGACGCAAGCAGACATTTTTCCTTCTATGTCAATTTCTATTCCAATTTCCTTTCTAGAAGAGGAGCTGCATTCAGCGGCTTCATTAACTTTTTTCAATCAAGAATTGAACCTATTATGAAAATGTATAGCCAAGGAATGCATGTCTCTGCTAGATTTTATCTGTGTTGGTTCATGTTATATTTGAAGAATGAGTATTGCGATTACTGGGAAATTTATTTCACTATCCACACTTACGTATATATACGCTGCAAACAGCTTAGTCTAACAAATGAGAGACCCTTGGCTATCCAGTTTTGCTCTCTATGCTGTCTTCTGAAACTAAAATGGGGTCAAAGTTACTGTCTGGACATTCTTATAATTTGATTAAAACACAGGTAACAACTGACTTCAAAATTATTGACAAAGTATTGTACATAAATAAATAATTCATGGTCGTGTCTCTCTTCTACAGATCTGTCGTTTACAATATTCATTTGATTAATAGATGGAAATCGAAAAACACTTGATGCAGTGGCCAAATTTGCATTTGTCCTCGTTTTGATGTTTATGATAACAAGTAAACAACACAAACAACAATTCATCGTTGACAGTACTTCAAGAGAGGGACGATGCTGCTGCCGAAGGTTCTCGCAGTTGTGGTGCTGAGCCTTGCTGTCCAGGGAACAGCCGGCCAGTTCTGCAGTCTCCGGGGCTGCTGCTCTGGAGAGGACGACTCCTGCAGTACTCCTGACGGGAACGGCGACGTCTGCTACTGCGACCACTTCTGTGTTCTTACCGGTGACTGCTGCCCGGACTATGCCGCCATCTGCGGTAAGAACGACACTTGTATATGTTGGCATAGAACTGTAACAGAAACAGTAGCAACTGTTAGCACAGTTTTTTCTATACCAAAAAAGACCGTCTGTATACTCAGTTCCTTCACAGTATCCAGTTTCACATCTTAAGTACACGCCCACTCATATCTTTGTTCCATTTGTAACTTTTTTGGAATTCTTAACATTCCACATAATATAGAATTGTTGGATTCTTTATGATACCATCATAAAAGACCATGTGGAAAAAGTCCAGCACAGCAGGAAATATTCCATTCATTCATTCATCAAATTTTGCACGCCAATAATCTGCAAATGGAAACACTATGTCTTGAATCGCGTTAATCTCGGCCTAATCATATCTATATGGTGTTCTTTTCTCAGATGAGGACGAGTGTGCCACAGAACCATCTGTCTGTCACGTGAACGCCACGTGCCACAACACAGTAAGGTCGTATGAGTGCGCCTGCAAGGAAGGATTTGTAGGAAATGGTGCACATTGTGTTGGTGAGCAGAACTTCACTCAGGATTTGTACATGAAAGATTATTAGACAAATTAAAATGCTCTTTCTATACTTTACTATCGATGTTCAATACACTAAAATGCAAACAAAGATACTGCATCCTCTTTTAGAGAGCAAATTCTTAAGCTGCTACAGATAGCCTTATCACAAATCGAACTAGAAACCAGCACAGACCTATATTCATGTAGCAAAGTGGCAAAGATTTCCTGGATCTCTATATCAACTAGTAAAAGTGACTTTGCATTTGTTGGTAAGACAACTGTACTACTTACATATGCCTCACTTGGCATCAGATCTAACATGATTATGTTTCATAATAATGTCAAAAAGCAGCATGTTATTGTAACCTCTACTTTTGTCAGACGAAACCTTGGGACCCTGCGCGACCCACACGTCAATCAACGATCCTCGGCGAAGCTCTGCCTTTGTTCCCGGCCCGAATGACGCACTCATCTGTGATAACGTGCTGCCCGCAGGCTGGTACCGGTTTGGTACTGGCACGGGAGGGAAGATGCCGGAGACATGTGTGGAACAGTTTCACTGTGGCACTCAGGTGAGTGATGCATTCTTTTTTTTCGTTTTTAGAAACAAACATCAGTAGATGGAGTTTTGTGAAGTTCTGCGCAGTTAACAAGTGAAGTACTTCTTCAATCATGTCAAATTACATCCATAATCTCATTTCATTACGAACTGTAAACAGTACAATAACTTGTTTTTATTTGGACGGTATTTGATGCAGTCTATCCTTTACATCATCTAACCATCAATTTGTAGGTGATGACTGATAGAAAATACGGGTCATGGAAATGGTTCTTAAAGTATTCATTGGAGATATACTGAGAGAGAGATACTATCAATACTTTTAGAAATAATGTGATACTCGTACACATAGTTGTTCCATCACTGGGATTGGTTTATCAATGCCGACAGGTTCCGGTCTGGTTGAACGGAGCTCACCCTACAGACTACCAGGCGGTGGATCGTGAAGGCTGCATGAACTACGGAGTTCCTGATGACTGCTGCACCCTGACAGTCCAGATCCAGGTGCAGAGGTGCCCGGCATCCAACGGGAATCCAGACTTCTTCGTCTACAACTTGCAGCCGACGTTTGCCTGCTCTATCGGTTATTGTGCAGGTGTGTTTTTCTGATCATCTGGTTTACATTTTCTTCATGAAGATTTGACGAAATTCTGCTATCAAACACTTGGTAGTGCAACTAGTATGGAATAAAGAGTGAAAGTTCTATTCCTTTTAGACGGCCATCCTTGCCTCACGGTGATACTTAGCTGTATTATCTCAAGTCATGTATTCCATATATACCTGGCACGCCTTATCAATCAGTATGGTCAATGACTTGTTTTTTTTTTGTAAATATGTGTACAAGATACATATCGATTTCAGAGAATATGTGTCTCACGGTTTTTAAACATTTAGGCTATGTCACTTATACTTGCTGACAATTTGAAATGTTCTTAATATGAGTGTAAATTGGTTTTAATTCAGTGGCAACACTGCGACCTCCAATAAAGTTATCTTGTATCTTGCATGTGCATTTGAGTCATTACGAAATTATTACATCTTATTACATTTACATCAGATCCAACTCCCGTGGACAACACTACCACGGTGCTGCCTACCCGGCCGATACCACAGCGAACAGTGGGTAGCAGCAGGAGTGTCACAAGGATCGCGATGACAGACAGCGCGACCGTGAGCCAGAGGACGGCAGTAATGGCGTCCAGAACCTTGGCTACACCTACTGACTCGAGTGGAACTCCCATCAACCGCCTCAACACAGCGAAAAGGACCTCCATGAAACCTGAAGAGAATAGTAGGACAGCTGGTGAAAGCACGACACCTATGGGCCGGAGGACAAGGACAGTTGCAACAGATGAGCAACAATCAACCGCATCAACAAGCAGGAGGACTACAACAGGAGCTGTCATAACTGAGATGGCAGGTAAGGTTCCATTTCTCAGCATATCATTTACTGTACAAATGACTGTGTCAAGTTACCATTGTATTACAATTCACATGACATCAGTTGCTTTGAGTAAGTAGTTTAACTATAGCATGTATCCAAACTTGAGTTTTCGAAAAAGGAGAACAACAAATGACCTCTCACAAATCTCCAGGAACTACTGAACATCCTTTCAGTAGCCTTTGCGATTCTCTCTGATTTTTCATTTTCTTCGTCAGGACTTGACGTGATTTTGAAATCGCACACTTGGTAATATGCAAGTAGTTGCTGTATCCAATACCAGATACATTTAGATAGCTGCTACTGGGACTTGAAGTTTCAGAGAAAGGAAAAAAGAACATTGGTTGCTCACAAAAACATCAATTGAAGTTAGTAAACAGTTAATATCACGTGATTTACGTTTGGGAGATAATATGGCTTAGGACATAGATCTCAACGGTGAACACCATCTCATTAAGATTCTAATCGGATTGGTAGATACCCAATCTTAACCTAATCCAATTTATCTGCAGAAATAAAAAAAAAACACATTTATCTCCATGCTGCTATGTGAATACAAAAACATAGTCTGATACGATAGGGAACAGCCTGGGGCAGTGTTACCAGACAGTGAATGATTGTGGCGCGTTTGATAATAACAGTTCTATCGGTAAATGTCAAGAGTTTGTGTTCTTTTGTTCACCAAAAAGACCTGGTGTGCCAATTTTGCCCAATTAGGAGCCGCTGGAAGAGGTGTTACTACATAGTTGAATGGTTTTCAATACGTTGAGAGCAGCACGCATTGTCGCGTGAAATTTGAACGACACCTCGCATTACTTCCTGCAGGTGCAAACTTCTTAGTTCAGTACGGATACCTTGCTTACCTACCGTCCATTGACCCTTGGTCGTTGGGAGGGGGGCGATGGACATGTATATAGAGACCTTTACTCAAGCAACAGGAGCACGAATATCATTCATAAAACATAAAAATGGAAAGCAGCGTATTTTTATATCAAGCCTAATACTCTAGAGGATTGACAGATATCAGTAAACGGCTTTTGTCGTTACCAATTACTTCTTAAATTTAGATGTATCAAAATCCTTCTATTTTCTATCCAAACACCTCTTTTGCACAAACCAGAACTGCCTGGACGTGCATATTGCTGTTTTAACAAACTAAAACTGAAGTAGAGTTGAAGTAACAAAGAGTACTGTCATATAGAAGATGATGTATGTGTTTAATCTAGTCCCTCCCATTTCATTTTTACTTACTGTAGTTGCAACGCCAGGCAAAGGAGTCATCATTGGTGCCACATGTGCTGGACTGATCTTTGTCCTGGTGACATCTATCATCATCTGTGTGCTGTGTAGGAAGAGGTATCATGATTAGATTTAGCCTCCAAACTATCAAATGCGTTATTGCACTAAGACTACAAACCTCAGTTATGGCAAGTTGCCATAACTGAGGTTTGTAGTCTTAGTGCAATAACGCATTGCATGCAAAAACACAATAGTTTATTGTCATCCAGCCATATTTGACCATTTTGTAATAAGCCATCTCACAGAGATCAGAACGTCAAAGGTATATAGGCCCAGAAAAAGAAAAAAAGCCCGTCCGGACATTTTCATGCAAATCGGGCAATGGTCGAGACAAGGACTGTCTTCTTCTACGGGGCCTTTACCTTTGACATATCACCTAGAATTCCAGTCGCCGCACATAACATGCGTTCTGATCTCTGTGAGAGGGCTTATTAATAACTCTCACTGGATGAAAATTGGTCAAAGACAAAGACACAAATAGGTTATCTGATTGCTACATTTGTAATGTGCTGCTGTTTCTTTGATTTGCCTGTAATTATTAAACGCTACATGCGAGGCATGCACCAACACATGTGCAGTAAGGATACGTATTTTCTACTAGGAAACCGTTGCAGATTACAGAAGTGACTCCTATTGGCGATGGCGCTGTAGCTATGGGAAACCTGAAGAAGACTGATGGAGACGTATATGACGTTATGGCAGACGCCAAGAGGTACAGGCTACATTTTCTTATCTCCAAATAAAGTGTTCCCTTTACATATCTTCACATTACAAAAGCCATACTGTGCAATCAATGAATCCAAAACGACTTTTTAACTTCGTTTAATGTGATTCGATTCCCAGACCGGAAGACCCTCATCATGAATACGCAGCGCTGTCCTCATTTTCAAGTCCACTGAAACTCGCAGGCAGTGTTGGTGGATTGAAAGACCAACAGGGCGTCAGTAAGCCATCAGCAGCCTCTACACTGACAGACGACCACACATACCAGAGCCTCGGTCCTACTGACCCTGAGAACAACCATGAATATCAAAGCCTTACTCCACTCGGACGTGACTATGAAAACCTAGGGTTTGTGTCTGAATAGTAAAACTTATTTCTGGTGACATTATGTAAATGCTTTATGGATTATGCATGGTGCGAAATATAGATAACAAAGTCGTCCATGGTTATTTTTTACTTTAGTCAATATGCTTCCCGACTATATAATAATTGGTGAATACAAGAACATGTCTATGCAATGTGTCGTTGACAACTGTAAAAGATTGCATTTCTAGATTCTGAGTAAGACAATATTTAAACCTAGCCAAGATTACTAAACTTAGGGTATCAAGTTCAATTATTATTTTCTTTGATAGCATTGCTGATTCTTAGTACAAAGAGAGCTTTCATATATCATTCATTGGTGTAATTAATAGGTGGTAGCTATTAACTTGTTTTAATAAGAGGGTTATAACACAACTTTGAAAACAATAACAAACTTGATTGATCTATGAATGATTATAATAAACGGACTATCTGGATATCAATATTGCTGTTCCTTTTTTATTCGCTCATAGACAATCATGTGACTAAATCAAGTCCAAGGTGCAATTTTGAAGTTTTATGAGTACCAAATAAGCCAGATATATGTTACTTTTGACTCTATGAATATTCATGACATTCATCTCACCAGTGCCGTAGCCTCACCGACCGTAGGGGCATTAATTCTGACATTCAGTCTGGCATCAATGTTCACAGTTCATTAATGCTCAGTGCTGCCACACCTAGGTAGACCTGGGAAAGCAATAGATATCACATGCCGTATTCGGGACCCAAGTTGGGTAGATTGCTAGGATAGGTGGGTATACGTATTACACTGACCACAGATCAACAATATCTAACATACAAGAGTAAAACTTCAATAAAAGACTCCGTCTAGTCTGCTAACAAAGCATATCTTTTTTAGTAGCCTATCCATATGCTTGGAAATGTAGGATATGATAATATGATACCAAAACAAACCAGATAGAGTTATTTCAAGTATCATGTACAGCGTAGCTGTTTTGGCTGGAACAAATTTTGATCCATTGACATGAAATTAACAATTTTCGTAAATTCGTGTCAATTTTCTCCGTTCTTGTTCTGTAATATCTAGTATTTTTTTTCATTTCTTCTATTCAATTCAGAGTAATCACTGAACTTGAAGAATACAAGTGGTAGATAACAATCCTAACCTATCCAATTCAATTTATAGCCAACGAGTTTTTCTACAAATTTCTTCCACGACCATTTGAATGTGGCTTATCGAGAGATCGTAGAAGCTGTTTTATTTCTATTAAAGTCTATAAAATCTCTACATGTTGGGCATCCTGACATAGTCTAGTCATGAAGAGGTCAAGGGGCAATGCTGTGCTGTTTACATCTTTCTACGAAGATAGACATACATCTGCGTATTACTGTCAGCTTCTTTAAGGTGCCTTCCCAGGCCACAATATTTTCTGAACATCTTAAATGATAAATACTGTTTCTGCCTAATGCTCTCATCGATATCCTGTCGCAATATGCCGTGGAAAGCTTTTTTTATTCAAATGTGGATGATGACTCAGCGCGGTGAATACTGTGTACTTCTCTATTTCCTCATGCCCAATACCACATCATCTTATTGTTCGTACAGAAGGTTCGACCTTAATTAAGGGTGATGCAATCGCTCTCTTATTCAACCAAATCGCAAACTTGGAAACGTTACTGGTAAATCTGCAATTTTTCGCTCACTCAGAATTCCATTCTTCCAGTACTGCACGAAACGTAATTTTCCTGTTGAAACAACTTGCTTTGAACTCTATGAACGTTCGAGCCACTTTTCGACACTATTTGTAACTTCAAATTCGCGATAGTATAGACACACACATATAGATCTGTTAATAGTAAACTTAAAAAGTTTCGTTTAATGCCAGAATAAATGACTAGACGCTGTAAATAGGATAATAAACGGGGATTTCAAACTTTAGAGGATAAACTTTGGTGTTGCATGATCTACAGTTCCGTAAGAAATCACAGCTCTCTCACATTCATTCCGATCAATGTGTTCACCATGTGGATCACTATCTGGATATCGATATGGCTGTTCCTTTTCTATTCGCTCATAGATAATCATGTTTAAGATGTGACTAAATCAAGTCCAAGGTGCAATTTTGAGTTTTTGAGTTTTGTGAGTACCTGTAACTTAAAAAAGCCAGATATGTGTCACTCTTTTGACCCTATGAATATTCATGAAATTCACCACACCAGTGCCGTAGCCTCGCCGACCGTAGGGGCATTAATTCTAACATTCAGTTTGTCATCAATGTTCACAGTTCATTAATGCTCAGTGCTGCCACACCTAGTCAAGGTAGACCTGGGAAAGCAATAAATATCATATGTCCTATTCGGGGCCCAAGTTGGGTAGATTGCTAGGATAGGTGATTAAGCGCTGACAACAGATATCTTTCATCAACAAAACATCAACAATACCTAACATACAAGAGTAAAACTTCAACAAAAGACTCAGTCTGCTAACAAAGTATATCGTTTTTAGTACTCTATGCATGTGTGTAGAAATTTTGGATAATATAATATCAAAACAAACCAGGCATGCAGAGCTATGTCAAGTATCATGTACAATCACGTACGGCGTGGCTGTTCTGACTGGAACAAATTTGGATCCATTGATCTTTGAATTAACAATTTCGTAAATTCGCGTCAATTTTCCCCGTTCCTGTCACAATATCTAGTAATTCAGCGTAATCACTGAACTTGAAGAATACAAGTGGTTGACAACAATCCTAACCTATTCAATTCACTATATAGCCAATTAGTTTTTCTACAAATTTCTTCCGAGACCATTTAAATGTGGCTTATCGAGAGCACGTAGACGGTGTTTTATTTCTATAAAATTGCGAAATGATAACATTTCTACATGTCGGGCATCCTGGCAGTCATAAAGAGGTCAAAGGACAAAGGTCAATGCTGTGTTGTTTACATCTTTCTATTAACCCTCAAACACCCGAGTGGGGTCCATTTGGACCCCAGGCGTACATTTTGAAGTGCCATTTGAACATTTTTGATCTCGAGAAAAAATCTTTCCGTGACTTTGTCAGTCAATATGTTTTATACCTTCTCCCAAGTTTTCGCAAAGATTGGTACAATAATGTGGAAATTATAAAGAAAGTTTGTGTTCAGTCCCTCTGGGGTCCAAACGGACCCCAGCAAAAATGTGGAGTTTTTAAAACAAACTTTGGATGCTAACTCCTTAACCACTTAAAGTATGACTACTAAACTTTCAGACGATGATAAGAATGTAAATCTAAATCCTCACAAAAATTTCTGTGTCATCAACATGTTATGTGACGACATTATGACGTCATTTACCTAATCACGGCAGCCATCTTGGATTGTGACCAATGACGTCATGAAATTAGCATAAATTATAAATTTTAAGTCATGAAAATTACATTGAATTTCATAGAATTTAATTGTTATCAGAAAACAGGTGTAGTTTACCAAGAAAACCTTGTTTAAATTGAAATTGTCAAATTTTGGCAAAAATATGCCTGTTAGAATATGGTTGCCATGGCAACCCCCAAAAATCATAAACTTAGTTTATTGACCCAAAACTTTTGCGAACAATATTTTGTGATAAATTACCAAGTTTCATAGCTTTAGCTCTAGCCATTCATGAGTTATGCGACATAAATGTTGCTGAGGGCCTCAAAATTCCCCTATCTGGTCGGAATAGGTTTAGTGCAAAACGTGGTCCTTCTGAACTTTGCATAAATTATGATAATGAGTTGGAATTAGCAACACCTTTACATCTCAAAATCTTCCTCTTACATTGACGAAGCAATGTATATACAATGATAGCCGATAAGAAATGGTACTGAGATTTTATGAACAAAACATTTTGGGGTCCGTTTGGACCCCACTCGGTCATTTTAGTCGCAAAAAAAGGTCGGGTGCTTGAGGGTTAAGATAGACATACATCTGCGTATCACTGTCAGCTTCCTTGGCCACCATATATTCTAGATATCTTACGTAAATGCTAAATACTGTTTCTGCCTAATGCCTCCATCCTATCGCAAAGGCCGTTGAAAGCCGTCTTTAATCAAATATGGATGATGACTCAACACTGTGAGTGCTGTGTACTTCTCTATTTCCTCATGCCCGAGGCCACATCATCTTATTGTTCGTACAGAAGGTTGGGCCTGAATTAAGGGTGATGCAATCGCTCTCTTGTTCAACCAAATCGCTTGGAAACGTTACATCTCTTATTTTTCACTCACTCAGAATTCCATTTTTCCAGTCTTTAAAGAAACGTAATTTTGCTGTTGAAACAACTTGCTTGGCACTTAAACGGGTACCTCATTGGGCCACGCCTGTTTGCGATTATCCTACTGAAATTGCCTCGTTCGATTTTTCAAAAGTTCGCAATTCAAGAAATGACGCAAATGGACGCAAATTGTCGCAATTCATATATATTTTTAATGTCTTACCTATGTTGTGCCAAGTATCATCATTTTATCACCGCAAATCTTTTTGGGTGCCTTTTTTCATCATTGTTCATTGTTTTTAATCTAGTGGAAACACTGATTTCCAATAACCTGCTGATCGCAAAGTCGGCGCACTTTTGGGGCGCAATCTGGCGTTTTAGTGAGAACCCACCCATAGTGAGAATGACCCAGTCCAACAGGTTAGAACTGGCCCAGTGAGCAGTGTCGCCGCAAAGTGTCAAAGTGTCGCAAAACTTTGTGTCGATATTACGGTGATTTGCATATCAACTAGCATACATGCCTCTGTTTGTCAAATCTCTCTCATTCTCCCGCGACGCCCCTGAACAAGTTGTTTCCTGACATTTTGCAGGTGAGAAGTTTTCTTTTTGTATTTGCTAAGCAACCAGAACCCGTTTGTTCCATCGCTTTGCAATGTGGCGTCGATGTGTTAGATATTCAGTTTTCCTAGTAAATCAAGACAGTTTGAATATTCTATCTCGGTGAATATATCAGCCGAAGCTTTGACAATTTCTATACATTTGATGTGACGAAGAGATACGTATATACAAATCATCACAAGATTAATTGAAAATGCGACTTTTTGTGAAAAACGCACGCGCATACACGTGCCAAGTATGTAGCCCATGGAAAAAAAACCGTAATAGTTCCTCTTTCAAAATTGAGACTTTATCTGTAACTTTTCTCCACCTGTCCGACGCAACGCGAGCATTTCTATCACTGTTCGCGGTAAAGAACGGTGTTGGTGTGGATTGTGTGCTATTTTCAGCCGGTTGAATGTTTCCCCTTTTGGAGCTTTAGCTGAAGAACATAGATCAGAAAACTTTGTGCAACAACCAAACAGCGTAGTCTATAGTCAAATCAAGGTAGAATCCATAGGTTATTTATCTCATCTTAGTTCAACCAACTGTGTTTCTAGGTTATGCCAAACCTTTCCAAAATTTGAAAGAACTTCGATCCTCCACTCACAATTTATTACGTTGGTTTGACGCCAGGCACTGCTAAAAGTTATCAGCTTTCGTGCTATTTAGACAAATGGGCTGAATAGACAAATGGGCTGAATAAAAACTCTATGAACGTTCAAGCCACTCTTTGACACTATTTTTTACTTCAAATTCGCGATTAATTTCTAGCATAGTACAGTATAGTAAAATATAGACTTACACATATAAATCTGTTGATAGTAAACGTAACAAGTTTCGTTTAATGCCAAAATAAATGACTAGACGCTGTACAGAGGATACTTTTGGGAATGGCTCAAAACGTTCCCCCTACATTTGTCCATTTCCTCATACCCGAGGCATCTCATGGTATTGTGAGTGCTCTACTGTGTAACTTATCTAAAGTCAAAGCATGTGAGCCCCATAATGAGCCTCATTATCTGGGATGTTAGTGACGACACTAGGACAACGGGATTTCTTATTATAGAGGAAAAGCTTTAGTATTGCAAGATCTACAGTTCCGTAAGAAATCACAGCTCTCTCATATTTATTCCGATCAATGTGTTCACCATGTAGATAGTATCGGAACATATAAGTTTGTTTATGGTTACGTTTACATGCTTTTAACATTTAACGGTTGAAAAATATCTGTGTACTGTACAGAGGGGGTTCATATACATGTTGTACTATTAGCGTTGGCAACAATGTGGCATTGTAAGTGCACATTTCTCTATTTGCTTATGGCGAAGATGTGGTATTGTGGCTTGGAGCTGTAGCTGGGAACTTAATCCTGGCCTGTGCATGTGAGTCCAGCCCGATGCTTTTCTTGGTAAAGACACCAATTGCGAATGATATTCTTTGTAAGGACAAAAAAAAGCTGATATTACATAAGCTACAGGTTTCGACTCGAAAAATAACTTAACTTTAAACACACTTCTGACATTACTGTCACTTTGATCAGTATTTTATTAGCGCCATTGCTCCGTGGCCGGCGCGTGCAAGTTCTTTCCTTTCGTCTTGCACTGGAGAAAGTTATTTTTGACTTGACTTTTACTTGACTTTATTCAGATCCACTTTTAGCTATTACAACATTATGTTGCCAGCTATTCTTCCAGTGGTCTACATAAAATACACGCACAACATTACATTACATTACATACATACAAAACATAATATGTACATTGCAAACTATACAACTGTTTTGTACCACTTGGAGACGTTTGATGTTCTTGGCTGTTGTGTTTCCCCACACTGGAGAACAATAATCCAAGTGAGAGAGTACCAGGGTTTGTGCCAGGTCCTTTCTTATCCTAGGAGGTAGTTTGTTTCTTATCCTGTTCAGTTGACACATGCTGAAGTTACACTTCTTCACTATGTTAGTGATGTGAACGTCCCAAGTCAGGTACTGATCCACATGCACTCCTAGTAGCTTTGCGGCTGGGACCTGCTCTAACTGTTGTCCCCTGAGCTCTAGTTGTAGTGGTGGAGCCTTCCCTGCTCGCTTGGCTGCCACACTGGGACGCCACACTGTAAGGTTCGCACTTTGCTGTGGGAGCCAGTGGCGGCGGCACAGTGGGGGCAGTCGCCCCCACAAAAAATATGTTGTGGGGGCATGGCCCCCACAAAAAACCAAGCTGAAACTCATGTGTATTTTTTCACCAATAGAAATTTTATAAACCTAGCTAGTCCAC
Source organism: Branchiostoma floridae x Branchiostoma belcheri (assembly GCA_019207045.1). Lineage (NCBI taxonomy): Eukaryota > Metazoa > Chordata > Leptocardii > Amphioxiformes > Branchiostomatidae > Branchiostoma > Branchiostoma floridae x Branchiostoma belcheri. The sequence goes on along the minus strand of CM033025.1, from coordinate 25,193,646 downwards.
CAGCAAATGGTGAAAGGGTCCAGATTTTAAATTTTCCCAAACTTCCCTTGCGACGGCTCGCGCCTAAAGCGCTGGACATGGTGAAAATGTATTGGGGGAGCGTCGGCATTGACACGGACCAAGCACCACCCTTCCTTTTCTTTGTTCTATTCCTGGTAAAAGGCATATCCCTCTTACCATGTCTTTTACCTAGAATAGAACAAAGAACAGGAAGGGTGGTGCTTGGTCCGTGTCATCGTGTAGGCTTATGAGAATTAGTGAAAGGGTGCGTCGTCACGGTAGGCGGTCTGTGATGTCACGCAAATGTTGCTCCGACATGAACTCCACTCGGCAAAGCCAGGCAGAACACCGGACATGACAACATGCTCACAAATCTATCACCAATATTTTGCCCCCACAAAAGAAATTTGCTGCCGCCGCATTCATGTATACATGCCATGGCCGATTTGACTGTATGACTGTATCCAGCCGATGGTATCCTCAGAGAAACCGCACAATACAAGCTTGTCCAACAGAAGACCATGATCTACGAGATCGAAGGCTGCACTATAGTCAAGCAAAACAACATCAGTCATCATACCGTTGTCCATGTTGTGTAGCCATTCGTCAGTCATCTTAAGGAGCACTGTTTCGGTGGAGTGGAATCTCTTGTAGGCATGCTGTGCCTCCGACTGAAGACCAGACTGGGAAAGGAAGGATACTATCTGCTCACTTGCTAGTCTCTCACACACTTTTCCGCAAGCTGGAAGAAGACTTACTGGGCGTGAGTTTGCTCCTGACAGAGGTTTACTGGTATCTTTGGGGATAGGAACCACTTTAGCCTGTTTCCATCTGGAAGGGAACTTTGCTGTCAGGAATGACAAGTTAATGATGTACGCTAATGGTTCAGCTATACTTCCCGCACTGATCTTGAGCAGTTTGTTGTCAATGCCATCTTGGCCTGGTGCTTTACCATCAGGGAGTCGTGCCAAGACTTAATTATGTACATCTGTCCCAGCCACAGTTTTGAATGAGAAAGATCCCTGGTAGGTACTTGAAGCAAGTGCGTCGACATGGGTACGATCCATGGAAGATCGAAGTTCCGGCAACCTTATCTTGGTAGAAGTCAGCAAAGTATTCCGCTATGTCCTCGGGTTTACTCAGCAGTTTCCCATCTGCCTGAACACTGCCTGGACTAACGGTGTGTTTTCTCCCAAGCAGAGAGTTGATGGTGTTCCAAGCCTGCTTCGGGTTTCCTGAGCACGAGTCAAATTTCTCCCTGTAGAAGAAGGTTTTTGCCTTCCGGACTTCTGACACTACCCCAGGGTTCTCCCCAGAATTTTTTAGTATAGTGGAGGGGCTGGCAAAAATCACCCGCACCAACGTGCTGCGCTTTCATGAAAATGGGTTCATTTTGCAATGACAGAGGGTGTCAAATACTACAAGTATAATATATTGTTGTGATTCCTTTGTTGTGAAGTGGCAAAACGACTATTGTTTTGATCATTGCTCATTCACAAGTTTTTGCAGACAATGCTGACTGGAAAAGTGATGCCACTTGGCACAAAAATCTGTGAATTGTCATTAATTTTAGCGAAACTAACAAAGAAAATAGGGAAGAAACACACTAAATTTGATAAATAGTATAGTGGAGCTGGCTGAGAGTATAGTGGAGGGCCTCCCTTATTCCACCCTCTGGGGAGAACCCTGCTACCCTGTTACGAAGTTTCCGGTATACTGCAAAGTCAGACTCAAGTCCAGACAACTTGGCTTCTCTCTTGGCGTCATCCCGCAACGTCATAAGTTCCTGAATGTCCGAGGTTAACCAAGGAGCAGGAGTTGATCTGACAGTGAACTTTCTAATAGGAGCATGCTTGTCACAGATACCTTGCAGAATGTCCGTAAACATGTCTGTTGCCTGATCACTGTCGCTGAAGTTGTATACCAGGTGCCATGGTGAAGCTTGTATGTCAGACAGGAAAGCGTTCTCATCAAAGTTCTTGTATGTCCTTTTGTGCACAATCCTAGGTCCATTTGAATGAAGCTTTGCCTTTCTCGAAAACACAACAATATCATGGTCAGAGAAACCAACAGTCTCTACTCTTACTTTGCCACACTTTTCTGCCTGATTTGTAAAAATGAGATCAAGAAAATTTTCGTTTTCTTGTCGATTGTTTCTTTATTTGTCACTTTCCCGCGCCGCCCAAGTTGTTTCCTGACATTTTGAGAAGTTTATTTTGCCTTTGTAAAGCAACCAGCTTGGATTTAGCCGAGGTATTTAACAGTTATAAATGATACTTTTTTTTAAACGCGTGGGCTGAGCCAAGTACGTATTTAGCAATGGAAAGGTATTAGCATAGTTCTTCTTTCAAGATAGAGAATTGTCTGTAACTTTTCTCCCCTTGTTTACGATGACGAGAGATGGTGGAGTTGGGGATAATGTACTAGTATTTTCATTAGGTTGAGTGTCTCTACTTCTAGTGCTCTAGCTGAAGAGCATTGAACATAAACCTTTGTACAACAAGAACTCAACGTAGTCAAGGATATGTCAATTAGTTGCCTGTGCCATCAGTTTAACCAACTCGAAGTGGCGAAAGGGCAGTATCTGCGTGGCGGATAGCTAGGTTATATCAAACCAGTCTAAGACTGGTAAGGATTAATTTTTTTTATCTATGCTGTGTCCAACACCCCCTCATTAGCAGCTGTGCTGAACTTAATAACATTATTACAATACAGCACGCTGGCGATTAGCGGTGAGGTGGGCATTTACTCTTCGTTTGAAGTTCTGTTAGTCTCTAGTATCTACAATGTCCTGTGGGAGGCAGTTCCATTGCTTTACGGTAGCAGGAAGAAAAGTTCTTTTGTGACAGGAGGAGGTTGACTTGACAGGTTCTAGGGCTGCACTGTGTTGGGATGTCGACAGACGTGTTTCACGGCGTTGTACGTACGGCTCTACAGTACAGGTATAGCAGGTCGTTCAGTAGTGTTGGTGCGTCTCGGTGGTACATCCGGTGTAGAAGTGAGAGGGCTCCAGCATTTCTCCGCTGTTCTAAGGGCTGGATCTGGATACTGTTCAATGAGTCTTCTTTGTATGGCATCTAGCGAACTAAAGGATGTGGCGCATGCACCCATCCACACAGTAGAGGCGTACTAGTACTCCATTGAGGACCGAAGCATGCTTTGGTAAATAGTGGCTCTGCTTAGGACTTAGGTATGGGGATACTCTTCTTAACAGGCCAGGTCGTCTTCCAGCATCGGTTGACATTCTGTCTATGTGGTGCGACAAGGTCAGATTTCGTCTTATTGTAAGTCCTAGTAGGTCGACTTCTTAATTCCACTTCACTGAGGGCCGTATCCATAAAGGTGAGATCAGGCATAACATTCGAACCTCAATTCACCATCGGTTAAGAAAGGTTTGAAATCAGGTACTTCAAAGTTACATGTGCTTGAGTGCGATTAAGAACAATAGGTCGGGCAATGTTTATATATTTCTAAACCAAGGACAAACTCATGTCGATCTGTTAATAGATTTATCAGCGACTGGACACCACAGGCTATGAAAGATTGGATTTTACTGTTTTTGTTTGACGTTCGGTTGAACATACAGCTGATAATACTGGTATATCGGGGACTGGTGCTGGTTGACTTCGTCGCACCCCTTGAAAAAGACTGAAAGTTTTGGGAGATCGCAAATATTTGGATTATTGCTTGTATACGTGGTATCCGAGTTATACCACCCAGGCAGGGTTTTGACCCACAATTGGGGAATACGTTGGACAGATCTCACTAATAGTAAATGATGATAGGGAGCTTTGGCCAAGTTAGGAATAAAAGTCTAGTATACTTTAGGGGTTAACTGGCCTATGAGTAAACTCACCGGCCGGCGATGGATAGACTGCAAAAGACTGACTAAAATCCCATGGCAGCAAAATTCTTCTTTTTTCACATCTAGCTGACACATCTGCTGGGAGACTAACAATCATGACTCCTTTTTCATTTTTTTGAAAAAAAAACAAAACAACAGCCCACCCGTTGCATGCATATTTGTTCATTTTCCTGACCTTCTTAGACTTACCAAAGTAATCTCAGGGCAGCTACTGTCCCCCAAATCAGGTCTTATCATGTAATGCAGGAGGTTTCTCGACTTTCTTAATTAATTATGTAGATTAGCTACGGATTCACATGAGCGTAACTTGATTATATAAATCATCACTCAAACTTTCAATACACCAACTATTATGACATGAGTTATTCCCTTTCAAAGTCTAAAATTAGCCCCTACACGAAAGCCGCTAGGGGGTGGTGGTGGTGGGGGGGGGGGGGGGGGGTTTGGTGGTGGTGACCAAACTTTCACGACTTACTACTTGCCCTAAGACGTATCCACTGCTCAAAAATCATAAACTTGACACTTGAGGAATATTTTACCTCCAACTCTGAGCCTGTATATATTCCTCTCCCAGGCTCCCGGCATTTTTTTCTTTCCTGACATATTTTCCTTTCCCGTCGTATTCCCGGATAAAAATCACAACTTTCGCCAAGGCACTAGAGACGCCGGTGAAGGTGGCTACAGCAGTAATCTTTATTTGCTCTCTGCCACCAATGGGCCACAGCAATGTAACATAGATATACAATCAACAAAACAATGAAATCATAAATAACTAGACACAAGTTACAAATGAAATCAATAAAACAAAGGCCAATTGTACATCAGTTAAATGAAATGAAAATATGATCAATATAATGGCAGAACCAAAACCATAGTTAAATTAATTAAACTTCATGAACAAAAGAGAAATCATAAAACCTAACAAGGACATGAGCTTATGTGGGACAAATAACAATTTTTCAAATGAATAACTAAATCAGAAGAAACAAAAACCATGTAAGGGTTAGTCCTCACAATTAGTTATATCAAATTAAAATAATTGCACATCAACACAAAACAAATCATCAATTAAACATAAGGAGGACAAAAGTTCATGAACAAAGAGAAATCATAAAACTTAACAAGGACATGAGCTTATGTGGAACAAATAACAATTTTCAAATGAATAAATAAATCAGAAGAAACAAAAACCCTGTGAGGGTTAGTCCTCACAATTAGTTATATCAAATTAAAATAATTGCACATCAACACAAAATAAATCATCAATCAAACATATGGAGGACAAAGGTTATATAAAGCGGACAAGGACGACAGACAGAGTGGATGAACATTGATATGTTTGTTTCTTAAATTGAAGGCATTGTAAATAAACTTTCCTAACTGTCTTATTAATGTTGTAGTAGGGCCTGACATTAATTCCTTGAACTTGTGTGGGTCCGGTCGTGTGGCGTAGTATTTTGGCAGGTGTTGTGTTCTTAAACTGTGTAAAAATGGGCATTCCATTACAAAGTGATACTCGCTTTCAATGACACCTTCTAAACAGAGAGGACATAATCTATCTTGTCTGTCCACATTTGTATGTCTACCTGTTTCTATACTTAGCTCGTGTGATGCACATCTCAGCTGTGCTAGTGCTTTTCTGTGGTTAAAAACATTGATTACACTCAGATACTTTTCTGTCACAAATCTGTCCTTGATTATACAATATGTTTCTAGCCTATTAGTGTTTTCTATTTCATGGTTCCAAATTTGAGTTGCCTATAGTTTAGACCTTTTTTTAAAGACCTCAAAAAATACTTCTTTATTACTGACCCCTTGGCCATACCATACTTCTTGCAGACCATGGGAAAACAGCAGCTGCTTTACCTGGCTTAACCAGGACTTCCTGTCCACCTGGTCAAGCTCGTGTAGTAATTTGTAGCATTTCCTTGAATACCTGTTCTCATTCATCTCTAACACTTTTACCCAAAATTTGATTATTCTAATTTGTCTCTGTACATAAAGAGGATGTCTCCCTAATTCTCCTCTAACTGCTGTATTTGATGCATTATGTCTAACTCCTAGGTAATACTTACAAAATTTATTGTGTACTATTTCTAGTTGTTTACACGGATGGAACCCCCAAATTTCCCACCCGTACATCATAATAGGCAAAATCATAGTATCAAACAATTTAAAGACAAACTCTGGGGATAATACACCAAACTTGTGAATCCTCTTCTTGAGTATGAAAATTGCTTTAGATGCCTGAGATGCGAGAGTGTCCTGAGCCCTATACCAGTTTCCCCTAGAAGAGATGGTTATACCTAGGTACTTGTAAGTGCTTACAACTTCAACTTTCTTTCCACCATAAAACCATCTCTCCGACCGCCTTAACTTACCTCCATTTCGAAAAACTATCACTTTCGTCTTCACTAAATTTACTGTCATCTGCCATTTTTCACAATATTTGTTTAGTGCATTAAGGACCCTTTGCAGACCTACTATTGAGTCGGCACACAAGGCTAGATCATCCGCGAACATTAAGCTTAAAATTTCAACATCATCTACTTGTATACCTCTACAACCACTTTGTGTCAAATAATCATCTAAGTCACTTAAAAAGAAGGCAAATAAGAAGGGGGATAATATACAGCCCTGTCTTACCCCTCTATTACATGTAAATACCTCACTCATCTCACTTTTCAGTCTGACACAGGATTTTACTTCGGAATATAGTGATTGAACTAGTTTAACCATTTTACTACTTACTCCCCCATTTATTAATTTCATCCACAAATACCCTCTATTAACGCTATCGAAGGCCTTGGAAAAATCTACAAATGCGCAATAGAATAGTCCACCTGGTCTTGATAAATATTTATGCACCATAGCATTTAGACAGAACAAATTTTTCATTTCATGAAAAGCCCCTTATGCCTACTTCTCCGACCGATATAAGGACAGGGAGACAAGAATTCAACTGACGCACTTGGCATCTTTGGCGGAAAAACAGGTATATTGTCAAGATTGGCATACAGAATGGAAAAAACATAGAATCATTACATAAATATGTATCATTCTCAATATTTGGCAACACGCCAAATGGTTACCATGACAACGGTTCCATATATCTCGTGAAAAGGTTTTTCGTATAAAGGTCACATGCCAATCATACAAGTTTACGAACATTATAAGATTTCCAACATAATTTGAGTACTGGTTTACCACCACTTAAACGTTAAAAACGTTAAAAACAAGAAATGTTCAATAAACTGAAATGTGGCGAAGGTGAACAAACAAAACGTCTGAGCTAGTTTCTATACAACAGTCTGAAACGACTTTTTAGGTGCGATGCTGAAATATTGACGTAATGCAAATGTTGCCTAGGATCTGTAGAGTATTGTAGGGTACGTTTAGAGAAAAATACTGGCATATTATGAAAGTAACCTGAGCAGCATGGCTGTAACTTAGACTAACAGTGTCGATCGCTTTATTTATAAATCTAACTTCGTATCCTTGAGTATTGTAAACTATCTGTTTTTTCCCTATACAGCGTTAGCATAAAATTGTTTACCGTAAAGTGACATGGAGTGACACCTGGTAATACATTTCGCTACGGAGCAACGACAGAAAGAAAAGTTTCTATTGAGTTAGCATACATTTATGTGCTGTAGGGTAGTATGGAATTACGCAAGGTAATACATTCATAACTGGGAGACTACTCAGGGACTAAGAATCAACAAATCTACTTATTATAAGAGTATAGCTATGCTATCCAGTTTGGTTTAGAAAACAAACAAACCTGTACTAGTCAGCTGTTATTATCAGAACTAAGGTAACTCACCGTATACCGGCATAAAAGCCGCACTGGCCAGGTGTTCAATACAGGCATGGAGCTAGCTATTGCTATCATAACCTTGAGCAGGGCACCCTAAACGTTGTATTCCAATGTAGCTTGGTTTAGGATGCAAGCAGGGAACTTACTGTTGTTATCGAACTCTGGGTAACTCACCCTGTTCAAATGTTGTAGTTGATCAGACATATGGGTAACACACCATGTATCAAGGCTGTAGGGTAACTCACCCTATGTAGGGGTTTCAGTCTAAAGTTGATAATTCTTATTGGTGAGGTTGAGTAGGTATCAACCTATTGTGCCGTTAGCCGATTATACCCGTTTAAGGGTCTATTAGGGATCTTTTTCAGCTGTTCAAGTACGAACCAGGTGCCTTCTATGGAGTTAAGTGCGAATATATTTTTTAAATGCATCTGAGGTCCATCTCCCTAGTAGCCGAAGGTTCGAATCCGAAACCCCCTGCAAAGCTGCTTGCGTAGCAGCTCCAATTCGGAAGGAATGCGAGGTGTATTTTTGTGGATCGAGTTTGACTTGCAGGACACAGGCTCTTAATGCCTTGGCAAAGTTATCGCTGGTAACAGGGCAACCATCCCTACGTTGGAACAGGTACCCCGGGTTCCTTCCCCGTAGTTGGAGGTACTTAGCAAGGCTTACCACCGGGCAGTGCGGACTTTCTGGGTGTGGTTGGATCTGGATGGTGGATTGGGCTGAAGGACTGCTGTGTTTGTACGTCTTAAACTGTACCAAGAAGGAAGTTAGGCCACTATTAGAGTCCAGATTACCCCTGAGGTCCGCTAAGGTCAGAGTGTGTTGGGAAGAATTAGTTACCGTTACTTCGCTTATGCGAGCTAAAGAGTAGAACATAAACGTGAACATTGCTTCATACAGGCACTGATTGTAGTACGTGGTCTTTATGAACTTCAAGGCATCAATCAATTGGGAAAGAATAGGAGGCGTTATGGGCAACCTTCCGTCGGGTACGTGGTTCTTTTGTATTGAGTGCATCAACTTGCGAACGACGAAAGTAGAAGTGGGGTCTTGTAGATTTTGGATTTTGTGAATGAAACCTATAGCTGAAAGTTTAGATGCTATCGACGCTGGGGCAAATCCCTTACTATGTAAGTAGGAAATAAACTGGCATACTATAGGCTCTGGAATAGGGGGCTTGATATTGGCTGTACAGTGGATTTCAAGGCTGAATTGACGGAAATGCTGCCACGCCAGGCGATAAGCTGAGATTGTAGAAGGTGCTAAGGATTGAACAAGCAAGTTGTCGACTAGTCGATTAAGCTGCTGGGCAGGAGATGGGGAGGCACCCTGACCGGATGAGTTGCCATGTGTGGGTATTTCCTGCGGAACCGCTCTACCTGTAGGCGAGATAGACAGTCAGCCATCGTGTTATGTGTTCCCGGTATGTGCTCAGCTCGACATCTAATATTTCGGCGGAGGCTTATAAGAACAAATCTTCGAACCAAGGGCATTATCCTGGGGTTCCGTGACGTCTGTTTATTGATTATGTGCACCAGGGCAAGGTTGTCAGTGTGTAACAAAATACTTTGGTTCGCCCATTCCTTGCCCCAGATATGGAAAGCCAGCACAATTGGATAAAATTCTAATATTGTAATATTCGTCGAGTGTAGTGCCTGTGGCCAAGCTCCGTAAAGCCATTCTGTGCCATAAACTGCGCCATAACCTAACGATCCTGCTGCATCTGTATACAGGTTTAACGTGGAGTCCGTAGTAAATTGGTCGTCAACAAAGAAGGATTTTCCATTAAAGGTGTCAAGGAAATGACCCCACATTTGTAAGTCAAGCCTTACCCCACTGTTGATGTGAATAGGGCCTGTTTTGTATGTCCTATTCCTGGTTAGATCAATCAATCTTCTTAAGAAAGCGCGCCCTGGCACAACTACTTGACATACGTGATTGAGTAGTCCGACAAGGGACTGCACTTGTTTTAAGGAAACTGAGGAGCGCAGGAGGAATTCTTGAATAGTTTCTTTGCACTTTTGTAATTTGTCAATGGGCAATCTCGCCTCCATCAATCTTGTGTCGAGTTCTATGCCTAGAAATGACATAGTCGTATCTGGGTAGTAGGTTTTTTCCTCCGAAAGAGGAACCCCTACTTCCTGACACATATTGCTAAATGCTACCAAGTCTCGTTCGCAAGATGAGTATGCGTGGTTTGCGAACAAGAAATCGTCTAATATGTGGGTAGGGAAGCGTATATTGAGTTTGTTTACCGCTATCCACTCAAGGGCCGAACTAATAGCCTCAAAAATTGAACAAGATATTGAAGCTCCCATTGGCAGGCATCGATCATAATAGAAACCATTGTCTAAATAGAATCCTAATAGGTGGTGGTCGTTAGGATGTATGGGGACAATACGAAAGGCTGATTCCACATCCGTTTTTGCTAGAAAACATCCTGGTCCTAGCAATTTTATGTGTCGGATAGCATTGTCTATATTGGCATAAGAAACCGAGGATAGCTCTTTAGGAATACCGTTATTCACTGCTTTCCCCGGGGGATGCGACAAGTCATGTATTATCCGATACTTTCCTGGGGCTTTTTTGGGAACCGCATAAATGGGAGAAATGAATAGGTTCGGAAATGGTTTATCTGCGAATGGACCCACTATACGTCCTTGTTCCAGTTCAGACTGAAGTTTCTCAAAAATAATTGGAAGTTGTGCTGGATTGGGGGACATGACTTTGGAAGGAAAGTAATTTCGAGGTCCAAAATACTCCAATGGAAATCCATAGGTAAAGCCTTTGATGATGAAATCTTTTTCCCTGTCGGGGTACCCTTCTAGAAACAAACTAAGCTTCTTAGCGATTACGGGTGTTGTTATTTCTGAGCTGAGCCTTCTTGGGGCAGTTGGGCTCCTTGTGTGGCCCTGAACAGGTGGGGCAGGAGTGCTTGTAAGGGCAACCTGTCGTGGAGCACTGGCCTCCGGGGAGGTGATATTGAAAGCAGTAGCCTCTGGGTATTTTGTTGGTCTTGGGAAAGGAGGGCTTGGGGGAAGAAGATGCTATAGCTAGTGCCAAGCTACTGAAGGCATCAACGTACAGCTGCGGATGTGGGACATCCCATGGTAGGTTTGGGTTGATCTGTCTTAGCTGTCTGAAGTACATATCGTACTTACCCCACTGCGCACCTCGGTCTGCCATGGATCGGATCAAGTACCCGTAAGAGATTAACTGGGTACTGCGCAGAACATGCTTCTGGACATAGATATACTGGTAAATCGCGAATGCGTTTGACCATTGTGCTAAGGAAAGGGAGTTCTTACTGTCTTCTACATTGTTTGCCACCGTCAAAGTTGGGAGTCCTGCTAATGGTTCCAGGTTGATGTTGAATTGCGCTTTGGGACGATGAGTTGGCAATAAGTGTTTGAATTCCACATATTTATCTAGCCAAATTTTCTCCTTCGTTGGTTCTGGTATTCCAGTGTCCAGAGGTAAGTGAACTCCCGTTTTATAGAGCTCACCGCTAAGGACAGATTCTATGGCAGGAGTCCCAACTACTGACGCTGGTTGGTTAAGAGCGGAGGCATTAACTGTCTTAGTAAGAGAGGATGTACCTAGAATGCTGGAAGCCAGGGTCGAGCCTAGGCCTGGCATCTGGGCGTTTGAGTTGATGGACGGAAGAGATGGGGGCTGAGGATCCAGTGCCCCACTTGTGGTAGCTATTGGCAACACGCCAGGGGTATCGGTTACATGGGTTACAGTCACTGAGCTAGGAGAGGTGTTAAGACCTACAAGTCCTGCTGACCCTCCGTCTGTTGGTAACGCACCTGGAGTCTGGGGGTCACTGGAATTTGTAGAGTTCAGTTTGTTCGCTATCTGCGTAGTAACTTGTTGCAAGTCCTCTAGTTGCTTTTGTAGAAACTTCATTGTCAGCTTGGGTTTATCCGGAGCCTTGCGAGTAGGTTGCGGGGGTGCATCCTCTGGAGATGGCTGATCTCCTCGCTCCGTCGGGGACGGATCATCCCCGGCTTCCGGCCTCGCTGCTTTGCGTGCCTTCTTCCTTGGAGGCATTACTGGGGCTCGACAATAGTAAAGCGTTAAGACAGTGAGCAGAGTAATACATCAGGACAAATTTTGTATGCATGATGACACATTCCTAGTTATATCGATTGTATTGGAGTGTCATGCCGGGTATCTGAGAAATGCGGTATAACGGTGAAAAAGCAAACCGTCAGATACAAAGGTTATTTAAGTCACTGTGGTTCTTGGACAACCCGCCCCGACAAAGCCATGCACCAAATAAATCACATGTACGGACAGGTACAGTAACGGTACCCCGACAAAATCATGTGATAAAACAAGCAGTTACTTGTGAACCACGCATGTACGGACAGGTACCCTGTTAGTACCCCGACAAAGTCATGCGTTAAATAATCACATGTACGGACAGGTACCCGGCCCGTACCCCGACAAGATCATGTGAATCAAACAATTGCTTGTGAACAAAGATCATGTGATATAAACAAGCAATTGACGCATGTACGGACAGGTATCTTCCTAGTACCCCGACAAAATCATGCGTAAATAGTCACAAGTATGGACAGGTACACTAAACGGTACCTGGACAAAGTGATATGTATACCAACATCTGTTTGGGAACAGACATTGATATTAGTCCAACGACTTTCCTATAAATTGATATCCACATGAAGGTACATCTGCGGTATTGTTTGTTGTGAATTTGAATTATGCGTAAACTTTGAATGAAGATCTGAAATTTGTGCTTGAGTACATATAGGTGAAATGAAAAACAAAGCACAAAAGAAAGGCAACAAATGTTGTCGACGTTCTGGCTTTTCTATAGGGGTTGGGTGTGGGGGGAAATGCAAACACAGCCGCTCAGTAAACGGCGTGTTTTGACTGACCTGTCTAGCTCAGAACATATTCCCGCCTTTCCTCGTAGCCAATGGGAATCGAATGAACACGTGAACAGGGCATGGTGACTGGGAACGTCTCCGAATCCGGCTTAAGCTGTATTTTCATTTCATGAAAAGCCCCTTATGCCTACTTCTCCGACCGATATAAGGACAGGGAGACAAGAATTCAACTGACGCACTTGGCATCTTTGGCGGAAAAACAGGTATATTGTCAAGATTGGCATACAGAATGGAAAAAACATAGAATCATTACATAAATATGTATCATTCTCAATATTTGGCAACACGCCAAATGGTTACCATGACAACGGTTCCATATATCTCGTGAAAAGGTTTTTCGTATAAAGGTCACATGCCAATCATACAAGTTTACGAACATTATAAGATTTCCAACATAATTTGAGTACTGGTTTACCACCACCAAAAGCCATCGCGCCTAACAAGTGGCAGGGGAAATCTGACTGCAAAACCCTCCTGTCTATTAGTCCGCCAAAGAGCCAATCAGGCAATAAGGGGCTAAGAAGTGTAGGGTGAGGGAATGTAAATGAATAGCCTTGCTTTCTGACTGATAAACGAGTATTAAAACATTTGAAGATTTCGTTAGTTTTCAAAAATGTCGCCAAATATCAAGTTACTTTTGTTCTACTCACCGCGTGTTGAGGGGCCAGGGCGAGGGGGGTGGGGGGTGATTCAATGTATAAATGTCCAATTGAAAATGTATTTTAGAGGGAATTAAATGCCCTTTGTTGCTGTTAAGGCCCCCCTGATGGACTTGAAGTGAAGATACATCCCGTAAGGGGACAGGTGGTGTCCGTCTTTTGCAAAATATTCTGGGCAATGCCTATTAACAAGGCGGACATGTGCCCATGTAGACATGTGAGGAGTGTTGGCCACCTCATGTCTCAAAGCGTCAAGGTACCTACCTAGGCACTGATTGTACGGTATGTTTGGTGGGTTAAATACCCGTGGGAGAGGTTCTCCAACAATGATATGTCTGGCATTAGCCCGGTTTCTGATTACACTTGCCATACCAACTATGCGTAAAGCCACTATCTCAGGCTCCCAGAAGAGCTCACACAGATCATTGGACCCTAACTCAAGGTAGACATCATCCACGGTTGGCAGGGCCTTACACATTTGGTCGAAGTTCGAAACTTTGCCGCCAGACAAGGACATCCATTTTACATCGGTGTTTTCCAACCAAAAATCTCTACTCACTACCCGGCCTGATGCTGATTCGGTTCTGCTTTCAACAAAAGCATCCAGTCTGCGTATGAACGAGTGCCCTATGATTAGTATTCGTCTTTTTCTGTGACCAACTTCTGCCATGTCGTACTAAGAATCAAAAGCAACGCCTACTGTAAGAGTTTAGCAACAAGAGAACAACCGAACTTCTGGGGGCCCCGTCACAGCTGCACAAAGCAGCGACAAAAAACTGGAAATAGAGACGACTCACCGTCTTTGCCAGAGATTCCGACCGGGAATAATCAGTCAAGAGTGTAGTCTCAAAGCAGAATACAGAGGGGGCAGAAATTGCCAACGCAAAGGATGCCAGAACGGAAAATGCAACGGGAAATGCAAACACAGCCGCTCAGTAAACGGCGTGTTTTGACTGACCTGTCTAGCTCAGAACATATTCCCGCCTTTCCTCGTAGCCAATGGGAATCGAATGAACACGTGAACAGGGCATGGTGACTGGGAACGTCTCCGAATCCGGCTTAAGCTGTATATCTAAAACACCATAACCCTTCCTAAACCCCATTTGTGATTCCACTAGTTTTTCTTCAACCTGACCCCAATTATTCAATCTTTTCCCCAGGATTGCAAGAAACAATTTGCCAAATACTGATAATAGGGTAATACTTCTATAATTTCCCACCTCATCTTTGTTTCCAGATTTGAATAATGGTTGAATAACACCTACTGTCCATTGTTTTGGTATTACACCAAGCGTGAAACATTTATTGAACAACATTTTTAGGTATGGTAACAGAATTGACTCTACAATTATCATGCAAAACCATCCGCAACGTCTCGAGTTATGCTGTCCACAAACAAATGGACACACACACTCTGCCTGCTGAAGCGCCGATGGAAAGTGCTACGCCAACCAATTTCAAACACGACCTTCCTTTCCGCAACCGCTACTTAAATACCAAATATCATGAAAGTCCATCCACAGCTTCTCTAATTATTTTCTGTTGACCTACATATAGAGACACAACATCATGTCACAACCGAAAATATAACCTTCTTGGCAAAGGTAATGAAGTAGAAGATAAAAGTCATTGGTAGAAAGTTCGTTTGTTTGTAAGTCGCTTTTAAAAATAGATATCGTTTTCAACACATAGACACACAAATTTGTTCACGTTTTTGTGACAACAGGACAACTGTGGATAGTGCACAGAGTACTCGTGTATATATTTTGTAACACTCATTATTTAGGAATGGTTCCGATCAGAACTCTTGTCGTACATCTATTTCCTCATGTCCATGACTCTCATGGCTTTCTGCTAGCTGCAGCTGGGAACTATATGATAGCCAGTACTTGTACAGATTAGCTCTGCTGTGATGTAATAATGGGGAACTTTTTAGAGAAGACATCCAAACATGAAGGATTTTCTCCTTGAAGAG
Source organism: Branchiostoma floridae x Branchiostoma belcheri (assembly GCA_019207045.1). NCBI lineage: Eukaryota > Metazoa > Chordata > Leptocardii > Amphioxiformes > Branchiostomatidae > Branchiostoma > Branchiostoma floridae x Branchiostoma belcheri. The sequence goes on along the minus strand of CM033025.1, from coordinate 25,178,402 downwards.
GACATAGCTTGATGTTGCATAATGTACAATTTCCATTCGGGATACCGTTATAAACATACACGTGGGTACGAGTACAGTTTCATGCATATGGATTTTGCTTCGTCTTGCCTCTTGTAAGATGGAAGTATATGTGAATACATGTGGATAATTGTGCTCCTCATACAATGTATCATTCAATATCAAATTTATATCATATCATATCAACTACTGTCTGCGTGAAACACATTTCATTTCTACTTCACTTGAAATTGATGTCCTTCCCACGCTAGGTTATATTTGTTGGATGTGTTTTTAATGAAGAATGTTATTGGGAGGCTTTGTAAGTAAAAACGCGGTCGACCGGTCAGGTGAGAGCCCAATGCACGTAATAACACTGCAGTGTCCAGTACAGGGAAGAGGGGGCGTTGCATGATACGGTTGTCTTTATTTGGTGACGTCACAAGTTTGTTGACGTGGCGATTTGGTTAATACTGCCTGGTTCTGGGATATTTAGCATTCTGTCTGTAAGATTTAAGTTAATTTGAAATAAACAATCGGTGGACGAAAGAATATTCAATGAAGGACAACATTTTCCAATACTTTTCCAAACCGAACACGTTTACATCATATATATGTACAGATTTACAAGTTTGTCTGCCAAGTTGCTGTTTTCAATAACGTTTACATACCATTTTCAATCTTCCCCGCTTCTGGATTTATCCATGACGTACCGATCCACGTTCAATATGCAATGGAGACTAACAACACAGCCACAGACGTCATTTCGGCTTATCCCCATATCCTTGCTTTTCCCAGGATCGGTCGCTTCGCATACACTTTTTACTCACGTCGCGAGAACAACTTGCAAATTACGCCATGGTGCTGTTTTTACCGGGAAACATACTGTAGTACGACATTCGTAATAATGGTTGCCTCCACCGTAGACTGTTCTCCGGCACATGAATCTCCTCGTTTCCGACATGCTTGTGCAGCTATCATCTGTTGTCTCTTCTAGGTACACTTTTTAAAAACCTTGACCTTTGAACACGGAACACCCACATACGTCAATAACCATTTAAAATGCCTCTCATAAGGTGTGTCGAGTATATAATAAGTACAGCGCCCCCTATCGAAAAGAGACGTTGCTACAGCATAGAACACAAGACATTAATGTCCTGTTCGCGCCACTTTGTGTTTTCTCGATTGTGGAAGTCTGTAATATTAGTTTACCTTGTCAATGCTGTTGTGCGTCATCTAACGATGGAACTTTGGCGGAGACTGCAGATTGCCTCATTGAGCTTTTCAGGCTTCGCTGATTTTATGACTTGGAACGTTCACATAGATGTCTTTGGGCTGAACGTGAAATATACTTTTTATCCTTATTCATTCATCTTGCTGTTCCTACATACTTCAACACGCCGACTCTGCTGTATTAGTCCTTAATACTGTGCTCATTGAACCCCGAATCTGTAGGTTTTAAAAAAATAACCTAACCCCTGGGTAAGAGATCATACTAAGTGCCACCTCTTTTGCACCCCTCCAGTAACATCATGATGATGCAGTCGTGGCGGCTGCACATCCTTGTGATGCTGCTGTCTTCAACAGCACAGCGGGCAACAGCGCAAGACTTCTGTAGAGCTCGCGGATGCTGCGGTGACGAGGACGACTCCTGCACTGTGGATATGCCTGGCGGGACAACGTGTTATTGTGACCATTTCTGTGTCCTCAGTGGAGACTGCTGCCCGGATTTCAACGACTACTGTGGTAAGAATTTCCATGTGCTAAACTTGCTAGGAATGACTGAGTGCTGATACGTATACAATGATCTAAACAAAAGCCACCCCACCCCCCGTGCCTAAAATCTCTTGAATACCAGTCGGTAATGACATTGCTGCCTTACTAACGACATAATATAGTTAACGTTGATCGATCATGCAGAAAGCTCCGCAGATGCCACCATGCCCCACATGATACAGAAAGTCAACATCGTTCATGTGCATGATTGTTCATTTATGATATTTGGCACAGCATACGTAATGTATAAGTAACGTTACGGGCACGAACTATATTTTTGTGTATAGTAACGTTACGGGCACGAACTATATGCCAGATTTGTGTATGACAGCAATTTTTGAAGGCAACACAATGTCTTGAACTGGATAAATTTCGGAGATTTACTTTTTATCATTTACTTGAATTCTAAGATTCCACAAAGCAAATTATGTAAATCAGGACCTAATTTACATATCAATTCACAGTTTGTATTAAATACCAGTGTAGATGGTAGTTCAGTTCAAAATATAGTGGATGCTACCTGTACATGTTATTAAGTCTGACCGTTTACTAGATATATCCCGGTTGGGTAACTTTCGTATTGTGTACCATATTGCCTGTTTCCAGAGGAGGATGAGTGTGCCCGAGTCACTTCTGTTTGCCACGCAGACGCAACCTGTACAAACACAGTGGGGTCCTACCACTGCACCTGCAATGCTGGATTTGTAGGAAATGGCGTCCAGTGTGCTGGTGAGTGGAAAGACTATTCAGATGTTAACTTTGTTGAGGCTGAAAATCAATTTTCGATGTGCACATTGATCACTTATATATAGCTTTGACATAATTCATACTGATAACTGATATCATTTTAATCAGTGGAAGGCGGCGAAAAGAGCATATCAACTTTAACCTAAAGAATAATCTGTGCAGTATAATAGGATGAGCTGTCACATGGTTTCCAGACTTATTGTTTACCAATAATAAGTCTTTTTAACAACATTTTCAGATGAAAACTTAGGACCTTGTGCGACTTATACACCTATCAATGAACCACAGCGCAGTACAGCCTTTGTTCCCGGTGCATCTGATTCTCTGATTTGTGACAATCTGCTGTCCCCTGGCTGGTACCGGTTTGTTGCCAACACAGGAGGGAAGATGCCCGAGACCTGCGTCGATCAGTTCCACTGTGGAACACAGGTGAGTTGGACTTCCAATGATTGTAGCAATTCCATACACACTGTCCAGGAAGGTTTGTGCTAGGGCACGTCACTAATGGATTTTCAAATAAAGTCTAAAGTCGAAAGCTGGCAATGTGATTTTACTTTGAAAAATGATGATAAATGTTCAGTTGTCAACTTATTAGCTTGATAAATGAAATTAGTATTTGTGGCCAGAAATATTTTGCATAAATGCAGAATCTGTCCTATGTCTCAATGGAAACTCTGAATGGTGAGATACATGTAATGTGTTCATACAGAGCCAGGGCAACATCTGAAACTAGTACACTTTCATTAGGCCACAGCAAGTAAATTTTATGGATGACATCAGCGCGCTCATTAATTTTCACCCGATTTCAGAAAAAAAAACAAGATTTTTTTTCTTCTGCAGGGATGGTCAACATGACGATAAAGTACCAAAATGAGCAAATATAGTGTTGTAGCCTAATAATTGTACTTGAAATTGCCACTTGCGAGGTACCCAGGACTGTAGTTGTAGAAATGAATCTTATTGGATAGTTGTAAAAGTGACACCAGTATGGAAGCTATGAGTGTGGTTACCAACTTTGTTGGTGATGCCAGTCTACCACACTAGTGTCACTTTTACCACAAAAGTACATGTCTTAAATACAGGAATGAATGCCTTGTTGGCTCTGATACCATGTTTTATCCCTTTGATTCTTTTTACAACAGTCATCACAACTTTATGGTGCCTATTTTTGAAAATGTAGCCATCTTGTTTTTTCACCCATCTTGTTTTTTTTTTCTCGGCCTATCGCACTATTTTTGCAGTCTGCAGAGGATGTCATCCATAAAATTTACTTGCTGTGGCCTTATAAAAATATATGCACATAAATAAAAATAACTAAATAAATATACACATCCCATATTTTAGTACGTCAATAGTGCTTATTGTACAAAATGTAGATGCCTACATTGCACTTTGACATTGTGTGAGACATTGTCACACCAGCATGTTGTGATCAAACATGCTGACCAATGTGTTGTGCGGAAGGGTAGTTAATATAATATATGGCTGTCGGTATAACCGCTCTTGCGCCATCACACAGAGCAGCCGGTATAACCGCCATTCCGCACAACACACCAGCATCCTAATTGACTATATAAATGATCATATTTCAATTTCTGTCTCAAGCTGTACACAGACTTTACATATTTTGTCTGACAGGTTCCGATCTGGCTGAATGGAGCTCACCCCACTGACTACAATGAGGCGACCCTTAATGGCTGCATGAACTACGGAGTTCCCGGCGACTGCTGCACCCTGACAGTCCAGATCAAGGTGCAGAAATGCCCAGGTCTTAATGGAGATCCTGACTTTTACATCTACAACCTACAGCCAGCTATTGGGTGCAGCCTTGGCTATTGTGCAGGTATCATGAAGTCAATAATATTTACATGTAGATAAGTCACTGGAAAAAGCCTGTCAATTTGTGCAGTTATTTACTTATGATAGTTTGTTAACATTGCTGAATTTTATCACCAGAAAGGTACTATATGAACACCATGCACATATTGTCTAAGGTCAAGGTTACCACCTTGATTTTGTATTCCACTTTAGCACCTGTGAGAATGTTCAGAGGTGACAACTGCAATGACCCATAGAAATATGTATTATACAAATTCATTAAGTCAAATTTTAGCGACAAGCAGGTCAGATGAAATGAGCTGCCCATGTGTGATCACTGCAGACTGTAATGTACTGCCCAAGAAGTAAACAGCATTGTTCCCATTAGATTCTATTTAATGCAGTGTCATTCCTTTCTCATCACAGGAACCGGACTACCATGTCCCGGTGAACAGGTCTGGGTAGAGGCACATGGATGTGTTGGTATGACAGCTCATATACTAAATAATGCATAATTATTAAACATGTTTGTATACACAATGCATGCATTGAGAATTGGATAAAATGAGCATTGGATGATACATTTATTTGCTGCCTGTAATGTGTGATGACAAAACTATTGTAACCAACATGGAATGGGGATATGATAGCTCAATGGCATGGAATTATAGTACCAATACATTGGTACACTGTGTAGTCAATGTAATAATATCAGCAATACTGTAGAAATTTATAAAAAGCTACCATTCAAAGAGTGATGTAGCCCATCAAATAGTAATATGTAGCATTAAAAAAAGCGATCATTGCAAACATTCTCACATTACACACACACATAACACCATGTAACAAAGTGAAGCTGTAGTATAGCCCACTTTGTAAGATGTGCGATTTTGAGAAGAGAAAAATGCCTGACTGTATAGCCCTCTCATTATTTAGAGGACCCAAAAATGATGAATCCCCTTGGGTGCAACTTTGTTCAATGTTACATTTTTGGTAAGATTCTAAAATGTCTTCTAATGTCTAGCTTCTTCCCAATGTATTCTGATCTAATCCTCCTCAATATTTTACTTCAAGATCAAGTTCCTCAGATAACTCAAGACCCTGTTCTTCATCCACCGGAGATTGACTGGAACACGGCCAGGGTGACTTTTACGTGTGAGGTAAAGTACGCCCTGAACTATGATGATGGTGCTCGCTTCAATGTGAGGTTCCTTGTCAACGGAAACCGGTATCCTGAGATCGACGCTGTGACAGCAACACCACTCACCGGGGCACAGAAAACTATCAAGCTGGATGCCAAGTACCTTGGAGAGTTTCTGCCCAACCCAGGCGTCAATATGAACACAGGGTGGCGCTCAAAAATGGGACATATGGTATTTCATTTTAAATGTTCTTGGGAAAAGGTGGCAAGCTTTACTGAATTGCCTGTATACGCATGCTAAACCATCCTCCATGTACATGCATAGTTACGTAAACGGCTGGCTTGACCTTTTCTTTGGTATTAAATTGTTTCCTCTGCTTCCAAAAAAGATGTCAAACTACCTGTTTTGAAATAGCCAACATTAGTATCAGAGTAGAATATTGTTAATAACTGTTCATTGTCACTTGTATATCTTCTATGTTTATACCATGCACTTCCAATTAGCCCTCTGGCATGAACTTGCAAATAAACTTCTATCAAAGCAAGCAAAACAATCCCTCCGCAGACTCAAACCCAGGCCAAACAATGAAGAAAATATTGTTATATTTCAATCCACTGTTTACACAAAATTTAATATAGACTGAGCTACTTCCCAAAATGACAAAAGACAGCTCACTTGCAAAACATTCCTTTATTGGAATGATAAAAAAAAACTGAATTCTTTAAGTAGTTTCAACAATTAGCATCATAACAGAAGGGGCTGATATTTGCAATACCACTTTGGAAGGCAACCACAAGTTGTATTTTAAAATTTCTCGTGAATTTAGTACCGTGATAATGTCTTCCGTACCAAAAATTTTCTCTATACAATGTAATATCCAGTCATGGCTATGAAGCTCACAAAAAGCAGTAAATTCATAAAGTACAAAAAAAAAATATGCTAATTTTAATGACTGTTTCCAATAGTGGCATACATAGTGGCATACACATAGCATTGTTTTCTAAATAAAAGGGAACTAAAAAATCAATGTTACTTTTTTTTTTACATATTTTTATGATCAGTCATAACTTTTTTGGGATGTTCTAAAGGTATCCTGTGTGGTGCAATCATTCTGGGATGGTCATGCTGATGTCCTGAGTCGAGAGTTCCACAGTACTGGGTACTGGGCTGGTATTCAGGTGGGTTCCGTCAAGGTTTACGCAATTTGAATTGGGGATCATGCATGCAAGCAGAAATACCATGATTGTGTTTAAACTTAATTCAAAGTAATGGTCAAATGTTTGTCTTACAAAGTGCATTCAGGTAAACAGAATCATAAGTGCTAGAAGTTGTATAACCTAACCTAACCTAACCTATTTCCTAGGCTGAGGAATCACACCTCATCTTGCCAGAAGACAGACATGAGGAAGTGACCCTGAGGCTTTACTCCACCATGCCATTTGTCTGCAGTCCCAATCAAGCTTTTCATCACAACTGTAAAATAAGCTTTGGGTTGAAGATTGATGCAGGGGTTGGGACAGCAAACAATGATGGAGATGTTTGTAAGATTTCCATCAATGCTGAAGACTGGGACCCAAATACTCACCGCGCGTGGTCAGAGGAACGTCAACTCCTGCCTGCACAGAATGGACAGAACGCAGATGAAATATTTGCCTTGGAATTCAAACCAATAGATGCCACAATGTTTTTCAATATTGCTGCTCAACCACCATCTTTTGTGCCACATGTCTACAACGGGTACTCTCCTGAGGGTATTCAGGTAAAGAAAATGATCTATTTCTGTAGGTCAGTTATATCATGGTCTGAAATATCCTGATTACCAAAATGCCATGGTTTTTATACAATTATCATCCTATAAGGTAAACCAAATAAGATCTATTTCCTGATGATCATGCTAGTAATTGTTTACATTCTAATTAACACAGAAAATATGTGTTTTATCAAGGTATGCAAAGTGATATGACAGTCGTGTTTTACCATATTTTGTATTTTTGTTAAATGTAAAAACATTCTTTCAAGGTCCGCGTGGAAAATGCACCTACTGGCACCTGTTCGGGAACTGGGGATCCTCATTACACAACATTTGACGGAAAGTAAGTTTGACCTTTGTACAATTTAATGATGGAAGAACAATGCGTAATATTGTTTATGTCATACCTGGGCCGCGATAACGTTAGATACAGGTATTCCGGAACAGGTGATAAAAAGCCGTACCACACATGCTTCAAAGTTTTATCACAGGCTTCCAGCAAATATTTTGAACATACTCTGCGTGTGCCAGTGCGGGCCACCGCAGTCAAAAATTTGAATACCTGATTCGGACGTTTGAACATTGCTCACCCTCCAGCCTTCGACCGTCAAGCAATCCAACCCACGATCGGGCTGCTAACTTGGGTGATGCGGAATACACCATGTTGTATTCTATATGACATTGTATTTGTGGCAATTTGGGTAATAATACTTTTTTTAATGTTAATATAGATATAATGAAAATTATCAGAATGCATCATTTTGAGCAACCATGATATCAAAGTATACATATTAAGTAGAATTGTCTCCATCTGCAGGTATTTCCATATTTATACAGTTGGTGAATTCGTCTATTCTAAAAGCACGATTGGAAACTTTGAGGTAAGTCTCTGTAAAGTGTGTGGCATTAAGTTGCTATACCTTGTTGAATTGATATATTGTAATTTGCTGAACAGATTACCTACATGATGTGCCAATTCATCTTATTGGTCATTTGGTTGAGGGTTTTTCTTAATATTACTATTGGCCATATGGTCAACAATTTCAGCTACAGACCATGCAGAGATTTAATGAATGAGTCACTCAGTATGTTTGTATAATTGAGATTTCTTTTTAAGCCAACATTGCATAGTTACATGGATGACATTATGTCTTCACTTTTTTTATTTAGAAGATTAGCTACACTCCTATCAAGTTGATTCATGTTCATATAATTTCTATCACATTTTGCATGTGTTAATTAGGTGCAGGTACGTACGTTCAGCTGTGGGAGTGTTTCCTGTCATTGTGGCATTGCTGTCCGAGAGGGAAACGATGCGATCGTCATAGACCGATGTCATGTGCCCTACGGGAGGACTGCTAGTCCAAACATTCTGCAGAAGACAGCGGGCAGAAACCCTTTGTCACCTGGAGTTACTGTCTACAGGAACCCTAATGGGGCAGAGTTCACGGTGAGTATTGGTGCAAAAAATGCCTCCGCCCCTTAAGCAACACCAATAGAATGAATGTTGCATGGGATGACACTACACTGTACATGTAGAATTCTACCATCTTTAGTTAAAAATTACAAACACTGAGTAGATTGCATTAAGTAGTGTTTTAGAGTTTTAGTGTAGTAGAGTTTTAATTTTGGTCCTGACTGCTAAAATATTAAGCATAATCAGGGGAACCAACCTGCTCATATGTTCCACAGAGAATGCAAGGAAGGCCAACATACAGAATGAAGGGGTGGTCACATACACGTATGTCATGTTGAACACCAAAGCCCCAATGATATTACAATCCATATATGGATTGGAATATAATTGTCTTTTGTCTCGTTTCTTCATCTTATTCACCTACCAAATCAAAATAGAATTGGACTTCTTCATTCTGTGGTCAAATGATCTAAATTTGGCATGGAGGTAGAGATGGCAAATACATTCAAACCTGCCTAAGACGACCACCCGGGGAGAACGGGAAAAGCGGCCGATTTGGACAAGTGGTCGCTGAGAAGAGTATCGACTCAAAATATGCCCGATGCATACTTTAATGTTTCCGTTGTGTTTTTAGCAATTAGCATTAGCACATGCATGCAAAGAAGTAAGCAAGGTGATTAATATTAGAAACAATGCGCACATGCACGCAAAAATGTAACTAAGCCTGGTGAATTTTATAAAATGAACAAAAATTGGAACAACTTGGAACAAGACGTTCCTACCTGCGCCAGAGGAACTCTACTCAACCTCTAAAAATTATATATAACGTTACTTCCTATAAATCAAATTTCTACCATACAATAAAGTACGTGCTGTACATGTTTCATTCAGCATCCAGTGTTGTAATGATAAAGATTTTTACAAAAACTTCAGAACCTGTAACAGCTAAATTCAGATTTTCTTAACGAAATTTCCTCCCATAAAGTATTACAGTGGACTGCCCCAATTGACTGCCGCCATTTTTATTCTAAGCATAACATGGTAATGGCATTTAAAATCCGACACAAACTGGCAGATTTCGGAAAAAAAACACGCTAGTTTGGTCCTGTGCGGTCCCAATTTTTGCCGCTCGCGTTGGCCAGGTGGTCGTTGAGAAAAGGTTGCTTAATGCTTACGTCAATGGGGAAAATTTTCGGGACCGAGAAAAAGTGTTCGTAGTGGCCAGGTGGTCGCTGAGTAGAGGTGGTCGCTGAGTAGAGGTGGTCGCTGAGTAGAGGTGGTCGCTGAGTAGAGGTGGTCGCTGAGTAGAGGTGGTCGCTGAGTAGAGGTGGTCGCTGAGTAGAGGTGGTCGCTGAGTAGAGGTGGTCGCTGAGTAGAGGTGGTCGCTGAGTAGAGGTGGTTGCTGAGTAGAGGTGGTCGGTTGGGCAGGTTTGACTGTACCTTCAGGCGTTTTTAGTTTTCCTCACTTTTTTTATATAGGCCTTAAAATTAGTTAATTTAGGTTTTTTGTTCATAGACCAAATATATGTATATTAGGCCCCTGCATGTGTATTTATTTATGTGCCCAGGGTGATGACCTTGAATTTGGTACAGATCTCAGCAATGGACATAATTGCCTACAGGACCCCATCAACACCTTTTGCATTACATAACTACATGTAAGTCAAAAATGAGGTTTTTTTTTCTTTATTTGGGGCCATTTTTCCGTATTTTTACACCTATGCGCTTGTATTAAAACCATATTGAAGTTTTTCAACTGTCATACAACACAAAATTTACTCACCTCGAATTTTGGTCATCACTCACTCCTGAAGAATGTCGACGTAGGGGCGACTGAAAATTCGAGGTGAGCAAATTTTGTGTTGTATGACTGTCCTGTTGAAAAACTTCAATATGAACAAGCGTTCGCAGAACTCAACCTTCGTGAAATGGGTGAGGATGTGGTGGTTTGAGAATGTTTTTATAGACATCTCAGGGGCTAGGCTAACAGTATATGATACGTCCGATTGGCAAAATTGTCCGGAATTCTACAGGATTTTTCTTATGTAGTTGCATCATCCCGTTGGAGTGGAATAATTTGGATTCACAGATTGTGACGTATTTGGAATGCAGATAGTTTTTGTTATGAACTGTGAGCGAGCGAATGAGTGAGATAGCTCTGGAGATGCCTTACATAATCAAATTTTATTATACAAGTCAGGGGCTAATTTGCATAGATAATTAGGACAGTTTAAAAGCCTCTTTATCATATCATAATAGCAGATACTCAAACATAAGACACCTGTAACTAACAAAGAGAGAAATATTAGCCTAACTGAGTATGTTCGATTGGGCCACAGCAAGTAAATTTTTTGGTTGACATCCGCGCGCGCATTAATGTTCGCAAGATTTCGGGAAAAAAAACAAGAATTTTTACCTCCATGAAGTTTTGAGTGTGTCTGTGTGTGTGTCTGTGTGTGTGTGTGTGTGTCTGTGTGTCCGCATATTTGTGGTCATCATAACTTGAGAACCTCTTGATGGACTACGATGATATTTGGTATGTGGGTAGGGGTTGGGAAGACGAAGGTCAAGGTCAATTTTGGGCCCCCTGGTGTGTGACCTTGGTACTGCAGCGCAACTTCCGGTTTTGCTATCTCGGTGTTCTGAACATGCTATGGTCAAGATTTTTAAGTATTAGATAGCTCTTGTGCTCAGGAAAAAATTACGTAAGTTTGGGCCCCCTAGCATCTAGTTTGGGGATAGCAGGGGCATTTTTGTCAAAAACTTCAGACGAGGATAACTCAAGAAGGGAACAACGGATTTTCATCATTTTTGGTATGTAGGTACCTTAGACAATGTTGTACAAGATTAAATACTAATTATACAAAATAGGAGTACATTTGCATAATTAATGAGGATATTATATCATGGCAGTTTTTTCAATGTATCTCTTGTTCTGGATGTGATATGGTCTTGACATTTGGCTGGTAGATAGCTTGTAGTGTCATGACAAAGTGGGGCAGGTTTCAGCCCCCTAACATTTAATTTCGGAACTGTAGGGGCGTTTTTGTCAAGACATTCTAAAGAGGATAACTGCAGAAAAGATTGATGGATTGGTATCATTTTAGGCATGCGGGTACCTTAGGCAAAGATGTTCATAATGATATACATTTTATGCGAATTAGGACCTAATTTGCATAATTAATGAGGAAATTGTATAATTCCATTGTTTTCAATAACTGGACTTCAATAAATGTAACACATGTTAAGTATGATGGGTGGAATATAAGCAGATACCAAATATGGTAATGAGGAACTTCTTTGCATAATTTATGTAAAAATTGCAAAAACGCTTTATGATTAATAATGGGAATTTTATAATTGTGACATGTGTACGTTAGTCAATGATGAACAATACCATGCATAAATTATGTTAATGTGTTAGTCAATTGCATAAAATTTACGAAAGCTCTAAATTTTCATGGAGGTATGAGGTCGCCGAACTCTAGTTTCTTCTGCAAGGACCGTCAACATGACGATAAAGTACCAAAATGAGCATATATATTTTGTTGTAGCCTAATGATCGTACTTGTACATGTGACACTTGCGAGGTACCCAGGACTGTAGTTGTAGAAATAAAACTTTTTGGATATATGGAAGCTATGAGTTCGCTTACCAACTTTGTTGATGATGCCAGTCTACCACACTATATAGTGTCACTTTTACCACACCAGTACATGTCTTAAAAACAGGAATGAATGCCTTGTTGGCTCTGATGCCATGTTTTGTCCCTTTAATTCTTTTTACAACAGTGTTCACAACTTTATGGTGCCTATTTTTGAAAATGTAGCCATCTTGTTTGTTTCTACCTATCTTGTTTTTTTTCGTCCGATTGCACATTTTTTGCAGTCTGCAGAGGATGTCATCCATAAAATTTACTTGCTGTGGCCTTGGTAAAAATTCCCGGAATTTACAACAAGTCTTACGCACGTGCGTAATTGCATCATTCCTTTGGAGGGTAATAACACTGGAAGGGTTGACAGATCGTCAAGCTTTTTGATCTCTAGATAGCTTGGGGGATGCCTTCTATGATGAAGTATTTTATGCAAACCAGGGGCTAGTTTGCACAATTAATCAATCCGCAGCATTTCATAACAGGACAGTCAAACGTACATGTATTACATCTGTAACTGAAAAAAAGAGATATTTATAGATATATATATAGATATCAAAAATGCAAATTGCTACCTAGCTCCGCAATGTAGTACGTTATATACTTCCAATGTGAATAATGGACTATCGAGATAAAACATGTCAATATTGACACCTTAATACATTGCATGGACGTTTCCACAAAGTAATATAGTTTTCTTGTACAACCCCTTTAAGTATAATATACAACTGCTGCAATACAGATAATTATTTTCGACTTGTTGCTTGCAACAATGATCATGTAAAATTCTTTGTTTCACAATGCAGTCCAGTGAGTCCACTACATTGTGTATCCCATATGTCTAATGTACAATCCCTATAAACAATCTCATTAATGACTACAAGTTACTGTGAAAAACAAACCCTGCTTTTTTCAACAATGTATTGTACCGGTAGTAACTGTTACATGTACAACCCTTTTAAAACTTATAATATATGCCCCTGTATACAATATCATCATTGCTCTTATTCTTGGTGTACAGATTGTCAAATCTTATGGGAAACACGTACACCCCACCATGTATAATGTACTGTCCCTGTAGTTCCATTTTTTGTTGACTTTTGGGGTCACTTCCTGTGGAGACGGGGTAAGTGCAGCGTGGTAGCAGCATGACGTAATACCACCTAAATATAGCACGATTGCATAATACCCACTCAGGGCCTCTGTAAAACCCATTTTCCACGAACAAACATCCCCTGCAAAACCGCCAGAAGCCACTAGACGAAAAAACGTACGTTTCTTCTCCTTCTCAAGAACTACCCACATACGAAATATCAGATCAATCTGTCATGGTCTTACGATGCTGGACTGTTCACAGACATGCCCTATATGACTCAGGTTTCTACACATACCTATTGTATCATGCAAATTACCACTTGATTTGCATAACAAGTATACAATTATGTACATTATTACGTAAGCTATCTACATACCTACAGTCATTAAGATCCATCAACCCCTGCTTTCATTATTCCTTCTCAAAACCTAAAACAAGAATTAACAAGAGTTTGTAGACCTCAGGCCTGCATGAAATGTATTGGGTGTCTGTAGACCTATTGTGTATTTTTTTCCTTTTCGTCCCTGGTTGCGTGGTTGGAAAAGTGAGATAACCATGTTGGTTGTGCACCATGCAAAAGTGTGAAATTCCATTTTCGGAATGTGTAAGTTTGGGCATGGATGAACATTATTTATTTTGGATTTCTTAAGCAGTTAACCAACCACAGTACCTTAAAGTTATTGAGACGACTTTTCCTACCTTTTTTGGTCTCAGATGGCCCATGTAGTTATTCTGTCACATATGATACAAATGTATATTCAGTCTGATATCTTCCTATTTCAATGTACTGACCTAATGCAGCTGCTAAATCTCCTTATTGCACCAATGATATTCATTAAAGATTTATTTCTGGAGTGTTATATGACTTGACACTCGAAGGTTATTTGCATAATTTGACAAAATTATATTTGTACAGTAGTTCTATAGACAATATGAATAGTGGTAGCCCCATCCAGCAGCATTAGGGTGGTATGATATTTTATTCAATCCGTCCAACTAAAACCTAAATCTCTTGAAGTACCTCCCGTAAGCCAAATTTTACAGCAGAATTTACTATTCAAAATGTCCTTGTCAATCCCATTCATAGATGGCAAGCTGCTGGCAACATTAAAAAGTTCAGAAAGCTGTTGTAGTCAGAGTGAACACCCAGCAAACATTCCCCCAAATCAATGAGCAGTTGGTTAGAGGGGGAAACAATTTCATCATATTTTGCAGTGACAAAATGCAACAAAAGATACCAAATTTAAAACAGAACAAAGCCTCTACCACTTAACCCTGCCCGTACTATAGATTAAGCAGGCCCAAAAATCAAGCGAATATGACTAGCCCCAAACTACAAATTACCTGCATACAATACGAAAATGGCATCCCCAAATAAAGAAACAACAAGAAACACAGGAAAAATCATGCACATACCTTTGTCTTACACTCAAGCTCTACACATTTCTCCTTCATTTTAGAAAGTTGTATCTTCTGCTGATTGCCAAACAGGGTAAAGGAACTTGGACCAGAACAAAACACTGTTGATACAATGTAACCTGATACATTGAAGGTGGCCCAGACCAGATGATGGTTCTACACCCAACTGTAATCTGTTCTCACAACCAAGCAGATATTGGGGGGATGCCCCAACCACACAAAAACAGGGTCAACCTACAGTAAACCTGTCCACCAGGACACAAGCACCAATTCATGTACCAAATAACAACACAATGGCACCTTGCGTTCCGGAGATACAGCGCACGCCCCGTGCCCGCACAAAAGGTAACCTGGAATGTCAAGTTCAAGCACCAAGGGCGCCAAAACCAAAATTTGGAATTATTCAGCCACTGCCAACACATGTGCCAAATATCATCGCGCCCGCACCAACCGTTCAGAAGATATAACTTCGGAAATACCCCTCCCGGACACAAAATTCGACCTGCCGTATCAAGTTCAAACGCGACTAGGCCCAAAGTCATTCCTAGGCAACAGGCAACAACTCCCCACCCATGCACCAAAAATCGTCACTATGGCGCGTATCGTTCCGGGCACACAGCGGCAAAAGTGCCCAAAAAAGACAAAAAATGCCATCTGCAATGTCAAGGTCAAGCACCAGGAGGCCCAAAATCACACCGAGGCCCAGGCTACCACCCCCAACCCACGTACCAAAAATCGTCGTGCTCGCACCATCCGTTCTCGAGATACGGCATCCTACATCCCCAGCTACAAAAAATTCCCACGCCCGTGAAAACCATACCTGCATACATGCAGGTAATTTCACTGCCCCTGCAAAACCCCTAGGTGGCCAAAACTTACACAACTTACTATGCTTTTACACAGCTACCTACCACTTAAAACTCATCACCCAAAAAAGTCCCAAACAAATAGCAAAACCGGAAGTTCCGCTGCAGTACCATAACACGCCGCCAGAGCGCCCTGCCGTAAAGCAATTCCTACCATTCCTTTGTCATATCTAATCCTACCCACATACCAAATATCAAAACAATCCATCCATGCATTCCCCAGTTATCAGGCTGACAAACGACCCCCTGACATAAAAACAGCACTGACTACAAACCTTCGTTTCACCAAGGAATCATATCAACACAGTTGAGCTTTCATGCTTCTATTGAAAACAAATGACCATAAATTTGGTATGAAGGTGTGTAGGTCATGTGCCCACAGAACTTCCTTTTCACTTCGGGCATACATTACTAATTGTTGAATTTCAGGATTTTTTTGCCATTTTTAGACTAGATATACAATGTATATAGTTTGGGCTCCTATCCCTTTGTATTGAAACCAAAGGACCTGTAATTTGGTAATGTGTGTACATGCAGTGTGTGCACACAGAACTCAATTCACTTAGAAATTGTTAAACTTGGGGTTGTTTGCCATTTTTGACCAAAAATGTATATTTGGGCTTGTGTCATGAAAAAGCCAACTGATCTGGAATTTGATATTGAGGTAGCTTTTAATTAGCACTATAGGGAAATGGGTTACATAGACCTGGTCTATTTTGCATATAGATAGGGCCCGGCTAGGGGTGTTCTAGAAGATTCCATTCCATTGGGGGGGGGGGGGCAAGTAAAAAAATCTATTTTGGAGTGTGATGATGTTTTTGGATAGGTCAACTTCTGCAAAAGGTTTTGCAAACAGTTACATTTTTGCATTGGGATGGAGATGGATTGAAATATATGCGGTCAGCTGTATTTGCTCATAAGCATAGTTAATGTCTGCCCTTTTAGTTTGGACATTAGTTTTTGTTCATAGTGGTACATGTATATGCTTATAATCTGATGTCGTACATTGTAAACCATTTAAAATGTTGGTGCTTACATATCAAAACTGTGTACAACATTAGATTTTGTATCTAACTGAGTTTTTTCAATTTTTGACAATGTGTATTGTATTCTATTATACAAATATCTCAGACCTTGTGATACCAATGTAGTAACTACTGCACATTTGATAATTACAGATCACCATGCCTTCTGGAAATTCAGTTAAAGCTTCTTCACACGGCTATCTGAATGTCTATCTGTATGCTGTTGGCAGCCTAAAACGCAACACTTTGGGACTGTGTGGTGTATGGGATGGAAATCCAGGGAATGACTTTACTAAGAGAGATGGAACCATAACAAACGAGGGTGCCTATCCCACCATTTTTAGAGATGATTGGAGGTAATCCATGCTTACATGTATGTCTATCATGGAGGTCTGACATGCGCCATATATCGTTACTCTCCGGCAGAAAACGGGCCATGATCTTGCCCACCAACCTTTGCTTGAAGAGTATCAATATTAAGTACATATCACCTGTGTTTGGTGAAACGATCAATCTGCCTGTGTTTTCGATTTTCAAAACTTGATGAAATTAATGTGTTTTTATGTATTCGTAACATTTTTTTGTTTCATGTACCATCATCATATTAATGTTTATTTCCATTTTCCACACAGAATTCCTAGAGGAACTAGTCTGTTTGATTTGGTGGAGCTTCCTGATGATCCAAACCCAAATCTCCAATTCTGTACATGCGCTGATGAAAATAACATCAGGTGTGGAGGGCAAGCAGTTGAAAACAACAACCTCCAAAATCAGGTTGTTGTCGATCCTCTACTGGGCAACAATGGTCTGGGAAAGAAACGGCGTAGACGGAAGAGAGAGTTACCAGAAGAGCTTGACGAAGACAGTCCTTTCTACACTGATGATGTAGCCTATGAAGAAATGTATGTATTTGACTACGGCGATGGTGACTCCACAGAAGCACCACCACCTGACACAGGAATAACTGAAGAAGAAGCAGAAAATCACTGCAGAATGACTATCAGGAATTCAACCATAGCAAATATCTGTGAGGATCTCCAAATTGATATCTTTGAAGCCATTGAAGATTGCATATTGGATGTACAGGTGAGAACAGCTGTCGGTTATATCATTCGGATTAAGGGATACTTGGGTTTCTTATGTCGTCCTCACTTCCTACAATTTTCCATCATGGTGCATGCAGAACATTGCTTTGAGCAATACTGCAATTGATCTCATTCACATTGTCAAATTGATAGAGGTCACCACAAAAATTGTTTTAAGTAGAAACTAATACTACAGCTAACTATTACTACAAAAGACCTGCAAATAATATCAACCAAATATGCTTGCGATTGATCCTATAGTCTTTCGTTTTTTGCATTTTGCGACTTGCAGTCGCAAAATGCCTTCTGGCCAGTGCAGTCGCCGTTGCGATGTTGAGATGAATGGACCTGTTCAATCCATGCCAAACATTTGTATACCTGTTAAAACAGGCATTTCTTCAACATGTTCGCACTAGCGCAGTGGTTAAGTTTACGCATTCTAAACCAATGCACCCGGTTCGAATCCGGGGAGGTAGATTTTTTTCAACTTTTTTTTTTCTTTTTTACATCCATTAAAATACTAATTTTTACATCCATTTGGCCACACCAATTTATTTCTTTGGTTAACGGATTCACCGCTTCGTTTTTTTGCCGAATAGAAATAAAAATTTAAAAAAAAAACTTAAAAATGCCCCGCAACAGAGCTCACTCAAAAACAGGCAATGTGTAGTGAAATTTGCTGCAGTTCACGCAAATTTTAACAGGTGGCGTCTAGATCTGCTGCAGTTCAGGCACATATGTGAATCTCTCCATGCGCCAATATCAGGTTTAGTTACTCTGTTCTATTTATATGACATTCTAATAACTAGAAAAAAACGTTCACACACGCAAACATTGGCAAAATGCCAGCTTTTTTAAAAGCACTTGTTTCCTCTAGATCATTGGCGATTTTTCTATCGCCCAAGCGTCTGTCAATGACATGAGGGAGCGCTGTGTACGAAAAGTCTTCGAGAATGTTACTCTGTATGATGTTCAAGATGACGGCCAACGTGTTCCTCCCATGGTGCTTAAAGCAGCGCTGTGCCCTGATGAGGATTGCAGTGGCAATGGCCTGTGTGTTGACGGAGTGTGTGAATGTGACGAGGGATACACATCTGTAGACTGCTCCTTGAGAGAGGACTCTCCTCCTGCAGTGACAAGTGTGCAGAATGGTGGACTTTGTGATATCAGGCTCCGGCCTTGCCGCAAAGTACTGATTGAAGCAGATGGCATTGCAGAATCAGCAAATCTTACATGCAGGGTGAAACAAGTCCAGGTGACCTATTACTACATAACTACTAGTATTGAGCATAGTATACCAATTATAATTACCAACAGGCCGTATTTACATTCAATATTGGTGTTCCTACCTGTCCATATTTTATGGTACGACCTGCGGCTCTATAGTTTGATGCAAAGGATTCAAACTTGTATGCATGCGCTGCTGTCAAACATTTTAACAACTGCTCAACTTAAATACGTTCATCTGGGTTGGTAGAAGACATTTTGAAAAAGTTGAACTGCTGCTGCAGCAATTTCCAACTGTTACCCACAAATTGGTATCACCCAAATTTCCCTTGACAAAGACTGGAGATGTTCCATCCAATTTTCGTGTTGGAAATTGCAGTTTAACTTTTCTAGAACTGTTCAACTGTTTGCTTGGCTGAACTTCATTTATTTGAATTGACTCCATTATGCCAATCATCAGATTGAATTTCCTGTAAACAATTTTTATTTCAACTGTTTTTTTAGATTTCAAACGGAGAACAAACTGTTCTCAATGACACAGAAGAGCTGACAACTGCCACACTTCGTACCTTCCGGGAGGTGTCATGTGCCCTTCCCAGGTCCCCTGTTCGGCTGGGCACCCCAGATCAGAATGAGGGCGCTGTAACACATGGCATGCTGATCTCTATCAGTAATGATGGGGAGCAATTCACTGAGGAATTCTTCTTCACAATATATGACGGTTTGTGTCAAGAGTGCACACAAGGATCTGTTTGTACATCAAAGGTATGATAAGTTTCAACTCAACCAACTGCCATCTTTAAAAGTTGACGCTTAAAGTATGTTCATGAAAAAAAGGGTACATTTATGAGTGTGATAATACAAGATGGTAGATACGTGTATATTCACTAATGCTGAATATATAGCGTTTTTCACTTTGCTGAATTTTTTTCATGTACACACCGGTCTACTTATCTTTTGCCATTGGTATAATTTCTACAGCCTGGTACATGTGACATCCGGGGATTTTGCTTTGCGGACGGCGATCCCAACCCTGACAACTGGTGCGAGCAGTGCCTCACTGATGTGTCAACAGAGACTTTCAGTGATCGAGTTGGTGAGTTACAGGTTTTCATATGGCTTTAATCCACTATCAAGCTGTGATTGTTATGAAATTATAAAATCAAAACTTTGAAAAGCTTTTAATTTCAAAAAGGGATCTGCTACCGAACAAAAGCTTCTATCAAATGATTTTGCAGCTTACGTGTATACTTACACAACTGAATGTTTCATGGAAAAACTGCCAAGTCAATGGATGATAATGGCCCCATGTGGGAATCGTCACATATCACCAAAAATAAAAATAAAAACTGAGGATCTCAAGATATCCTTAGGTAAATGATATCCTAGTTATACTTAATTACTTCCTTTTTCCAACACAGTAAATCAACCGCCATCCTTTGTCACGATGGGGCCCATCACCAAACTACCGGGTGAGACTCTAGACATCAGTTTGGAAGCAACAGATCCAGAGGGTCGGGATGTGACATACAGCATAGCATCAGCAAACCCACATGGAGTGATGCTGCAACCCTCCGGACAGCTGACCTGGGACACAGACCCCGCCCCTCCAGTCACCAGCTTCCCGCTGGACGTGACCGTGACAGACGAGTGCGGACAGGCCACCACGTCCACTTTCACCTTCACCCTGTACCAGTGTCCCTGTCAGAACAACGGCAACTGTGTCATCGATCCCGACATGCCGCGCGGCCAGGGCCACTACAACTGCGAATGTTCTGGGTATACAGGGGCGCTGTGTGAAGAGGAAGTTGATGAATGTGCATCCAACCCATGTGTCAACGGAGCCTGCAATGATGAAGTAAATGGGTTTACATGCACGTGTGATGCCATGTACATGGGGCCGTTATGTGACGTCCCATTAGAAGACCACTGCGGACTCCAGCCTTGCTTCCCTGGTGTGCCCTGCACCAATGTTGCAGATGGCTTTGAGTGTGGAGACTGCCCAGATGGTTACAACGGGGATGGTGTGGACTGTGCAGGTATGAGGGCATGTTAGAAAGTAACACTAACAGGCTCATTTACCTCAATGAAAATGGAGGGATTGTTTCTGGTGACACTGTGTCTGTGTGCATGTGTGTCTTTCAGAATATTTGTAATCAGTATTTCTAACAGTATTTCAGATAGGTAGGTAGGTAGGTTTTTCTATGACTTTTTGGTGTCACATCTTAACAAACTGATATAGTTCATCGATCAGTCTCAAGAAGATTGTGCCTTTACCTCTGTGTCAAGCTTTTGATAAACAAATTAAATGATCATGTTCTTTGACTTGCACTTATAATCATCCAATTGCAAATAGATCGGTCTTCTCTATTGGCCACTAAAACGTGTTAAATTCTTCAGTATGGGCATTCTATACTTTCAGATATCAACGAATGTGAATCTAACACCATCTGTGCTCACGTTATCATCAATGGTGCACGTGCCTGCGTCAACACCAATGGATCCTACTACTGCACCTGCACTGCGGGCCATGTTCTCATCATTGACACCTGTCAAGGTATATACATTTACAGCAAAAATAATTATCAAAAAAGGGGAATCGAATATGAATTTTGAAAACATCATCTTTGCAGCTTTATCAAGACTTTCCCATTATTAGAGCATGCGTATCATATTGTAATGGTCTCTGCACAATCATGTGACATTTGAATGATACCCCCCTTAAAAAGCTAAAGATATGGTATACCTGCCATTACACTGGAATATGAGATAAATATTAACTTGCTAATTCTAATTTTGACATTCTTTTCCAGATATAAATGAGTGTGCTCTGAATATTGATGATTGTGGACCTGGTGAGCTTTGTGTAAACACAAGAGGATCCTACAGTTGTGTTGGTTAGTACATTTTTTACTCCCAATTCACCCTTTCCCATGGCTATTTTCTCAGACTCTTATTCTTGATTCCTAGAGTGGAAGCTATAAACCAAAACACTGGTGGAATCTTGATTTAGAGGGTCGTTGCATACATTTTCAAGCCTAATATAAATGATGGTGGATGGAGGATTTCAGGACTAAGATAATGATGCCACAAAGCAAATAAGTACAGGTTGAGGATAATGATAAATGTACGTTACAGCCCTCTGTACCCTCTGTAGAGTCTGTATGCCCAGGGTTTTGTCCATACCCCCTTTTAAGCTTGTTGGGTTAACATTTACACAAGTCGTGTATAAGTGCTCCATAATTTCTAATTCTGAGCTCTATTGCAACATATTGGAACAATACTAGCCAAATGCTGTAGACAAAGGTGACATACAGTTGTAATTAACCAAACTAAGATTTCCAAAATTTTTCATTAGATGTTGTTGATGGAGGATGGTCTGACTGGAGCCCATGGTCTGCCTGCAGCGAGACATGTGGAGTTGGTGAGCAGACTCGGGACCGAACCTGCACCAACCCTGAACCAGCTAACGGTGGGGCGGACTGTAATGGACTGGCTCAGGAGACACAAGCTTGCAACACAGGGGTGAACTGTCCAGGTATGATGTGCAGTATTGTAGTACCTGCAAGTAATACCTGTAAAACCAAATAATTTGGCCCCTGTACAAGATCTAATGGACACAAGCCAGGATTACTGCAACATGGGGGTGTTCTGTCCAGGTGATCATGACTAAGTTACATGCATGTTGTTGTACCTGTTTTAGATGTAGTCTCCAGGTGATCATGACTAAGTTACATGCATGTTGTTGTACCTGTTTTAGATCATGTAGTCTCCTGTGATAACAAAACAAGTTTGCACCTGCTATTTGGTCCTATATTTAAGGACGCAAGCCTGGAGTGTCTATATATAGAGTACAATGTACATGACTCCATCTCAATCAACAGGCATACCTTTAGTTTGTACCAAAGAGCCTTATGTCTGTTTTCCACATAGTTGATGGCGGATGGACTGGATGGGGCACATGGTCTGCCTGTAGCGTGACATGTGGAGTTGGTGAGCAGACTCGGGACCGAACCTGCACCAATCCTGAACCAGCTAACGGTGGGGCAGACTGTGATGGACCAACTCAGGAGACACAAGCATGCAATACGGGGGTGTCCTGTCCAGTAATAGGTAACTGTCTAGTACTTACATTTTTACTTGTACAATCATGTATCGCTAAAAGTATTCTCCTATTAGAACATGTCAAGTTTTCCCTATTGATCATTAGCCCCCTGAAGTATCATACCACCAAGGAGTATCTAGAGTATTCCTTATCAGCAGACATACTTCCAGTTTGTTCTAGCAAACCTAAAATCTGTTTTCCACATAGTTGATGGTGGTTGGACTGACTGGAGCCCATGGTCCACCTGCAGCGTGACATGTGGAGTTGGTGAGCAGACTCGGGACCGATCCTGCACCAATCCTGAACCAGCTAATGGTGGGGCGGACTGTGATGGACTGGCTCAGGAAACACAAGCCTGCGACACGGGGGTGTCCTGTCTAGTAATAGGTAACTGTCTACTTACATTTTTATTGTACATAGTACATGTATCTCCAATTTGAAAGACCCATTTAGTAGTCTCCTTTTATTGATCAAGCCCCATTAAGTATCATACAAACAAGGAGTATCTAGAGTATTCCTTATCAGCAGACATACTTCCAGTTTGTTCTAGCAAACCTAAAATCTATTTTCCATGTAGTTGATGGTGGTTGGTCTGACTGGAGCCCATGGTCCGCCTGCAGCGTGACATGTGGAGTTGGTGAGCAGACTCGGGACCGAACCTGCACCAACCCTGCACCAGCTAACGGTGGGGCGGACTGTGATGGACTGGCTCAGGAAACACAAGCCTGCGACACGGGGGTGTCCTGTCCAGGTAACTCTAAGTTATACTATGCAGCAAAAAATAGTTACTCAAGCAACTGGACATGGTTTTGAAACCATATCCAGTTGCTTGAGTAACTACTTTTTGGTGTATCTTTTTACCTGGATGTCTAATCTACATCGATGTAAGTCATACTATGTTTGTTATGCATCTCCCAATAATCTCTTATCACAATAAGTAATTAATAATTTGAAAACAAAGTTCTCAATTTGAGTATTTCCTCTCAGGAAATTTTCTTTCTATTTGTAAAAGAAAGCCTTAAATCTGTTTTCCACATAGTTGATGGTGGCTGGACTGAATGGAACCCATGGTCCGCCTGCAGTGTGACATGTGGAGTTGGTGAGGAAACTCGGGACCGAACCTGCACCAACCCTGAACCAGCTAACGGTGGGGCAGACTGTGGTGGACCAGATCAGGAGACACAAGCCTGCGATACAGGAGTGTCCTGTCCAGTAATAGGTAACTGTCTACTTACATTTTTATTGTACATAGTACATGTATCTCCAATTTGAAAGACCCATTTAGTAGTCTCCTTTTATTGATCAAGCCCCATTAAGTATCATACAAACAAGGAGTATCTAGAGTATTCCTTATCAGCAGACATACTTCCAGTTTGTTCCAGCAAACCTAAAATCTATTTTCCATGTAGTTGATGGTGGTTGGACTGACTGGAGCCCATGGTCCGCCTGCAGCGTGACATGTGGAGTTGGTGAGCAGACTCGGGACCGAACCTGCACCAACCCTGCACCAGCTAACGGTGGGGCGGACTGTGATGGACTGGCTCAGGAAACACAAGCCTGCGACACGGGGGTGTCCTGTCTAGTAATAGGTAACTGTCTACTTACATTTTTATTGTACATAGTACATGTATCTCCAATTTGAAAGACCCATTTAGTAGTCTCCTTTTATTGATCAAGCCCCATTAAGTATCATACAAACAAGGAGTATCTAGAGTATTCCTTATCAGCAGACACACTTCCAGTTTGTTCCATCAAACCTAAAATCTCTTTTCCACGTAGTTGATGGTGGTTGGTCTGACTGGAGCCCATGGTCTGCCTGTAGCAGAACATGTGGAGTTGGTGAGCAGACTCGGGACAGAACCTGTACCAACCCTGAACCAGCTAACGGTGGGGCGGACTGTGATGGACTGGCTCAGGAAACACAAGCCTGCGACACGGGGGTGTCCTGTCCAGGTAACTCTAAGTTATACTATGCAGCAAAAAATAGTTACTCAAGCAACTGGACATGGTTTTGAAACCATATCCAGTTGCTTGAGTAACTACTTTTTGGTGTATCTTTTTACCTGGATGTCTAATCTACATCGACGTAAGTCATACTATGTTTGTTATGCATCTCCCAATAATCTCTTATCACAATAAGTAATTAATAATTTGAAAACAAAGTTCTCAATTTGAGTATTTCCTCTCAGGAAATTTTCTTTCTATTTGTAAAAGAAAGCCTTAAATCTGTTTTCCACATAGTTGATGGTGGCTGGACTGAATGGAACCCATGGTCCGCCTGCAGTGTGACATGTGGAGTTGGTGAGCAGACTCGGGACCGAACCTGCACCAACCCTGAACCAGCTAACGGTGGGGCAGACTGTGATGGACTGGCTCAGGAAACACAAGCATGCGATACGGGGGTGCCCTGTCCAGGTAGCTTTGCCCTATACTGTATAGTTCTACAACACTTGCCAGGGCTCGAAATACTGGGTGCATGTGCACCCAGGTGCACCCAAAATTGGAACTGTGCACCCAATTTTTTTCAGTGGGTGCACAGGGTGCACCCAAATATTTTCTTGGGTTTATGTATGGAAAGATATCAAGACATTCAAGTATACTTGTATACATCATATTCTTGACATCTAAGTGTTAGAAAGATAATAAAGTGTCTGTCATGTTACTTGTTTAAGAATTTGATAGTTTTTAACTAAGTTTTGTTATTACGTTTTTTTTACATTCTACTTAAATTTAAGTGGTGCACCCAAAATATTTTTGGTGCACCCAATTTTTTAAACTGGGTGCACCAGTGCACCTGATCCCAAAAATGGATTTCGAGCCCTGCTTGCCTACATCTCCTACATTTGTAAGTTTATATAACTGTGACTGACAAGAAAAAGATTTCCCTGCACAAGTTCTAATTAATGCAAGTCAAAAAGCCATTTCAGTTTTCCTTCACAACAAATTATCTCTCAGTTTATACCTAGAGAGAGCCTAAATTTGTTTCCCACATACTGTAGTTGATGGCGGTTGGACTGACTGGAGCCCATGGTCCGCCTGCAGCGTGACATGTGGAGTTGGTGAGCAGACTCGGGACCGAACCTGCACCAACCCTGCACCAGCTAACGGTGGGGTGGACTGTGATGGACTGGCTCAGGAAACACAAGCCTGCGACACGGGGGTGTCCTGTCCAGGTAACTCTAAGTTATACTATGCACCAAAAAATAGTTACTCAAGCAACTGGACATGGTTTTGAAACCATATCCAGTTGCTTGAGTAACTATTTTTTGGTGTATCTTTTTACCTGGATGTCTAATCTACATCGATGTAAGTTATACTATGTTTGTTATGCATCTCCCAATAATCTCTTATTACAATAAGTAATTAATAATTTGAAAACAAAGTTCTCAATTTGAGTATTTCCTCTCAGGAAATTTTCTTTCTATTTGTAAAAGAAAAGTTAGCCTTAAATTTGTTTTCCACATAGTTGATGGCGGATGGACTGACTGGAGCCCATGGTCCGCCTGCAGCGTAACATGTGGAGTTGGTGAGCAGACTCGGGACCGAACCTGCACCAACCCTGCACCAGCTCACGGTGGGGCGGACTGTGGTGGACCAGATCAGGAGACACAAGCTTGCGACACAGGGGTGTCCTGTCCAGGTAAGTTAAATTGCTGTAAATTTGGCTCTAAAATATTGATTTTGTTCTCTTTTTGTGACAAAATACATGTATTTGGAAGAAAAGCAATTCACTCTTCTATGTGCAACCTAATACCCAGGCACTCAATGTATCATTGATTTTTAGTTCTGTTAAGAAAATAGAGACAATCATTAACCCAAGTGTTTTTCTTAGGAACTGCAGCAGATTCTTGTTTTTGTTCAATTTGTTCTAACCATACTATTGTTAAGATTTTAATAGATGCAGCTTATATATTCGGGAAGAAGCGGTAACAGGTTTCAGCCCTTTGCATCTTTTTGTAGAAAACAGTATCAATCACAATTCTAGTTCCATGTCTTAAAGATAGAAATTTCATACATTACATTTTCAACTTCGGCAGGTACCAGAACAAATACTGCTTTTGGTCCTCTGCATGGAGAAACAGACGGCTGAACTACACAAAAGCCCAACAAAAGTGCGAGTCCAATGGCGGGACGTTGGCTATGATCAAAGATGCCGGTGTGCAGGCATTTATCAATAACCTCCTGAAGACTAGTAGCGGTAGAACTCAAAGGTAAATAATAGTAGTTTTAGTTAGCATGCACTTTTTAAAGTCAATGGAATTTGAATCAATGTCACCGATCTTCAACTGAAGGATTCTCCAAACATCAGATGATAAGTGATGTTTAAGAAATTAAGTCATTCATTTACATCATGTAGTCCCTGGTGATGATGATGCTTTCTCGTCATCTCATAATGTCTACACTTTAAAATGTGTGGGTTAACAAACACACAGATTCTTTTCTCCCTAAAAGTTTGAATAAATACTAGCTTGCCATTGAGTAGAAAAGGCTTTAACTTGAAGGGGTCTATCAGAAAAATACTCCTACTGGAGATTGGAAAAAATAACTAATCTGAAGAACTAACTCTACAGCACAAGAATGAAAAAAGTTACGCAAGCTGTACTTATTGCCTGCATGAAAATGCAGGACCTGATATAGTTTCCAGTTTTGTTGTCTGTGTGTTTTAGTGCGTTTCTGGTGATATATCTCCAGATCGCAGCGTGATATTGCGATGATATTTGGTACATGGGTTGGCGGTGGTGGCTTGATGGTTTGATTTTGGGCCTCATTGACTTTGAACTTGTTATTCTTAGATATCAAGATAACTATAAAAATAATTTGTAATCAATTATGTTTCTATCTGGCATATTTGTTAAGTATTCCTACATATGAATAAGATTTATAAATTTTTGAAACACATTTTTATTCTAAAAAGTCTAACAATAGACCAAACTGTCTTTGCTTTCCTAAACATTAAAATTTGTGCTTTGTATTGTATTGTATTTACCCATTCATTCAATTCTTATTTCAGGAACTACTGGATTGGCCTGGATGACCTGAACAGGGAGGGTGTGTTTGAGTGGAATGACGGGACCAAACTGGGAAGCTATCGCAGGTTCAAGTCCAAACGCCCTCACAAAATAAGGGACTGTGTGGCACTGTGGAGGACGGCCAAACTGAGTCGTTGGTTCCCACTGAAGTGCAAGATCCATCTGCCCTACATCTGTCAGACGGGTGAGCAAAAAGCTTATTGATACTTTCATTAAACTTTATGTACCTCTATTGTCAAGACTTCAGCAAGGATTAAATACAATGTTTATAGCAAATTCTGGCAAATTATAACTAAGCTGTCCAACTAAACCAATACGGTCAAAACCATAATTCTCTAGGCACATATCACCTTATACACGTCACACTAACTTCATGTGTCCTAAAAACTATAAAGCAGACTGAGTTGAATATGTTAACTAGCTACAGACAGACATCACTGATACTATAAGTCTTTAAAAGGTCTGAAATTATAGTCTCAACCAGACCCTTTTGTGGGCTGCAGAATTTTTTTTAGAATTAACCAGAAAAAGAGAACTAATAAGTCTTTCAATGTCAAGGGAAATCATTTAGCCAAACAAAAAAATTACTTGATTTACCTAAGTCCAGAGGACTTAACCAAGGCCATGCTCCTCAGTAGCTGGTCCTTCAAAGATTTCTGACTGGCAAATGAACTGCGTTCACTACTATTTTTGTCAATTTCAACAATTCATTCAGACACTAATTAAAACTACAGATTAACAAAGATAACATTATGATAGAACACTAGTTATTAATGTTGAAATTTCTATAAGTTTTTCTACATACCTTAAACATTAAATTCAGCATCACAATGTGACATTCAATGTCTCTGTTACAATGTATTACAAACATCTTATATGCCTCTTACAGACTACAATGTGAACAACTAAGTTGATGACATACGTGACGTCAGCAGAACAGCCTTATGACGTCAGGACAACGTTACAACAACACCAGAATGTTGTCAGGCTAGACAAGTAATGAAATAGACTTGAATAGAATGCAGCTTGACATACATCCCTAGTTTACACTTTGATCCAATACGAAACAATATAGCTGATCTACCACTTGCTACTACATGTATCACTAGTCCTGTAGAAGATTTCTTTGCTCCCAAAGTTTATAACTGTCAAACTGTGCTAAATGTAAACTGTTACAGTTTCAATTCATTACTTATAACCTTTTGCTCATTTAGAGGGAACTATATAATCAGCACATTTTTGATAGCATCAAACTCAATTAGGACCATTAAGTAACTAAAGATTGGTACAAATTTTCAAAGATTTTAGAAACAGCACCCAGATCTACATATTAAGAAATACCTGCACAGCTCCTATTTTACCTGCGTAAGCAAGTGGTATATATTTTAAGCTCTGTAGTAAATAGGTGATAATATTAGGCTATATGCAACATCATATACTATATTGATCATCAGCACAAGTAACTAGTACAAATGTATTACTATTAGTGCAACAGAAAGATAAACCATATATAAGGTACAAATGCAGATTGCAATTAAATAGCACAATACATGTAACAAATGTGATGGATATCAGCAGGTACTTACATGCAATAATTCCAGAAAATATTGCACTTGAAGGTTGAGATTGCAGTGTCAGTCAGGAACAGCCAGCCAATTGGTTGGTTGCCATTCTGGATTGGAGAGAACATGTATGACATGAGGGTTGTAAAATCAGTCGTCATGGATAATTTGTTATTGTGCTATTGTGTGGCAGTCAAAAATTATGCAACGGCTTCCGCTATGCAACGACTCTTCAGTAAGTTTAATATATCCTACCCTACTTTGATTTCTTTGGCAACATAGTAACAGCAATTTGCATTTTCGCATCAACATTAAAAAGAAATGGTATTTTAATGCAATACTTGACATGTAATCATACAATTTTGTATGCAACAGTGTCTGCTATGCAACAACTTACAAGTTACTAGTAGGTCGATATATATTTCAATATGATGAATCTTGTCTTTACTTATAATGTATGGATTACTTAGTAAACTTACTGAGAGTTAGACACATGAGACAATTACTAGTAGGTGGGCCCAGCAGGCTTGGTCTGAGTTTGACTCAGTCTTAAGTTTCTAGTGCATTAAGTCTTATGTTATAGCAATTGCTGAGCCAGCTCAGACGCCCCTGATTGGCGATAGGTTTCAGCTTTTAGCAGTTGGCATTTTCTAGATCTAGTTCGATTTCTTCTGCAATACAATAACAGCATTATATCCACATTTAACGTAAATTAGTCACACAAAGTTAATCTGATGGAGGGCGTCCTCAAGCGTGCGACCCCAGAACTCAACTCATTGTCAATTTCTTTTTAAAAATCACCTTAAAGGTACCATAAAATCATAAAGAGAAAAATTCAATTCTTGATTGTAAAACATGCTGAATGTCTTTGGAAACAGTCTAAATCTATGATCGTGATGATGTCGTCCATTAATTAACATAGTCATCAATGATAATTTCAATAAGGTGTGGTATAGAGGATATCAAGTAATCATTACTACATTAGCATATTGTACAACATTTTACATACTTTGCATCTGTAGTGATTGCCAGCTGGAAACTACATTTTGTTACTACTCAGCTACTGTATTTTCTTCAGTAATGGTAAATACAAATTGAATGTGATCTGTGCTGCATTAACCTTAAAGGGACACATTGCAAATGTTGAAATGCTATAGGTCATATCATTAGAGTCAGGTCATATCATTAGAGTCAGGAAAAAAGAAATATCATGTTTCAACATCAGAAGAACATTCCTATTTCACCAGTGACATCAAAATGAACTTAAAACAGTTCTAAACAAATGCATCTTTTTGGACTTGAATTCTAATACACATGTACTTTGTACTGTGTCCCTTTATAGTAAGCTAGTTGAAATCTGTGAAAATGGAGCTTTTTTTTAAAGCAAATGCGAATTGAAAACATCTGGAGGATCACTTCAGTTTATGACAGTACTTAGGAAAAATGTATTATTTTCAATACAATAGAAATAAAATGAGGTGACAGGAATGTGTTTGTCAATGTGTGTTTTCTGCATCTTGTAACTCGATGCCATTAGACAGCAGTCTTAATACAAGGATTATAACTGCTCTAGTTGCAGCCAAAAGACTGTAGTCTCTGTGACTTCAAGATTTGCTGTTGTCATGACTGTGATATCATGTGCCAACACTCTCAAAGTCTCCTTTAATTCAAATACTGCATGGAGGGAAAAAGTACAGTACAGTATATATCAGAAACTCTTTTGAAGGGTTAACTTCTAAATGGGGATGATGAGCTGTTAGAACATCTCTGTTTAAGTCTCTACCAATCCTCTCAGCAGATTTTTAAAAAATAGCTGAACTTGAACTCAAGAAATATTGAGGAATTGTGTATGTTTTTAACTTTTATTTTTTGGTTTCTGGGAGGTATTGTAGAGGCTAATGCTACAGTCCCTACTAGGGGTGGGTACCGCCGGTACAAAACCGCTTTTTCTTATTGGACCGGTCCAGAAAAATTGGACCTGAAAAAATTGGCTGGACCGGATGTTGAACCTATTAGAAAATGAACAGTTTATATGATCGGGCATTCACACGTTTTAGGGCTTACCGGTCGAAGAAAATAACAAGAGCGAAGTAGCGTAGAGCCTATAGTCATTTCTACCAAGGTTTATCAAATCGTACAGCGGCAGTCAGCCTTGTAAGTTAAGTTGTACGAGTGGGAGTCGAATACTCCACAAAACAGATTCTTTGTAGCAAAATGTACCATAGTTTTGAGTATTGTCCATTCACAAGTTTTCACATACTGAAGCAGGTCCAGGTTCAGGTCCGGACCTGGACCTGATCCTCTGGACCTGAACCGGACCTGAATTTTCTGCACCGATACCCACCCCTAGTCCCTACTAAATGTAACTTTATGGTTAATCCAGGTCATCCTTTTATGCCTGGCTTCTGCTAGTGTATTTCACTAGCAGTGGCCCAGAAGTCCCCACCGGCAATATGGCACCTCCTTCTCGCTGCATTAATCAGATAATACTTCTTCCTGTTTTGGCGAGCTAATACAGTCAAGAGGCAAAGTGATTGGCTGGTAACTTTACAGGAGAAAGAGTACCTGATTGGCTGATGGCTGTCCAGCACTAAAGAAGGGTGGATAGATCGCAGGCTGGTACATCAGGGCTCTATACACTAAACACTATCACACAGTAGCAGTGGGCCTGCCATTAGATACCCTGGGGGCCATCCGAGATTGGGCAGCTAGGACAGTTTATTTGGTGGCCCAAGACAGTCAGGCCCGCTGAGCTCCTATTAGCGCCCCGGGGAGTTTAATTAGAAAGGGTAGCGATAACTCCTTCGGGCTTAAACTCCCCCGGAGCGCTAATGTGAGGTCAGCGGGCTGACTGCCTTGGCTCCCCGAACAAAACTCGCGAACAAAATTTGCTAGCTACCCGGTCCTGTCTGGCTCCCTGGGTAGCCATTAGAGGGTTGGTTGGCCCTGTGAGCAGGAGGTCTAAGAAGAAAATAGCTTCTTATTACACAAAGATTTTTATTAGACAAAGTTTGCACATAAAAAAAGGGTAACATTAAAAATCGAAAATGACACAATAGAAAGTGGAAATGTTATCAATTATAGCCATCAGCCAATCAGATACCCTTTCTCCTGTAAAGTTACCAGCCAATCACGCTGTCTCTTTGCAAATTATCAAGACTAAATTTTCAGCTTGACTCCTTCATTTGCCATGACATTTAATTTTTGAGACTCTTGACTGACTGGAATCAGTCCAACGTTCATCATGGCAAATTTCACCTTTATGGGTTCCAGCAGGATGTTGCCGACATTCTTCAGCACTATCCTATGATCTTTTTTTCTCCCGTCTGCTCATGAGTACAAACACCAGAGGGAAGCTCTTCATGCAGTCGTCCTTCCTGATGAATACACTGATGGTGAATAACCGCTTGAAGGGCGACTTGCACAGCTTGAACGTCCAGGTACCTGTCATTTGCCAGGTGTTTCAGCTGTGTGTCGGTCGCCAAGACCAGGTGCGGCACACCCGGACATCCCCCTTGGGGAATGATGCTCCTCGTCAACCTCAAAGTTCAAGTCTATCGGGTCCTCAGGCCTCAGCCTCTGTCTGTGGTGATTGGCTGCTCTCGTTAGGTGCTCTGGCTTTCTCAGTAATGGTCAGAGGCACATCACCAAGCTCCTTCAGCAAGACATCTTCCACAATAGCTTAACCGCAAATTTGAAAAGGTAACCCACTGCCTCTTTCTTCGCCGGAGCCACGATCTTGGCTGCTGTCACAGCGCCGACAATTTTGACTGAATTCCCTAAGCTTAAGGTTACTTTTAGTTACATGTGAAGCGTGATCGGTCTACCACATCCACGGAGTTGTTAACAGGATCATCCTATCAAGAGGGTCTGCATGGGGGGGTCATGGTAACGCTTAACGGTAAATTCAGGAGGCCCGGTAACGCTTAACGGTAAATTCAGGTGGCCTGGTAACGTTTAACGTTAAATTCAGGAGGTTTTACAAAGCATAAATGTAACGATTGACGCGCAGTCCTATTCGTACAACGCTAGATTAGGGTATCTCAATGGGTGAAAATATCTGACTATTATAAATGACATTGTGAGAAGGAAAAGATGCCCAGAACAAGCTAGGGTGAATGACAGGGGCCTGGGACAAAATTTTCAGCACATGGAGCGCCGAAGGCGCGACGCATCCTAGGGGGTCCGGGGGTATGCTCCCCCGGGAAAATTTTTAAATCACGACCCACTGAAATGCTATTTCCTGAATTTTTCGACAAATTTTTCCGACAGACTAATTTAAGCTAGCTTAATGGCATTTTTCATAAAAATTACACATGGTTAGAGCTTTGATGACCTCCATCCACCGACATATTTTTGACCATTTCGAACTCGGAAGGCACGAGACGTTGCAAAATAAATCCGGCGAAATTTCAAAATCTGGACCGTCTGAAGCGCTATTTCCTGCATCTTGAAGGACAAATTTTCCTGGCAGAGGAAGCTAAATTAAATGACATCAAAGTTTTATTAGAGAGAAAAGTTTTTTGGGGCGACACGCACCAACACATTTTTGCCATGTCGTCGTGAGCGCCAAAGGCGCAAGCTGACGCATCACAAAGGAGATCCGGAGAAACCTCATTTTCGGCATTCGAGGAGTACATTTTGCCTGACACTGAGCTAAATTTGACACTGAAATCTGTATGAGTGAAAGGATTTTTTGAGGGCGCACTTCCGCGACATATTTTTACCACCAGTGCCGAAGGCTGGGAGACCGGAAAAAATTTGAAATCTTGACCCTTTCAAACGCCATTTCCCGCACTTTCAGGGGCTCTATCTGGCATATTTGACTACGAAGAATTTCTTGGTAACGCTTAACGGTGAATTCGGGATAACAAATAACGATTAACGTTGAATTGAAACGACCAATAACGCTTCACGAAGAATATATCGGTAACGATTAACGTTGAATTAGAGCGGGTCGGTAACGATTAACGGTGAATTAAAATGGCTCGTAACGCTTAACGGAAAAGGGCATGCAGACCCTCTATCAACAATGTAAATATCATCCTGTCAATAGTGCAAAAGGCTCTCTGTTATTGGCAGGATCAACAGCCACTTCCTATACACAAACAGAAATTGTTGTCTTATTTAACGTCTATAATTTCGCAAACACTGTGGTACATTACAATAACAGCAGCAACGCATCTAGGCTACCGCCCCCCACACCCCCCCCCCACCCCCAAAACCCCCACCACTTTCACTCTGTCACTGCTCCATACGGTTTGTTCCAACAGTTCAACCACATTTACTTTCTTTATACATATACTCTAAACTTCAATTAAACACAAACCTGTTGAATCCTAATGCTTGCAAAAAGTATTCATGGCCGGAGCCATCCACGACGTTCGAAAGACACAAACCAAGTCCTTGCACAAACTCACGTGCCGCGGTCACGGTGCGTTTTCGACAAGGCTTCGTTCACGACTTGCCGCAAAACAAACAGGCGGGAAATTTGAACCTCCGACCTGTACTATAGCAAAGCACAATCTTTCAATGCGGTTTGCGGATTACAATTAAACAGTTGCGTACAAAAGGTTCCAACCATTCCAAGTTTAATCCACCGGCGTCGCTGCGAGCAGATGGTATGCCTTCTCACATTCATTAAGTATGAATCGGCGGCCCAATCGGCGGCCAACTTCAGCCTGGTTTTCAGGGCGACCCAAGTGAACAAAAGTAGGTCGGGCACAACTTGAATAGTACGTCGCAGTTCTTGAAAAGCCATAGAAATTTTTCTGTGCACGTCAGCGAGTCGGAAACTGAGGTTGTTTGACTTGGGTGATGTTTCTTTGGCTGGGTAGAATTTCGCGCACAAATCCTGTTCCCGCTACTTCCGTGTGTCGGCTCAAGGAGGTTATATTCAGACGGTCGGCTGCAGTATGTAATTCACGCAGCCGCAGAAGGCCCAAATTGAGTCCATACAGTATTTAAGCCTATTTTCGACTTCGAAATGTAAGAAATATGTCTTATTGGAAAGACAGTGTAGGGTGCATACGTTCAGATTTGGAAAAAAAAACAAGGTTTTGGTTAATTTTTGAGGCCTGTGCTGACCCCTAATTTGAAGTGGTCAGTCCCTAAATTGACGTCATGAGATGCCAAGACAGCGGCATCTTTGAGGGCTGCGGAAACTTTAT
The DNA here is from genome assembly GCA_019207045.1 of Branchiostoma floridae x Branchiostoma belcheri. Lineage (NCBI taxonomy): Eukaryota > Metazoa > Chordata > Leptocardii > Amphioxiformes > Branchiostomatidae > Branchiostoma > Branchiostoma floridae x Branchiostoma belcheri. The sequence continues at coordinate 25,142,518 of CM033025.1, read as the reverse complement.
TTTCGCTGGTCGGAATTTATCAAAATCAGACTTTTGGACACTTGAGATAGCGGGCTGCTGTGTGGGGTGAGTTCTTATGACCTGGAATGTTCACGGATGAGATTATGACACCCTGAACGTGCCTATTTTTACATTATCGCCACTTCAGATTTCCATTGGTGTTCACTGGCCAGTAGGCAAACTTCAGCTCATGCTCACAAATTTTGTAGATTCTATCCTGAACTCCAACATTTTCAATCCTTGTTAATTACTTTTGCATCCTGCTATAAATTTTAAGGCGTCGAACCTCCTCACTTCGGGGTCCTTCACAATGTAAATCCCCATAGGCGAAAAACTGTGCTCTGCTACCTTTCGCGAAATCAGCCAATTACTGTCTGAGTCGACTTAAACCTTAAGCTACAATCGCGACATTAAGGTATCACCCTACCCGTTGCCGTGACAGGCGGTCTTCCAAAAAAAGGAGCTAGCGGTTGCGCCAAAACAGAGCCCATATGCTCAAGAATATCTCGAGAAGGAAGTATCCAAAAATTTTGCAGTTTTCATCTTTCCATTCCTTACTAAGGGACCTATCCAACCATACCAAGTGTGCCAGGCCGGAACTTAAACCTTAAGCTACAATCGCGACATTAAGGTATCACCCTACCCGTTGCCGTGACAGGCGGTCTTCCAAAAAAAAGGAGCTAGCGGTTGCGCCAAAACAGAGCCCATATGCTCAAGAATATCTCGAGAAGGAAGTATCCAAAAATTTTGCGGTTTTCATCATTCCGTTCCTTACTAAGGGACCTTTCCAAAGATACCAAGTTTGCCAGGCCGGAACTTAAACCCTAAGCTACAATCGCGACATTAAGGTATCACCCTACCCGTTGCCGTGACAGGCGGTCTTCCAAAAAAGGAGCTAGCGGTTGCGCCAAAACAGAGCCCATATGCTCAAGAATATCTCGAGAAGGAAGTATCCGAAAATTTTGCGGTTTCCATCTTTCCATTCCTTACTAAGGGACCTTTCCAAGATACCAAGTTTGCCAGGCCGGAACTTAAACCCTAAGCTACAATCGCGACATTAAGTCATCACCCTACCCGTTGCCGTGACAGGCAGTGTCTCCAAAAAAGGAGCTAGCGGTTGCGCCAAAACAGAGCCCATATGCTCAAGAATATCTCGAGAAGGAGGTATCCAAAAATTTTGCGGTTTTCATCATTCCGTTCCTTACTAAGGGACCTTTCCAAAGATACCAAGTTTGCCAGGCCGGAACTTAAACCCTAAGCTACAATCGCGACATTAAGTCATCACCCTACCCGTTGCCGTGACAGGCAGTGTCTCAAAAAAGAGCTAGCGGTTGCGCCTAAACAGAGCCCATATGCTCAAGAATATCTCGAGAAGGAAGTATCCGAAAATTTTGCGGTTTCCATCTTTCCATTCCTTACTAAGGGACCTTTCCAAAGATACCAAGTTTGCCAGGCCGGAACTTAAACCCTAAGCTACAATCGCGACATTAAGGTCTCATTGATGAGTTTCTTCTTTCCATAGACTTCTATGTTATAATTCGTGGTTTAAATGGGCGCGTTCATAATGAAGCTGCGTGAAATTTCAGCAGATTTTTCATTCTATGTCGAGCACATTTACCCTATATCGTGGGAAAAAATTGCCAATGTAAACTATACGTAGGAACTTTTTTTATAGCAATTACAAACTACGATTAGTCAATCCCCACAAAAGGCACTTTTTCGCTGCTATTGTACAACCGCACCACTCAGAACCCACGACTGTGTACCTCCGACCTAGCGCGCGGCTGCAAAACTTTACCTGCTAATTTCTTCAGTTACAAATAAGCTTTCACCAATCTAACTTTTGAGATTAGTTCCGCTGGCTAAAAGGGAATTTCTCACCGCTAAAAACATGCGTCCGTGCAGCCGTTCATTTTTGGCTCGGATCTCTTTTAGGGTGTCCACTCGCGGAGTAATACATCAATGAGACCTTAAGTTTAATGTATTATTGAAAAAATCTATCAAAGGAAAGAATGTCGTTTTCTTCATCATCTCTGAAAGTTGGGTGTCTTACGTTAATGAATTAGCCTCTGGGAGGTAATTAAGTACGAGATCATGATAGGCATGAAAGCGCCACCTAGCGGCGGACAAAGGCCAATGTTCGGGACAAAGTGCAAAGGCGTCGAGACTGACGCTTTTGACGCGTCGCAAAGACTCATTAGATCAGTCTGTGTATGAGTTTGACTGAGTAGTGTTCTCTTTGTGACTTTGTCTTTGTTTAATTGGAATATATCTCAGAGAATAGTCGTGAAAGGGATATCAGCACGACAGGCACGACGAGATTCATCCGGATCTTTCTACGTAAAATAAACGGTTCTATAGAGGATCGGGTGAAGGTACTATAGCTCATAAAGTCAAAACAGAGCTTAACGACTAGAAATTGATGTTAGCTGCGTTTCAAGCTCCCTTATACCAGAGGCGGGCAAGCCGAACTGAGCCTTTCTGATTGGCCTTTATAGGTGTCGCCTAGCCCGGGGTTTGGGGGGGGGGGGTGTTGGAGGGGCGTTCGAGAGAAGGCGGCGATTGCAAAAAATAACTTGGATGCAGTTTGCATAAAAAAAGATAGCTTTAGAACCTTAGTCCTCTTTCAAATAGCTTCTATATTCAGTAGAGTGTGATACAAGAAAAATAACAATAGTAACGCCCCTTGGAAATGTAGACCCGTCCGTTACCATGGTAACGGAAATAGGTACACGGCGTAATCTGCAGCCAAGAAATGCGGGGTGGCGCCCGGTTATAAACCCTTTTCAAATTTTTGCTCCAGTGCTATTCCTTGATTTTTTATGAATATTTTTCATTTTTATTTAAGGTCTCATTGATGAGTTTCTTCTTTCCATAGACTTCTATGTTATAATTCGTGGTTTAAATGGGCGCGTTCATAATGAAGCTGCGTGAAATTTCAGCAGATTTTTCATTCTATGTCGAGCACATTTACCCTATATCGTGGGAAAAAATTGCCAATGTAAACTATACGTAGGAACTTTTTTTATAGCAATTACAAACTACGATTAGTCAATCCCCACAAAAGGCACTTTTTCGCTGCTATTGTACAACCGCACCACTCAGAACCCACGACTGTGTACCTCCGACCTAGCGCGCGGCTGCAAAACTTTACCTGCTAATTTCTTCAGTTACAAATAAGCTTTCACCAATCTAACTTTTGAGATTAGTTCCGCTGGCTAAAAGGGAATTTCTCACCGCTAAAAACATGCGTCCGTGCAGCCGTTCATTTTTGGCTCGGATCTCTTTTAGGGTGTCCACTCGCGGAGTAATACATCAATGAGACCTTAAGTTATCACCCTACCCGTTGCCGTGACAGGCGGTGCTTCAAAAAAGGAGCTAGCGGTTGCGCCTAAACAGAGCCCATATACTCAAGAATATCTCGAGAAGGAAGTATCCGAAAATTTTGCGGTTTCCATCTTTCCATTCCTTACTAAGGGACCTTTCCAAAGATACCAAGTTTGCCAGCCGGAACTTAAACCCTAAGGTACAATCGCGACATTAAGTTATCACCCTACCCGTTGCCGTGACAGGCGGTGCTTCAAAAAAAGGAGCTAGCGGTTGCGCCTAAACAGAGCCCATATACTCAAGAATATCTCGAGAAGGAAGTATCCGAAAATTTTGCGGTTTCCATCTTTCCATTCCTTACTAAGGGACCTTTCCAAAGATACCAAGTTTGCCAGGCCGGAACTTAAACCCTGAGGTACAATCGCGACATTAAGTTATCACCCTACCCGTTGCCGTGACAGGCGGTGCTTCAAAAAAGGAGCTAGCGGTTGCGCCTAAACAGAGCCCATATACTCAAGAATATCTCGAGAAGGAAGTATCCGAAAATTTTGCGGTTTCCATCTTTCCATTCCTTACTAAGGGACCTTTCCAAAGATACCAAGTTTGCCAGGCCGGAACTTAAACCCTAAGGTACAATCGCGACATTAAGTTATCACCCTACCCGTTGCCGTGACAGGCGGTGCTTCAAAAAAAGGAGCTAGCGGTTGCGCCTAAACAGAGCCCATATACTCAAGAATATCTCGAGAAGGAAGTATCCGAAAATTTTGCGGTTTCCATCTTTCCATTCCTTACTAAGGGACCTTTCCAAAGATACCAAGTTTGCCAGGCCGGAACTTAAACCCTAAGGTACAATCGCGACATTAAGTTATCACCCTACCCGTTGCCGTGACAGGCGGTGCTTCAAAAAAAGGAGCTAGCGGTTGCGCCTAAACAGAGCCCATATACTCAAGAATATCTCGAGAAGGAAGTATCCGAAAATTTTGCGGTTTCCATCTTTCCATTCCTTACTAAGGGACCTTTCCAAAGATACCAAGTTTGCCAGGCCGGAACTTAAACCCTAAGGTACAATCGCGACATTAAGGTATCACCCTACCCGTTGCCGTGACAGGCGGTCTTCAAAAAAAGGAGCTAGCGGTTGCGCCTAAACAGAGCCCATATACTCAAGAATATCTCGAGAAGGAAGTATCCGAAAATTTTGCGGTTTCCATCTTTCCATTCCTTACTAAGGGACCTTTCCAAAGATACCAAGTTTGCCAGGCCGGAACTTAAACCCTAAGGTACAATCGCGACATTAAGTTATCACCCTACCCGTTGCCGTGACAGGCGGTCTTCCAAAAAAAGGAGCTAGCGGTTGCGCCAAAACAGAGCCCATATGCTCAAGAATATCTCGAGAAGGAAGTATCCAAAAATTTTGCGGTTTTCATCATTCCGTTCCTTACTAAGGGACCTTTCCAAAGATACCAAGTTTGCCAGGCCGGAACTTAAACCCTAAGCTACAATCGCGACATTAAGTTATCACCCTACCCGTTGCCGTGACAGGCGGTGCTTCCAAAAAAGGAGCTAGCGGTTGCGCCAAAACAGAGCCCATATGCTCAAGAATATCTCGAGAAGGAAGTATCCGAAAATTTTGCGGTTTCCATCTTTCCATTCCTTACTAAGGGACCTTTCCAAAGATACCAAGTTTGCCAGGCCGGAACTTAAACCCTAAGCTACAATCGCGACATTAAGTCATCACCCTACCCGTTGCCGTGACAGGCAGTGTCTCCAAAAAAGGAGCTAGCGGTTGCGCCAAAACAGAGCCCATATGCTCAAGAATATCTCGAGAAGGAAGTATCCGAAAATTTTGCGGTTTCCATCTTTCCATTCCTTACTAAGGGACCTTTCCAAAGATACCAAGTTTGCCAGGCCGGAACTTAAACCCTAAGTACAATCGCGACATTAAGTTATCACCCTACCCGTTGCCGTGACAGGCGGTGCTTCAAAAAAAGGAGCTAGCGGTTGCGCCTAAACAGAGCCCATATACTCAAGAATATCTCGAGAAGGAAGTATCCGAAAATTTTGCGGTTTCCATCTTTCCATTCCTTACTAAGGGACCTTTCCAAAGATACCAAGTTTGCCAGGCCGGAACTTAAACCCTAAGCTACAGTCGCGACATTAAGTTATCACCCTACCCGTTGCCGTGACAGGCGGTGCTTCAAAAAAAGGAGCTAGCGGTTGCGCCTAAACAGAGCCCATATACTCAAGAATATCTCGAGAAGGAAGTATCCGAAAATTTTGCGGTTTCCATCTTTCCATTCCTTACTAAGGGACCTTTCCAAAGATACCAAGTTTGCCAGGCCGGAACTTAAACCCTAAGGTACAATCGCGACATTAAGTTATCACCCTACCCGTTGCCGTGACAGGCGGTGCTTCAAAAAAAGGAGCTAGCGGTTGCGCCTAAACAGAGCCCATATACTCAAGAATATCTCGAGAAGGAAGTATCCGAAAATTTTGCGGTTTCCATCTTTCCATTCCTTACTAAGGGACCTTTCCAAAGATACCAAGTTTGCCAGGCCGGAACTTAAACCCTGAGGTACAATCGCGACATTAAGTTATCACCCTACCCGTTGCCGTGACAGGCGGTGCTTCAAAAAAAGGAGCTAGCGGTTGCGCCTAAACAGAGCCCATATACTCAAGAATATCTCGAGAAGGAAGTATCCGAAAATTTTGCGGTTTCCATCTTTCCATTCCTTACTAAGGGACCTTTCCAAAGATACCAAGTTTGCCAGGCCGGAACTTAAACCCTAAGGTACAATCGCGACATTAAGTTATCACCCTACCCGTTGCCGTGACAGGCGGTGCTTCAAAAAAAGGAGCTAGCGGTTGCGCCTAAACAGAGCCCATATACTCAAGAATATCTCGAGAAGGAAGTATCCGAAAATTTTGCGGTTTCCATCTTTCCATTCCTTACTAAGGGACCTTTCCAAAGATACCAAGTTTGCCAGGCCGGAACTTAAACCCTAAGGTACAATCGCGACATTAAGTTATCACCCTACCCGTTGCCGTGACAGGCGGTGCTTCAAAAAAGGAGCTAGCGGTTGCGCCTAAACAGAGCCCATATACTCAAGAATATCTCGAGAAGGAAGTATCCGAAAATTTTGCGGTTTCCATCTTTCCATTCCTTACTAAGGGACCTTTCCAAAGATACCAAGTTTGCCAGGCCGGAACTTAAACCCTAAGGTACAATCGCGACATTAAGGTATCACCCTACCCGTTGCCGTGACAGGCGGTCTTCCAAAAAAAGGAGCTAGCGGTTGCGCCTAAACAGAGCCCATATACTCAAGAATATCTCGAGAAGGAAGTATCCGAAAATTTTGCGGTTTCCATCTTTCCATTCCTTACTAAGGGACCTTTCCAAAGATACCAAGTTTGCCAGGCCGGAACTTAAACCCTAAGGTACAATCGCGACATTAAGTTATCACCCTACCCGTTGCCGTGACAGGCGGTCTTCCAAAAAAAAGGAGCTAGCGGTTGCGCCAAAACAGAGCCCATATGCTCAAGAATATCTCGAGAAGGAAGTATCCAAAAATTTTGCGGTTTTCATCATTCCGTTCCTTACTAAGGGACCTTTCCAAAGATACCAAGTTTGCCAGGCCGGAACTTAAACCCTAAGCTACAATCGCGACATTAAGTTATCACCCTACCCGTTGCCGTGACAGGCGGTGCTTCCAAAAAAGGAGCTAGCGGTTGCGCCAAAACAGAGCCCATATGCTCAAGAATATCTCGAGAAGGAAGTATCCGAAAATTTTGCGGTTTCCATCTTTCCATTCCTTACTAAGGGACCTTTCCAAAGATACCAAGTTTGCCAGGCCGGAACTTAAACCCTAAGCTACAATCGCGACATTAAGTCATCACCCTACCCGTTGCCGTGACAGGCAGTGTCTCCAAAAAAGGAGCTAGCGGTTGCGCCTAAACAGAGCCCATATACTCAAGAATATCTCGAGAAGGAAGTATCCGAAAATTTTGCGGTTTCCATCTTTCCATTCCTTACTAAGGGACCTTTCCAAAGATACCAAGTTTGCCAGGCCGGAACTTAAACCCTAAGGTACAATCGCGACATTAAGTTATCACCCTACCCGTTGCCGTGACAGGCGGTGCTTCAAAAAAAGGAGCTAGCGGTTGCGCCTAAACAGAGCCCATATACTCAAGAATATCTCGAGAAGGAAGTATCCGAAAATTTGCGGTTTCCATCTTTCCATTCCTTACTAAGGGACCTTTCCAAAGATACCAAGTTTGCCAGGCCGGAACTTAAACCCTAAGCTACAGTCGCGACATTAAGTTATCACCCTACCCGTTGCCGTGACAGGCGGTGCTTCAAAAAAGGAGCTAGCGGTTGCGCCTAAACAGAGCCCATATACTCAAGAATATCTCGAGAAGGAAGTATCCGAAAATTTTGCGGTTTCCATCTTTCCATTCCTTACTAAGGGACCTTTCCAAAGATACCAAGTTTGCCAGGCCGGAACTTAAACCCTAAGCTACAATCGCGACATTAAGGTATCACCCTACCCGTTGCCGTGACAGGCGGTCTTCCAAAAAAGGAGCTAGCGGTTGCGCCAAAACAGAGCCCATATGCTCAAGAATATCTCGAGAAGGAAGTATCCGAAAATTTTGCGGTTTCCATCTTTCCATTCCTTACTAAGGGACCTTTCCAAAGATACCAAGTTTGCCAGGCCGGAACTTAAACCCTAAGCTACAATCGCGACATTAAGTCATCACCCTACCCGTTGCCGTGACAGGCAGTGTCTCCAAAAAAGAGCTAGCGGTTGCGCCTAAACAGAGCCCATATGCTCAAGAATATCTCGAGAAGGAAGTATCCGAAATTTTGCGGTTTCCATCTTTCCATTCCTTACTAAGGGACCTTTCCAAAGATACCAAGTGTGCCAGGCCGGAACTTAAACCCTAAGCTACAATCGCGACATTAAGTTATCACCCTACCCGTTGCCGTGACAGGCGGTGCTTCAAAAAAAGGAGCTAGCGGTTGCGCCTAAACAGAGCCCATATACTCAAGAATATCTCGAGAAGGAAGTATCCGAAAATTTTGCGGTTTCCATCTTTCCATTCCTTACTAAGGGACCTTTCCAAAGATACCAAGTTTGCCAGGCCGGAACTTAAACCCTAAGCTACAATCGCGACATTAAGTTATCACCCTACCCGTTGCCGTGACAGGCGGTGCTTCAAAAAAAGGAGCTAGCGGTTGCGCCTAAACAGAGCCCATATACTCAAGAATATCTCGAGAAGGAAGTATCCGAAAATTTTGCGGTTTCCATCTTTCCATTCCTTACTAAGGGACCTTTCCAAAGATACCAAGTTTGCCAGGCCGGAACTTAAACCCTAAGGTACAATCGCGACATTAAGTTATCACCCTACCCGTTGCCGTGACAGGCGGTGCTTCAAAAAAGGAGCTAGCGGTTGCGCCTAAACAGAGCCCATATACTCAAGAATATCTCGAGAAGGAAGTATCCGAAAATTTTGCGGTTTCCATCTTTCCATTCCTTACTAAGGGACCTTTCCAAAGATACCAAGTTTGCCAGGCCGGAACTTAAACCCTAAGGTACAATCGCGACATTAAGTTATCACCCTACCCGTTGCCGTGACAGGCGGTGCTTCAAAAAAAGGAGCTAGCGGTTGCGCCTAAACAGAGCCCATATACTCAAGAATATCTCGAGAAGGAAGTATCCGAAAATTTTGCGGTTTCCATCTTTCCATTCCTTACTAAGGGACCTTTCCAAAGATACCAAGTTTGCCAGGCCGGAACTTAAACCCTAAGCTACAATCGCGACATTAAGGTATCACCCTACCCGTTGCCGTGACAGGCGGTCTTCCAAAAAAGGAGCTAGCGGTTGCGCCAAAACAGAGCCCATATGCTCAAGAATATCTCGAGAAGGAAGTATCCGAAAATTTTGCGGTTTCCATCTTTCCATTCCTTACTAAGGGACCTTTCCAAAGATACCAAGTTTGCCAGGCCGGAACTTAAACCCTAAGCTACAATCGCGACATTAAGTCATCACCCTACCCGTTGCCGTGACAGGCAGTGTCTCCAAAAAAGAGCTAGCGGTTGCGCCTAAACAGAGCCCATATGCTCAAGAATATCTCGAGAAGGAAGTATCCGAAAATTTTGCGGTTTCCATCTTTCCATTCCTTACTAAGGGACCTTTCCAAAGATACCAAGTTTGCCAGGCCGGAACTTAAACCCTAAGCTACAATCGCGACATTAAGTTATCACCCTACCCGTTGCCGTGACAGGCGGTGCTTCAAAAAAAGGAGCTAGCGGTTGCGCCTAAACAGAGCCCATATACTCAAGAATATCTCGAGAAGGAAGTATCCGAAAATTTTGCGGTTTCCATCTTTCCATTCCTTACTAAGGGACCTTTCCAAAGATACCAAGTTTGCCAGGCCGGAACTTAAACCCTAAGCTACAGTCGCGACATTAAGTTATCACCCTACCCGTTGCCGTGACAGGCGGTGCTTCAAAAAAAGGAGCTAGCGGTTGCGCCTAAACAGAGCCCATATACTCAAGAATATCTCGAGAAGGAAGTATCCGAAAATTTTGCGGTTTCCATCTTTCCATTCCTTACTAAGGGACCTTTCCAAAGATACCAAGTTTGCCAGGCCGGAACTTAAACCCTAAGCTACAATCGCGACATTAAGTCATCACCCTACCCGTTGCCGTGACAGGCGGTGTCTCCAAAAAAGAGCTAGCGGTTGCGCCAAAACAGAGCCCATATGCTCAAGAATATCTCGAGAAGGAAGTATCCGAAAATTTTGCGGTTTCCATCTTTCCATTCCTTACTAAGGGACCTTTCCAAAGATACCAAGTTTGCCAGGCCGGAACTTAAACCCTAAGGTACAATCGCGACATTAAGTTATCACCCTACCCGTTGCCGTGACAGGCGGTGCTTCAAAAAAAGAGCTAGCGGTTGCGCCTAAACAGAGCCCATATACTCAAGAATATCTCGAGAAGGAAGTATTCGAAAATTTTGCGGTTTCCATCTTTCCATTCCTTACTAAGGGACCTTTCCAAAGATACCAAGTTTGCCAGGCCGGAACTTAAACCCTAAGCTACAATCGCGACATTAAGTCATCACCCTACCCGTTGCCGTGACAGGCGGTGTCTCCCAAAAAGAGCTAGCGGTTGCGCCTAAACAGAGCCCATATGCTCAAGAATATCTCGAGAAGGAAGTATCCGAAAATTTTGCGGTTTCCATCTTTCCATTCCTTACTAAGGGACCTTTCCAAAGATACCAAGTTTGCCAGGCCGGAACTTAAACCCTAAGCTACAATCGCGACATTAAGTCATCACCCTACCCGTTGCCGTGACAGGCGGTGTCTCCAAAAAAGAGCTAGCGGTTGCGCCTAAACAGAGCCCATATGGTATCATACATTTAGGTATCACCCTACCCGTTGCCGTGACAGGCGGTCTTCCAAAAAAGGAGCTAGCGGTTGCGCCAAAACAGAGCCCATATGCTCAAGAATATCTCGAGAAGGAAGTATCCGAAAATTTTGCGGTTTCCATCTTTCCATTCCTTACTAAGGGACCTTTCCAAAGATACCAAGTTTGCCAGGCCGGAACTTAAACCCTAAGGTACAATCGCGACATTAAGTTATCACCCTACCCGTTGCCGTGACAGGCGGTGCTTCAAAAAAAGAGCTAGCGGTTGCGCCTAAACAGAGCCCATATACTCAAGAATATCTCGAGAAGGAAGTATCCGAAAATTTTGCGGTTTCCATCTTTCCATTCCTTACTAAGGGACCTTTCCAAAGATACCAAGTTTGCCAGGCCGGAACTTAAACCCTAAGCTACAATCGCGACATTAAGTCATCACCCTACCCGTTGCCGTGACAGGCGGTGTCTCAAAAAAGAGCTAGCGGTTGCGCCTAAACAGAGCCCATATGCTCAAGAATATCTCGAGAAGGAAGTATCCGAAAATTTTGCGGTTTCCATCTTTCCATTCCTTACTAAGGGACCTTTCCAAAGATACCAAGTTTGCCAGGCCGGAACTTAAACCCTAAGCTACAATCGCGACATTAAGTCATCACCCTACCCGTTGCCGTGACAGGCGGTGTCTCCAAAAAAGAGCTAGCGGTTGCGCCTAAACAGAGCCCATATGCTCAAGAATATCTCGAGAAGGAAGTATCCGAAAATTTTGCGGTTTCCATCTTTCCATTCCTTACTAAGGGACCTTTCCAAAGATACCAAGTTTGCCAGGCCGGAACTTAAACCCTAAGCTACAATCGCGACATTAAGTCATCACCCTACCCGTTGCCGTGACAGGCGGTGTCTCCAAAAAAGAGCTAGCGGTTGCGCCTAAACAGAGCCCATATGGTATCATACATTTAGGTATCACCCTACCCGTTGCCGTGACAGGCGGTCTTCCAAAAAAGGAGCTAGCGGTTGCGCCAAAACAGAGCCCATATGCTCAAGAATATCTCGAGAAGGAAGTATCCGAAAATTTTGCGGTTTCCATCTTTCCATTCCTTACTAAGGGACCTTTCCAAAGATACCAAGTTTGCCAGGCCGGAACTTAAACCCTAAGGTACAATCGCGACATTAAGTTATCACCCTACCCGTTGCCGTGACAGGCGGTGCTTCAAAAAAGAGCTAGCGGTTGCGCCTAAACAGAGCCCATATACTCAAGAATATCTCGAGAAGGAAGTATCCGAAAATTTTGCGGTTTCCATCTTTCCATTCCTTACTAAGGGACCTTTCCAAAGATACCAAGTTTGCCAGGCCGGAACTTAAACCCTAAGCTACAATCGCGACATTAAGTCATCACCCTACCCGTTGCCGTGACAGGCGGTGTCTCCAAAAAAGAGCTAGCGGTTGCGCCTAAACAGAGCCCATATGCTCAAGAATATCTCGAGAAGGAAGTATCCGAAAATTTTGCGGTTTCCATCTTTCCATTCCTTACTAAGGGACCTTTCCAAAGATACCAAGTTTGCCAGGCCGGAACTTAAACCCTAAGCTACAATCGCGACATTAAGTCATCACCCTACCCGTTGCCGTGACAGGCGGTGTCTCCAAAAAAGAGCTAGCGGTTGCGCCTAAACAGAGCCCATATGCTCAAGAATATCTCGAGAAGGAAGTATCCGACAATTTTGCGGTTTCCATCTTTCCATTCCTTACTAAGGGACCTTTCCAAAGATACCAAGTTTGCCAGGCCGGAACTTAAACCCTAAGGTACAATCGCGACATTAAGTTATCACCCTACCCGTTGCCGTGACAGGCGGTGCTTCAAAAAAAGGAGCTAGCGATTGCGCCTAAACAGAGCCCATATACTCAAGAATATCTCGAGAAGGAAGTATCCGAAAATTTTGCGGTTTCCATCTTTCCATTCCTTACTAATGGACCTCTCCAAAGATACCAAGTTTGCCAGGCCGGAACTTAAACCCTAAGGTACAATCGCGACATTAAGTTATCACCCTACCCGTTGCCGTGACAGGCGGTGCTTCAAAAAAAGGAGCTACCGGTTGCGCCTAAACAGAGCCCATATACTCAAGAATATCTCGAGAAGGAAGTATCCGAAAATTTTGCGATTTCCATCTTTCCATTCCTTACTAAGGGACCTTTCCAAAGATACCAAGTTTGCCAGGCCGGAACTTAAACCCTAAGGTACAATCGCGACATTAAGTTATCACCCTACCCGTTGCCGTGACAGGCGGTGCTTCAAAAAAAGGAGCTAGCGGTTGCGCCTAAACAGAGCCCATATACTCAAGAATATCTCGAGAAGGAAGTATCCGAAAATTTTGCGGTTTCCATCTTTCCATTCCTTACTAAGGGACCTTTCCAAAGATACCAAGTTTGCCAGGCCGGAACTTAAACCCTAAGCTACAATCGCGACATTAAGTTATCACCCTACCCGTTGCCGTGACAGGCAGTGTCTCAAAAAAAGAGCTAGCGGTTGCGCCTAAACAGAGCCCATATGCTCAAGAATATCTCGAGAAGGAAGTATCCGAAAATTTTGCGGTTTCCATCTTTCCATTCCTTACTAATGGACCTTTCCAAAGATACCAAGTTTGCCAGGCCGGAACTTAAACCCTAAGCTACAATCGCGACATTAAGTCATCACCCTACCCGTTGCCGTGACAGGCGGTGTCTCCAAAAAAGAGCTAGCGGTTGCGCCTAAACAGAGCCCATATGCTCAAGAATATCTCGAGAAGGAAGTAGGCAAGTTCAGGGTGTCATAATCTCATCCGTGAACATTCCAGGTCATAAGAACTCACCCCTTATAGCAGCCCGCTATCTTAAGTGTCCAAAAGTCTGCTTTTTAAAAATTCCAGCCAGCGAAAGTTTCCGCAGCCCTCAAATATGCCGCCATTTTGGCATCACATGATGTCAAGTTAGGGACTGACCACTTCAAATTAGTGGTTGGCACAGGCCTAAGAAATTAACCAAAACCATTTTTTTGCCTAATCTGAACGTATGCACCCTATACTGTCTTGCCAATAAGAAATGTTTCTTACATTTTCCTGCTACAAGTCGAAAATAGGCTAAAATACTGTATGGACTCAAACTTGGGCTTCTGCGGCTGCGTCAATTATGTCATTTCTCAGCAGATTACAGTTTTTGCCTATGGGGATTTACATTGTTAAGGACCCCGAAGTTAGGGTGCAAAAGCAGGGTACAAAAGTAATTAACACCCAGCGGAGGTCACCATACTGCAGCCGACACACGGAAGTAGGGGAACAGGATTCGTTTGCAAAATACTACCCAGCCAAACAAACATCGTAACCCAAGTCATACAGCCTCAAAATTTACGTATTCCTCTACTATCCACCACAGTTTCCGACTCGCTGACGTGCACAGAAAAAACTCTATGGCCTTTCAAGAAATGCGACGTACTATTTTGTGCCGGCATGCCCGACCTACTTTTTCTTATCTATTGAATGAATAAATGAATGAAGACCTTTATTGCACATATTTATTGAAGAGTATCAATACAGGCGATTTCCTCAAATACATGTATATATGAAACTGCACTACCTCTAAACAGGAAGAAGCCGGCTACGCCCCCCTACATCGCTTTCTACCAGGCAGATAGGATCAGATAGTGCTTCAAGACCACCCTGACGCCTTCGGATTGTTCTGACGTTAAGACAAGACTTAGGCAGAGAAGTCCACAAACAAACATAAACACATGTACACATGCTACACACACACACACACACACACACACACACAACACACACACACACACACACACACACACACACACACACAAAACACACACACACACACACACACACACACACACACACACACACATACACATAACAGGTCATAACACCCGTCGGGCTGCCGACCACAAACTTAGATTATGTTTCGTTCTACATTCAATTCTTAGACAGGTTTAAAATAGCAATTTCCTTTCACAACCACTTCTGAAACATCATGAATCGCAATGTCAACATTGCTGTCTAAGTTATAAGACTGATTGTCATAACTTAGATCCCCCATTGGAAGATTGTGAGGAGGAACCAGTTTTCACGGGTAGAACAAATACTTAAGAAGGGCTGGGAGAATCGGTCCGCCCTCGTTAAGCAGCCTGGATGGAACATTACCATGTCGGAGCACAGCAGCCAAACAACAATGACAACCGGTTAACCATACATGCAGCCGGGGACCTGCATACTTCAGGTGCTCCGCTGTAATGTAATCAGCATCACATGCCGCTTTCCCATTGGTCAGCGCATTAATTACTTCATCAAGAGAAACGAACATTCCTGGTTGTCAGAAACACCTGACTGAACTGTAACGTTAACGCATGTGCTTTTATCGACGTCAACGGCACATTACGTGGAAAATTTTATTGATATCTAACACATGAATTGTAACGAGGAAGCCACCCACCTCCGACATTTGTGTAGTACGAGGCGACCAGTGGTGTCCTATCAAGTATCATGAAGATTCTTGTTCAAATAATTTGTTTCCCTTGAAATCCTGGTGACGGTACCACGAGCTCTTTTGTAATAAAAGACAGCCAGCTATATATTATAAGTCCACAACAGGCGGTGCCTTCCTCGACTGCAAATGGTATCCAAGTTTATGAAGCTACTACAGTAGAGAGCAAATGCAATTCCCAATACTACGCGACGTCGGTGTGTTTTGGTTGGTCCACCATCTTGGAGATTCCCTAATCTCGTACCCAGAACACTACGTGGATATCATGCATATGCTAATGAGAACGACAGTAAAAATGTCACTTCTACAAATTTGTGTCAACTCTTTTGCAAACCATTTCATACTTAGGATATCGATATGAAACCTGCTCTTCAACAAGTGTCACCGACGAAAGATAATGTTATCTGAAACGTCTGGCCGTTTCCAAAATCCTATATATAAAATTTAGATATCCAGTTAAGTTTCTTGAGTAATTGCCATTTGGCGTACGTAACTTCTGCAAAGATTGTGGCCACGAGCTAGCTGATCTCAAAACAGTTTTACGTGCAACTCGAGAGTGAAGAAAATACGGGTAAAGTAGAGATGTAAAGAAGACCACGAGGGGTATACAAAAATGAAGACAAAAATGTCACAAATCTTTTTTTTCTATAATTGATAAAGCAGAAATTCATCCTTTATCACAGCCCCATTTTTCAGTGGCTGTGGTCCGTATCTTGCTAACTTGGCGAAGCACCTTTCATTCTAGAGTTCCACTTACACGTAACTTCGCCAAGTAACTACGCTTTTAATTTTTTATTCAAGACTTTAAATGGATGCCTATTACTACTAAATGTCCCATTCATATTTACTAAAGAGTCAACCTATTCTAAGGTAAACGGCTGCATGAACGTGTTTAATCTCATCTCAACTGTCCCATAGACGTGTTTAATAGCGGGTTAAAATTCCATTTTATCCATCCCAACTGACCTTGAGTTATGTCGTCCACAAACACACACACATTCACAGACCGCTACAGTACCATACGAAATAAACGCCAGGTAAACCATTTTGAAACAGGACTTTTCTTTACACACGTTTTTTCACCTACCAAAATCCATCCAGTCTCTCAATTTTTGCATTTTGCGACTTGCAGTCGCAAAATGCCTTCTGGCCAGTGTAGTCGCCGTTGTGATGTTGAGATGAACGGACCTGTTCAATCCATGCCAAACATTTGTATACCTGTTAAAACAGGCATTTCTGCAGTATGTTCGCACTAGCGCAGTGGTAAAGTTTACACACTCTAAACCAATGCACCCGGTTCGAATCCGGGGAGGTAGATTTTTTTCAACTTTTTTTTCTTCTTTTTTACATCCATTAAAATACTAATTTTTACATCCATTTGGCCACACCAATCTATTTCTTTGGTTAACGGATTCGCCGCTTCGTTTTTTTGCCGAATAGAAATAAAAATTAAAAACAAAAACTTAAAAATGCCCCGCAACAGAGCTCACTCAAAAACAGGCAATGTGTAGTGAAATTTGCTGCAGTTCACGCAAATTTTAACAGGTGGCGTCTAGATCTGCTGCAGTTCAGGCACATATGTGAATCTCTCCATGCGCCAATATCAGGTTTAGTTACTCTGTTCTATTTATATGACATTCTAATAACTAGAAAAAAACGTTCACACACGCAAACATTGGCAAAATGCCAGCTTTTTTAAAAGCACTTGTTTGTCCTCAAACAAGCGCACATACATACTGTATACAACCCGCTGCAGTGCAATAGGAAAATGCCAGGGAAACCATTTTCAACTTGAACTTCCTTTTGACAACGGCTACACACCTACCATCATGATCATCAACCACTTCTCGAGTTGTTTCCAGACAGTTGCATGTACATACATGCAGTTACATGTACTTGCTACATATAACATATTAGATGTTATATGCTCTTGTGGTGTTATAGCTTTAACAAGACATTATGTAAGATAGTACAGTAATGCCATTAACTCACTACCAAAAAAGGATGGTAGTACAATGACAGGACAAAGAGGATGGTCATGATCAGCTTTAATTTCTGTAGCCTACTTTGGTAGAAGTATTTTCTATAAAATCTGACTCATAGACCTGGATTTCTCTGTTAAACAAAACTTGGTTATCTAAAGACTACTTCAATATTTAGATTTGAAACAAAATATCTAAATTAGAAGAAATGCCTTATGAACAGAAGTAACTATAAGTATAATTTGAAGGATATTGCATTTGTCATTTTATGGAAATAATACGTTGAAAAAGACAAGAATTTTGAATTTCACTTGCCTTCATGCTTTGTGGAGCCTGTATAGTTTTACAATTTTTCTTCAAGATTGATCAAAGTTTGAAATTATAATGAAATTGTACTCTCAAAGTAGTAGATATCTTCTGACAAGAGTGATGGTGTTCTCTCGAATAGTGCACTTAAGTTAGTCAATAAACGCCAACATTAAAACCGGGTTACAATGCTACCAAACGAGTGGTAGAAATAAGCAGTACAATGTATCTGCAACTATTGTTGCATTGTCCGGCACAGAAACCTGACTGAATATCAAAATGGTTACAAACGATGAACAATACTACTAGCTACACCATAATAAAAAAGAAGAACAACACTTCTAGCTAGAACATAAGTCTATTATAAAATATATAAAAGCATGCAATCTGTGGATAGAAATGCCACCATATGCCTGATGATAACCATTTCCCTTGG
Organism: Branchiostoma floridae x Branchiostoma belcheri; assembly: GCA_019207045.1. Lineage (NCBI taxonomy): Eukaryota > Metazoa > Chordata > Leptocardii > Amphioxiformes > Branchiostomatidae > Branchiostoma > Branchiostoma floridae x Branchiostoma belcheri. The sequence continues at coordinate 25,124,529 of CM033025.1, read as the reverse complement.
GACCTTACAAACTGCTTCACCAATGGAAGACACACCTTAATTGTCTACAGGCCATAACTGTAGCTTTGAATGTCCTCCATCTGTTTCCTCCTTCCTCCGTGTCTGGCAGAGGGAAAGTATCTGTTTTTGTCCACAAGTGGCTGTCCTGGGTGACTCTGCACCTTCCATCCAAAGTCCACAGGGTTGTCTGCTGTTTCGGGTGGGGCCACGCTCACGTGGACAGTGGCACGGTAAGCTGTCGGCATTGGCTGGGTTGAGTCCACATCAAACCATGATCCGTCATGATTCTCACGACTTCCCTGACGATAGGACGCCACACCACTCCTGTTGGTGACTGGCTGCATCTGTTGGTTGGTGGCAGGCCAGGAGGGAGGGTAAGATCTGACTGGAGGGATGTTTGCTACAGGGTTTTGCCTACTCCTTCCTGGTTGTGGGTGGCTCATAGATGGGGCAGTGCGGCGCATCTTGTTTGCATGTTGCTCATTTTGGGGTTGGACTTTTGGCCTACTGTATGCTGCACAGCGACAGCGGGAGCTGTATCTTGTTGCACTTCTTGCTGGTGGTGGCTTGTTGGTCGGTGGGTTCCAGCGACTTGGCTGCTTCTGCTGAGGAAAGGTAGGTTGCCTATTTGGAAGAGATTGGGTGGTGGCTGCTGTACCTGATGTGCAGAAAAAACAAGGACATGTGGCCTGCTGCCTGACTTCAAACCCTGCCTGTGGACTTCCACGTAACATTGCCTGTCTTCGGTGCATACGCTTAGATGGGGCACTAGTAGTAGAGTTCGAGAATGGAGGAAACTCTTGATATTGGTCTTCCATCGATACATTTGCTGAAAAATGGTCTTCAAACTTCTTGTTGATGACGTTAACAAAGTCATCTGCAGTTGAGTTCTGGGCTGACATCATCGTGGATCCTGGTGTACTGTGGAGACTTGAATGAGCATGCTCAAACATGACATCCAGTGTTGAATTAGCATGCTTAAACATGACATCCAGTGTATCATTGATGTAGTCGCCTGCCTGCTCCGTTCCCTGTGTTCTTGCTGTTTCAGTGCCATTTTCTCTAGGCCCTTTCCAGGACAGCTGAGGGGACTCTGAGAGGTTCCTGTCAGTCTGGTTGGCTGGCTGAGGTGACAGGCACCTAGGAGGTGTAGGGAGGTAGTCATCACTGTCACTGTCGTCAAAGTACCAAGTGGAGGGGAAGGCACTGTCTGACTTTCTGCTTGTCTGTGGCAATGGGTCCCTCTCTGGGCTGTTGCTGAGGTCAATAAGTGGTACACAGTCAGGCTTCTCTGCCGTGCTATCTCCTCCTTCTTCAGTCTGCTTCTCCTCAACTTGGCTTGTTGGAAGGCTGATTGCCTTGTCTGCAGCTTGGCTGTAAGACGGGCTGTTCTTGGATGTGCTGTCGGTAGAGGTTTCTGGTGAGCAGACATCAGATGCAGGTCCTACAGGGCTACTGTTTGTAGAACTGCTGTCTGAAGTCAGAAGCCTGAGCAGTGGGCTGTTCTCCACAGGACTGCCATCTGAGTCAGACCTGAAACAGTAGAAATCAGATCAGTAACAAGTAAAACAGGGTTACAATTCGGTAGAGAAACGGTAGAAATGTGTAGTCAGCCTATAAGACCTGTTCTTACTCCTCACCAATTCTTCATGTTAACATCAACTTCATTATCAATTTACCATTGAGGGCTCGCCCTCTTCCTTCCTTTATTATTCATATATCATCATGGAAGGTGCAACTTCTTCCAATAATACTGAGAATAGTGCCATATTACACACTTAAAACAGTTAAAGGAGGAATGCTGGATGGCACTTAGATCTACAGCTTGGTAGATTGACCAAATCTAAAATAATGGTACTATGACAAGCAATGTTTTAAAGCAGTTCTCTCTAGACAGCTCTTATGGTTGGCAACAGCCTGTCAACATACCTTGGGCTCTTGTTTGCAGTGGACTGACTCTTCCTGTTGCGCCGCTTCCTTTTTAGAAACTCCGGCTTCTCTACGAGGTACGGATCTTCCTCTGAAAGAAAATGTGTTACAGTTAAAAGTACAAAGCCAGCCAAGTGTTCATGCTCTTGTTATGACTTAAGATCAATGTCTAAGTGGCAAAACTATATCGCTAGTACATCTTCTACTGACATAAATCATTTACTCATGATTCCTTTTTTCTGAAGAAAACAATCCAGATGATGTTCTTGGCATAAAACTTCATTCACCTTTGCTTTGCTGTTGATACCCCAGGTATCAACAGCTTAACAGTTTGAGTATCTTTATGAAAAAGAAACATACTAGATATGACATCTTAAAACAACATCACTAGTACCTTTCCAGTAACCACTCTTGACCTCCTTCCCCACCATCCTCCTGGCCAGAGGCACTAGACCATCAAACATGCCATGGTTCAGTCCATACCACTCCAGCACTGCCACACAGTCCTCCAGACTCACCACCAGGCCTTCAAAATCTTCATCTGACAGGCCTGTTGTTGGGTAACAGTAACAGCTTAGGTCAGCATACTAAATATAGAATACAACGCAGTGTACTCTGTATCGTGCGAGGTACCGGCCCGACCGCGGGTAGAATCACACGAAGGCCAGAGAGCGATTCAACTCTCAGGAATACACCATGTCATATTTTATTCATGACATACGCACGCTAAGAAAGCACACATTTCAATGCACAATGCACAAAAAGTTTAGGAAATCTGCTTTCTTCACATAAACAAAAATTGTAACAACAGCTATTTCAACGTCCAAGTCTGGTATTCAAAATTTTTGACAGCGATGTACTAAAAGTGCCTTTGAATTATTCGATCAGAAGCCTGTGTGATAAAAGGCTGGTGTAATTACTGAATATCACCCATTCAGGAATACCCGTATGGAACGTTACCATGACCCAGGTATGACATACAGAACAGCAATACTGGTGTCACTTCAACATGTAAATACTTCCGCAATCAACCCTTGTGCAAAACAAGTATATGCTGTAACAGTACTTGAAGGCGGCAATGATGCAAAGAAAACACTCACCTTTCTTGGCAATGGGGAGATGCTCCACCCATATCCCAGCCAGCTGCCTGAGTATGTCCTCTGGGTCACTGCCCCACCCCAGGGAGCCTGCATCACACAGCCCCAGGGCCCAAGAGTTGCGGGCCAGGTAATCGGTGAAGCCCGCTAACAGGACACTGTTCTCCAGCAGGGTGGGCAGTGGACCTGAGTACATCCTACCCTGTAATGGTGAGAGATTTTCAGAAATTAAAACAAAACTGATCGATGTTATACCTGATAAGCAGTAGATATACCATTCCTTGACTTTGTTCCTTTGCAATACATATTTTGAATAAACTGGAAATATGCCTTTTTTTAAACCATTGTCTGCTTAGAAATGGTACAGAAAATAGTTTTACAACAAAAAAGTGCTTTCAGCCATAACTTCTAACTACAATGTACTTTCCAAATCGTTGGTACTTATAGGTTGGACAACCAGGTAAAAAAAATACAACTTACAAGGTACAGGTAGCAGTTTCTCAAGCAAAGTTGGCTAAAATTTGGAAACAGTCAGACGTGTGTGATACTCTATTTACATTGTACATGTATCACTTGAAGATGGGAATATTTGAAATTACACAATGTGTCCAATCCTTACCTTTGTGTGTGCAATCTTCCCCTGACAACATTTGGGACACTCCCATGTCTGCTGTGTCCTGTCATCCTTGGTGGAACCCCTCTCCCCTAACACAGCCACACAGCGCGGGTGCAGGATCTCACCACAGGTGCTACACTCACTCAGGGCTGCCACTGCGCCAGTCTGGGTACAGATCAGGCATCGGGCACCTTGCGAGAATACAGGCTGCAGAACAGAGTTCAACATGTTGAGGGGGTTTAAACAATACATGTAAGCAGATACAAATGTACTGGCCCCGGAGAGAAAGTACATTGCCATATCCCCCAGCTAGCGAAATCCTTATATTTCAGTAAAGAAAAAGCATTTGAAAGTTTATCTTTAGGTGTAATGCTTCCAAAAAAATTGCACTGGACTAATCGGGCAAGCACAGCAAGACATCAAGATTGGTTCCAATGAACTTGTCCAACCCTAGTAAGTATGTAATTTGTTACAGCAGAAATAAGGTGAAGCCATGAAGTCAATAGCACTGGCTGGATCAAGCTTCCTAGAAACTCCTTGGATGGATATATCTCTATTAGAACAATATTATCAATTTCTCTACAGACCATATAGCTTAAATACTACTACTACAACTTTTAGCAGACCACAATATTCTTTTTTCAGAATGGTTCCAAACTTACATCCAAACATTTTCTCTTCTTGCAGATGCGCTTTCTCTGACAGTCACAGCACCTGCCGCAGTCCTCCATCAAACAACCCTCACACTTGTTACATCTGCGGCGCCTGGTGTTCTTCTTGCGTACAGGGCAGGCATAGGATGGAGATGCCGGCTTCAGCAAATACTGGGAAGAAAAAACACAGGTTACCTGACAAAGTGTTACATTGTCAATGATCATTACTATGTCAACGTGACTTATGTTGCAGAGACAGTGTCATTCTTAGTAGGATTGTTTAGCCATAGCCAATATCAATGCTATCAGGACCATAGTAAAAAGTGACCTGCGCCACGGAGGCCATATACAGACCATTACAGTTACAGGGCAGCTGTACTGAACACTTTGAAAATACATTTCAGTCTTCCCAATCATGAGTTTTTTTATAATGCCTCCAGTCCTTGATCTTTCCAATTTCAGAAGTTACTAGTAGATCATACCAAGGAGGGACCTCCTTGATCATACAGAGAAATCACAGAATAAAACTGGAGTCATCATTATAAAAAAAAAAAACATAAAAAAAACTTTAAAAAGCTGTCTTTTTTTCTGTATTGTAACACAAATTTCATGTACATGTAAATCACAATGAACTGAGGTGCTAGAGATAGCAAAGACGCCTGACGTCTTTTCTTATGCAAAACCCCAGACCTCAACTCAGAGTTACAGAACCATTGTTTTTCTCTCTTCTTTTCACTTCCTACAGTTAGGTACCAGTTTGTTCTCTCATGAATACACATTGTGAGTGCATTGTTAGAAACTTATCTATGCTCAACAGCTTCTTTTTTCAAGTGAGGAGAGCAACTTGTTAAAACTGTTTATTCACATTACTGCCTGAATGATTATGCCTTGTTGGCACAACAAATAGGGAACACAAGTCGATTATTACTAAAACACAAAAAAAGCACTGACAAGCTGCTGCATAGTTCTACCAAGGAGCTCCTTGGTTCTACAAAGTGATGAAAGAAGAAAAATGTTACATAAAACACATAGATAAATAAATAAACAAACAAACATGGAAGCCAAAACACAAAAAGCACTGAAAAGCTGCTGCATGGTTCTACAAAGTGTTGAAAATAAAAAGTTGTGTTGAACTTGAAGCTGTAACTTTTGATACATGTTTTTGTTTTACAATACTATAGGCTACTTTTTCATATGCAAAAAGCAAAAGTTGTGAATTGTCAAGATACTCAGAGTCGCGCTTCTGTCATGAAACTGAAAGGGTTGCGATAAAAAAATTTACATACGTCACTTGAACTGCAGGAATGACAATAACAAGTGTGAAAATATGTCAGACGTGTTGAGTGAATAATTGCTGTTGACGAAGTGTATCCAAACGGCCACTGGACACTCCATAAAGTTTTGCCATAGGATGAGCGTGAAAAGGGACTCCGCATAATTTGTATCTTCTGGTCATATGGAGTCAATTCAGGTCATAAATCATGTGAAAAGGAATGCCACTTCCTGGAAAGCGCGCGCGTACTGACATGACTGAGCTGAGTGCTTATTTCTGGATATAAAAATCCAAACGTAACGGTGCCACTAAATCATGAATGTTTGCAAGCAAGACCAGTTTGTTAGAAAAAGACCTCAAGGTTGTGAAATATGGATCATCTTTTACGAGGAAGCACAAGTAACTGTCCGTTTGGTGAGAAACACGCCTGAACTTGTTTGCCCCGCCCACACACCAACCAAGTAACGGTTGCATCATGTCGGCGTTTCTGGTGCCTCCGAAATTCATGTAGAAGTCAAGGGATACAGCCTACCGAATAAGATTGTTGTGTTGAGAGCAAATCTGAGAAATTTTTGTGTACATACCATGGTTTTCCAGCACTGGGCGGGAGTGAGCTGCCCCTGGGAGAAGCTGAAAATCGGAAACGTCACGCTCGCAACCGCCTCCTCTGCCGCCTTCTCCACGTCGTCCACCGCCCCAATGTACGTCTTCTCTAGGTCTTTGTAAAGCCTTGCCACACTGTCCACTGCTGCTGCTGCCATCCTGAATAAGTTCTGATGAAAATCTGAGAGAAAACGTCGCCGGGATAGTGATTGGAGCGATGTCTTGTCTTCCTTCCGAGCGCGGACGTCCCGCAAACTGAAATTCCCGCTGAAGATGACCCGAGATGACCCTTGATTCTTGGAAACTTCCCAGCCAATCAGCGCAGCCGACCGTAAAACAGTGTTTCCGACTGTCGTAAAATAGTTTCCAAGAAGTGTGAAAACTTCTTTGTCTGTTTGGTTATTTCCATCCCCATTAGACTAACAACAAGTTGCAAGTAAAATCCATTCTTCATGGAGTCCACACAAACTTTTGAACAACGTCACTAACGTTACCAGGGTTGCAAAGGAAACTCGAGAAGCGACTGATTTCTATTCAGCTGACGTTGCCACTTCCAGTCCCATTATGCAAGTAATTATCTTCGTGTGGTTAACGTACGCTGTAATCCAACATGGCACAAACAATGTCGAATGAAAAGCATTTTTATTTACAGCAGACGCAGCGCGATGAGGTACTGCAAATATCTTCAAGAGCGAAAACGATGCAACTCTTGCCCGCACACCTGCCACAGGTTCTACCCCTTCGCTAATCTCATCAATTTGGCTGACCAATGAACGCGCGCTGCCTGGAGCGGACGAATTCACAGCTTCTCCCACCCACATGTCGTGGGTAGCTTGACACATTCTTTTTTCTTTCATTCTTCTCTTGTAATTGTATGTTCTTTGAAATGTTGTAAAAGAATATGAAAACAGTAGAAAAATCTCTTGTCCCTCATGTCTATTTTTTTTAATTTTGTTATACCCCAATTGAAAACGGGCTTCGCACTTCTTGTGGTTTGAGAGTGGGTCCAGCTACTCTCCAAGCAGAGGTTGAGTCGCGTAGATATAGTAGTAGTCGGAAAAATTACACGGCCGTTCCTCTTACCGTAAGAGGAGCGGCCGTATAATTTTTCCGACTACCACTATATCTACGCGACTCAACCTCTGCTTGGAGAGTAGAGTCCAGCCACAATCTCTACAATCTGCACGGAACTTCTCATAGCATTGTTAGGTAGGTTAGTACGCCCAGAAGGTCAGTATGTCAACTGTCTTTCTCCTTTGCGCAGTGAAGTGTCCCATTTCCTTCGGGCGTGATGTAAGTTACGTTAGTAGGCGAGCTATCAACACCTGGACCCTACCATTTATCAACAATGGTAGGGAGAGACGGACAACCACGTAGTACAAAGTTGCTTTTCTGTAGCCTTATTTGATAAACATCCTTCGTTCAGGTATACTGGTGCTTGATTACATGATTGGCCAACATGAACAAAGTAACAAATTGACATGTCTCTAAACAGACTAGAAAAAAACATTGCTAAGAACTCTTAGAAATAGAATATTCTGGATACGGGGAAACTTGCACATGCGAGACACAGTCACACAGGTCTTAGCAGCTGCACAGAGGACACAGACCTACAGACTGAGTTGGTCATGTCGATCATGAGCGTTCTGTTTTCCGCCCTCAACTGGCCATGGAGTCTCCAAACGTTGCTAGTCGGTGTTGTCGTCATCATCACGACAGTGCTGTGGAAGCGGTCTGCAACAACCGGCTTGCCGCCCGGACCGAGAGGACTGCCCCTGGTCGGGAACCTGTTCAGCATGACTAAGGTAAGATTGAAATCTCTGCAACATCTGCCTATAAAATGTGCAAAAAAATACGCTTTACGAGTATCAAAGTTACTTCAATTTACTGTTGTCCTTTAATTATCTTGAAATAACAGCGCATGTACAATGCGTGCTTTCAAAACCTAGCCTAAGGAAGTAATAAATTTATATTGCCTCCAACATGCGAAGGCGCTGTTTTCTACTTGTCTATTGGCTTCCTTTCTTTCGTATGTGTATAAAAACGAGCAGCGGTTACTGAGTTTTCTATATGATAGAGCCGTTGAATGGATGCCTTTAGGGAGACAGCTTTATATAATATGTTTTGATACACATACGAAAGATAATTTAGCTTGTATTGAGAACTATAGGACTACGTTTGGATGCAGTGAGATTGTGAGAAACCTCTCTGTATCTGTCGATTCAGGAACCCTACACTCGTGTGAACATCCATCATGGTTTGTTTTAAACTCACCGTTTAGTTAGTGGTATAACGTTACCGGTAGCGTTAGATACTAGTATTGTTGGTTTAAGCTGGTTCTGGGCAAAAAAACATCCACCCCGAGTCCCGTAGTCCAGAATAATGTTACCAATCCTTAGCCCCAAGGCTATAGCTCTTCCAAGATAACTCACGAGGCACATGGTGAAAGCTAAACTATCTGACTTCTCATTGTTTAGAGGGACGCGTACATCTTATTGTATATATCTATAGATTCAGCAACACCTGTTGATCTAGTTAGACCACGTTCATACCAGGATTCGTCATCTGGATTGACACCTAGATTTGAATTCTTGACCACCAGAATATCCCAATGGTTTTCCAAAAGTGGTCTAAGAAGTACGGAGACGTCTTCACAGTGTACGCGTTTCGTCAGCCGAGGGTTGTTCTGAACGGCTTTAGCGCCATCCGTGAGGCTCTTGTGACGAACGCAGATGTCTTCTCTAGCCGTCCGTACGTCCCGATTCTTGGGTCGCCAGACCAGAGTGCAAAAGGTAAGAGTTCTGAAACAGGTCAACCAGAAAACTGACCCGGTCTGAACCTCTGTACATCAGCGGTGCAAAAGGTGAAAGTTCAGAAACAGGTCAACCAGAGAACTGACCCGGTCTGAACCTCTGTACATCAGCGGTGCAAAAGGTGAAAGTTCAGAAACAGGTCAACCAGAAAACTGACCATCTGACCCCAAACAGTAGCACCAAATGTACATTTTTGGTGGGTACGCTTGACTTTGTATCAGGGAGATGTTTATAGATGCGTTATGATTTGCACAAGCATAATTTGTTGTTAACATGTTAAGAAACCAACTTGCGGCCGGCGGTGAGTCAAAATGTTCTGCAGACATAACGTTACCTACATCATTTCAAGTGGTTGACATAGTTTGCATAGTCATGGATGGTGAGATAAACGAAATGTATGAAGACATGAGGTGACGGAAAGGACACAATTACCCCAATCTTTCAAGTGAACGAACAGTGGCTCCTTTATTGTTGTTCTTTTGCAAATCATGTGACGGTTACTCGCACGAGAAAGATAAAATAGACTGAAAGTTAAAGTTTGACTGGAAATGAGAGCCCAGGAAAAGACTCTAGATTTCTCATCACACGGTTTAACATGTAACCAAGCCCAAACAGTTATGAAATCTCTATACCCCGTTTTCGTCCTTTTCTGATTGTTTAAACCTTGTCCTTTATTCAAAACATGAGAATGAGAATGATTTATTTTGTAAGACATCGCATCCTATACTGAGACATGCTATAACAGATCCATGGCAAGATTCGAACTTGATGACCAGAATTGACAATTTACTTTCACAAAAATCATATATACAATACGAATACAGTGTAGTATATTTCCATTTTTTAAGGAAAATATTTGCAGAAGCTTCTAATTGTTTTTTTTTTTAAGGATTGCTCTTTGAGCCGTACACTGCTCGTTTCAAAGAGCACAAGAAGTTCACCATGTCCGCTCTCCGGGACTTCGGCGTCGGCAAGAGGAGCATGGAAGGCAAGATTCTAGAAGAGGCACAAGCACTCAGCGATTTCATCTTGAAGAAAGAAAAGCAGGCGTTTTGCATCTCTCGTCTGTTGAAGAACACAACTTGCAACGTCATCAGCTCTCTCGTGTTCGGTTCTCGCTACGAGTACGATGATGTCAAGGGTCAAGAACTTCTACTGATGATAGAACAAACGTTCTCCAGTCGAACCGCAGGTCACCCTAGAACGCGTTATTCTCTGAAATACGGCTTACGCCGGGTCACTGACTGACCCCGCTGCATGGGTGTAAACTACAGCTTATTTTGCAACAAAGACACCTTAGATATACATAATGTCTATACTTTTTCGTATCTACAGGATTTGCCCAGCACAGCCAAGTGGATATTTATTGCATTGCAAAAGATCAGCCAACGTTGTGGCCCCTCGAAAAAAAGCAATTTTCGGTCTGTGTATTTGTGATTATCTTTTCTCCAGTTGGCCGGGGCACAATCAGTTTTGTCCACAGTCGGACAGTCCAGTTCCTCACCTTTACATTGATACCAGACTTCAAGGGTAAATTTTAGGAGAAACGGTTTTGCCCCCCAAAAAACTGCGAACATGCGCAAATCACAGTGGTGAAGTTTCAGTCTGGTTGTAGCTACCAAAGCACACTACCCTGCGGACGGACCCAATTTTTGTACATTTCGCATTGTGTCACAGACCCCATTTCTTGGTATAAGAATCTGAATGGGTGCGGCTGTCACATGCAATATAATAAGTGGCATGATGATAATCAAACACACATAGACACAGAGTTTTAGTACAAAGTAAGAGTGTTTAAGATTCATCATATTTTTAGTCAATCTGTTTCGAACTCCTGGCCCGAACCTGGGTTCGAACGGTGGAACCCAGCCGGTACGTTCCATGTTCGCGCCGCGGGGGTCAGGCCTAATGTTGCAAGTTCAACCAGCATTTGGAAAAGTTGATATAACTAACGGCTCAAGTCTTGCCATCGCAAATAGATTTCGGGAAGCCCACCAAAATAAAACTAACATTATCCGGAAGCCAGAATAATTAGGATTCATGTGCAAGCGTAATGATGTCAAAACATCATGGCTGAGTTTTGTAAAGCGTAGTGAAAGATCAGTGTGTGCGATTTCTCATTCGAAAAAAGACGCCGGGGAATTTGACATGACTGTAGTTTTTTGGGGGGCAAAACCGTTTCTCCTAAAATTTACCCTTCAAGTTTGGTATCAATGTAAAGGTGAGGAACTGGACTGTCCGACTGTGGACAAAACTGATTGTGTCCCGGCCAACTGGAGAAAAGATAATCACAAATACACAGACCGAAAATTGCTTTGTTTCGGGGGCCACAACGTTGGCTGAACTTTTGCGATGCAATAAATATCCACTTGGCTGTGCTGGGCAAATCCTGTAGATGTGAAAAAGTATAAACATTATGTAGGTCTGAGGTATTTTTGTTGCACAACAGGCAGTTGTTTATACGCATGCAGCGGGGTCAAACCAGGACAAACTGCGTTCTGGCTTATGACCTGTCCAGAGAAGGCTGCGCAGAACGGATGCGCATAGAGCTCTGCGGTTCGACTGCGGAAAAGTTCTACGACTTGGCAGGTTAGTGGCATTATACAGTTTGTAGGGAGCAGTGTCGCGACCCAGTCATGTACACAGATATCGTATTTAATTGATTTGCAAGACAGACAAAAAACAACGCCTTTTAAATGTTGAGTTCGTAGAGTGCATACCTCAGCCCCTTGATGAAATGATATGGACACTTAACCTCAGTACCTGGGATACGGACACTATATACACTAGGGATACGGATTCTACTTGGGGCACAGACACGACAGGGGATACAGATACGACAGGGGATACAGATATTCACAGGGTGCAGACACTACAAGGTACAAACACCGTAATAACATAATGTAATTTATATACATACTGATGCAGAGTATGAAGACCCTTTGTTAACTCCATGAAAAATGGAGGTCTTTTCTTGTTCTGTGTGTGTGTTTGTGCAAGGAGCTTTTATCAACGATAAAAGCTCCTTGGTTTGTGTCTATGTTTGTGATTGTGATTGTATTGACAGATTTTTGTGGTAAACATAATTTCAGAACGGGTTCGCTTAAAAGGCTGGGCTGTCTACCAGGCCAGGCTACCTGGCCTGTCTACCTGGCCTGGCTATCACGTCAGGCTACTCAGATACCCCCATTCATACCCCCATCATGTGGCACTCAGCCAAAATAGCTGATTGACAGGCATAGTAATTGCTAATTTTCAACCCTGCCAGTGTCCACTGGCTGGACCCTTTGGGGGAAAGTGTCTGGGAGGCCTTCCTTGCAGCTGTCAGGAACACATTCAAGTACTGTACCAGTACTGTGTTCGGTAAATGCTTTAGGGTGTTAGACCTAGAAAACAGAGGTCCTGGGTTCAAATCCTTTGACATGTCACAAAATCTGTTAACAGTACTTTCCCCACTCCAACTTGTACAAGGGGATTGGAGAGATTATTGTCAGTGGAAGGAGAGGATTGGGCTCTGTCCTGGACACAAAAATTGTACAGTGGATAACAATCCACAGCCTCAAAAATGCTATGGGACTACTAAGATTGTATATGTCAACATGGCATACTAGCATAGAGAACAAGGAGGTACATGTAATTATACAGTACCCCCCTTGGTCAATACAAGTTTAGCTTTACAGTGAGCAAGTGATTTATGCTCTCCCTTCTTGTTGCACAAGCTGAGATAGTTTCTGTTCTAGAAGATAGATATTCAATAAAGAAACAAATTTCTGTTGCTGGCAAGCCCATTCTTACACACACACACACACACACACACATTTACACACCCACAAACATACACAAACACAGTGCTGGTACTTGTGTTCCTGACATGCTGCAAGCAAGGCCTCCCAGACACATTCCCAAAGGGCCCAGCCAGTGGTGGACAGGGCAACCTTGGGTCACTGGCACTAGCAGGGTTGGAGATCAGCAATTACTATGCCTGTCAATCAGCTATTTTGGCTGAGTGCCATATGATGGGGCTATGAATGGGGGGATCTGAGTAGCCTGACGTGATAGCCAGGCCAGGTAGACAGGCCAGGTAGCCTGGCCTGGTAGACAGCCCAGCCTTTTAAGCGAACCCTTTCAGAACCTTTGGATGGATGAATGATATAACACTAGTTCACCTTACTCCATAGGGTACCCCACATCCATTGTTTTTAATTTCAAACAGGCTATTTAGGGATGTCAAGTCGATGGACATTGCAATATCTTGAAAACAACCACAACCACAGACACTCATGGCATTCTGTCCCCAGCGCAACACGGCTTCAGGAAGGGTCTGTCCTGCGAGAGCCAGCTGGTGCTAACCCTCCAAGACCTGGCCAAAAACATGGACCAGAACAAACAGGTCGATGCCGCGGTGCTTGACTTTAGCAAGGCATTCGATACAGTGCCTCATGAACGTCTGCTGAGCAAGCTCGAGCACTATGGCATTTCTGGCCTACTTCAGTCTTGGCTTAGGGCCTTCCTTACGGAGAGAACCCAGAGGGTCGTCTTTGACGGTGGAACATCTAAAGCTGTTAAGGTCACCTCTGGAGTTCCGCAGGGTACTGTTTTAGGCCCTCTGCTCTTCCTGCTCTACATTAATGACCTACCCGATTCCGTAGACTCACATGTTCGGCTATTTGCTGACGATTGCTTGATTTATCGAACTATCAGCAAGCCTTCTGACGCGCAAGATCTGCAGTCTGACCTCGATGCGTTAACAGAATGGCAAAATCGTTGGCTTATGTCGTTCAACCCCTCTAAATGCCACATCCTCCATATCACCCGTAAGAAGCACCCCATCTTAACACAGTACTCCCTCTGTGGAGAAGCCCTCACCGGTGTTAAGTCCCACCCCTATCTTGGAGTACAACTGTCCGACGATTTGCGGTGGGACACCCATATCAACCACGCCACTAGCAAAGCTGGTAAAGTCCTAGGGGTCATTCGGCGCAACTTGACCCATTGTCCATCCAGGGTCAAGGCCACTTGTTACAAAGCGCTGGTACGGCCCCACTTGGAATATAGTGCCACCGTCTGGGACCCGTACACCAACAAAGGGATACAGGCGGTGGAGGCCGTCCAGCGCAGGGCAGCCCGAGTGACCCTCAATGACTACCGGCAGACTAGCAGCGTGACACAAATGCTCAATGACCTGCAGTGGCGTCCTCTCTCCGAAAGGAGGAGGAACGCCCGCCTCACCTTCTTTTATAAGTTAGTTAACAACAAGATTAACATAGACACACAGAACCTACTGATTCCAACCCAAGGGCGAACCCGAGGCAGCCATCAACATAAGTACAAACCAATCTTTGCAAGAACAGACACATACAAGTACTCATATTTTCCTAGAACAATTCCGGAGTGGAATTCCCTGCCTGGCGCGGTAGTAAGTGCTCCCACAGTTGAGAGCTTCCGCGCCGGGCAGGAGGGCTGCCCGCCCTAACCCGGGACCTCAGCTCCCCCCCCTACTTTGCCCCTTGCGGGGTTATATGGGGGTAACCCATGATGATGATGATGATGACAATATTTTCAAAATTTAGCATGTTGAAAACCACCGACTGACTGCAGATGTTAACTGTTTTATATCTGCAGATACCCAGCTTTTAAACCAACAGATTTAGGTTACCCAACGAATAGAGGTGAACAGGTGTTATATGTAATGATATCTGGTATGTGGATAGGAATTGGGAAACCATCTGAAGGTCCAGGTCAATTTTAGGCCCCCTTGAGTGCGACCTTGTTGGTACTGATTTTGATTACCAGGATGCTTGCACAACATGCTCCTGTGTTACACCCAGGTGGAGGTACCTTTGCCCTGTTGTCCCTGCTGAGTCTGAGGTGGGGCGGGCGATACTACCAGCGTCAGAAGATCCAGACAGGCATGGTCTGCACCTGGGCTCTCAGGTGAGACACACCTTTTCAGCACACCTTTGTGACAATAAATGGTGCACACCCCAGTTCTTCCATGACAGGGATCCGTGGAAGTCCCAAATTATTTTGGAGCAAGAGGGTTTTTTTTGCCGTGCCATACCAAGTTACTTGGTGTATTATTGGTGTGGTGGATCTAGGTCGATGTTTGCATGAAATTGGACTACTATAAGTTTTTGTTAACAAGTTTTTGCTTCCAGATATTGCTCTGAGGTCGTATACAGTAAAACGCCCAAATTAAAGTGACTTAACCAATGACATCACGGAGTTTCCTGCATCAGGATATCCGTTATGATATTTGCAGTACTAGAATTTTTGTATTAATCAGATATATTAGACCCTGTGGTATATGTTTCCTTTTAACATAGGTGCCTTTCCTGGGAAATTGATTTTTTCATGCAATATACAGTGTCAACGACAAAAGGCTCTTAACTATTGGCTTCAATGGAACAAAATAAACTAGAATCTGCTCCCTTGTTCTAAATCAAACATATGATTGGCCTGTGTTTCTTGTCTTGTCCCGTCAGCTTGTTGCACAGCACCTGTGGTGAGCAATAGCTTTAACACTTTGACATGTTGTTTCCAGACTCTCCCTGTTTTTGTTCCACCGAGTGCTGAAGGCAGGCAGCGACAGCAGATTCAAGCATGTCAAGAAGAACCCTAGAATGTTCCTGCTATACTGGACTATACAAGGTCAGCTCAATACTGTTATCAGTACTTTTGTTTGTTTTCTTGTTTGTTTGTGCCTTCATTTAAATGCTACATTTGCTACATTGCTACATTTTGCCATTAGAGCCACTTTTATTAGAGATCGAGTTGGGAGGAGTTTTGATGCATGTTTGTTCATTTGTATTTCCTATTTGATCAATGATATGCAGTTCCAGTATAGCCATTCCTCCTCATAGACTACTAAGTACAAATTTGTATCTAAATCAAGATACATACATATGTATGGTCTTTGGAGCAGGTAGTACTGACTTTGAAATTGGCTTGCTAGAATTGCATATAAGGACTTTCATGCACTTACGGTATAGCAAGTTTTATATTTCATGTCTTTGATTTTAGCTATGATAATTGATTGTCTTATTCTTAATGATTTATGCTGTGAGGATAACTTTGAATGAGCACCGTATATTGGGGATGCAATTCTCTTCTGGCGTAACAATATTCTCTACCCTGTTCACCAGGCCTGTGGGTTTTTGCCACTCTCCTCCCAACCCTGCTGCTGAATAATGAAAAGAGTAACCCTGCCCTGGGGGAGCGAGACTACGCTGGGTGGGGGCTGTGGGTACTCGGCATGCTGGTGGAAATCATCGCTGATTACCAAAAATCTGCATTCAAGAACAACCCAGCCAATAAGGTAAGCAGTGATGTAGCATTGGCCAAGCAGGAAAGGGTGTGATGCAGTGTCAACCAATCAGATAGGGTGTAAAGTAATTGAGTTTGATAATTAGAAGTCACCAATGATTTAAAAAATTGGATTTGTTAATTTGTTACATTCTAAGATACAATTCTTACTGTCTATAAGAATGAAACTTCAAAGAGGGATGTTGAAGACAATTCCTGATAAGTAGACATGTTCTTACAGTAAAGGGGCACAGGCACTCCAGGGAAATAAACACTGAAGGCTGGGTATAGTAGAATCTGATGCTATTGAAGGGGGTTCCAACACTCCAGGCGATACTACTAGCAATACAAGGACACTAAGGGGTACAGACAATTCAGGGATTTCTGCCAGTACAGGGCTACGGACACTCCAGGGGGTACGGATATTCCAGGGGGCCCTGACAATGCACTACAGGTGGTATGGACACAAAAAGGGTAACAGACAGGTAAAGGGGGTATGGATATAAGACGTAAATCATGCACTATATAAAGATGTTTTATGTGTATCTCTCCCTGCAGGATAAGTTTATCCAGAGTGGTCTGTGGTCCCTGAGTCGCCATCCCAACTACCTGGGAGAGATTCTCCTCCAAACAGGTCTCTACATCTCTGCGTCGTCCGTGTTCCGAGGTTACCAGCACCTGAGCGCGGTGTCCCCCGTATTTGTGTTCCTGCTCCTGACGCGTCTGAGTGGGATCCCCATACTGGAACGGCAGGGCATGAAACGCTGGGGACAGAACCCAGCTTACTTAGCCTACAGGCGCAACACTGCTGTTCTTATCCCATACATCTGGTAGTGTTAAGCAACCATTAGTTTCTTTATTGGTATGTCTCCTTCAGGATTTTCAAGAATCTCTTATGGTTTACTTCATATGATAACGTTATATATTTTGATACCTGAAAGTCATGTAGATCTTGTCTATACTTGATAGTTCCAAACTGAATTATTACAATCATACAATTTATGCTGTTATCACTGCCATAATGTCTGATGAATAAATGATGGTTATCTCCATGTGTATCAGTGTTCTTGTACAATGTACAATCTAGTTATAATAGTACTCTTAAAACGTAAAAATCAAACCACATTTTTGACACCTCATAACAAGAAGATCATGTTAAAGTGCCGTAGATATCAAAAGAACCTAAGATGCCTGCAGCCAGGTAGCAGTAACATTTCACCCTCATACTATTACTGGGCAAATGAGAACTGTAATCGATATTTTGTTGACCATTGTTTACTGAAGGATACTCTGTGGTATAGGTTAAAGTTTGATATTGGTTAAAATGTAACTAGACCGACCTGTTTCCAATGACTGTCACGGGACCGGTCAAACGTCGTATCAGAAGTCTTGTAGGGACAAGCGGAGGTATGTTTTGTTCAACTATTCTAGGAATTAGAATTATTAGACCGAATTTATATATTGACCAAAAACGAGCAAGACATAAATATCTAAGTCGTACAAAGTATGTAACCTGTATCAATACAAATGGGCTCTGCAATTTGAAAATTGATTGCTGTGTTATTTTGCTATTTTTGATAATATTTATTCATTTATCTATTTCACGTACACCACTCATGAACCATGCATAAAGACATAAGTATGATAGCGTAAGTTAAAAATATGCATATAAACAGTAACAATCTAATGTTTGAACGGAAGAGTATCCCTAAGGTAGTGCCGCCAAAGTCCACTCTAGGAAAAGGTCACAGGAGGTTCGACTTTGACTTTTTTCAGAAGCCAACATTCTGCCCACAAAGACCAAGAATAAAGATTGCGTTGCACACAATGTAGCATCAAAATTGTAAATTCGTAAGCGAGAGGACTGGGCCTGTTGGCTGACGCTCCACGATTTCCAAATATCCGTTCTTGTATCTATCCAACGCCAAAATAAGCCAACCAACATGAAGCAACTACAAAGCATTCCTTTTGTTGTTGATGAATGAACTAGCTTCAGCGAGTTATGTTTATGTTGGGATTATTATTTTTGCCTCTCTCTAACAGAACATACGGTGACGTAAGGAAAATGGCCAAGGACCCAACGAAAAGCGATGACGGTGGAGCATCAGAGTCACAACCTCTGCTGGGTGACAAGGAATGTTCTACAGACCACACCCCTTCCTCAACGTGCCGCTTACCGATCGAACCTATTCCATTATTCTTTCTCCTCGCCATTGGTCTGCAGACTCCCATTTTGAAAGAGTTTCTGTACTACCAACAGTGTGAAAAGATCAACATCACTTTTGTCTGGGACAACAATTCCTCCAAGTGTTACCTGAACATGTCTGATCCGGGGTACTTGGCTCAGCAAACTGCCCAGGCCGGCGCTTCACAGCAGCTTCTGTACCACAACATTGCTCTGTTGTCCCCGGTGTGCTTTTCTGCCATTTTCTTTGGGGTTTGGAGCGATCTAAGTCACAGACGAAAGGTCGCTATCGTGCCTCCAATCTTTGGAATGATCATCCAAGCCGCCGTCTACCTGCTACTGATGGGGTTTGAGTTCTCTTTCGAATTTGTCATAATTGGCATGGCTTTTGTTGGTCTTTTTGGCTACTATTATACTCCATTTGTTGGCATCAAAGCCTACTTAGCCGACGTAACACCCCGCTCCCAACTCACATTTCGCCTGGCTGTACTTAGCGCTTTTGAAGGCATCGGTATTGGGCTTGGGTATGTAACGTCGGGCCTCTGGATTCAATGGCAAAAATCTTTCACCACATCAATGTGGATTCCATTAGGCTTGTTCATCTTCATGTTTCTATACGTGATACTTCTTCCAGAGTCTTTGCCAAAGTCAGAGAAAAAACTGTTTTCCTGTTCGCATTTTAGCGCTTTCGGACGAGCATGCAAGTCGGCCAAAAATTCTGATATCAACTGGGTGCTCTTGGGGTGCTACTACGTTGCCTACATTTCAGTACATTTTGCGGACGGGGCTTTTTCTGAAATAGTCAATCTCTACTTGATGAACTCACCTTTTTGTTGGGACCCTACAAAGATTGGTATACTCCTTGCCGCCATGTACGTTGGAGGACACATGATCAGTGCAGTAGGAATCCGTGTGTTTGGGAGCGTCATGGATGACCTATGGATCGCACAGATAGGTGTACTGTCAGACGTGTTGGCGAACACACTCATGGCTATGTCTGCGTATCTTCCACACCGGGACATCATTCCATTCATCGGTAAGTGGTCTTCCTATATATTTTTCAACCTCGGACTGCCCAGAGATTGTGTGTTGAAATGTTTGTTTGTTTGTTTGTTTGGTCGGTCGGTCGGTTGGTTGATTGATTGGGTTGCTTGTTTAGTCGGTCAGTTTGTGGGCTATAGTCGGTCGATTGGTTGGTTGGTTACATGTATGAATGACCAATGTGTTTATTGTCAGATAAAGTTACAGCTATCATAATGTATCTACCTGTACTGTGGTCTGTTCGTAACCTTGCTGTCCCATTTCCTACAGTGCCCTGTGTCCGAATGTTCGGCCGTATGCAGCATTGTGTCATCAGTTCTGGCATGTCTAAACTTGTCTCACAGGACCGACAAGGTACGTTTCTGTTTTTGTGCCCTTTTCAAATATCAGTACTGTCTACCCTAACCTAATTTATTCCATTTCTTCATGTACTAAGTATTTCAATGTTTGAAAATGTAGAAAGAGAGCATCTTCGTTCCTTTAAACCTATCTCGTCGTACCAGGAGCTTTCAACTGTTGTGTTGATGCTAATTTTCTGTTTCCAGGTTCAGTATTTGCGCTCCTGTACTGTTTTGAAGCCATTAACAAGTTGACCCAGTCGCTGGTGTTCCTTCCCGTGTACCGGGCCACTCTGCACTGGTTCCCGGGGTTTGGTTTCCTCATCAACCCGGCCATCAACTTCATCATCACCGCTCCCGTCCTAGGGTGCGTTAAATAAGATTTTATTACCTACGAGGTTGTTTGCAACCTCATTTGTTTGATCTATCCGACAACAGGATCATCCAACAAAATGTCAATGTTGTATAGATGCACACAGGCCTTGAGCAAAGAAAAAAGTGGTTGAATATCAATCAATCAATCAATCAATCAATCAATCAATAATTTTTCAACTTATCAACATTGCAGAAAATGGAATCCTTAATGACAATCATATTTACAATTAAAGCTCATATATGCATAGATAGATAAATAAATGTAGAAAATAGTTCTGTAATTTTGGTCCTTGTTGTGGGGAATTGGGTGGTGTGTTTATTTTTCAGTATGCGTAAGTTTATAACGTTACATGTGAATATTCAGTTATTCAGTAAGGTCTAAATCAAGCTCAGAAAACATAACTTGATGAAGACAACTTGACGGTTCTTGCAATACAGCATATACCAGCTACCTCCTTGGCCAGCTTTTATACTATCTTATGGCACCGGTAAATCTGCCTGGAGATTAGTGAATACTTGACAGAGGGTTGCACATTTTCTCAGCGAGACAATGAACAAAATCGGCCTGTCACAATCATGTGATATAGTATATATAAAAATACATGAAATACTGCTGTAAGTGTATTTTCTTATTCTGTTCTGCAGATTCGTGCATTACCGTACACGCAACCCCGGGTCCACGAGGAGTCAGCTCACAATCAACTAAGTGTCAACAGTGCGAGGAGCCTAAAAGATTATATAGACTTGTCTTTTCAAATGCTGTTCCAAATGCATCTTTCTGGTGCAAATATGACGAAGTGCAATAAGTTGGTTCTAAGGAGAGTTAACGTCCATTCATTTTATTGTAGATCTTAAGAAACAACAAGCCCCGAAAGAATGATATCAGCTCGTTGAGTCTTGGATTATCATATGTTGATATATACAGAATATCTTTAATATAACGTTTATTGATTGTTTCAACAACCTCTAAATACATTGCAGCGCCCTAAGGCGCTGAATTGCGTATTTAGGCATTAAAAAAACATTTACACACAAATTAAAAGCTTAACATGGTAGGGCAGTTAGGCTAACATTTTAAAGGCTTACAATCATACACAAGTTACCATCATTTATAATCATATCGCACAAATGTGTCTTGTTTTACTAATTACCAATCTATCACAATACAGATAGCACGGTAGTAGTTGACGCTAGTGACATGGGAGATCTCAACTTACATGCAGTGATTATCTTAACTGTTTATTCAAGAGGGCTACAAAATACGGGATCGGGCTATTTTTATAACGATTTGTTTTGGCAAGAGGAATGTCAAGTAGATTACCACC
Organism: Branchiostoma floridae x Branchiostoma belcheri; assembly: GCA_019207045.1. Classification (NCBI taxonomy): domain Eukaryota; kingdom Metazoa; phylum Chordata; class Leptocardii; order Amphioxiformes; family Branchiostomatidae; genus Branchiostoma; species Branchiostoma floridae x Branchiostoma belcheri. Next base: position 25,102,976 of record CM033025.1, on the reverse strand, counting down.
CTTCAAGCATCTTGTATGAATCTGAGAACGGGAAGGAGGTAACCAATGGCGGAAAGTTGGGGAGTTGAGTAGCGACTTTGCAAACTTTAGGCTGAGGGTTTCTCTTCTTTTCTCAAGGGACGGTAAACCTAACTGGGCAAGGGCACTGGTATAGCATTCATACTGAGAGCCGAGAATTATTCTAAGTGCTCGCTTCTGTATACGTTCAATCTTCATTACTTGTTGCGTTGTGATATTTGAGTTCCAGACTGGAGCTGCATATTCTAGGGTTGGGCGAATATAACCCACGTAAAAATCGCAGAGGTCTTGAGCTGGGAGTCCGGAGCTTTTGAGTTTCTTCAACCAAAAGAGTCTAGAGCTAGCCTTTTTAGTTATGACATCTACATGTTTGTCCCATCTTAAATTATTGGATAACCAAAGGCCTAGAATACAAGCAGTTTCCGTATAGTCGAGGGGCTTTTCATTAAGTAAAATACAAGGGGGTGGGGGACGGTCTTTCATGAAAGAAAATGTCATGAGCATACATTTCTCGCTATTTAGAATCATGTCATTTCTGATCGACCAAGTATTGAGTTGGTCAAGCGAGGATTGCATTAGACTCGCTTCATAATAGAGTCGACTCTCACACACTGACAAGTCATCAACATATTTATATCGATTTAAGATATCGTCTTTTAGAGCATCATTAATATAAACTAAAAATAGAATAGGACCAAGTTTAGTGCCCTGTGGCACTCCAGAAGAAATTTCTTTAAAATCTGAGCATTTGTTGTGGTATCGGACACACTGACTTCGTTTTGTAAGAAAACTACATATCCATGGCATAATGGACGTCCGTACACCACAGGTAATCATTTTATCTATCAACTTGGTATGATTTATCCTGTCGAAAGCCTTACTAAAATCAGTCAGTAAGATTGTTTGAACACTCCTAGGGGTTTCGGCACCAAGAAGTATATTGTTAATCAAGCTAGTGAGATAATGGATCGTAGACATCCCTTTCCTGTTACCAAACTGGTTTGTATCCACCACTTTCGCAACATCCTGGAGTATCCACTGGGTGATATAGGATTCGAAGGTTTTAATGAAAATTGAAGTTAAAGATATTGGTCTCAAAGTTTCAATAGTGGCAGGTGTCTTTTTAGGAACAGGTGTTATAGTCGCTTGTTTCCATTGAGTGGGAACGTATCCTTCTTCTAAAGATGAATTAAAGATGTGGGCTAACACTTCGCTAAACTCAGCTGCGAACATTTTAACAGTTTTGGGTGATACCTCGTCGGGACCGCCGGATTTATGGGAGTTAAGGCGTCTTAGCTTTTCGTATAACTCCCAAGGAAAAATTTCAGGGGGCTTAAAAGGGGACGGAAGGTATGAAGGCAATAAGGTCGCGTCAAGGGGGGTAATTCATTAACAATAGAGGAAAAGTGATTATTGATAGTATTGGCTATATCTTGTTCATTTGCATGTACATCATTAGGAAGCCTAATAGACACAGGTTGTCTACGAGAAGTCAACATTGTACGGAGGCAACTGTGCCACTTGGCTGGGTTATCTTTCTTAAGAAAACCTATTTTGGAAACATAATGTTGCTTTTTAGCCTTAGAACATAAACGAATAACTTTATTTCGTAGGTTTCTGTATAATGGCCAGTTTCCTCCGTGAAAGGCTCTTTGACGCCTTTTAATCATGGTTTTGATTTGGGGGTTCATCCACGCTTTGTCAGTGTTATGCTTGATGATTGTTTTAAAAGGAAAATGACTTTCTATTTGGGCTTGTAAGATGTGATAGAAGTTGTCTACTTTGCTCTGGGTATCAGGAGCATTGAAGACTTCAGTCCACGTGTACGTGGAGATCCAGCGTCCGAACGAGCGGATGTTGGAGTCTCTCATTTGGCGAAAGGTGGACGTTGATTTCCTGTTAAGGGGTTTATGGTCTAAGGGCATCCAAATGACGGTATTGTGGTCACTAAGGCCAAGGGGCTCTCCAATACAGGGGCTTTTATAGGAAGCCTTTAGATTAGATATTATCAAATCGAGTACAGCTTCACCTCTAGTGGGCTGTTTAACTAACTGTTCGAGCTGGCTTCCGTTCGTAAGGTTTGAGATTCTAAATCTGTTGAAATCTCCCATCACACAAATTCCCACATGTGGGTATTTAGTGCCAATCTTGTCAATACTATCGAGCAAGTGTTGTTCTAACATATCCTCGTACGGACTACTTGGGGGGTTATAAACAACACAGATAGCTAAGTTTGTAATGTGCCTTGGTGTCCAATATGGTTTAGCTAGTACCCATAGACACACGTCCATTTGAAAGATGGATTTCCGTGAATTTACTAGTATAAGCTCTCGGTTGAAATGTATGAGGCAAGCTAAAATGATACATAAATGTGGATAAAGGTGTTTTAAATTGATTGTATTTGCGTGTCTTAACCATGTAAGGCATAGGGAAGTCTATTTGGTAGTTCCTCTCCTCAAACGAAGAAACACACGTAAAGCGTCATCTAACGATATATGGACAAACTGCAAAACACTAACGAACAGCTTCGGACGTCCAATGATATTCATGATGTATGTGATCATAAATCCCTTGCCGTTAGTAGACATTAACAGTTCTCGCACAAGAAACTAATCACAACAGCTCTGGAATACAATTAGGCGGAGGTATTGATCTGTCCACAGGCATTACAGCCATAGCCTTTACAATAGCTCCTGCAAAGGCCACGGCATTTGGACAATTTCGTGCTACAGCAGAAAGCCATAAAATTTTCAAACTTGCAAATGTACTAAGGCTGATTGGCCTATTTGCCCATTCAAAATGGTTGATAGTTTGAATGGAATTTTGGCCCACTTATTTGGATAACACCTTCGCTCTTGCCACTTATCTTCTGATGTCACAAGTAACAGAATTCTTTCCATTAAGAAAGGTCACAACGTCGCTAAAAACGTCCTTTGCGAATTTCTGCTTGTGGGCATTACTTTGAGATTGAACTTGGGTAAGTATTCTTCTTTTTCTTCTTTCCTCTATTCAAACGAGGTCTTGTCTTCAGTGGGTTTTACTTCAGCGATGCTTCAGTGGGGAGGCTCACCTCTGATGCCTGCTCTTTATCACGTAGATTGAGCATTTATATCTGTACCTAGTCCAGTGATACAAGAAGAAACTGCAAGTTGTTTGAGATGCTGAGGAAATGTCAAAGTGGACATCCCAATGTATCAACAGTGTCCCCTGTCAGAATCAGAACGAACTGCAGAGCGAGTAAAGTCACGTGCATGCTGGTTCCCTACAAACATCTGGTCCGCACGTGAGACTGCAGGGTTCAGCTGAGGTGACAGTCAAGCTGGTATAAGGAAAAGGGTACAGCAGACGGAAAGCATGCAGGGCTCGTTGGTCTAGTGGCATGATTCTCGCTTAGGGAAAGTCTTAAACCATCTAAGATGCGAGAGGTCCCGGGTTCGACTCCCGGACGAGCCCATCCTTTTGCCAAATCTTATATCTATCTATCTTTATCTTAGCACTGCCGTAAGATATCTTTATTCATCCATGGCCATCTATCTATACATCTATCAATCGATGTATTGATAAGCTATCTATCTATCTATAATTAATGCTTCGTCCGCTGAACTTGGTGTATGCTTGTCTACAAATATCGAAAGCGTTTTTCGTAGCCGTGAGAATATACGTCTAGAAGTTTCAGTGATACTTGTGATAGAGATGATATAAACGCATCTGATTACAATATCTCTGACAGCTGTGATGGTCGTTATATTAAACTCGAAATACGAGCAAAATGTATTGTAACTATGTAACCATATACCCGTCACAGCAACTTCAATATAACCAAAATGGGACTTGTGCAACCCTCGACTCAGTCAGAGTTCAATATGATGAAAAAATGTAGAATTAAGGCTACAAAGCACACAAAGCGCAAAAGAGTCTTTTTGTTGTTTTGCTTTGTCGCTTCTTCTTCTTGTTAATGAGATAAATCATAAAATGGAAAGCCCTACAAAATCTCCTATAACACGCCAAAACAACCCGTACCTCTACTTGAAGAGAATTTAAAGTTTGCGTTCCCACAGTCTGAAACATTTTTGTGGGTCAGTCAGTCGACCTGATTGGCAGCATGTGGCCCAGACATCCTGCGGTAAATACTAGCACCCTGCCGCAACAAACCACAACACAGCCGGGGAACAGTCAGTTCCTGTACAGCTCCTTTGGTTCCTGATGCATCTTGCATCGTGCATCGTCAACTTTTCTCCCCACTATGTCTATGTAATGATTTGTCCTCTGTGGCTTCGCGTAATGTTCATGTGCCCAAATGATTTATGTACAGCAATTAGCCAACCATTTTCAGAGACAGAGAAAACGCGTATCTTTGACGAAATTTATTGTGTTTATGCAAAACCTCCTTGGTTAATGCATAGAATGTACATCAAAACCTTATGTATGAGGTTCAAATACAAAGCTACCGGCATGGTGAATGAATTAAGTACGTATGGTAATCGGTCTATGAGCCTAATAGTTTATAAGCCTTGTGATACATTTCTGCCATATATTCTACATCATTAATTATGTATGTGCGTTATGTAATGTAATATAATGCGATGTGATACGTAATACTTATAGATCGTCACCCATTGATTGGTTCAAAGCTATCTTTCTGAATCATAACAACATTCTATTAAAGTTTGCCATATGAAATCATTCTTATGCCGTACTTAGTACAGTATATGACTCACAATTATACATAATGATTCAGCATGTTTTCACCATAGCAAAACTTTGAATAATGTTTCTAACCATATCAACCCATCATATGAACAGCTCGCAATACTCTAAAAAAGGTTGTTTTCCCGGTTATTATATACAATATAAACTAGGTGAGCTTTCATGATATCGCACACTTTTCCCAGTTAAAACAAGACGACTAATTTCCCAGCTGTAAGAAGACTAATTTCCCAGCTGTACACAGAATCACACAGTCAGTCTGGCATGACCCGCTCACATTTATTTTTACTTCCGCTGCGGTGATCCCTAATGAAAGTCAAACCTCGCTAACTGGCTGGAACAGAATCTGCCGGACACACCACACCAAAGCTAGCCACCACCCCTCTGATTGCCTATCCAGGCGGTTCAGAGTTCGTGGCATCCTTCCAGAGAGCTGTCGTGTGGGTGCTTCATACATAATTCGGCGCAAGACGCCGACGTTCCGATTGTGTTAGAAGTCATGGCGAGGCGCTAACGTGGACATACACGACAGTACGGCGACGCCTCGCGCGATCATGACAACGACTCATGGAGTTTACATTACTGAGATACAGGATCCAGAATTCGCGTGCAAGGACAAGGTAGGTGGGCTGGTACGGTTTTATATCATTGCACAGTAGCACCGGAAAATCACATTGATTTGTGTGACGGAATGTACCGGCATATTATATCATTGGGAGGGGGAGGGGAGGTGGAAGCTACGTACACGTTATATCTTCATTGATTCGATTGTGTAGTTATGATGATGTGATGAGCCTTGATTGTGTCATAGTGTATAATCAATAGGACACGGTCTAGCAGGGGAGGAGCAGATGTTTTAAAGGGGTCATTGTTACCAATACAAAGGTCGATTCACGGCACTTTCACTTCCGCAAATATTTACTTTCACCAACCAGGTCATTGCGTCATTCTTATTCTAATTCGTGTGTCATAAAAGACTTTTCTTTTTATTCATACATATGTTTCGACAATTTCAAGAATTATTTTTTCATCTTTTGCTTTTTAATAGAGTAGTGATATTATTTCACTATTATGATTTGATTGACATAACGCTTATGATATCGCCACGTCCACAACAACCGCTCACTTCCGGTTTGCCCGCCGAATGATTGAAGACGGTTATGATTTAATTTCCCGCCCACCCGGCTGCCATGGCGACAGGAAGGTATTCCTGTCGTCTGACACTGACAGACCTGAGCCGAGCCCGCCTTGTTGTCGGTACAAAACGGTCCCTGTTGGCACGTTCAGCACCAATCTGTCCAAACGACAGGTCAGAGGATGTTTGAAGCATCCATAGCGACACAAGGTAGCGCCTTGGAGACGCGCGTGACTCAGGCAACGGGATGAACCATTATTCCACAGGGAGGGGTTGCTTCTACACTCCAAAATCAAAACCTACATATGTTCTTTCATTAGCACCATTTCTTTTCACCCCACCAACATTCATAACGATCATATTGATAGCAATGGAAACATTTCATTCATTTTCCATCCTTGAAAACCCTCCTCCATTTCCCCTGAATAATGATCAGTCCCTGGCTAGTACGTCCTCGTCCTTCAGGCCTTGACCGTGGTCACGTGACCCAGTGAGTCATCATCAGTGAGTGTCATAAACCTGTCAATAACAGTCGGTTCCCTATTATTAGGGGTCAACGGAAAACAATGGACGGTATTGTCCAACCATAAGCGTGTTGGCAAATCATGTAAATAAAGTATCACAAAGGCCATTATTTCTTTCCTCATTTATTAAACATTACTGATATTTCGTTTTCACTGATACATGTCTAAGCTTATTGCATTAAGAAAATGCTGCTATGTCGGGGGCTAGCAAAAGCAGATAGAAGTTATTATCTCTATTAAGTACCCAAATGTTGCTATTTCTGTCCTGTAAGTTTTGGTAAAATTATCCGGGGCAAAACAAGCCGATTTATACATAGCTTACTAACATATACTTACTTGGGGCGCCTATAAATTATTAACCATGGTAAGATTTATGGTAAGGTGCAAATTTTGTATTTTTGTCTTACCCTTTTACGTAAACAGTGTATGTGTAGTTGGGTTATTTTAATATTTGATTTGGATTTTTTTATAAAATCCAATGGCGTGATTGAAATTTTGGATAGTGAAAACAACAATATCATTGGATCGCCCCCTGACGTTTTAATTGGATTATATTTTGATGTACACTTTATGAATGGCTTGGGTTAATTGGTGTAATGTGACCGGGATACATGGGGGTCGGCGCGAAACGAAGTTTTGAGATTTGTTTGGCAGGATCTGATTTATATCGATATCGGCTTTGAAACTGGGGACAATCTCAAAACAAGAAGGACACGACATTTTTATTGAACTTAATATTCTAGCAAGGACATGATTCTAGATAGAATGCATATCATACAATCAAAGAATACATAAACAAATACTGGCCTGCTTGATCACGTTTAATACTGGTAATTTGCAACACAAAATTCAGCTGTAAAATACAAAAATCCCATTTTACAAATGCATGGTCCTAACTACCAGTAAATGTACGTACATATGAAAAGCTCAAGGCCTTTACAAAGCCGTTCATGTAAAAGCCTGCATGAGTGTATCCATAGGACATTTGATTTACGTAGTAGGTTTCTTTGATGCAAGACTGTAATTTGCAACATAGCAAAGCGGAAGCTGAACAAAAAAGAAAATCTCAGCTAGTCTGAACAGAAGTGTTTGCTACTGTCTAATGGTAACTAATTAAGCAAATGATAAGCAATTTAGTGACATGTTAGTGCCATGTACAACCTTATAAATATATAGTGTTGACCCACTTGCGGTATAAATGTATGGTATGAAAATCAGCTTTCTATGTTGTTCTAATGTTACATAATGCTCATTTGATAATAGGTGTGTTCTTTTTTTCACAGTTCCCATTTTTTCCTTTGATGTAACGGGTAAGGTCAAAATGTTAGTCTAGAACAAGCCTTCAAGAAGAATTTTGTTCACAAGAAATAACGTTATTCTGGCGCGTTCCCTGACCTGCGGGGTCCATTTGGTGTTCCTGTCAAATCCGTTAGGGGTACTGGTCGGATATTAAAGGTCATCTCAGACCAAAATGCAATCACGCGGTAATCTTCCCTGACCCGTCCTCTACAATCCGTGTTATCAGGAGGATAGACACAACCGCCGCCATTGCTACATGTAACACACGTACGCCTCAAACGCTGGGCACTGCTTTCTGTTCTCATATCCAAGATTCTTGTCAAAGATATCCCCGTCATTGTCCCTTTCAAAGTAGTCTTTCATTTACTAGTACCTCCAAGCAGACTGAATGGTTGCATCTGCTTGATGCTGCGTGCATTTGGAGTTGAGTAAGAACAATAAATACAGGACCTCTCAGGTCCCTTGACCAGTCTTGCCAGAAACCAAGCACAGTGTGGACATTATCTCTATCTCACTCTCTCAATTGTAACATTTGGTGGCAGCGATGGGATAGAATGAGACACACACTCTCTGCTTTCGTGATCAGAATTATGTTGGACAGACTGGGCTTTGTCCATTAATTGATGAATGAATGGTTTATTGACTCTAGGCTAAGACATATTCCACTTACATCATGATAGCATTTCAATTTCAACAGTGCAATTCAATTTTGCTCAAAGTGTCACATATTTAATTTGTAGCAAACTTATAAAAACTTCAAGATAGTAGTATTTAAAAAAATCATAGTAGTACAGCAATGTCATGTTTCGTCGTTAACATTCTTAACAATGATTGTAACGGGCTGTTTTGATTACGAGCTGTTCGGCAGAGTGCTAGAGATTTTGGGGTAGATAGTCACGGCGAGCGTTTTCCGATCCGCTGTTTCATTTACTTCCAAGCAGATATTGGAGAGTAGAGAGTTAAAACCTTATTTTCGATCCGCTGTTTCATTTACCTCCAAGCAGATGTCGGGGTAGAGAGTGAAAACTTTTTTTCCGATCCGGTGTTTCATTACCACCAAGCAGATGTCGGGGTAGAGAGTCAAAACCTTTTTCCGATCCGGTGTTTCATTACCACCAAGCAGATGTTGGGGTAGAGAGTCAAAACCTTTTTCCGATCCGGTGTTTCATTACCACCAAGCAGATGTTGGGGTAGAGAGTCAAAACCTTTTTTTCTGGTCCGCTGTTCCTTCCCACATGTAGAGTAAAGGGGTAGAGTGCTCAGAACGTAAGATCAGAAGACGATACGACTTTCTTCCCTAACACTGAAACTTTTGTTTGTATTGCTTATCCGGTAAACCGCCTTATGGCGTAACACACTTTAATAGGTCTGCACTGTACAATACAAGCTGGATATCAAGACATTTCTTTGCTCCACTCAGACAGGGAAGGACCCCTTCTCAGTTCTCTATTACGAATTCGAAGTGCGGCTCTCCTCAAACACCAGCTACATGTATAGATCTCCATTTAACGCTCTGGGTACTCATAGTGAGGAAGTGAGCAAGTGAAGTGAGGAAATTCGTGTTAAGTGCCTTTCCCAAGGGCACAGTTTCGGGGGATGTCAGGGGTTTCAAACCCAGTACCTTTAGGTTCTGGGCCTACGTAGCTCCTACTGGTACCGCCACAACCTACCAATACACACCATAAAATCCTCGCCAGTGTTTGAATCATACCAGACGAAAAGAACAGTCATTTGCTCTCAGCAAAATGTTGTTTCGTAACGATCTGTCGAGTGAATTTTCTGTAAAACCCGTTGAGGAATCATCAGAAAGTGATCAAGCACCTATACATCTTTGATTGCTCTGAGACTTCCACTCACCCCATTGACATTATAAGACAAATCGAACAGCCTAATGATATTTTGATGACACCACCCGAGCAACTACATATTTTAACGACGACATCGATCCAAATCGTAGTGCAGTCATAGAGTCTAGATGGATTTCTTTGCTCCCTTTTAGCAATTTCACGTGGATTTCTCGTCAGTGCTTCCACGCTTCCATGCCCTACTGGGTGTAAAACACAGTTTTCAAGGATCCTACAAGATGCATATAGGGTCAGGAGGCCGTAAAATGTCCATTTACACGTGCCGTACATCAAGTCGTTATGGTCCGCAGGGAGAGATTACGACTTTGGACGTTTTCCGGCCTTACATTTACCCCAAATGGCTCCCTACCTGCCTTACTTATCGAAGTTCCTCGTAATTTGATTACCATTAACATTAGAACAACTGGTAATAGAAGTAGGTAGCCGTCCATATCATAGAGTAAGAAAAAAGCTCATATCAAAATTAGGCTTGTAATATGGACTTGAAATATCATGTCTTATGTGCTTGGTATTTTCACCCCAAAACGTATATTTTCCTCCCGAAAATGCAATATAAGGTGAATAACTACGTTTTTACAGTTGGTGGTGTGTTTAAGTTCAGTGATTGGTTAACAACACAATAGTTTTAACACGTTGTTTTATTCATGAATCTGTGAACTATTAAAGCTACTTCTATGGAGACCTGTTGATCCGACATACTAGTACATTTAGGTTGTACATTTCTCTAACTACAAACATAATTTGGCGATTTAATGAGAAATTAGGTTTTCATAAGTGTTTATGTATCTGCTGCGTGTGCAAGAAATGACGAGCACCATACAGCTCTAGTTTACTTTAATTCGCGGGGTAACCTATATACGTTTCATTGAAAAGGGTATCTGAGAGATTCTGAGGATATCAAGACGACGAAAGCATTGCAGCTTGAAACCGTCCGTCGACATGATACGCTGCTTATTTGTAACAACGGACATAGGATACCCCACGAATAAAGGTACACTAGCGTTACATATATAATGGGAATTGACCCCATCCCCATGTCACAGGTTATTGCGGTTTGCATGACTTAATCATACACGTAGTTCATATCGATTTTCCAATATTCCGGTAATTGTAAGGACCAGTTGTTACTCCTCATACCATGATTTACATGTAGGACTCTTCACCTAACAAACGATTTTACCAGACATCCTATCAAGTTTAATTTCCAGATCTGTTGTAATATGTTTTGTGCTTGATTACACAATAGATTTCTCTCTTTATGGGTCATGTTGGTTTCATTATATGGATGACATCTGTGCGCGCGTCGATTTTCGACCGTTTTCAAAACAAACGCGTTTTCAACCATACTTGTACTGTAAATCATACAAAGTACTTACAAGATGAGCAAATATGCCGTAGATTGTAAGATGAAATATCGGAAAACGTCTAATAATGTCATATAATGGCAAGGTCAATTCCAAGGTCACAGAAGACGATTTGAAAGAACAAACATGAAGGATCTATTGTTCGGTATACCATGCTCTTTTATTTCAGTAATTTCTTCAACCTTCCTGACCACTTCATAATGAAGCCAACTTTTGGGGCGCTAGACATGTTTTCTTCACACGCTTGCATCAGTTTTGGAATTCCCTGTGGATGCCATCCAGTAATTAGATCACCATAGACAAAAAGCTAATAGGGTCCCAAATCGCCATATTTGCTTGGGCCCTGAAAAAATTTCAGCCTGAAGAAATAACAGCACACTAAAATTTGTGACAGGTACGAACATACACATGCAAAAACAAACAAGAAAGCTTCTGAAAAAAGCTGGCCGGTGCGTATTTTGGAAAAAGCCTGGATGTTAAACAAAATCACATGAAAAAAGAGTTTTTAAACATCGAATTACTGAATTGGTCTGTCTTCTATTAAAAAAAAAACATTACATGAGATTTGTCTAACAAAGAAATAAATTGTTACAAGTGGGGTTCGAACCCACGATCCACGGCTGCTAAAGCAAATCGCTATATCCACCCAGCGCGTAGACCGCTGCATCCATGCATCCATACAAATCAAACCGTAGAACGAACGTCATCTCTCGCCTCTTAGCCGCTACGCACCGGCAAAAACAGTACCCTCGTTGGAGGCAAACAAAGGTAAAAACAAACCTGCACAGTACCTCGTCAGAAGGAAATACACTGCCACTGGCGAGCAATAACTCAGCGTTTGCCACATCTCCAGACGAAATGGTTTCGGGTTGGCTCCATGTTTCACGATAGTATTGAGGCTGTACACACAGGTCAAAATGATGAAGAAAACGATAAAGGAAATGAAATATATTGATAAGGAAATGAAACATGGCTGGGAGTCAGATAGATAAAATACAATGAAAGAGGAACAAGGAATGACGTATGGCTGAGTGATATTGCCTAGTTGTGTGAAAATCAAATTGAATCTGTATCATCTTCAGCCCTTTCCTCCACAAACCTGTATGTCAGAACATTGAGGAAATTGTGGGTCGTTGATCATTTGTAGCATCAATGGTACTGGTATCTATTCTCTGAACCTGGGTGAACTGTATGTGTTAACTAGTAGGGCAGCGCCATGAAATGCTCATTTGTATCTGATTCAATCGCTTGGAATCTCCCCCCAAAATCCACGGGCGACCCGCGTTACACAGACTATGTCTAACCGACATTGCAACATGATATAAACTTGCTCATCGGGATTGCACAACGAAAAGTTACTCTCCTGTTTGACGTCGTTATGTTACCCATCAATTCTCTATAATCACATGATAAAAATGTATTACATGTTGCAGAATGTATTTTATCAGTTCGCAATAAGGCAATGCGTTAGTGAAAGAATCTGCTATCACTGCCTTCTTATTGACATGTGAAACGAGAATGTGCGTATGATATCCAAACGGGCACGTCTCATTGATTGTCGGCGCCGACAACTGATGTAATGATGACTTTGAGGATTACTGAGACGAGCCCTTCCATCAATTTCTCCTTCATGTCAATCCCGAGCGTGTAGCAAACGCTAGGAGCGCAGTTAATTAGGTCAAACATGTGTCATATACATGTACTGATGTATTATAAAGCCTCCAAAACATACTCTCCAAGCAGAGTTTAGGCTCCGACTGTTTTTTTGTTTTTTTACTGTGTCTTGTTGTCTCGCGGCCGCCGATAAAAACGTCTAAACGTCAAACAACGGCCTAGCTTCTGCTTGGAGAGTATCAAAAATTGCAAAGCGTTCATTCTGGTGGCCAAGTGATAATATTAACCGATCGAGACAATGTTACTTGGTGAGAAAGATTAGTGGGAACTGAAATCATGTGTAGCTTGCTCATGATCATTTTCTCTATAGTGGCCACATTTCTCCAGTCCCTTGAGTGGCCGCTATAGACAGGTTTGACTGTACTAATATAACGTTATCGTGCTGAAAGTCGTCAGTACAGGTAATAATCAAAATGGTGGTCGTTGAATGACGTATGTACCTTCTCCAGCCATTACAATCAATTAGTGGCCCATCTCCGAGTTATTCTCCGAGTCCCATTCAATATTATTAGATTTGTTTGGAGAGTAACTTGATTTACGATTTCCCTTGAAAACGGCGTTTAAAGAATTACCGATTGATCCTGATATTACCATGGTAACGGGCCACAGGGGAATCATCAGGGAGTGATCAATAGAAGCTTATGCTGGGGGCGCCGTATATAATCTATGTTTTCCAACAAGAGGTTTCAGTAAGGGGGATAGTAGTGGCCGGGAGTTCTTACGACTGCCTCCCTTCAGATTCTCTGAGAAGAGGTTTCAGTCGAGAGGATATAGTAGTGGCCGTACTTTCCTGAAGGAAGACAGTCGTAAGAAATGAAAACTCTGCGTAGAGAATATAGTTTGGCCCTTTATAACGCTACATATAACGTTAGTACTTTCAGAATTCAGGGATCGTGTATAAAAATCGTGACACAATAACAAAGTGCAATCGTGATTTTTAGATTTGCAACCACTATTCGTTTTAAAAAAACGAATAACCACTATTCGTTTTTAGAAATACGAATATAGGTTATCCCGCGGATTAAGGAGCGTCATCTTTCGGTCAACCAGGAATTATAAGGATCGTGATACAATAACAGATAGATCCACACCTTTGATACACATAGTCGCTCAGGAAGATTTATCCATCTGTACATGACAGCAAAATCATTTGCAAAATGTCTTCTTCGAATTCGTGTGCAATTCCCTCTGACTCTGTACCTGGCATTACGCTTCCACCCACCCCTCTTTTCCAAACACAAACCAACATCAATCCAGCCAACGACTCTTCAACTCGTCCCGTAAATTCAGCTATATGCAGGGAGCATGCAATCACAAACAGTCAAACCGAATGCAGGGCACGGATAATGAATACAATTTCACCGCGTAAGCCAAGTTCTCGATGGATTCTCCCGACGCGTGTTTGGAGATCTCTTGGCCATATAGCCAAGATTCTATCCTGATAACATATCATCTGTCACTATATCCATTACCGCCGTCCCTGGTTCCTCGCGTTTCAATTGACTGTATTATATATAAACCGTTGTTAGAAAGACGGCTCATGAATCTTACCGATAGATAACGCTCGTCCGCCTTTATCCGCGGGGTAACCTATATTCGTTATTATTTTTTAAAACGGACGGTGCTTTCAAATCGCAATATTTTGAAAATCACGATTGCAATTTGAAACCACCGTCCGTCGTCTTGATATCCCTAAATACCCTGTTTTTAAAAACAACGAATATAGTTTACCCCGCGGATGAAGTTGAACTAGTGTTAGTTCACTCTTTCATTCAGGCATGTTTGCACAGAGAGCTGTGACCTTCCGTGCCTGACGTAGGTTGTAGGCTTAATTCGCCATCGAGAGTTAAGACTAAGAGACTACATTAATGTAGGAATAATTCCTATAGTAACAAAAAATAATCTCTCATGTCGATTCTAGGGAAAAAATCTATTGACAATCACATTCATCTGAAATATAAGGCCATCACAGGTACCTGTCTTCACATCCTTGGCCAAGACAATCGAAAATTTCAGTGTGGAAAATACAGACAGGCAGGTAGACAGATGGATAGGCAGACGGATGGATGGGCAGACAGGCAGCTAGGCAAACAGGCAGGCAGGTAGGTAAGTAGGTAGTTAAGTAGGTAGGCAGACAGACAGGCAGGCAGGCAGGCAGGCAGGCAGGCAGGCAGACTGCCAAACAGACGGACAGACAGACGGATGGATAGACAGACAGGAAAACAGACAGGCAAACAGACAGCCAGCCAGGCAAATAGGCAAACAGACAGACAGGCAGGTAGACAGACAGACAAACAGACGGATAGACAAGTAGGCAGACAGAAAGTCAGACGGACAGGCAAACAGAAACACAGAAAGACAGATAGAGTAGGCATCGAAGGCACTTTGGGACAACAGGTTTGCGTTTAACTGGTTTGAATCGCTAGGTGACGCTATTGAACGCGAACAGCGGCGTACCAACGTAAGAAGACAACAACATACTATACATGTAGTTTAGTTTTTCATAATTCTACAGAGATCTGTAATAAGCTGGTGGTGTCTATTGTATCTCATTAAAATCCACAAATATTAGTAACAAATTGATCATGTAGTTAAGCAGCAGTTTCTACTGAATAACAAAATGTTCGGTGTCTTTTCTTTGTCACCTTGTTCCTACCCGTATAAGAAAATTTAAACAAACATGTTTTTGTTGTTCGCAGTTCTTTTATTGCGCTTTTCCAGCTTGAATTCCTTCACTTTTATATTTGTGGTAGTTTGTTTGTCGTAACTGCAATACCGCCGTGAGCCGAGAGGCACCGCTTCTGACAAGCCATAATTTTCTACTTGGCACATTGTTGCCTGGCGGTCTTCCCACAAGAGTCTGATTGGCACGAGCTTTAATATGTTAGCCATGCCAAAAATCTGTTACCCCATTTAAACGCCTTTGATCCGCCATCGTATCGTATTAAAAGATAAACCTAGCAAATGTTAACGGCCACTACCCAGGGTCTCATGATTCACAATTCTTCTATGCTGATGAAGAGTTTACACGACAGCAATGCACAGCGCTCCCATCTTGGAACGTTACATTTGTACACGATGTTTAAAGGTCTTCTGACGAAAACATAAGGAAACGGCAAAGCTCTAGACCAAGGCAATTTTGATATTTGAAGCAGACATACATATAACCATGCTCAAGAAAGGGATATTGATAACTATTCACTCTTGAAGAGTTGATATCTGTTGGAGAAATTGAAGAGTGTCTAAAAATACGCATTCTTGTCGCGCTCGCGGACTGCAACATTTGCCTGCAGTACTGTTGTGGTATAAAAGAGGTCGCTTTTGCCACGTAGTCTGTTTATAGTTCCTGGTGACCTTTGCATGGCACAGGTTACAACACCTTGGCCACACCTGAAGTACCTCTGATTACCCGGTGATAAAAAGACAGCAATTGTACTGCAGGTGTATGTGAGAAGAGAAGCACGTTATCATTTCTTCAGCTGTTCCCTCCTTGGACAAATTTGCTCCAAACGAGAATCTTCAACTCTGAATCACCGTCTAGAGATCTAACGTTACTGAATCGCGTAGATTATACAAATTGTCAAGCCCTCAGCTGTTGAGGGGAAAGGTGAGTACATATTCATAAATCGTGTTTAATCGTTGTTTACGGTTTGGCAGGTTCCCCGTTATTTTCACACGAGATACAGCAGTGTTGAAATGTCTCCATATATTTTAAGATATGAATACCCCCGCCCTTCATAATTAGCACGCGGGGTGTGGAGATTCTCACGGTCCATGTTTTGACATAACACACGTAGTAATCATAGGGTGGTAAAATGTAGAAGTGGGAAACAGTATGGTTTTACCAAAGGCTGGCCACTCGCTATAGTCTTGGAGGACAGGTAACGTTAAGAAGAGTCAGTTTCAGTACGTCAAAAACTGTTTTTGAGTCAGATTCCGCAATAGTAACGTTATATATACATTGCTTTGCAAATGCTCCCTTCGTTGAAACGATGCGAAGAGATTATCACAAAAGCAAATGCAAATTGTCGAATCGAAATATGGTGAACTTGAGTGTTCAAATCCGTGTTTTGTAAACTGCAGGTGAAATATTTCACTGCGAAAGAACGCGAGGAAGGGGTCTCACTGTTTCAATGCAAACACAGAAAAAGTCAAGGCGTCCTTCTCTAAAGTTTAGGCGTTTAACGGCCTTTTGTATGACGTACACTGTGTAGTTACACAGCAAACATAAGTCTTTGTGTTCGTGTCGATAGTTCCCCAAGATTTATGGCAAAGACGTTACAATTGTAAATGTTTTGGGCTGGGGACAGTTTCACTGATACTCCATTCCTTTATTCAGTAATCGTTGCGTCTGTTTCTTCAGACTTTCACAGTCTTTCACAGTCTTTCACAATTTACCCGGATACCTCGCCGCTGATCATTAAGATGATAACAAAGTTAGACTTAATTTCTCGGCAATCGTGCATAGTACAATCAAGGAGATCTTTACAAACCTCCACATACAACTTCAATGACCAGTCCAATGATATTATATAGATGATGACATTTGGTACAGTGTGTGACAACCATTATGAAAGAACAATACTACAAGGTTGATCTATCCTAAATTTAGAACCACAAAATATCACCATCAACATTAAGTTACATAGTCATGTATAGATCACTTGGTCTGAGACTCGCTTTTGGATCTGAGAAATGTAGGCGCTACGAAACCATAACGTCTTTCGGAAGGGACGTAAAACGGGGGTCCCGTGTTCGAGGAGGTTCCTCAAGCACGTAAATCAGCCTCATTACTAAAAAAAATTGGGTACCTACTGGCTGCAAATAATACACCAGATGTATTATTATTATTATCATAACGGCGCATATATCATCGTGAGAGAGGGCGTGGTTGGCGGAGTGCAGGGAAAGGGAAGAACAATTTCCGACCGAGTAATTACAGTAATTTACTGGCGCGAACCGAAAAAAAAATGCGACATTGAAAAGGAAAATAATGGTCTGATTGACAGATTTCACATCGCTGAATCATACAAAAATCAATTTCCAGATAAAACGATACATTTTAACCAATCGCAACATCATCATAACTGTCAAAAGTACATGCAGCTGGTTTTATTCTTTCTTATTTTTATACATCTGACATGAATCATACGCAAGACATACAGCGCACTTATACGACTATGATACGCATAAATATGGCCCTCCTTATGTTGCTATATAACGTTACCTAGCATTGCTGCGTAATTTCTGCGTTAGACCATTCTTTTTTAACCTCCTTGGTTAGACTTGCGTCCTTTTTCACAATGTCAGTTGTATGGTACGTTTTGCGCCACATCGTCTCTGTCAGAATACATGCACGGTGGCTACCTCACAAATCTGTAGACATTTATGCAATAATTGATAATAACATTATTAACTAATTAATTAATCATTAACGAACTAGTGGGTTAGGTCTCCCAATTGACCCACTTTGTGCAATACAAACATGGTGTTACGTTCTGTCTGGAAGGACTCTAAGATATTATGTTTTCACTCACGGGACACGTTTAGAATTTTCAAAAGCCTTTAATACAGGGGCCTACTTTTATAAGTATCTAATAGGTATATGTACAATCAGAATGCATTGTAGTGTAAAATCAAATACTATAGTACTTGGCGGTAGGGGGGGGGTCTTCTTTTTTTGCGCCCCTCAAGAATGACTTGCAGACACTCTGGCAATTTCCGATTCCAAAATAGCCCTGATGTTTGAAATGAAAACGTGATCTTGTTTTCGTACGACCCAGGGTCTGGGGGATGATATCATGGTTTGTCGGGGTCAGGAGGTCAAAGTCCGTGACCCTGGGTGGCTGTTACATCCTGTTGTCATCACCCACTAGACAGACGGTGGCCACACGTCCAGCTTTGTTTACCATACCGTCTGGGGACGTCCACTTTGTAGTCTCAAGCAGACTGCTTTGATAGGTTGCTGAAAATAATAAAAACTAGGTCAGCAAATAGACTGCATAATTGGTTCTTTAAACTCATAATTGGCTTTCTATATCTTCTAGCGTAATTTTCTTTCGTTACAAACTTTTCATTCCTGTGTCACCATGGCACAAACACAAAGAAAAAGAATGTACAACGAATGACCAAAATGTCCAGAACATGGAGGAAAATTAAGTTTAGCCAAGGAAAATGTGCTTGAGTTTAAAAATTTGATTTCACGGTTATGTACCAATAAATCAGCAATCTTCTTTGTGGATAATTTTTTGTGTGTAACAAGTTTACCTTTATTCGCGGGGCAACCTACTTTCCGTTTTGTCAATTTTGTTTTCACATTTTGGGATGTCATGTCGACAGACGGTGGTTTCGGATTGCAATATTTTCAATATACACATTGTAATGCATTGTTTGAAACCACCTTTTTAAATACAACGGATTTAGGTCACCCTGCGGATAAAGGTGAACTAATGTGATAATATTGTTTTTTTTTAATTCCTCATTATCCATGTCAAAGAGATAATCCGATTCGGGAATTACGCCATATGGTTTGCTTTTTTTCTTGGAATTTACATACAAAGAAGGAGTCAGGTTAAATGTGTGGCTCCTGATTGGTGGAGTATTGATGGTTCAGTTTCAACAGTTTCTACACATAATTAGGGATCCGTCCCCCCATTCTGTCGTAAAGACGACATTCTGTTACTCACGAACATGTAGACCAGTCCGACACGGTCGACGGTCAAGTGCAGATGAATCACTGCGGCAGTACATTTATCAGCTACGCCATCAGAGTTGTGTTCCGTTCAAAAAATGAATCTATGACAGTACTAATGTGTCATTCTATGGGCAATTAGTCTTTTGGACAATGCAGAAATGTTCGCGGTGGATTAATGTTTGCGGTTTTCGCGGTGACCACTTCACCGCGAACTTAAAACCACCGCGAACATTTTTCTATTATGGTATTAGACTGCAGTCTATGGTGTTACAGCGAAATTAAAACCACCGCGAAAAGTCCTTTTTCACGCTACCGCGAAATTAAATCCCCGCGAACTTAAATGCATTTATAGTAACCGATCGCGAAGAGAGAGAGAAGAAACTAAAGAGATAGATGAAATGTTTCTTTCTACTTTATATTAGAAACGTATATAGATTTCTAACGTTATGTGTCCATTCCGAAAATTTGAGTAAGTCCCAATTACATATATACACTGTATTTCAGTTTTGGTTATATTATTATTATCATAATGACATTTAAGAACACATAAGAGCTTTCACTCTAATATGTTGTTATGTGATTAGTTTATTTGCAAGGACGATTTTGTTGTATATTTATTGGCCAATGTACCTGGAATAAAGAAGTCCAACATATAAACGGACGCACAGCGTCGCACGATATATTGCCAAGGAAGTTGCAATAAAACAATATTTTGCTTTTCATCAATGTTTTGCTTTTTGTTTTGGTTCTTTCAAGACGCATCAAAGTTCGAATTTCGTTCTGTAGATTTTCGGACATTCAAACCAAACGCTATCAACTGGATCTATAGGACATCAACATGATTCATCTAGTAATAGTTGAGTCATGTACATGTTTTGGTAGATTGTGATTTTACGTCCGTACCAAACATATTGTATCTTCCCGGTACATTTAACAGGTAGCACAACTAACGCTCAGTGCTGCTCGGATACATGTCGGCGCACATGGGCAAGGTGGCTGAATAACATACAAATAACGTATTCAAATGTTGTTCTTAGATTTTACGGGCGCTAGAAATTACTTTCTTTACACTAAGAAGCATTTGTCTGATCTGATTTCTCATTATTCATTGATTTATATCTAGAATTCTAAGAGAAAAATTCTAATAAATCATGAGGATTAGATGACGTTTCAAGGAGGAAAACCAATGAAATAAAAGCGTTGACAACATGACGAATCAAAAGTACACAAGAGTCGGAGAAAAATGTTGATTACGGAGTAAACACTTGGTAATATTACGATCACAAATCCGAACCGGGACCCGTTTACGGAACGAAAAGTGAACGTATATATATCAAGAAATGTACATTATTATAATCACAACTATTTCTTTTTTCTTTACCATTTTTTGTGTTTTGTTGTCTTTTGATATCATACTTTTTGTTCCCGCAAACTACCCGGCCGGGTATCGGTTTGGAAATGTAACCACATAGGCATAAGTGATAGCCTTGGTATCGAAGACATCCTATAAATCCAAGCTTATTTCAAGCCTGCCAGGAACAATATGGAGAGGTTCAACGTATAGGAGACCTTACTGTCAGTGCGTCCGTTGACGAGGCTACTTGCCACACGATTTGTTACGCTCTAATTTGGTTCCGACCACATTTTAGCTTCCCGGGGACAATTTAGCGTGGAGGAAAACTCACTGTAGTTCCTGGGGGAAATAACTAATTTTCCGGCACTGTGCACCTGAGTGCTGGCCCATTTATTGTGATGTTGTCGCAGGATTGCTCGAGATGTGATTTTTACGCTACTGACCAGCACACGGACACGTCTTACTGACCACAGATAGCCCATTTGTCGCCAGGTAATATCATAGAAATTAATACATAATGTTAAGTGCACATCTCAAGCGGCATTTATGTATGCCAGTGCCATACGATGATGTTTTGATTTTTTCTTTCAACAGTGTCCTACAGAAATATGAATAGGATTTGTGTTTTTCTCAGGCTATAACGTGCAGGATATGTAATTCTTTCTTGAATATGGAAATAAATTAATACGTCCAAAAGGCAGAAACTAATTATGAGCCAAAGTTTCCCAATCCCTACCTTGCCCACGATATGCTATAATAAAAACCACCGACAGTGCATGTGTATGGATTCCTAAAAAGCAGTAAAATTTGGCCAAATATGGAGATTCATATGCAATATTACCACGCGTACGTATGAAGGCAGATGTATTTAATATTATATCATGTTCTGTCATATATGTACCTATATAGGTGAACTTATATAGTTTATATGCAACTCCTTGTAAAAATGGGACGATACCATACTTTCCTGAAGAAGCATAGTGTTATTACATTGTTATACTAGTATAATGTTCATAGCTATATATTATAGTATAGAAGTTGTTCTCTAGACTACTTCTTTAGAATTGCTAGCTATTAGCAATGCATGTAGTTCAACTGCCATATATATAAGCTGCCATACATTGTACCTGTTACAATCATGCGTCGTGCAATAAATTCTTTACTGTGTTGGCACCATGTTACAACTCCACTATGGCCGGCTAAGGTTAGTCCTTACAACTTATGCAGCTGTGTTGACACTACAAAAGTACGGAAACTTTTGTAAGATCTCCCGCTGTTCTTTAGAAAGTCAATGATCAAACCCAAGCACAAAAGGTGGGATATACAATGTAACCAGGGAGGGTATTTTGAGTATAATGGGCATAGGAATCGTATCACAAGTTTAAGAACATTTGTATATTGCTTCGATTCCTCCAGGTCAAAATGAGTTCATGCTATTTTTTTGCCTCGTAATATCTTCTGTTTGTGTTGAATCTTTTTTACCTCATATTTTTTTTCTTCAAACTTCTTTTACAACGAGAGTAGCGTCTTCGAGTTTCAACATCCATCGAACCCTCTTGAAGTTGTCCCTTTGAAGTTGCAAACTTTTTAATTGGAAAAGGATTAGTGTCTCATAGTAAACATAGCAAAGTTTCATATCAACACATAAAGATCAAAGCAGTATGTTGTGGACACATTTCTGACGGACACTCGGTCAAGTTCATGGCACATTCTTCAACATACGTGCTGTTTTGAAAAAAATGCAATATACAAACAATGACGTTATTGGCACAAAGAACGATTTTGAACACATTATGGCAAAGTTCCCACATCTGCGCGTAGAAAACAATTTGACGCGAGTTTAAGCTCAATTAATGAGAGAATGTAAGCATCATTTTTCATATAGCCCCATTGTTAAGCACGACATTTCAATGCGAGCATTATGTTACGTTAGTGAATCTGTAAGCCACGGCTTTGTATGCGTGGACTTCGGTCCGGTGCGTCAGTGTGGAATTATGTGACCCCCCTGCACCCCAATTTGTGCCGCTCTACATCACACTATTTCATCACTAGATATACTTTCCGCTGATCCAGTTTAATCCACCATACATGGTCAATGCCAACTGTATCCGGGCGATATGGCAAACACGAGGGTCTATCGTGAATGCTTTATTTTCATAGACAGGCAAAAACGCTGTGCGTTTATGAATATTGCATACCGCAAACGTTGAAATACTAGAGTTTGTTTTCATTTTTCCTGTTGATACCGGTTACAATTTAACTACAGTGCCATAAATTTGCAACATGGTAGAAATATGCCAACAGCAATAAAGTGAATTGCTTTTTTTTCGTGCATTTCCTGAATTGTAAAAGTAGCACGAAATGTTTGTGACACGTTATACGCATGCAATCTATCTTGTATGCTTTGCTTGCTGTGTGGGAGTTTGCGTAGTTTTAACAAGAGCCACAAATCAGGCAGAAAATATGGTGATGCGTTTTGTTGCACAAACTTTGTAATCGCTCAATTCATCATCTGCATCTGATCTCTTGCGATGAGGTTATTGGTCCAGTACATCATTGGTAATTGGCCATCGATTGAATCACACAAAAGTGAAGCTTGTTAGAATGCGGAATAAGTTTATTTTCGTGTTAGTAAACATGCTAACGAAGCAGTTAAGTTATCGATCTGATAAAATCTCAGTGCATCAATGAATAGGTGATTGATCGGTACGAGGGGGTGTGTGGAGTTGTGGGAAGAGCGGGGAGTCCGTCGGCCATATTTTGAATTTCAGCTGACCGCGCGTCAGACTGACTGCCGGGTTTGTACAAGCCGAGCACGCGCTAAACATCGCTTCGGCTGCACCTGAATCTGGGACACAAACCTGGATTACTGCAGAGATCAGACACTCGGATTTACCTGGAGATAACGGTCCGGGCGGAGGTGAGATTCCCCTCGGGCGGAGGCAGCTGTGAGGCCCGAGGCGAGCCCGACCATCGTGCGGTGCATGCGGCTCGGGGCTTGGCACGTGTGTGATATCCCGGGAATCTCACAGCCCGGTGTTGTAGGTTTTAAATTTATAGGCACATCAAAATCTATCATCGTCTGATTCCTCGAGGAAGGAGGACGGGAACTACTTTCTACGAGGAGGATATCTCCGCGATCTTGTAGCCATTTCCCTCGCGTGACCGAAGGTTGCACGACTGTCACCAATTGTTAGTCTGTTTCATCCACATCTGGAAAATGTGTCAAATCGTCCCTCGTGGATTTACCTGCAGTTCTGTATGACAGAAACACGTTTTAAATTTGGGAGTTTTTACTGTTTGAGTTTGACTTGATGTCCTTCTCGTCTGTGTCTAGCGACGACGGCAGCGGGTCGTTCCCGTGGCACCGTACGGCGGCTGGAGGCATGGCGGAGCGGGGACGGACGGCAGGCGACCCGCCCGGCTCCCCTTCCCGCCGGTGGGAGGGCTCCTCTGTGCAGGTGTTGGACCCCGCCGATAGAGCCGTCATCAGGATAGCAGGTAAGACAAAACACTTCTCCATTTCTTCTATTTTTGCACTTGAAAAGCCACCTTTGTTTGTTCATGGGAGCAGCCAAACTTGATCAGGTCAGGGTCAAGACCTCCAGGCGACAAGTACCGCTATTTCACACCACATTTAACTACCGTAAAATCAGCCGATCAAGCAGTTTCTACTCTTTTCCTATATTTTCACATATCAAACCTATCAAATATGTAAAGGAGAGGAAGTTTTGTCTGGGCGGAGACGAACAAGAGACAAAGAACATGCCAAAGCCGTGACGATCGCCCCCCTCCCCCTGTGTAAAACGTTACACCTGACCATGTAACCAACACATGTTTCCCGCCGGGAGTTTAAACCCAGGCGAGCCTGCGACGTGTTTACGGTCTAACACGTATCCTGGCTACAAATTTGGTCATTTTGTTTATTTTTGAGCTCGCGGATCCCGCCCTGGGTAATCCAACATGGTGTTGTTGTTTTGGTTGGTTTGGCATGTCAGTAGCTACTGCACACTTACAGCCAGCGCCCCCCTCCCACCACCTTACAGTGTATAAAACCTTGTATATCATAGCGTGTTGCGGGAATATTGCAGCTATATGACAGGTGTCAGGCATACATCTCATCCCAACCCACAGCGGACCCTCTTGTTTGGTGTCTCTGAGGGGTTTTGTTGGTTCCAGGCTATTTATTCCGTTTCACGCACCGTCTGGCCTCTTCTGTAAAGCCTGGTTCCAGCTTTCACAGATTTGTCACAGTTTTTTTCTCGTCTCTAGTCCCCCGCTTTGGCTCACTCACAAACACCCAGGAATAAGAAGGAAGGCAGTAAATTTCTGTTTGTGATTTTTGTTTGCAGTGTAAAAGCTTAGACATGTAAATAGAAGTAAGCCCCCCTCCAGGTAGACTGATCTGCATAACAATTGTATGCTAATTTCTATTGTGCCCTTTCTGTGGAAATCACAGCCAAACACTGGCTTTGATTCTCTTCTAGCAGAGGTTAGGTTCTGTCGTGTTTTGCACATCATTTTAAGTCATATCAAGGAGCTTTTATACAGAGCTCCTTGGTCATATTTTTACGTCGTTTAGGCATTTTCGTTGGGATTCTTATAGTATCAGGTTTTCTTTTTGTTTGGCTGACAAATCAATTAAAATACCTGACCAAAAAAGGGTAAAATACATTGAAAAAAAACCAAATTCTAACCTTTGCTGGGAGGTTTACATTAGATCTTTGCAGAGAGGAAAATTAAAAAAAGTTGATTGTTTTTGTTTTTGATTGTCTCTTTTTCTTTTCAATTAATTACAAGACATCAGTAAAACTATTACATATACATAATGTTACATATAATTGAGTTCAGTATTGCATATGCATTCCATCCAATTGCATGAATATAAACAGTAGCAAAATATGTAGTGAAGTCTAAAGGCTTTACCTGAGCCCTTAGTGCATATGTTTTTGCGCTGTCTTTCTAGTACAAAAGATATGGTGTGAAAAAAGTTGCATATCAAACAAGACCTACCCACATACCAAATATCAATACAATCCATCCAGGCATTCTCATATGCTGGTAATCTACAAACACACAAACACACACAAAAAAAACCCACATGCTACCCAAAATATAACCTTCTTGGCAAAGGTAATTAAAGAAATTGCCATTAGCAGTAGTACTATATTTGTTGGAAACATGAGTTACAACAGGTTGTTCCCCATAGGGTTACGGTCTATGGCTGAAAAATTCAACCATGACCAATGAACTTGGAGTATGGTATCATATTCCCAAGTGGACTTATAAAATGTACATTAAATACATGTACCATATTTCAAGTTCAATGTTCAAGCAATCAGTTGCAAGATGATAGAGCCAGCTACTTTGGTACATGTATTGTTAAGAATTTCTTTGATTATCATTATGTGCATAAAAGACCAATCAGACATTGGAATCCATAGCCAAGTTCTGTATCTGGTAAGTAACGTTACAAAAGTTTCAATTCCAATGGTAAGAGTGCCATTTGATACGGGAACAGGAAGTCCAAAGGTGACACTGTTTGTGGAAAGAGCTGCCCCCCTCCCCTACAGTACACCAATGTGTTTTTGTATGATATTATGTATTGTTAAGAATGAAATTGTCCGGCGCCTCCTTTTTTTGCCCATACCTATAATATTCTGTTTGTTTACATCTTAATCTTTTCTTCCCTACTGAGTATATTTATTGGTTTACTGAAGTTATCATAGGTGTAATTAGGTGATACAGAATGCAGAAATATACCCCTATGCCCCCTTATATTATGTACTGTCCCTGAATATAAAAAAACCCAACAACAATACCCTGTATAGTAATGTTGAACACATACAGTATTGTTTTATTCAAGCAAATATTGTTTGGTTGTTGTCTATGCCACCTGAGTAAAAATTACCTCCCCACCTCCCCATTGAAAGATCTAATCTCAATACAATAGCATTAGATCATTAGAACATGCTCTTCACCCAACCACAAACGCACATGTTCCTTCTTGGAGAGATTGTTTACTATGGCCCTTACACCAGCGGGGTCAGAGGTATTTTATCTCCTTTGAAACCGGAGAATGTCAGACCTTTACAAAGGCCCAGGCTGCTCTTTGTAATGTATGCTGCGGTAATGTTGCCAAATTAGGGTGGACTACTAGATCTTGGGTATTGAAGGGGTGTACAGGGTATTAAAATGAGGCCTCATAATTGTCATAACTGATCTGACATACCCATATCTCCATGGACATTAGTTCTTAGCCATGCACCGTAATTGTGACTGCTAGTGTGCAGGTTAATATGTACTAGTTGGCCATGTGGCTTGTGGGAGGAATATTTACATAACCTTGGTCCCCCATCGGTAGTTGGTCCAGTCCAGCCCTTTTGTATTTTAAAAAGAGGGCATGGGAATCCGACCATTCAGAGCTGAACAAATAAAAGCTTGTTTTCTGTAAGGATCTTCCAACTCTGGGACAGTCTTCGGAGAAAGTGAGAAGTGTTGGTGACATCTGTCCTCTTCGTGGATTCCACGGGAGGGACTGAATGTTGCACAGTGAACCCTGTCACCCCCCCGTGGCATGGACAGTTTGGTAGGTCCGACCATTGCTGGATGCACCAGCTTCAGTACACTACAAAATCTCCACCTCAGAGTCGGACGTTTGGGTTGTCTCCACATTAAGGACTTGTAACCAAGACTATGGACAAGGCTATGGAACAAGATTGGGATTACTATGCAGTCTGTGACTCGGACGTTAACCCGGAGGTTGTCACTGCGCTTTACGAGGAAACAGTCGGCCGATACAGAGGTAGAATTGCTCCATGATTTGTCTATAGGGTTGTGCAGTGTGTAACGTTCATGGTATGGAGGTTGCTGGATCCATGTGGCATTTGTTATATCAGCTGGATTAGCAGACATGGACTATCACACACTCCCTTCTAGTGTCAGTGCCTTATATCCGGATACCTGAGAATTTTTCTGTGTACTTTGTTGACATGGGGAATCCTGTTTAATTAATCTCCCACGCAGGTCTGTTATGGTTTTGGGCTGCACTTCTCTGTCACGTTTTACACCATGTTGAAGAAATTATCCTCCCTCTAATAATGATTCTCAATGTGTCTCTGTTATCATTGTTTATACACCAGCAATTTTGTCCTTAAGATAGGGTAATTATCAGCAGTTCCTTCCTAACGACCTAAGCGACCCTCAACGCCCCACAGTGAACCATTATCACACCAAAGCCGGCTATTCAAGAGGTGCCTGTCCCAAAATCAGCCCTGATTTATCCTGATTATCTCACATTGGTGGCATGTCAGTGAGATATCCTGTTTATTTTAAGAATCAGTGGCCACATGAGAGGTGTATGGACACTAACCCAAATCAAGGGTTTCCTACTTGCTCTTTTAGAACCGTTTAGTCGAAGTGTGATGTCATTTATCTCTTGGGGTCAGCCTGTCCTTTTAGACAAACCCTGCGTGACAAGACACTGGTTAGGAGAGGGGGGAGGGTTGTATTTCAATATGGCAGCCTCCTTTCCTAACATCAACCTAATGTTAGCCTGTCGGCCCACCTAGTGGGTAAGGTGGCCTATCTGATTGTGGGAGGGAGGGAAAAATGGGTCACATTGAAAAGGGAAAAGAGAGGTTGATGTGTTACCACGAGGAATGAAAAGAAGAAGACTATTGTATTGTAGTAATTATCTGACTCATGGAGGGAAATCTATGGGATCTGTCAGTCCACGCCTCGCGGTACAGTCATGCTTAGTGGCCGAGCCCGTTTTGGTGATTGGTATGAAAGAAAACATACTCATGTGCAATATTCGGGGGTGTATGAAGCACATAACACAGGACATAATGCATACTTAACATTCATAACATAGTGCCATAATATCACAATACCATTATTGGTACCCGGACAATTATCTTTTGATTTGTTCCAACCATCACTGTGATATAACTGATTTATGCATTACAGTTAGTATAATTGAACACGAACACCGTTATTCTAAGCATCTATTTTGATGCAGTAAAGGGGGAACTCAAAATGTCCCACAGAACACTAGAACAACCACTGACGCTTCCACCCTTTGAAAGACCGTCATTGCTTGGTTGGAAGCCAGTGTACCCCCTGTCGTTCTGCCCTGATATATATTGATGTTATGTGATTTGCATCTTTACTGCCCGTGTCTGGCTGTGCCAAAATAAAAGGCAGACTATTCAGGGAGGGGTACCAATATAGAGCAGCCCCAAACCGTTTGATTCAGTCCTCAAAGAAAGAACTTTTGAAAGAAGAAATGGCAGAAATATTTTCAATGTCTTGCTTGATGTAGAGATCTACACTACAATAAGTAAATCTTTTCATTTAGGCACCATGGGTCATATGGAATACATTATTGCTGTGTTAAAGGGAGAATTGGCTATTTTAGGTCAACCTTGTCTCTACGAAGAACATAAATCAGAAAAGACCAGTAAAATTGCCTGCACACTTCAAAGTCTATCCGATTGAACTGCATATCTGTCGACTATTGAGTCCTGTTTGCAGTTATAACCATCACCAGGATATGTAAATATCACAGGACCACTAGTTGTGTATTGTTACCAATGTACACAATTTAAGGTGTAACATAAGATAATACTTTTGGAAGGTCATTGTATTAAACTTAAGCTGAAGAGAGATGGAACTGTTATTTTAAGTAGGTTGTCAGGAAGACATTGTTATTGATGTGGGTTTAGTGCTAGAGGTCAATTTTATGGAGGCACGCCCGTCTAAAGGGTGTTGGAATAACGTCAGTGCGGGGGACGGGAAAGGGTTTTGGGCGTCAACTTGGGCGTGACGCTTGGATACAAAGCAATTTAGGGAAAAGACCGGTTATGGCGATGGAGGAGGATGGAGAAAGTGTGATAGATTATCCGAGTATTACCGTAATCGTGATAGCACTGCTGCTGTGTATTGCTGTGAAGATCTTGGTCAATGTCATCCAGGGCCGGCTTACATCGACAGTTACTGAGGAGACCTTACCAGAGAGCCAGTGCGGCTTTAGGGCTGACGGAGGTACAATACACGTGGCTTTTTTTCTTAAGACGAGACAGAATCAAGAAAGTGTAGTGAGCCAAAATAGGACTATGTGCTGCCTTTATAGATATTACAAAAGCCGTCAGCCGGGATTTTGGGTTTTGGAAGATTCTGGTAAGACTAGGCTGCCCATCAAAACTCCAAATTGTTCAAGGGCTTTTGAGAATAATGGGATTTACTGTCACATATGAAGTACAGTACACCAGCTTTAGGGACCATACTATAGAAAAGCATGTTGGAAATTGTTTTAACCATATATAGGCCATGTATATTAGAGAACTTTATATAGAAAAATTATTGTTACAGCAATGAATATTACCACAAAGAATTATGTGTCAAACGTGCAATAATGTGGCATATCATGAATGTAGAGACTTATGAAAAGTCATTTTGTTTGGACTGGCAAATGTTGCCCCTTTTCTTGCCAAAACCTTGTGCCCCTAGGTCTTAATGTTAATCTGTATGAAACTGAATCAACTGTAATACTAGGAGTGGTTGTAGAGGTCATCAAATTTTGTCTGTATGAAAAAAGGTTGAGTAATAGGCAAAGATCAATATATTGTGTATAAGTAGGTTTGGAAAATAATTTCATCAGGTTTGTAAAGTATACTAGAGTTGACTTTCATTTTACACAACCAGTAATGTCTTTTACCTGCATATGTTTGGATGCTTATGTAGTAGACATCTTCCTCAGAGCTTTAACATCCTATTGTGTAGGTTTGTTTCCATTCACACCTTCAAAGTGTGACCTACAAGCTATTTCTCGCCCCTTCGATGTAGTAACATCTCTCTTGTTGTAGTCTGCAACAAGAGAGATGTTCCACTCTGTATGGTTCACCTGGGTAACCTGCCGTGACAAGAATGTTACCCCGTCTTAATCATGTTTGTAAGAAGTGTTTAGTCTGACATGGTTACCCCATCCCCAGGTGTTCTTACCACCCTGTTACACTGGGTATCAGGTAACCTCACAAAACAGGTGGTGGGGAAAGGACACAACACCTGAAACATCCTGTCCTTTTCAATCTTCCTCGTTTGGTATTGTAATTTCCCAGACACTTAACTGGCAAACATAATTGCTTGTTTGCTTGCATTACCACCTCATGGAATAACACACCAGGTTTGTTCTGAGTACAAGTTGCATATCCGGACAGATTTAATTGATCCACTCACACCAGGAAGGACCCCTACTCTTTTTGATAAGTGTGGTTGGTTCTTAAGCATTAAGGTGTGGCTCTCCTTATATACGGGACCTCCATTAGGTGTCCTATCTGAGGGATGTCCCTAACTGAAGCAACAAATGTAGTGAAGTAGGAAAGTCATGTTAAGTGCCTTTCCAAGGGCACAAGGTCAGTGGCATATCAAAGGATTTGAACCCAGGACCTCTTGGTTATGACCCTATGAGTATGAGCCGAACAACCTTCTGTTACGCCACAGGACCCCACAATAGAATCTAAACTTTTCAGAATAAATATTTTCTCCCAAATAAACACATCTGACTAATCCTTAGTCTACTTTCAGGATCTCTAAAATGATGCAATATTGGTGTTGTGATTGTAGTAAAATCTAAGGACTTGTTTTGCCAGCCTTTTATAAATATGCATTGATGTATGCTATACACAGACTGGTGCAGGTTGGGTGCAGGTAGACATCAGAAGTACCTGCACAACTTAGATTTTTCTTGCACAAACCTACTTATGCAGGTGTTAAATATATTTTAAGCTCTTATTTGTTTGAAATAATTATTTGTCGCCACTCTGATACATATGTGTTCAAAAGACATCCTTGAGGCATTTTCTGATTTTCATCATTGTGTTGTTTTCTCTTCCAGATGAGCGAGATCAAGTTCAGAAGAAAACTTTTACAAAATGGGTGAACAAGCACCTCACCAAGGTAAGACACTTCACAAACAATTTATTACAGGTTATTATATCACACTTCCAATTCCTGTCAGCACAGCACATTTTAATTGACTGCAGAAGTGGTGAAAATTCCAAATGATATTTTTCAACCTACCTCTTTCAAGATACTTGATACTGCTTGAAGCTAGGATCATAAGATTGAGTGTTATAGTGCAATAATAATATGTTGTAGTCACTAGGGCTTGAAATTCATTTTACTGAGAATGGAGTTAAATTGAATTCATATCAAGGAGTGTACATTAGAAAATTTAGATCTACCTAAAAATTTAGGTGCACAAGAAATTGTTGAGTCAATAGCATAGACTAAAGCAGAATGTAAGGAAAATCTAGTTACGAATCTACTGCATCTGAAATTTGACAGCTAAATCCAAGATCTTGAGAAATATTACAAAACTTTTAGTTGTTTTTTTCTGGTACTTTCATGTCACTACATACATACCACATGTGGTGTAGGACAGTCAGTAACAATAGCCATACACAAATATTTAGATGTACTGGTGTGCAATAAGATGCACAGCTCCAATGTAAGGTACAAAAAAGTGCATATGCAACCAGTATTTTGAGGGTCTTGGTGACAAAGGTATCTTAGACTTTAGCCTTTCCATTTAGATTGCTGATCTAATACTGATAGACTAAAGATTAGTGTTTGGCACGAAGAAGGGGATGGATGTAGGATTTGCCCAGTAACAGAAGTAGTGTCCAAATAATGTCCCTGATATTTAGGAAATGCAGAATATTCTTTTATCAGTCTAGGTCATGCTACATCAGTATGTAAGTCTGGAGTCCATAAAGCTTTGCTATGCTTCTTATTTTGGGACGATATCCAAAAGATAGAAAGGGGATAGCGCATTTCCTGAGTAGCATTTCAATACTGGATACTAGTACTACATTTCACACTGTTGGTACATGCTACCGGTATCTTGATTCTGCTTTCAAGTTGGTCTTTCAGTGTTTAGTTTTTATCGAATATAGATGGCTTATTGTGCAGTGCATAATGCTGAATAGTGGTATGACAGAAGAGTAAATTGGAAGAAAAGAGAGGAATACAGTTTTCCCAGGTCGCAAACTGTATTCCTCGGCCAAACAACTTCTCTGGTGTGTTTTCAGTCTATTTGGCCAATTTCTACTATTTTTCCCGTCCTTGGGAGCCTGGTAGAGGCTAGGAAGAGAGTAGGAAAAAGAAACAGATTTTGACACATTCTAAAAAATGTTAAGTACTGTAAATGCAGAAATTTTTGCGGTGGATTAATGTTCGCGGTTTTCGCGTTGACCACTTTACCGCGAATTTAAAACCACCGCGAACATTTTTCTATTATGATATTAGATTGCAGTCTATGGTGTTATCGCGAACTTAAATCCACCGCGAAAAGTCATTTTTCCCGCTACCGCATAATAAAATCCCCGCGAACTTAAATACATTTACAGTATACAATAATTATGCTATTACAAGTAGCAGAAAAAAACTGAGATGTACATAGGTTTTAAGATTGTCATATGGATTGCTTTCATGAATGAGGTGATATTGGCTTGACAGAAAAGAAATAGGAAGGTGGCAGTGTAAGACATGAAACTGTGCTAGCTAGGGTAAGTCAATATATAAAGAGGGAGAGATGGGAGGGGGGCACATTTCCTGCCTGCCACAGATTTGGCGGCTCTTGAGGTAATTGTAGAGGCGGGCTCTGCACGTGATGTCTTGATGCCGGGTCTTTATTGGATATACATGCAGATAGGCCAGACATGTCCACTTCATAATGCATGCCTGGTGTAGGAGTAAAGTAAGTTAGTCTGTACGTAGCCAGTGAGTCATGTCTGGTAGTCCGGATCATTCTGCCATGTCTGGTACTCCTGATCATTCCCAACCGGCTGTATACTGTAAATGCAGAAACGTTCGCGGTGGTTTTATGTTTGTGGTTTTCACGGTGGCCACTTCACCGAACTTAAAATTACCGCAAACATTTTTCCATTATAGTTTTTTACTACAGTCTACGGCGCTACCGGAACTTAAAACTATCACGAACACTCCATTTTCCCGCTACTACAAAAGTAAATCCCCACGAACTTAAATGCATTTACAGTATATGCACACAGGAAGGAAGACTGTCAGTCACTCCTGGGGTCATTGCTATCCACTGTGTGTGTGTCAGCACCAAATTTGTGTGGAGCATTATTAGAAAGAATTCCAAGATCCTTCCATGAAGATTCTTTGTCAGATTCCTGTACAGTGAGAGGATATTTCATATGGCAGGTTTAAGTTTTGCAACGAAATATAAATAGAATAGTCTACCGCTAGTGAGGTAGCATTTGATGCATTTAACTTCACCTAGAAGAATTATTTAAGACAGTATTAAAGTATAGGCAGTAAGTAAGAACGAAAGTACTAAATAAGCAGTAAGTAAGAACAAATAGTGGTAAAATTTATAGACCTTTTTCTAATATGCCATTTCCAATTATATTTTTTCCACATAGAGATTATACATGTCTTTAATTTCTGTGTTTGGTATATCTCAAAAATGTGATACTACAAACCTGTACGCAATCAAAAAAACATGTCCAACAATTCCTCTCAAATTCTCCTATTGTTACCTCATTGATTTTCGACACACATTAAACATTCAGGACAATGAAGAATGTTGATCCCAGCTGTTAAAACTTTGACTGCTCATATAACAGTCCTAACTGTCACTACTCCTGTTACAGTTAGTGTAGATGTGTGTGACAGGTAGAAGAAGCATGGCAGTAAAGATTAGTTCCACTGGGTGTGTGGGCCGGGCTTGTTAGACAGGGACAAAGGGTTAGACAGCTGCTATAGGACCGTGAACTTGACTGTGGTGTCAGATATGCGGAGCTGGAACGACGCCAAATTTCCACATGACGCCATCTTACCTCATTCCCCAATGGTCATTATCTATGGAGAGAGCACTCTGGGTCTCATGATAATTCATAAATTATGCTGTTTAGTGTTTTGTAGCATTTACTGGTGTGAGGCCTACTAAGACTGAAAGGAAAAATTTGAAATATGGGACATATGAGATTTGACATTTCTATTTGATGAAATATCAAGCATAGCATTTTGTCTCTTTAAAAATATCTTTTCATGATACAATATGTGATAATCTAAATAAAAAATTGAATCATACATACTGTTAAAGAATATGAGTAGTTATGCAAACGAAACTTCATTGTCAGTCAACTTCTAGATTTATACTAATTATAGGAACCAATTTTGAGTTCCTTTTTTCAAATTCCTGTCCCTCCAAATTAAAATGCTATTTTAAGTTTCTCCGCCCTCTTTTCATTTAGATAAAGAATGTATCTAGAATATTTCCAGTGAACTCTACATTTTTCACAAGGGGATTGGTTACCCTTCTCCTGAGATGTCATGAGCGGTTTCCATAGCAACAAATAGGTTTATGCATGTAACCTGTCAACAGTATATGATGTTGACAGGACTGAAGTTGGACAGCGGGGTGTGTGCAATTTCAAGTATGTCATTTGCTGTACTGTAATTAAGACGGGTGGCACCAACAAATTGAATACCCAAGAATGCTGGCTCCTCGTTCAAGTTGTTGAAGAGTCTGACATGTTTCCTGTTGTTGATGATGACATAGCTATTTCACCTGTAGATAGGGGTGGGTACTGGTATGGTCTACAGAAAAAACAGACCAGAAAAAAATCAGTGGACCGGATGTTGGACTGATTAGAAAATTAATTGATGATATGCAGGCGTATAAGTGTTTTGGGGCTTGGGGTCAAAGTAAATAACAAGAGCAACATATATACAGTCGCAAGACTCGCAACATCGAAGTTATGGTCCTGGACCTGATCCTCTGGACCTGAACCGTACCTGTATCTGAATTTTCTGCACCGGTACCCACCCCTACCTTGGAATGCTAACTCCTCCTTGAAGAGTCTGACAGACTGTAGTGTACTGGTTTCCTGCCATCAATAATGTCATAGCTATTTCACCTGTAGGCGTTACCTGTTGAGTGGTCACGGCACTTGGCTCCGGGTGTGGGCTCAATTGTGCAAACTGCACTTCAACTCAAAAAGTTCAAGCACAACCGTCACGGTTTATAGAAGGACGTGAAGCGTTGATTTGAAAGGTCATCAGGGTTACCACCCTTCCTGTGTAAAATTAACAACTTTTCCACATATCTCTATTTTATCACAACGTACCTAAGCAAATTAAAAAAAAGACTAACAAATGCATGTAAAATATTGATGAATATCAAATTCAAATTAACAATATTGCTGACCTATTCTGGCTACCTCTGAGCTTGACATGAGTCAACTTGACATCAATACATGTATTTGATCTGTACAAAATAAGGCTTTGAAGCTCTTTCTAATTCTATGTACATATTTTTAGGGGCATGTGACAATCATAATCGTTTAGATGATTTGGTAAAACTTATCTGAAGGAAATACTAAGTTTCTTAGAAGTTAGATAGAGAGCCATGCTGATGATAAGAAAGGACATGACTAATCTCCAAGCAGATCCACGGTGGTGTAATATAGTATCAAACCCTCCGGTGCCCATTTGACTCCCTTTGGCCGGCTATACTCCTTGGCCAGCTTTGATACTATCTTATGGCACCGTAAGATCTGCTTGGAGATTAGGACATGACCCCAACTCTGGCCGCCCCCCTCCCACACCTGAGGCACACCCAGGATGTGACAACAGGAAGAGTAAACATCCCTCCCTGTGGACCTGATAACTCTGCCCTCATCACCACAGACATGTGTGCCTGTCTGCACCACATAAATCTTGTAAGGAACACACATGGATGCCCTATGTAAGGAAATCTATGTCTAAGGAATTGGAGAAGACTGTTCAAGTTGCTGCAGCCAAGAAGATTATACAACTTTAATGTCCTTATTACCTAAAGTTTGAAATTCATCTTAACTTTGAAATACAAACTCCCTTCCATCAATGACAACCTGTTTCCATCTCTGAAGAGCACAGTTTATTCCTTTCCAAGCTTGAAGTTCAACTGGAGCATTCAATACTGTACTTGACTTTGAAGTGCTACTGAAAACTTTCTCTCTCTGACTCATCCATCATTCTTTGTTGTAAGGCTATAATGTATGGGGAGGGGCTGAGGGGGTGTTTGTGTGTTTTGTACTAACTGTCATCCCTGTAGTTGTGCAGTTATCAAGTAACTTTTGAGGGGAGGAGGTGGCATGTATTGTCAATTTGGCTAGAGCAATGTTCTTTCATGCACAAGATTTGGCATTGACACCTGACATTGGTAGCCTATTTTTATTTCCCATAGTTCATACTATCATAGGGAAAGCCGTCATATTCATGCTATTTGTAGAGAGAGGACCAATCTTTGCGTAATTGCCCTGATTGATTTGGGGGTAATGTGTAAGGGGTTCTTCTGAATTCAGCGTAAATCGTTGTCAATATGTCCACATGATGAAGACCCTCATTTGAGTCAAACAGCTGTATCGTCCCCACCAACGCAGTCTTATGCATCGTACATTTTTGTGGTGCATGTATCATTCCTTGATAGTGACAGAAAGTATCAATATGTCTATTTTGGGTATTAAAATGTGTCACCAAACAATTCAAAGCCCCCCTCCCAACATTACCTTTATTCCAGAATTCACAAATGTAATAGACGTTTTTGATGTAGCCTGTAATTCTTTTTTCCACTTTACTGAATATCGTTTCATTTAATCTAATGAGTCTATGCCTTGAGGCTGGAAACATGAGTAGTCTGTGGTTGACTGAGTATGACCTTGACAGCTGGACTACTGTAGGAGTGACAGGAATACAAAGGTGGTTACTGTGCTACTATAGCTGGGCCTTTCAACTCTGACCTGGCTGCCATTGCTGTCAGTTTCCCAAGGACAGAAATGATAGAAATGTATCAAATTTCCTGGACTATACCATTTAGATTCCTAAGGCTATTCTTTGAACATTATTGTCTGTAGCATACTATCAGTATTATGACAAATGTTTACTTGAATGTTCCAGTTTTGCTGTATTATGAACATTAGTATAATAGGTACACAGGTTGTAACATTGTTTTAAATAGAACTTAAGAAATATTTTTAGAAAAATCAAATTGGCATCTCCTTCATAGCTGAATTATTCCCACAGTGTATGATTTTTTTTCGTGCATGGTATTTTCACATGACAGATGTTACTTATGTTGATTGACATGTACCTTGCAATTGGGTAGTTAGGTTCATTAGTATGAAAGAGAAGAGAAGGCAAGAGAAATTCAAATCAGTTTGTCCGTAGTCCAAGGAAAAGGGTCAAAGTCGTTCAGCAGTAGTTGATATAGTATTGTCTATGTCACATTAATGTTTCCTTTGTTGAGTGAGTCAATAGCTACTGCTGGTATAGCATTTTCATCACGTATCTCCCTTTTATCATTTCTAAATATGTATCACCAGCAGCAGACTGATTGCATTTCGGATGTATTCCTCCCATACTTCCGATATCTCTGCGATACCTGAAATCAATTATACTGGGAGCTTTGACGGAATCCCGACAGGCCACGAATATTTGGATGATAAAAACCTCCATGGCCGACCCTCTTTGTGTTTATGGCTATATATGGCATCCCATTTACTGAATACCAATTAGCGCAGGGTCCTAACAAGCATGTGATGGCTGATTGACAGCTTGTGATGGGAGGTTGTCAGCAAACGGATAGTTTTGTGCTGCAGGTCTAATTGACAATTCTTTCGACTAGCTATTTGGTTGTTGAAGGGAATTGTCTTTCATACTACTGTAGATGCAGAAATGTTTGCGGTGGTTTTATGTTCGCTGTTTTCGTGGTGATCACTTCACCACGAACTAAAACCACCGTGAACATTTTTCCGTTGTAGTATGAGACTGCAGTCTATGCCGCTATCGCAAACTTAAAACCACTGCGAAAACTCCATTTTCCTGCTACCGCAAAAGTAAATCCCCGCGAATTTAAATGCATTTACAGTATCATCAGTATTAATTTTGATATACGGACCTCTGCTCTTGCCTTGTTTCCTTTAAATTGCTAATGAAGATTTATCTAGAGAGGTATTCAATGATATCTAAATAGATTTGGGAAATGGATTACAAATGGATGATAGTACAGTATATCAACTGTAGATGAATCTATCCTTTGCCATACTGTTTTCATTTTGAGTCATAATCAGGTACAACATTTCCAAAAATAATTTCATCAGGTTGGTAGATAAAAGATAGTTTTCTTTTACACAACCAGTTTTTCTCACATGCTGACAACATTTACTTTACATTACATAACATACACCTGTAATATTTTCACCATGATCACTGGTTAATACAAGTACTACTGAAGTAGATGTTATTATATAACAACAGGAGACCATCCAAATGGGTCTTTTCTCACAGATCCACTGGTCTATTTGTTGAGAAAAGTACAGGATGTTTGCACACCAGGGCTGAGGAAACTGTGGCTGTGGGGTTCAGAGAATCCTTGCAGCCATGTGAATATCCTACACACCCACCACTTCCTACATATACACTGTAATATCACACTCATAATCACAGTAGGAAGATAAAGCTTAGACACAGTCTAGGCTGAGTCTACCGGTGGCATCATGAGTTGAGTTGGCCAAGAATTGTTCTGAGCCTCCAGTGACTCAGAACATTTCCTTGGCCAACTAAACTCATTATGCCACTGGTAGATCTGCCTGGAGACCAAGCTGAGTGCTCATTGTTAAAATGTTACAAATTTGAAAACAAATGCAGAATAACAGGTTAAACAACACGATAGAAAATATTTTAATATTGATGTAGATTATGTAATATAAAAGAGTCTCATTCCTTGTTTGCATTGCCTCATTCTACATAACCTCTACCAGGCTCCACAGGTCGCTGGAAAAATAGCAGAAATTGGCTAAGTATGCAAATAACATGCCAGTATAGTTAGTTAGTTTGCAACTGCAATCCTTTAAACCAGCTAACTCCTCTTGTTTGTAATTATTTGGCCAATTTTTACCATTTTCCAGTGACCCATAGAGCTTGGTAGTTGCTACATTCTACAATATTTGGCTGTACAGGAACATACCTACATTCTACAATATTTGGCTGTACAGGAACATACCTACATTCTACAATATTTGGCTGTACAGGAACATACCTACATTCTACAATATTTGGCTGTACAGGAGCATACCTACATTCTACAATATTTGGCTGTACAGGAACATACCTACATTCTACAATATTTGGCTGTACAGGAACATACCTACATTCTACAATATTTAGGCCATGCCTTATTTTCCAGTTACATTAAATACTACTTGCTACATCTGCCTTTATGTAGAGGAGGGAAATCATTTATCTATCTAATAATGATGTCTGAAACAATTAGCCACAAGAGGTTTAGTAATAAACTTCACACGAGGTAGTGATGCCTGTAATAGAGGGAGGAGTGCCTGTCATTTCGTTAATGATTATTTGTAAGACCCTGCTGTTAGTTTGATCAGGAGCAGATGACAGATGTGTTGGGCAGCTGGGAATGTGGATATGGGGAGGGGGGTAGGACTGAGATATGGGGAGGGGGGCATATTCAGGGCTCAGGAACAGGCAAATAGGCAAAGTACATACTGGTAAAGCTAGGTACTTGGGGTGGGTACTGGTACGTACGGGTACAAACTGTTTTTATTTCTCGTTGGACCGGTCCAGAAAAAAAACAGACCTGAAAAAACTCAGTAGACCGGATATTTGACCGATTACAAAATGAACAGATTGGACATGTGTTTTGAGGCTTTTATTTGTCCAAGAAAATAGTAAGAGCGACGTAGAGGAGAGTTGATAGTCAAATTTATCAAGTTTCTACTATCTGTTCCTTTTGTAGTGAAAAGGACCATTGTTTTGAGTATCGCCCATTCACATAAAATTAGGTCCAGGTTCAGGTCTGGACCTGGACCTGGACTGTACTTGGACCTGAATCTTCTGATACTAGATACAGTTGGCTACAGATTGGCAGACAGAGAAAGGATATACTGGGCGTGGGGATGGAATAGGATATTTCAAGGTGACTTGTCTCAAAATAGACAGGATAGGCCCTTCCTGTTTGGTCTGAGTTAAAGCCAGATGTCCACTGGATGACAAACCAGGGACAGGTCAAGTTTGTAGTCAAATTGTCTATAGTAAAACATTTGGGTAGTCACACTAGTGTGATTTGAGCACTTAAGGATAGAAGTAATTGGAGTAGACTGGGATTAGTTAAATGGGTCCCTATGGGTTTCAAATAGCTTTCAAATAGTTGAATTGTTGTGAATAACTTTGAATTCTGTGACATAAACATGTTGATTCGATGTTATACCCAGCTCTGGCCATCTGATAGCCATTCAATTTCTTTTAAAATTGGGTTGCAGAGAGGGGGGTCTCAATCTAAATCTCAATCTGATACTGAACAAAACCCTCTGTGTGGGCATCTCATTCAGGTGACGTGCAGGTCCGTGCGGCCGGTGGCGTGATAACGAAGAAAAAAAAAGTTCAGGGTACAGCAGGGGGTGGGGTGGTACTTTCCACATACTGGTACTGTAATTCCTGAAAATGTTTGTATTATTTTTGCAGTTTTTATGGTGACCACTTCA
This sequence comes from Branchiostoma floridae x Branchiostoma belcheri, assembly GCA_019207045.1. Taxonomy (NCBI): domain Eukaryota; kingdom Metazoa; phylum Chordata; class Leptocardii; order Amphioxiformes; family Branchiostomatidae; genus Branchiostoma; species Branchiostoma floridae x Branchiostoma belcheri. The sequence goes on along the minus strand of CM033025.1, from coordinate 25,061,763 downwards.
CCGCTAACTTGAGACTGGAGTTTCTATTATGTACATTATGTGACTAGTCTATAGCACTACCACCGTGCTCACTCCATTTTTTCCCTACCGTGAAATTAAATCTCTACGATCTTAAGTTAAAGACATTTACAGTAATTTCTTGACATTTCTAACAGCACATAGGATGGTGATTTTCTCCATGGCCTTAACATGACTTGTCATCAGGACACACAGTATTGAAAATAGATCCAATGCGAAATATTTCAAAATTGCTGCCTGTGCCAGTGCTCCGATGATTTATTGTATGACAGGGACATTGAGGTCCCAGATTTTGAATCTTTGTCTCCAACTGAAAATAGAGTTACATTCTAAATGTGTATGATGTGTATGATCAAGAGAGGTTATTGTCTGACCTTCACTTTGAATAGAAAATTCAAGATGGCTACCATTGATAATGAACAATACTTGCTCCATCTATAGGATAAATCAGTAAATGATCAGTTAGAAATGCATCACTTATTGATGCACTATCAATGCACTACAAAGCTTCAACATAAACGCTTACATGTATGTTGGAAAGGAAAAAAGACGAAGTATGATTTGCATTTGTAATGTGAGTGATAATGTCCATAAAAAATTGTTGATGCATATCATCCAGTACATATAGATCTACATGACAGCTGACAAATATAATAGGCTATATTTGTCTTTCCCACCGTTTCACTAAATTCAGTGCCCACCTCCTGTATATAGAATGCTGGGCATCAGCGAATGCTCTGCTTTCGCCATGGCAACTTGTTTTGCATGCAGTTTGTTTTATTTTACGAAGCATGCCAAGCTTCATTGCAAACCATGGTGGTCTGTGAGAAGACAGTACTTCACTGTTAAAGGTGCAGTTAAGATGCTGTGATTTTTTTTCACTTCACAGGGCTCCAGACTAACTTTTTGACCTAGGAGCATGGCGCTCCTAACTCCTAAAACTTAGGAGCGCCAGCAAAAAGTTAGGAGCACCACTATGAAAGGTTGGGAGCACAAGCAAACGTCTCAAGCCATACAAAATATTACTCCAATACCGATAATCAATGTTTTTGACTAGAGGTGGGTATGGCTTAAAGAATTAATTAGGGGTGTTATATATTATATATAGTTACCCAGTAACCAAACAAGAAACAAGAGAATACATGAGATCACTTTCAAGTAATACAACACTGATTCCTTACAATATATGATTTTTATAATGTTTCATAAGTTAATACACACAATCAGGAAGGGTAAATTAACCTTACTGCTAAAGGTGAAACTTGACTGTTACATATACAACAACAACGAACTAAAGAAGTCTACAAGAAAATCTGCAAACCAACAGAGGAGAAAGTGTAGCCAGGACTGTCAGGTACATCTTGTATTTCTTTTGTATCTCTTCTACTTTGTTAAGAACATAGCTGAAAATAGATGCACTGGAAAATTATAGGTTTACTGGTAGCCTGTAACATCAGTGTTAAAGTTATATATAGAAAAATCTGTGTACAAACAATTCATATTTTCAGTTGAAAAAATGTAGCAGAAAAGATGTGTTCGAAGGGCAAATCAATCGAACTTTTCCCAACAAACAACATCTATTTATCAGTCTTTTGAAAATAAAGACTGCAACAAAAGTAATATCTGAAGGAACCGTGAAAAAATCGCGACCTCCGTTCAACATTTTCTACGACTTCAGTGCCGACACAGCCCCCCTCCCCAGTTTGTCATCGTCGCATTAGCTGTTGTTTTTCCCGCATTCCACCGACAAACAAGCAAAAAAAACCTCCAAAAGAATCCTATACATGTACTTATCACCAAGGACTTTAGGCATTCGATGAGTTTTCGTCAAAGTTACACGCTTTTGAAGCGTTCCTGCGTGATTTTTCCCGCGATCACAGCGGGGATATCAGATATTCCACCAATAATGGCGGCCGGGCGAGCTACGTCACGCCGAAATGGCCAATGGGGTGCGACTCTCGCGATTCGCGAGATGTGAGTTACTGCGAGACTTGCGCGAGACTTGAGTTAGAATCAAAATGGCGGCTCGGTGAAGGCCGAAATCGGCGAATTTTGAACGTTGAGCGAAGTTTTCAGGGGAAAATAAGGGCGTTGCTCATTTTTTTATTGGCGCGCCGTGCGACCATCATTTAAAGAATAGGCGCATTATTAAAATTACGGTCGCATTGCGACCAAATCTAGTCGCAGTCACGAGCCCTGCTTCACTTGACAGTGTGTTTGGTGAACCAAGTTAGCTATGGGTGAGCTTTGCCACACACTTGGTTCAAATTTCTGGCACTAGAACTGCTACCAGTACAAAGTATGTTGATTTAGCACTAAGCAGTGTGTGGTCTGTATTGACAATAGCCATGAATGGAGCTTTTGACACTGCAGAAAGAAGTGTGCACTGTAGACTCTTAAAGAACAGTACACCTGCCCTGAGCAAACTTTTAAACTATGTCAAGTTCAATGTACACAAGTCCACTTCCCTTTTATAATGGTGTTTACTCTGTAACACCCCCATGGTAAAAATGGCATCACTTTTAAGTCCATGCTGTTTCTGTCAGTGTTGTTTGATTTTGGATCAGTCTATTCAGAAAAGAGGGGTGATCAGTGTATCTTTTGTAAATAGGAGAAACTGATGACTCTGCCTTCAGTAGGAGTTATGGCAACAAATGCCGATGATAGCCTTTAGACTGTTTAAAGTAGAAAGTGTCTAAGAGCCTTTGAAAATGGGTGTTGGACAAAAGCCAGACTCTTCCCAGGAGTATGTTTGCAGTACTGCAATTATGTTCAGCCTTGTGCATGAGTTGTGTTGAAAAAAATAAAAATGTGCTGTTATGTCAGCTGTTGTTCCTCATACATTGAAGTTAACCTTACCTTAAACCTGACTAGTTATTATGACGCATGGCATCCGATGGCCGAGTGGCTAGGCTAGCTGACACAAGATGAAAGTGTCACGACGTCGTGTTCAATACATGGCTAGATGTTGTGTCCTTGGGAAAGGCTATCAATACGATTCTCCTTAGTCCACCTAGGTTTATAAGTGGGTACCTGACTTTGGCTGACTTTCCTCACCCCATTCAGGTGTAAAAGTGAATGCCTGTTTTCGATTGGGGAGGTAAAAGGTGGTGGAAGGTGAGGGATGGGCTCTGCCTTCCAATACAGTGCCTAGACCCAGGCCCAGGGGATTAACAACCCCGACCAAACTTCACTCTGTATTGTATTGATATTCCTACAGAAATACAGAACAGTCATATCAAGAATTTACATTGTATACATCCAGGTAACTGGATGTTTCTGGGTCAAAGGTTGCATGATGTCATCTGACAAAACCACCTGTTAATGCTCCAGTTTTGATTGACAGCAAAACAAAACAGTTTCTTTTACATGCCAGACAGATGCTCAGATAGGGAGAGAACAGATATATATCGTAAACACTTGTCTTTCATGACAATTGAATGCTATTTTTCAACCTCCCTTTCACAAAACAACTGTATTTCATACCTCAGTCACAGAGTACACATAGTGTAAAATCATGTGTATATTGGTGGTAAGTCTATTAGCATACACCTGTACCAAAATAGTTCACTTGTGTGCACTCCCATAAATAGAGAAGTGTGGTGTCATTCTTTGCTAATGACCATGACGGCCCCTTTTAACCACAGAACCGAACCGGACTGGTCCGAGGCGAAACCTTGTTGTGAAACTGAGCCCTGTTGTGTTTAGGCATGTACCTATGTGGGCGTGTGTAGTTACATTACACCTGAGAACAAACAGGAGAAATAGTGAGAAGGGGTGTCGGGCTTTCCACCCTGCTGTATGTCAAAGTGGCATGACATATCGGTATCAAGTTTTTTTTTGTTGAAGCCTCCTTGTCCTCTGAGGTAACGTTACAGAAATTTCACGTAAAAAGACATTTGAATTGCAGAGTATACAAGTGTATATTGTTCTCTTAAAGGGTGGTCAAACGTCACTTTTCTGCCATTATTTTGGCCTGAAGAGCCTAAGAATAGACAGATGTTATGAACAGTGTCTGACAAATTTGTATGCAGAAGGAGAAGGTTGTGTTGTTTGGCGAATCGTGGACATGCCAGCCAAAATGGAAATCTATACAGACTGTTGCAATAATTCCCTAGATTGGTCTGGGTGGGTTTGACATGCATGTGACATGCATATTCAAGACTAGAGTACTGCACCAAATTCAATGCTAACATTTCAAAAACAAGTTCTTTTTTCACATTTGATCCGTAAAAACAGTTTTTATCAAACTAATATTCCTGACATTCTTAAACAGCTAGGTAACAACTGATTACTAACAACATTTGACCCTTTGCCCTCTGTATAAAATGAACCCTCTACTTATCACAGATAACACAGTAAACTGTGTACATATAACTGTGTTGTCTGGAAGCACATCTTTCCTAGATTCTGTCAATAAGCATTACGGCACGTCTGAAGTCTTGCAGCCGAACTGAAGTAGTGAAATGTTACAATCCAGTGCTGAGTGCCATGTCCCAGTTTTTTCCCATCATGTACAATCCATCACCATTAGGGTGGCCAACCTGTTGGATGAAGGCCTTGAAAGGTTGATGGCTGTCTGTGTTTGTCAGGGCAAACACAGGGGACCCTGGCATGCCTGCAGTAATGTTTGTGGGTAAATAGGTGGGGCTGCTGCACACTTGTACAGTCAACGTCATGGTCCTGTGTCAGATTATAGGACAGATAGGGCTATGTTGATGAAGGTTTTGTTCCCTGACAACTTCCTGTCAGATTTTATTTACTTTCAGTATTTTTTTTCTTTATCAATGGCACTAAAGTTCAAGTTGACTGTGTTTTGAATAATGTTTGCTCAGTTTGCTGTCATCCTTTTATGCACAAAACAGCTATTAAACTCATAGAGTCCAAAGTACTAGTGTATTACATGCTGAAGAATGGGACTCTGTTGCATTCTAATTCTTGGAAGAAGAGACCCCTTGTGAAGGTATAGCATACTGCAGTTTGGGCTACAGTATGATATGTGTAAAGGGTAGACATTATCTTACACTTTCCCTTGTAAATATCAGATACAGGGTAAAGTAACATTCAAACTGATGACATTTATCAAAGTGATATATTCTATTTTATCACTGTGTGGTGGGAGAAATTGCTAGGTCGTTTGGTATTCTTGACTTGACTCTCCTTCCATGCACTTGCCTCCTGTGAAATTTGGGTCATGTTGATTGTATCTTGGCTATGGGAAGTATGGAGAGGATATGATATGACTCACACTATTAGGAGGAAAAAAATTCACTCCCTTGCAGGGCTCGAAATTCATTTTTGGGATTAGGTGCACTGGTGCACCCAGCTTAAAAAATTGGGTGCACCAAAAATTTTTTGTTTTTTTTGGTGCACCACTTAAATTTTAGTAGAATGTCAAAAAAACTAACAGCAAAACTTAGTTACAAGCTATCAAATTCATAAACAAGTAACATGGCAGACATTTTTATTATCTTCCTAACACTTAGATGTCAAGAATATGATGTATACTACTATACTTGATATTTTTCCATACATAAACATAAGAAAATATTTCACCCACTGAAAAAAATTGGGTGCACAGTTCCAATTTTGGGTGCACCTGGGTGCACAAAACCCCAGTATTTCGAGCCCTGCCCTCATGGTGGTTTTCATATTAATTTTCGAGGGGGTTTTCCACAATTTCTCATAATAAGGTAGTGTCCAATATTAGCTTGAAGCTGCCTGTATTGCTTACACACAAATCTCCCCAATCAGCATTCAGCAGGCATAATTGATCTTCCATCACTCAGCCCTGCTCTTATTAAACCCCCCCCATGTGTGACCAAGCAGGGTAATGGTCCAGGCTGGAGGCTTCTCAGTGATTATTGTCAGAGACGTAAAACTTAAACGTTTTCTTGGAATGAGTCCGAGAAATCATAGGAGTGTTAAATTGATATTCGCATAATCAAAACGCGTTTATTCTATACACGTACATATAGTATAGTGGACCGTGTAGCGTAGTTATTTACATGTAGCACAATAATATTTATGAAAATGAAATATTCAAGTAACAATTTTATCACAAGTTCTTTTTCCAAACGTCATCAGCTGAATGTAGCCTCATATTGGGTTTATTAAATTATCGAGTGCTGAAGGTACAAATTTGAGAGCGAGATATTGGCCTACCATCCCCAGAGCCCAGTAAATACTGTAATACTGGCCGCACTTCATAGGACTGACGCCAGGAAATGATATTTCTTCATGCGCCACTCGGATAACTGCTCTGTGGGAATGCCTTCTTTGACAGAATTACATTGTTCTCCTGTTATGTATCATGGATACCTGTGGCACGTTGGATGAGGATCGGTGTATTCCGCATCGTCATGGTGACGGGATCAATTTTTAGTTGAGGTTGTCCTTGATAAGGTGGGGACGCAGCAGGTGAGGTCACCTCAGGTGAATGCGTGTGGAAGAAAACATCTTCATACTACAACAGACAACATCTTGAAGACTTGAAGTACAACTGGATTTGAATGTGCAGCCATGAAGACTAGATTTAACTGTAACATCTGCAGTTGCTATCAGCAATAATAACCTGTTGGCCTCAACTCCATCTTGGATCATGGCTACGTGACGATCATTACATCGTTATCAGCGCAGTGCTACGTACCAGGTCGTTTTAAACATCAGTGTACGCAGTCTTCTGACATTGTCATGTAGAATCTTCTCTAAGAGGTGTTGCCATGTTCTGATGACTGTTTGATTATGAGTTACTGATTGACAGATGGCAGTTGATATAGCTGAAGCTAATGATGGAGGACTTGTTATGCCAGAGATGTGTACTTGTGCCATGGATGCCTGAGGAATGCTTCAGACAGGCACAAGATGTGTGTTACGCTGATATCAAGATTAGGAAGATTATGATTTATTGCTTATCATCTGTTTAGGGATTTGAGTGGGCCAGAGGGACGTCAGTTAGTTCCGTGTCTGTCTGGAGTTACCAGTCTGGAAGTCCGGGTTCAATGCCTGGTTCACATTTCCTCTGTAGACGCCCCTCCCAATCACACGTGACATGTACGCCCTTCACTATTGTAATGTATTGGCAGATTGTTACTGACAATGAGCAAACAGACGTGGGAGCCAGTCAGTACTGTGTAGGGACTGTACTGTAGGTCCTGTACACGTGTTAGTCCTTCTCACTACCAGTAACACATCTGTGAATATCATTGTTACCTGAGGATATGCGGGATGACAACTTGCACGTGACAGTCTTTTCTTAGACCTACAATGTTTGCTGGTGCAGACTTGGGGACAAATGTTTCTGGATGTGGTTGCTTGGACATGTTAATACTAAACAAGAACACCTTGACAGTTTGATATATGGGATAAGGGATCGTCTACTACTATAAGTGCTGCTCGACTGAGAAAGCGTGGAAAATGCAAGCTGTTCAACTTCGAGTCTTCATGGACCTTAAAGAAAAGGCTCCTTCAGGAGAAGTGAAAGTTGTTTGACAGGAGAAAGTGATGATGTACATGTAGGGGATCATGGGGACGCCTGTTGTGCTACGAAGGAAATACAAACTGGTGCATCACTCTTACTATCTGCTGCCTTGTCTCTTCAACAAATGGGTAAGATATACTTGAACAGTATTTTGTATATCCCTTGTAATGTTAAACCATATGCACATGATACGGTATCAAAATTCTAATGAGCCCAACCATTGCAAGAGACGGATACACATGCCTGTTTTATTGGTGTATAAATACTTGCAGATTATGTACAAATTGTAAATTTTGGACAATGCTTGCGGCACACACAATAACATTGTTTACAAAGGGAACTTCAAGGCATTTTATAAGCTTAGTAGATTATTTAGGTTTACTTGTAACTCAACTATTACTCATGTACCAGATAAGTTAAAACGCTAAATTCAGTTGAGGCATATTTTGGTTCTTCCTTACTAAAGACCGTTGTTTGTTTTCACCCTTGAATCTGATGAAACTATCTCGGTGACATTTAGCTTCAAGGAGGGTCAATATTGATTTTTAAGGTGTTGACTCCGAAAGGTCTTGACCTGCATTCCTTTTCTATTGGGTAGCAGGAAACATGCCTCATATATATATCACAAGGATCATTAGAAACAAGTTTAGAAATGCTTCAGGGGAAAATAGGCTAAATTCCATACCAGGTGGTTTACAGTAATACTAGACAAATACCAGTTTCATAAATGTCTAACTTGTCTTTCATAAATCATAGTAGATGTAGTAGTTTTTCTTCATTCCAATGTAGCTGTTTTAATTTGTCTGGGACATGTTCAGGGTGTATTTCACTGGACTGTGGTGCATCGGCGGGTTGCTGCATTCTAAATTAGATTTGTGTTACCCTTGACTTTATAATGGAATATCATGCAAAATGTAACGGTAAGTATGACTGAAATGACAAGAAACACAACACGTAAAAAGGTTTGTTTTTTTATAGATGAATGGTTGTCATCAACATGAATGTAGGACAATAGACACATTGGTCAGAATCACATGATTTAATGCGATTTGCTTTTCATATGTGTTGATATTATCAACGTCGTCATACGTTTGACGCTCAAAACATTTTGAACATCGCACGGCACCGGCATATAGCTTATTTACCTGTGATTTGCCCGCGATCATTGTGCATTTTTACAGGATATGCTATTACAGGTGCATCATACATTTGTATGTGACCTGGCTGAAGATATCAATGCAATGTTCAGGAAAGCAGTAAAACATATCAGCTTGTTACATAACAGGGTCATGTTTAGGTCAGTTCTTGGGTGGAACCCATGTCAATATTTACAAGATTAAACTCACCTGGTGGAACTTACAACATATAGTACATGTGGGTGTGTACTTAACATGGGCGTTGTCACGTCAAAGTGCATACACTTTATTGCACGAAGGGTTGGTTTTCCTATGCGTGTACACTATAGATTTATTCATGCAGTGGGGCAGTTAGAAAATTGCATGTTTTTATTGCCTTTATAATTATCTTTGTAAGAATCCTATTGTCAGATAAATACCTCAAAGATTTGGGGCTACTACAAGGTTATGAATAGATGCAGCCCCCAAATGTCCCTCAGACATGTGACCAATACATATTACTAGCCAATTATTACATTATATGTACTCCCCCTTCTCAACATTCTCTAATCTAGTTTAATTTAGAGATGGCTCTTTTATGCATACATTTTCCCTTTTTTTGCCCTGTGATTGAGAAACACATGGTTTTGATTCTGCTGACCACAAAGCAATAATCTGAGGCAATATTGATTATTCCGATGAAAACACATCCAGAAATAAACTGGTATTGAGGTTTCTGTGAGGGTGACCTGAGCTGGGGTGAATGGTTGATGATGTTGCAGAAAGGTGTTTCTTTGGTTAAATGTGATGGTTGACATAATTTTGGTCTATCCAATGCAATTTGTGATGTGCAGACCTTTAAACTGTACAATATACAACATAGGTTATATTTAGTTGTTACTGTGGTACTCTCTTGGTTTGGTGAGGTGTAGCCAAAAAAGGATACAGGTTTGAATACAGTTGTGTTGATCCTTTCGCATAATGGTGAAAACGTATCTGGATATACTAAAAAAGATGAACATTTTTAATTAGAAGAACCATTGCAAAGGCTGAAATATTGTAGGAGAATTATGAAAAACTGCAACGTGTTGTGACAGGAATTGGAATTGCTGTCCGATAAAATCTAACACACTGTCTTTAATGGTCACTGATATTAGTAATGCTATTTCTCTAAGTTAGATACAATTCTGTCCTTCTACAATTCTGTCCTTCAAGCTTTTATAACAATTGACTCATCCAATTTCTTGATGATTGATAATGCTAGTTCACCTTTATCTGAAGGGTAACCTATATACACTGTTTTTTCAAACGGTATTTAGGGATATCAAGTCGACAGATGGTGGTTTCAAGCGGCGATATTTTGAAAATAAAACAAGCTTCATATCCCTAAATATGTTACCCTGCAGATAAAGATGAACTAACATGATAAATCTCTGTCATGATTAACAATGATTCCAATCTGATTAATCTGATTAACTCCCTTCTCTGTTTCTCCCTCTGATGCAGCATTGGAGAAGAGAGGTATGTTATTCCTCATTAACCACCTTCTGTGTCTTCTGTATCTCCTTTACCACCAGGGACAACCACTGCTTTCCAGTAACATTTCGGTCTCAATTTTTCAAACCATTTGTACCTACAGTAGCACTGATTATAATAAAATCAGATAAATCAGGAGACGTATAGGAAAACAGTGGTCTTGTCCCTGGTACTATTTGTAGTTTCCTTTTCTGTGGTTCTTTTACTTTCATTTTGTCTCAGTCCCTATTTTTGGTTTACTTTCACTAGTTCTTGAAAAGATGTCTTTGTTGTGTAACTCACTGTAAGGTATAAAGTTTTAGAATTTGGGCAACTCAAAATCCAATTGATAGACACAATATCAAAACATAAGACTTGGTGCAAACTTACACCAGTAGCAATCACAAGCTGGATATTTCAAGAAGTTTGAAACAACATTTTAATTTTTAACCGCAATGAAGCATTTTTTTGCAAATTTCTGTGTGAGCCAGTGAACTTTGAGGTATTTCTTGCAACTTTTATTGAAAATATTGGTGAAAAACAACTTTCTGACAAAAGTTAGAGTTAGTAAATAGTACTTTGAAGTTGATTAAGGAGAAATTACTAACTCAGACGTCTTTTTCGCCTTTTCTGTTCCCTATCTTCTATGTTCCTTCTCCTGTCCTAACTTTCTTTTGTTCTCTGTCTAACCCCTGTAATGTACCCCTCCATGTTGCCACCCCTCAGAGGCGTGGCGCCGCCTGTCGTACCGGCGACTTGTTCGTCAGGCGAACCTGGCCTCGAGCCTCCCCCCGCCTCGCGGTCGAGCACTTTTACTTTCATACCTTCTTCGCTTACAACACACAATGTCATATTGTTTTACTTGGCTTTTATATGTCTTGTTAAGAGAATGGTAGCTTTTGCAAATGGTTTAAAGATGTGTGTTCAGAAATGCATACAGCACATGACTGTATCTTAAAATGCCTTGAAGCCAAGGAAAGCATTGGCATGGCCTATGACTTGGGTTATGGTTGAAATAAGAGAAGAATTTTCCAAGCTTCGCTTGTTGGTGATATTGTATTTTTCCATGCTTATTTGATTTCCCCACCTGGGCAATGTAGTTGACTTGCTGTTTTAGTTTTAGTGTGTAATATCTCGGAACTTCATAGCAAAAGTACTTAAAAAGTCAACTTTGCAATTATAGCATCTATTGCACACCTCTGTTGCTCACAGATTAGAATTTATATTTTTAGTGCTTGTTAGTTATTCTGCTACTTGGCTACAGCTGTGGAATTTGTAAGTTGAAGTGTGCTTCAGAGATGATTTTATTCTGCAGGCCAAACTTTTCTTGTGAACACTTTTGTTGTGGGGCAGTTTAAAGTTTTGGTTTCATGTCTTGTAAAAGAACCTTAAAGAACCCACATTGACTGAATGTTTGTTTCTTTTTATCTGTTCAGGTGCGGAGGAATGTGGAAGACTTGTACATGGACCTACGGGATGGCCACAACCTCATTTCACTCCTGGAGGTGCTGTCTGGAGAGACACTGGTAGGGGGCGTTGTTTGTCTATATACTGTACCTCAGTAGAGCAGAGAGGTCTAGCTGAAATAAGCCTTGTAGATGCAAGACTGCATCTTTATACAAGACTGCAAAGATATGCTGTTGATATGATAATGTTGATAGGATGTTTTATCTCTATAATATCAAGTGAAAATATTTAAAGGCTCTTATATGCTAAAATATAGCATAGAATCTTTTCGACTGGTAGCAGTGTACTATGTTATGAATTGCAGTTTATAAAATGAAGAGGGCTTTTTTTAATGTTGCTGATTGGATTGCTGATTCCTCTGGTGATTAATTTCAGTGGAATTTGCTGTAATTTGTTATATCTTATTCTTCTCTTCTAGCCCAGAGAAAAAGGTCACATGCGTTTCCACCGACTGCAGAACTGTCAGATAGCACTAGACTTCCTCAAGTACAAGCATGTAAGTAATCACACATTCATCATCATCATCGGTCGACGTGATCAAATGTAGACATGTTCGCACATGTCTACACACGACGGGGTTATACCGCCCCTTACGGAGTGACATACCCTTTCGTAGGCTAATTACAAGACGGGGATGCGCCAGGTCTCCCGTCCGGGTGAATGATGTAATTCACCATGTGGCTGATACGAGACAGAGGTTCGCCAGGCCTCCATCCGGGTGATTTGAAGTGAATCACCAACTCCCGACAGAAGGATTTGCACCAACGCACACCGCACCATCGCACGTGTGGGGGTTCTTTAACGTGCATGGGGTATGGCTCTCCCCATACACGGGACCTCCATTTAACGTCCTATCCGAGGGACGACTCATTTTTCACTTGAGTAAAGTGAGGAAAGTCGTGTAAAGTGCCTTTCCCAAGGGCACAAGACCGGCATCACGGTAGGCGGATTCGAACCGGCGACCTCTCGATCACGGGCCGAATACAATACCACTGTGCTACGCGGCCCCCACACCTTATCACACATCACACATTATCGCCAAATACAGACCATTAAAAAGATAATCTATTCCATCAAATTATGTTTCAGGGCTCGAAATACAAAATTTTTTTGGTGCACTCAATTTTTTAAGCTGGGTGCACCAGTGCACCTAATCCCCAAAATGAATTTCGAGCCCTGTGTTTTGATTACGTGATAGCTGTGTTATGTTTGTTCTGCAATGAAGTTATGAAATGCAAGTTTATACCTTGAGGAAAATTGTATAGCCATACATAAAGCAGTCAAGTTTTGCAGATATAAAATAAGACTTCTTAAACCATACAAGTGACATTGTATATAGTTCATGTGAGATTGAAAGATTTGAAGACTACATGTATTCCATAGATATGGTTTTGTACAGCTGATATTAGCTTGTCGGAATCTAAAAGAAATTTTGTACATTATAGATCAAACTGGTGAACATCAGGAACATCGACATTGCAGATGGCAACCCCAAGCTGACCCTCGGCCTCATTTGGACCATCATCCTCCACTTTCAGGTCAGAGGTCACATAATCCTGATTATATGGACAAGTCACTTTACATATTCTTACATTTTGCAAAGTCAGGTCAGAGTGTACATTAACATTTCTGAAGTCCTGGCCATATCCTCACACATCCACTGTATGACAAGGTTCAGGTCAGGTGCATATGAGTTACACATGGGTTACCCTATTGCTGACACTTTTACACAACATTGGTCATGTCAAAGGTCACATCTGCTATAAGTACATTCAAGTCACATATACACTACAGTTATCATAGCTATACTTCTAGTGCAATGATAGCTTCTCACAAATTTTGAGTAATTTAGGGTTTTGAATTCATATCACAGAAAGAGTCATTCACTCTATGATGTTCATATAATACAGCTTTGTTTACGTGTAATCCTATGGTATATGTACAGTAGACTAATTATGTTATTCTTAGTAGTAGGAAAGCAGTGCCTTGTTTAGGAGACATATCCATTGCTTTGCTTGGTGTTTCGAACTTGGAGAACTGTTATAGAGTAAACAAAAAGGTCTCGACTTGATGCAAAGGTAAACACGGCTGTGTCAGTTGAACATCCTTGTGCAATATTGAACAGAAAAATGAATATCAGTCCAATGAATGAAAGCTTTCCAGAGTACCCCCATGTGTTTCCAGACCAATTATGGTGCATAAATGGTCTGCTGGGAGTTGAGAACTGTTGTTTGTTTCCTGGATATATATGAATAATTTAGAACAAAGGTATGTCTGACTTGGGCTTTGCCAAGAAAAGAAAATTGAATGAGGTTGACATTGGCAATATCTTAATGATTTTAGTTTGTTTCAGTATTATACAGGTATATTATTAGGGTATGTATGAAGACAGAAATACCCCTCAGCATTTCATTTGTGCTGTTACTTTACACTGTATTGGCCACATACATGTTACACAACTTAAAGCATTGTTTAAAATGACTTGTTATCAACTGAAGTTTCAATTTGTTACCATTTCTTCACAATTGAGAATCCACAGACCATCCCCAAATCCCAGGAATGCACACTTTTGTACCTTTATGCCCTGTAGGGCCATTCCGCCCTCTAATGACCCAATAATAGTGCTAAAGTGACACCTGGTGACACCTGCCTTTTAGCTCCACACTTCCCTCCCTCCAGGCTATAGTGACATCTGTCATGTGTCTGTGGGGAATTCCCTACTAGACTGGGTATGCCTGTTGCAAACTCTGCTACCAGTATGTGTAACGCTAGTTTACCTTTATCCGTGTGGTAACCTATATCCGTTGTTTTTAAAGACAGGTATATCAAGTCAACGAAGGGTACAATATTTTGAAAATATTACAATTGGAAACCACTGTCTGTTCAGTTGATATCGCTGAATACCCTGTTTTTAAGTTACCCCACAGAGAAAGGTGAAGTAACGTTATATTTAGAACATAACAATGGTTGCAACCAGGCCTTTTTTTGCCTCTCAAATTTTTTGTGTTTGTCTTACATTAGCTGCCTCATAGTTAGCAATACAGAATGCCTAAATGTATGCTTACCAGTTAGCAACATGACAAAGATATATTACTTGTAGTACCATAATGAATGTAGTCTATATCTGTCATGTGTCAACCTGGATTTGGGGCCAACATACTGACAAGAAAATCCCACATGCCCTATTTTCCCCAAGTGGTAATAGAAATAGTCTAGATTCCTGATGACCTCAAAGTAGATAAATCAGGTCAGCATGTAAAACATGGCCCTTAATTAAAAAGCATGCAGAGCTCTCACTCAAATAGCTGTCTAGTGTCTACAGTCTAGTGTCAAGCACATAGTGTCAGGTATATGAATTATATCATATGAAATGAATAGTCCTATACTATAATGTTTTGTGTGTATATGTAGTACATGTATGCACCTTGCCATGTGTCCTAAAAATTCTGTGAACCATGTGAATATCAGTGTACTAGCTGAAGTATTTTGTCCTGTCTGTTGGTAGAAGTATCCTATTCATAGCAGCAAACTGACAAGTAAGCTGAGTTTGCCTGGAAAGATGGATAACAAGACAACATTCCAGTGTTAAAACAGATCTGTTTGCACTAAATCAAAGGACACCTCACCAGGAAGAATATTCAAGTAGATGTGCACAGTTTTGGGCCGCAAGGAATAGTGGTCCTGTTTTCACACATGGTGTATGTTTATTTATAGGAGTGTTCTGTGGTTACGTATTGCTTTATGGACTCATTTAGGACAGAGGTTTCAGACTTGTAACAGCAAACACACAGAAGGAGACCCATTACTCTGATCCATAGAGACCAATACATATTCAAATGTATATATACTTTCTCCAATAGACAAACAAAGCTTTTGGTAGCATAAGTTTAGATTTCATGCAAGTTAAGGTATCAGTGGAAAATGGTCATACATTGTATAACATGATTATTGGCAAGCTAATTGAATTCATAGAGACCGGGGTAAAACCAATAGCATATTGGCACCAAGGCACCAAGCAGGGAGAATTAGTACAGGACCTCCCACTTCAGTTTGGTGTGACAACTGTCTCCCTCCCATGGCTTCTCAAGAGGTTCCCCTATAATTGAGTGGTATGCGCCCAGTGATTAGTGAGGGCAAATAAAGGGATTACCCAATATGGGATGACCCATTTATTTTTGACAGGTGAGGGAAAATTTTCCCTGTCTTATATGGAATATTTCAAGGTTTCCACTAGAATTGCCACCATTGTCTTATAAGGAAAAAGTCACTATTATAGTATACCTGAGTTGTAAAGATAAAAGACTTTCATCCTATAAGGAGTTGGAAAAAATGTGATATGAAAATTTTCATTGTATGATATGCCCCATTTGACCCCAAATATGGTCCGTTCCAAGCCCCTATACCATACATCAGAAAGGTGGTGCCAGGATGTGGGCCAACCAAACATTTGCCTGGTGTTCCATGGAATTCTCTGTCCCCATGAATGCCGGCTCCCCAGTGAGGGACAGTGGAGGGCCTGTTTGTTGTTGTTGTAGCTCCTGATCTGCCACTGTTTACACATTAATGGGTTGGGCCATCCCCCTCTGATAAGTGGTTGTCAGGGACAGTTAGACCAATCAGACCCAGGGGACGTCACGCAGGCATGCCTGAGTGGGTGTGTGTTGTGTGTTCCCATTCCCCGCCCTCCCCAGCTCCAAGAAAGATGGCTGCCTCTAGCTGAGCTGCATCCCCGGCTAGGTACACATGCCTAGCACCTTCCCCTGCTAACCACATGTAGGAACAGCAACAAGGAATTCGTCTGGATTTTGCTTGAGTGATTCTGAGGAAAACCACAAAAAATGGGCGGCAAGTGTAGCTGCGTGCGCCCAAAGAAAAAGAAGAAGGGACCGTACCAGATAGGAGACCCCTACCCTATGACGATGGAGAGTCTACTCACAGCACAGGATCCGCCGGCACAGATCAGCAGAGCTGCCACATTCGCCAGCCGCGAAACCGCCACCCTCCTCCGCCAGCGAGCCAGCTACAATACCGAGGACGATGTAGGTACCACAGTAGTAGTGGCTAGGCTGCGTGACAGACAGTTGGTAGGCCTTGCGATTTTGTTTTGCCACCAGAGCGGTCTCAGGTTTCAGTCTACTATCTATCAACTTGACTTGGCAAACAGAGCAGAAAATAGGCAAGGATATGCCTCTGTCTGAGTGGGTCACTCTCCAAGATACTTAGAGAGGAAGTCGGAAAACTCTTACCAATACCATCCTGTCATGCATTTCATAATCCCTGGCAGTTGTATGAATGTGTCCCCATTTTGGTCTTGATGATGGCATCTGCTGCCTCAAGCCCATATACAATTTCATGTCCCAAATTTGATCCAGCTTGTAGCTGTCAATATAAATAAAGGGGTGGATTTAAAGCCTGTAGGAGAGATCAGATGCACACATTAGGGACAGTGTTGTTTATTCATTATGGTGTTATTGGTGTTGGTGTTGCATTTGATACATCATTTACATGTCTTCCAAGTGTTTAGGTGTCAGTCTTTATTTTAGCTGGGATGTGACCTTACTCTGGACTGAGATTAATTTACAAAGAAGTATTTGCTCAGGCAGAGGGCACTTAGAACATTATGGGTGTATATTCAATGGCTGTGAAAGGCACCAAAATTATCAGGTTTTCTAATCTAAACAAACCTTAAATATTTATGATTAAATCAGTTAACTAGCTGAAGTTGCTTTCAGTTAATCATATGGTTACGATTGACAGTCTTGTTAGGATGTTCCTTTATAATATTTCAGATACCTCAAAGTGTATTCAATGAAATCAACATTACTTCACTGTAAAACATCCATTCAAAAAGACATGATGAAAAAGTTATGAAGTTTTGAAAGGCCAGTTTTTTCTTAGCCATATTACTGAAATGTCTGCAAAGTTCAGTTTGGTAAGAGAGAAAGTATTGCAATGGTGAGAAGCTACCCTGTTTCCTACTTTACTCTGTTAGCTTAGCCTCTACCAGGTTCCACAGATCGTTGGTCAAATAGTAGAAATTGGACAAATAGACGGAATAGTGTGCTAGGGGAGTCGGCTGGCCAGAGAAGTCAGTACACAACCCCTAGCACACTATTCCGTCTATTTGTCCAATTTCTATTATTTGACCAACAATTCGTGGAGGAGCCTGGTAGTGGTAAAAGCTACTGTTAGGTATCAATTTCTGAGTAACAGAATGTATTATTATTCACAAATTCCATTTGCACTTCCCATGGTGATCTAATAATTACACATTTCTATCCCACCACCCTTGTCCATGGTCTTGTCTCCACCGCACGCTGTCTCGGAATGTAACCCATCTGAAACCTGTGACTCTTAGATGACCTCGTTAGAAGTCTGTTGCCTGTGTGGGTACAGCACATTTATCTAACTACTGTGAGCGAGTGAGTGAGACAGGGTAAACAGAGATCATTCCTCCCTGTGCCTGTGCATATGCTCTGTTCTCAAACAGTGTTCTTCAGGTGGCCTTGGTGACAAGTACCAGTAGGAGGCATGGCCATGCGTGCAATCATGTAGTACAGGGTTAACCAAGGACACATATTGGCCTTGAGTTTGTTGGTGAAAAATCTGTGAACGATGCTAGGGTATTACAGGTGACATTTGTTACTAGATCACTCAATGTTTGTCTTCAATCTGCAATGTTACTAATTGTTAGATCAGACACTGCATAAAGCCACCAGTAGCACCAGTAGTCTCATTTTATGTATTCGGACAGTCCTCTAATACCAAACTTCTGTCTGAAGTACTAGCAAACACCTCTTTGACATCTGGAGGAATTGACAATTCTGGAGGGATTTTCTGAAATCGTTTCCATATTCTTCATGGTCCTTTGAACAAGTTGAAAGTTGAGGGTTGTTGTCTCATTGCCAAGCACAACTGCATGTAGGTGATCTCCTGCTTAAGGCAAAATCTTAACTGTTTCCACACTGCTTTTCAAATAAGGGTGAATGAACCAAAAGGCTGAAGGGGTTACTGTAGGTCAAGATGTCTGCTTTCTTGTGCGAATATTTATTAAGACAATATGGAACATTTCTATCTGTTATACAGGTAGTCTATATTCTTAGCATCATATTTATTGAGAAAATTTCCAGTCTTCCCTAACACGTGATGTGAAGGAGAGTATTTTGACCATTGTTGGTGAGGTCTGTGTAAAATTATGGAATGTGTTCAGTTTTAGACCAGAAACCAGGTTAGGGTGGGGCTTTAGAGAAGTTAAACATTAGTTTATAGTTGTCAAATATTAACAGCATGTTGTAAGGGATGTGTACATATAGTCTAGTACATGTCTGCTATATCATCCTTGTTTAATACCAGCAACAGTGTTGTCACTGTTGGACTAATAAAAACAAAGACAAAATGCTGCAATAATGATTAAATTTTATCAGACAACTGTTACTTCATTGGTGATTGGTATATCAGATAATCTATATATCACATTGAGACACAGTCCAAAAACTCTGTATCATTTTAACATCTATTATCATAATACCGGTACGTTTACGACGATTTCTCTAGCCATACTGATTTGACACATTGTCAACGCATCATTTTCTCCAGTTACATGTTGCTGTTATAGGTTACCCTTGCCACTTCTTCTGTGTAACTTTTCTGCCTCTCTTGTCCTGCTAAAAGCGTAATATTGTAATTGTAACACGCCGCGGAATTACACGGCGAACGGGCACGTGGTTGGGAGGGGGTAAAAAATACCGGTAGGAAGAAACACGGCACAATTAACTGCCGCTATGTACATTTATACATCCTCTGATGTTCCTTCCCTTTCTGTCAGTAAATGCATAAAACATAAACCTGCATGAGCATACAAAATGTCATGAGAAAACGGACGTATACTGTCAAGAATTTTCATTTAACTTCTGTCCGTCACAACCGCTATGACGTAACACTTCACTGCACTAGCGTAGATATAAAAATGGCGGGAAAATGGCTGCGTACGTTCAATTTTGCCCATTCAGTCGTAGATCCGGGCTATTATGCAACGGTTCTTCACACTTTTACATGAGTTGTAGGTCACCAACAGAAATTCAAGATTGTTGTTGAATCATGTTCGTCTTGTGCCGTGAGCATGTGTAATTATGATCTATAAATTTGGCAATGAATGTGACAGTGTGTTCGTCCCACGACGAGCTGCCTACACCGAAAAAGATACTGAAAACTTTTGGCCTTGTTGTCTTCGAATGCATTGTTATAGATGCTTTGTAAATGATGTATTGGACACCTAGATGTCTGAAGTGTGCATACCTCAGAAATAACTATTGTTGCATGTGCTCTTTAAGTTCCAGTATTTTTAATCTACCGGTATAAGTCTTACTACCGGTATTATGCCAATGCATGTTACATCCAGACCTACAGGGTTGGACAAGTTTTCTAAAATTTACTTGTCCTATTGGGCAAGTGCATAGAAAATTTATTTGCCCGAACCAACTTTTAAGGGACTGTACGATATTTATCAGGGGGGGAGGGCTGGTGCGTTAGGGGGGGAGGGCCATGTTAAATTTTTTTGAGGTGGGGGGAGGGCCATGTTAATTTTTTTTGAGATAGGGGGAGGGCCATGTTATTTTTTTGAAAGAATTGTTTATACTATTTTTTGTTTTGATATCTTGACATGGCCCTAAAACTGATAAAATAAGCCTTCTGAATTGCCTAAAATGCAAGAGCTTACGGGGGCTTCGCCCCCCTAGGCCCCCCAAAGTGGCGCTGCCTTGGACCAGCGTTCCCGCCAGGCATACGTCATTCCGTCTCCGGACTTATTTTTTTCTGGAAAGACGCACTCGGCTCGGCTGAGTTTCCCCAAATATTTAAGTTACAAAAGCGGTGCGCGGTAAATATGTGAAGAATCCAAAACTATACACTTTATTTTTTATTTACAACATTTCTTTTGTTTCAAAAGGACAAAATTTGCGGCAGAAAAGGGGCCGCAAATTATTATATTGTTGTCAAGCGTCGATCGAGTCGGCTGTGCAATGGCATTGTCGTCTGTGGCACATGGCGCGGCACGCCCCCCTCCCCAGACGGACTATCGATCGCAGCGCCCAGCACGTTGGGGCGTCTTTTCTGGCTACTCCTTCAAGGCTACACCGGCACTGATCACTGCCAAAGACGCAGCAGATCACCGTCCTTCGTATAATGTATAACGTTCTTGGTCTCTATGTAAAAAGAAATCCAGCGGTGAGCCAAAGATTTCACGCCGAAAACGGGGTTACCTGAGGTCGCACGAAACAAACGCACGCTCGTGGAAAATGACGGCGCGGCCTTGTAAAGCCCGACCGATTCGATAAATGCTAAATTTTAGTAAAATCATCGGGCAAAATAGAAAAAAAAGCACAAGGTGTGATGGCGCCGTTATTTTATCCTCTGGAAAAACTACTATTTGATGCGGGAGGGCGCAACATCGATAGCACGAGGTAGGCATTCTTTATTCAAAGTCGGAAAAAAATTGGCAGGATTTTTCCATGGGCTGACGAACTCACTTGCTAGAGCCCTGTTTGGAAGCATCAAAAACCCAAAATTTTCATATAGACATGACTGGACAAATAATACCCGGGCCAGATCACGGACTGCTGATTCCCCGAGCTAATAGTTAAAACATATTTTTGGGGGAGGGGCCCGGAGGGCGGACGTCGATTACTGAAAAACGGGAGTAAAAAAGGCAACCGGCATCCAATCTCAAGGGCATAATTTTCCTCTGAAATTGCAGGAAATTCTGTATTAGAGGGTTTGAAAATCCAAATTTTCCCGGGGGAGCATGCCCCCGGACCCCTGCCCCGACGCTGTGAAAAAATCCTGGCGAGAACACTGGCGCCCTTGTGCCCTGACGTCTATATTAAGATTATTTTATCGGTTGTTTTTCTACCCGTTTGATTATGCCTGTCGGGGGGGAGGGCCATGTTGATTTTTTTGAGGTGGAGGGGGAGGGTCACGTTAGAATTTTTTGAGATGGGGGGGAGGGCCATCAAAAAATTTTTTGATCCGACTTCCAATGCACCAGCCCTCCCCCCCCGATAAATATCGTACGGTCCCTAACTTGTCCGAACATCTAAATAACATTTGTCTGAGTATTTTCAATTCCATCAATGGATATCATATTTCTGTGTTGACCAATGCTTGATGCTATTACTGTGAAAGGTAACAAGTATACCAAACTCTCTCAAATTCTCACTTGCCCAGTCAGGATATATACTTGCCTGAACAGCACTTTCACTTGCCTTGGACGATCGGGCTAGTGGACTTGTCCAACCCTGGACCAATATGGAAAGCTAATAAAAATGCCTTGTACAGGTCATTTAGATCACAGTGGTCAGTCTGTCTGACAGATGCATGTCTGCTGGAATTGTGACATGTTTATGGTGTAATAGTTTATATCATATGGGATGAACTCCCCAAAATGGGATAAATAAAGTACCGGATCTATTTGTACAATATGTAGGTCATGGATAGCTACAATTTTCCTTTTCTAAGTTTTCTTCACTAATTCTATTCCTGCTATACTGTTTTACTAGTATTTCTATTGCATTTCATTGCATACATAAATCTGTGGATGACGTTTGTTCTCAACAGTTGTGTCACCGCGACAGATCAACGGAAATGTAGTCTCAAAAACATTTTGTATTTGTCTGTATGTACTATTTGAATACTGTAGATGCATTTAATTTTGCAGGGATTTAATTTCGCGGTAGCGGGGAAAAAGGACTTTTCGCGGTGGTTTTAAGTTCGCAGTAGCACCATGCACTGTAGTCTCTAACTGCTATGGAAAAATGTTCGCAGTGGTTTTAAGTGTCGGTGAAGTGGCCACCGCGAAAGTTTCTGCATTTACAGTATGTCTTTTGTCACTATTCTATCAAAAACCTGTCGTGGAAAGTATACCACTTACATCCAAGATGTTGTTATCTGGAAAGATGTTTTTAAGTCAGAGAATGTAATTTTGTAGGCTCCCAATCTGGTGTTACATACACATAATCCTGTATCCATCAGCTGCAGCCATGTGTTACAGTCTCCCCTATCTCCCCACCAGATACAGTGTACATTGTCAGGGATTACGTGACCTGAGAAATGTTTCACAGATGCAGGTAACAGCCCCAGTGTTATCTGAGGCCCAGGGTATCAGGGGTTAGGGAGGAATAGAGATAGAATGCACCCTTTATCTAGGGTCAAGCTGTCACCCCTGATGAGGGTCAGCTAAAAGTGTCTGACCTAGGCTCTTTGGCAGCTGGTGTACATATGGAGAGGAAAGCTTGCTCAGCTAGTATGATATCTTTCAGTGGCAAATTTGGACAGTGTTTGCAAACTATCAGAACTATTTTAAAAACATCACGTTCCTATATTTCTTTCTTCTTTTTTTTCAAAAATTTATCAATATTCGTAACAATTTTTAATTTTATGACAGTAATTCGTAAATATTACAGATATTGCTGGAAAACCCATGTGGTGTCTTTGAAGGGACTCCATCGCTATCAGTAGGTTAATTTAATTCTTGGAGAAGGGTTTGGAAAGACAAAACTTAGAAATCCATCTGTGTTGTGGTACTTGCGTTCTTTCCTTTTGTCATTCTCGATTGAGATGAACCATAATGCTTTTTTATGTAACAACTAATGCAATATGTAGCTTCGCTTTGCATGACAACATAAGTATAACATGTGGGATATTATTGTCAAACATGTCTCCTATGTGCATTCGTTTAAACAGTCTTCAGAATTCAAAAGAAAAAAATAACAATTGGTGAAAACAAGGTGGGAAGCTGTACTAATTGCCAAAATGATGTTTTTGGATAGTTTATTCAGTTTGATTAGGATGTTCCAAGACTTTGTAACACCATCCACAGTCCAGTGTGACAGTGTATATTGTTATCTGCCCTCCAGGTGAAACCCAAAGCTGGGAAACGGAAATGGTCTTTTGCCGGCTGAGGTGTAAATGAAGAGGCCTTTTCAAGTGCTTTTAGCAAGTTGTTTTAACACCCAATAGCTGACTAGTGTGTTTGTGTCTGGTTGAACGAGCACTTATTCAGGAGAACCCAGTGTTTGGTATTGTGTATTTCTGAGGCAACTTGAAAGGACAGATACTTACATGTATACAGTGGTGTTTCCCCGTTGTCCATTGCTATAAGCAAGAAAACCATACTACAAGAAATTCTGTGCCAGTTCTGAATCTTAACACTTTGTTTTATGCATTCTGGCCTTATCCATGTGTAGTCTTGATTTGCAAACATTTAGTTGCAGAATTGCTTGTAGAATTTTCAGACTTTTGCAAATTAAGAAATACTTTTATGCAAGGAGGTTATACTGGGAGTTTGTTTAAACTTTTGTAATGGTAGGAATTAGGATTACAAAGGAAAGTGGGATCAGAAGAGGGACAATTCACAAAGTACCTCTCTTATTTCCATTGCACTGTCTGTATTGTATATAGGCCTGTGTTATTCACAGGTTTTGTGACACATCCCAAAATGTGTCAGTTTGCCCTCAAACTTAGAACAATGCATGCAAATTTTGTATTGTTCACACCTTGGCAATGTAACTGTCACAAACAATGGAAGGCTCACCAGATATGTAGCAACTCCTGACCTGTTTACTCAGTCAAATTACCTTATTTGAGGCAAGGAGATTGACAAGTATTTGTGAATGTGTCATCCGGCACATAATTGTCACTTTCTTTACAATTTCAGCCAGTAAAAGGTCTTCAAGCCTTTCAAACAAGATGCCCAATTATCACAGGGTCTATAATCATTATAAATAATCATCTCTCAATTGCCATATATTACACATAGTTGTTAGCTGTGATTCCCCTTCTTTGGCTTTCCTCCTGTAAGACTGTTTATTGTCTATAGGTTCTTCAAAGATGCCTTTGGTCTTCCACGTGTACTTCAAAGATACAAGCCTCCCTTTGAACCAGATGGTTGTTCTTGATCCCCTGTGTTTGGGACAGGATCCAGGAGCAGTGATGGCTGGGTGTTTAGTCTTGAGTTGGCAGTATAGCTGAAAGCCACTTTTATCTTGCATCTGTGTCCAAAACTTGCCTCTCTTATTTGCAAATGACCAATGTCGTACCCTGCAGGAATGACACGTGGTACAGAGAACCTGTCCCAATTGTTGCCAAGACCTAGTAGAAGCCATTTACAGATTTTAAAGATACAATCTTTATTGACACGACAAAAGTACAGCGACTTTTGTAAGGTCTACCTGTATAACAACTACTTACAGTACAACTAAACACATATATATATATGGATATCTATAGGTATGAATAAATCAACTTAAAGGGTCTAGCATGTCATTTACACTATTGGTTCTACGGTATAAACAATCGTGGATATATTTGCCTACTTGTACAGAGTGAGGATTATTGCCTCCCAGAATGTAGTTAAGTTTATCTATCGAACAGAGAGTAGCAAAGTCTAGTCTGGGGCATAGGATATTTTCCAGACAGTTCAGACCTACTGAGAGACTGAGGTGCTTGTCTGAATACTTGGCTATCTACCAAACAGCTAATATAAACCACTCCATGCGGAGTTGCCCACATGCCATGGTCAGCCGCTCTGTCTGACCTTGTGACTGTTTCCTGCGACCTTGATGTCCAGAATAGAGGCCCCCTGTTGGAGTGGTTCTGTCTCTGGTTTCAGACAAGTGTGTTGCCATTTCCAATTGCAAGTCTTGCCGCTTTAAATATTATAGTAATGTTATGAAAGTTCCAGGGCTGTCTTGGGACAGAAATTTGCTTCTTCAGTTCTTGGGACGGACAAAAATTTCAGTGCATCCGTCCCAATATTCTGAACTTCATTACATGAAATTGCTGAAAATGTGTTTACATAATAAGCATAGAATGACAGATTTAACAACTAAAATGAACATGAGCTCCCAAACAATGAGCACGACGGAAAAAAAATCAAAGCTGCAAACAGCCCTGTATGAAACAAACATTCGTACATGCTCTAGCTGTCTCTCTTTATTTATTTATTTATTTATTTAGCTGTCTCTCTTACGGAGGTTTATATGGTTGCTTAATCTTACCCACTGAAAAAACGCTGAAAATGTGTTTACATAAGCATAAAATGATTTAACAACTAGAATGAACATCATGAGTGCCCAAACAATGAGCGTGACAGAAAAAAAACTAGAGTTCCACGAACACATACCTTTGCCAAATAAACCAGGTTTGTTATGTAGAATGATGTCTGCAGACAAATGCGTTACTCATTTCATTTTCTTTATAATTATATGCTTGGAGTTGGTTTATAAAATTTCGGCATTCATTATGCAAATTAGATCCCAAGTTACAATTAATTGATATCAAATTGTATCAAGCATTACTTAAGCTATCAGCATACCAAAAATCATGATGATCCTTTGATCCATTCTCTTTCAAAGTCTTTAAATACACCTCTTACTCTCTTCCCTCTTTCTCAGTTACATATGTGACAACTTTGATGAAAGTACTATAATGGAATGCAGTGGATTTATTAACTTTTCCTAATCAATTATGCAAATTACCTGTTTTTTTTTTCATAATAAGTATCACATTATATAAGTCTTCACTTGGGCTATCTACATGCCAAAAATCATGACGATCCGTCAACACGTTCATATTTCTCATTAATTATGCAAATGAGATCATCATTTGCATGATAAATATGTATTAACATTTCTCTCTTTCTCAGCTACATATGTGACAAGTTTTAAAGTCCTATCATGGAATGTAGTGAATTCATAAAATATCCTCATTAATTATGCAAATTAGCTGTTGATTTGCATAATTGGTATCTCATTATGTAGGTCTTCACTTACGCTACCTACATACCAAAAAACATGATGATCCGTCAACATGTTCATATTTTCTCATTAATTATGCAAATGAGGTCATCATTTGCATAATTGATATCTATCGACATTTCTCCCCTTCCCAGCTACATATGTGACAAGTTTGAAAGTCCTATCATGGAATGCAGTGGATTTATGAATTTTCCTCATTAATTATGCAAATTAGCTGTTGATTTGCATAATTAGTATACCATTATGTAAGTCATCACTCATTCTATCTACGTACCAAAAATCATGACGATCCGTCAACACGTTGTAGAGTTATTCTCGTCCAAAGTTTGAAAGGAAACCGGCGCCTGCAGTTCCAAAAAAGACGCTAGGGGCCCAAACTCACAGCACTTACTCTCTGCCTCAAGGACTATCTACCACTCAAAAATCATGACCACAGCACGTCCAGAACACGAGATATAAAAAATTGAGTTTCCGCTGCAGTACCTTAGCAAGCCGCTAGGGGGCCCATTATCGAACTTGACCTTCGTTTTCCCGACCCCTACCCACCTACCAAATATCATCGGGATCCATCCAAGGCTTCTCGAGTTATGCTGTTAACACACAGACACACAGACTCACAAGCCCAAAACATAACCTTAGCCATTCTGGCAAAGGTAATTAAAGCTGCAGACAGCCCTGTATGAAACAAACATTTGTACATGCTCTAGCTGTCTCTCTTACAGAGGTTTATATGCTTGCTCTTACCCACTGAAATACCCTGCTGAGAACCATTAGTTGCTTGGGGATGGGGGGTGGGGCAGTCTTGATACCCCCATTATTAGACCTAATTATAGCTTAATTGACCCACTGATGAACACAGTGACCTATCCAGCTGGGCCCTGTGTCTGCCCCAAGCTGTGCTGCTGTACTGGTCAGTACTGGTTAGGAGCTGAACATTCAGAGAATGTGTTCCACTGAAGATACCAGGGCTACCTCCAGCTTAGAATTGTTTTCCGTCCTACTCATTGTTTGGACCCCATGATTTTCCTGCTTAAATGTCATTTTAAGCCTATATTAAGCTTATGATTAAGCTTATGAAAGTACATTTTCAATAGTTTGAAGAAATCAATTTTGAGGATGGATGGGGTAAAACTATTTTCTGTCCCAACAAGCAAGTTTCCGTCCCAGGTTGGAAGGACGGGTCCTAGAAACAGCCCTGGGAGATGCCTTACATGGAGTACCAATGGTGAATGTTAATATCAATGACAGATGAATGATACCCAAAGTGCTGTAAGAAGATAGAAATCTCCGCCAAACCATCATAACATCATTGGTTGTCAAGAAGTCTCCCTTCTAGCTCTACAGGAGTACTGTTTTAGCCCACTGGTAAAAGCCCTGGTAATCCTTGTGCCCTGGGGCTACAAAGCTGTTGGCAGGGGACCCCCAACTGTTTTCCTATCTAAAGAACTTTGGCTTATATGTTAATACCATGTGTTGACAAGTCAATGATGGAGTTGGATAGACAGGGCCATGGGTAAGGGGGAACATGCAGTAGGATTTACACATATAATCTACTTACTTCAGACTTTCACTGTCAGAGGCATGCAGGGCATGCAAGCACCCTTACATTGCTATCTACCTATCTTGTTTTTCCTTTCTCATAACACTTCCTGATTTATAATTATGGATAGGGACATCTATTGCCTGTAATAAATGATGGTAATACTATCATCTAATCTGCAATCAGTACACAAATCCTCTGCACTTGATTAGCATACATATGAATATTTCCATAGGTAATATGTTGGATATTGCCATCCAGTGTAAATGGTTTCTTGCACACTAATTTTTCCTCAGATTTTAAAAATATTTTCTTTTGAGCTTTTAGAGACCGAAAAAGCAACTGCTTGTAAAATATGACACTATTATTGCTGTATGGAAAGCTTTTCTTGGAAAGAAACACTTTTCCCTTTGGATGCTCCCTACAAAGTGTGTGTCATCTCTCCTGTCCTCTTTATCTTCTTTTAAACTTTAACATTCTTGATAGTCTTTTTTCCTTGGGTTGTAAAAACATTTTTCTTTTGCGCTTTTGGAGGCCAAAAAGCAACTGCTTGTAAAATATGACACTATTATTGCTGTATGGAAAGCTTTCCTTGGAAAGAACCACTTTTCCCTTTGGATGCTCCCTACAAAGTGTGTGTCATCTCTCCTGTCTTCTCTCTGCACGCTCCCCTCCCCAGGAAGCCCTCACTCCCAAAATGTCACCGGTGAGTGGCTGATGATTTTTCATAGCTCTTATTCATCGCCATAGCAACGTCAAAGCCAGCCTGTATTTGTTGCCATGGCAACAGGCTGTTATATATTTCCACTGATGATACACAATGCAAAAGTTACTCAAGTGGATAAATAGGTTTTGTATATGGTCAGATCTTCAATTAGTGGTTCCTAGTTTTTGTTAGTGACTACATTTTCTCAGTCACTGACAAAAGATAGTAACGCTAGTTCATCTTTATCTGCGGAGTAACCTACATGTATATCTGTTGTGTTAAGAAACAGTTTATTTAGGGATATCAATTCGACCTACTGTGGTTTCAAACTGCAGTATTTTTTAAGTGTTACAATTAAAGGCCACTGCCCGTTGACTTGTTATTCCTAAATACCCAGTTTCTGAATAGAATGGATATAGGTTACCTTGCGGATGAAGGTGAAGTAGTGTTAGACGCTACCTGAAATGTCTGACCATTAAAAAATCTGTCAGTTGCTTGAGTAATTGTTATGTACAAGTTTTACTTGGATGTCTAAATTTTATTGACGTATCCAGAACTAATACTTTTCTTCATCTCCGTATTAAATTTAGCTTCATGGTTAAAGGCAGTTTTTGGCAATGCTTGGAGATGAAGTCTTTATTTTTTATCGTCATAGACTTTTCCTTTATAAAGAGGACGATATACTTTCTTAAGATGCATTATGAATATATCAAGTGCTGGCTTTTTCTGTTTACCCCAAGCACGGAGGCATTCTTTTTCTTTGCAAAGTTTACAATACATGTATGACATTGAGGTTAGTTAGGAAAGAAAAGGAGATGTCAACCCTCTACAAGGCAGCTACAAAGTGTGAAAACCATGTTTAGTGTCCTTTGCAAATCTGGCTTGAGAATAGGTGTGACAAAGACATCTATTAGTATTAACCAAGGAGGTTTTTAACCTCCTTGTATTGACAAAGAAAATTTTAGAATCTGTAGCCAACCAGAGATTGCATCCCAATGGTGAATCTTTAATGTTTGCTACAGGTTTTAGAATTTGTCTTGCAAGGCAAGAGGGTTACCTTAATGCCCCACACATTGCTTCTTTAGGTCCATTTTGTACTAATTCAAATTTCCAGCCACATGCATTTTGCATTCAGATAATTGTGTCACTTCTTTCAAATGTCATTTATATCATATTGCTACAAATTATGGAATAGTCTTGGAAGGCATGATGATGATGATGATGAAGAGACTGGAATAGAACTTTTCAGATAGTGTTCAATGGTGCTCAATATGATGCACAAATGCTAAGTTAGGGAAGCTGTATACAGGGTACTACCTGTATATAATATTGTTTGAAGCATGCACAAACACACTCACGCACACACACACACACACACACACACACGCACATACACACACACACATAACGAGCATACAATGTCCCATTTTACTATGCATATACATGCATAGGTTTTGATGTTGGAATTGACGTACATACATTGGAGCAATATGAATTAACTTGAAGTTACGTGTTTGTCTTAACTCAAAGTTAACATCCTTAACAAACTTTAAGATAGAAGTAATGGTTGCTTAGTTTTATCATCGTGAAAGAATCTTGCCATTCATGGCATGTGGGTTCCGCAACCACTGCACCACGAATTCATAGCAAGAGTTCCCATAGCAAGAGTTCCCATAGCAAGAGTTCCCATAGCAACAGTTGCCATAGCAACAGTTCCCATAGCAACCAGCTCATCCCACCGCTCCTCTTGCAGATCATAGAGACACTGCGTGAGCCCCGCGGTGTGCCGCGTGCCGCCCGTGTGGAGGAGAAGGTTTGTGCTTGCCGACAGCGTGTGTGTGTGTCGCTCCATAGTCCGACATTCCCGCCTTTTCCTTTCCAGCTCATCGCCATCCTGGGGCCAGGCCAATACAGTTCTGTGTATACCATCATTCGACATTCAGAAACATACAGTTCACTCTTCCTTTCAATTGTCCTAAACCATATAGGAAGCTGGCTATGAATAGATGTTTAGTAGACATAAGTTTGCAGATATCTATTCATAGTAATTGCTTTTTGTTAACACATGTACGTACGTACGTACAAGTACAAGTTTTTGTAACAGGCTTTCTGTCGTTTTTTTCTGGTCTCCACTAAATTACTACCATACTGATGACTCAATATCTTGGAAGGAATGGTAAAGAACCTTAAGTTTTGGCCTTTAACATAATTTGATGCTGTATCCAAAGAACGCCATTGGCCAGTCCTGCTGCTCACATCTCCTTCAAACTCCAAACAGTTGCTAGACAGGAATCTGAAAGCTGCTGTCCTGATTCTGGAGGGTTTTGACCTCCGACCTTGATCCAGAAGACTCCAACTGTCTTCCACCATGACTAACAAAAGCCCGTCTCTCTGCTTGTGCCTGATATACCTTCAGTGATTGACATCCTGAGCAGACTATGTTTAATCTGTTTCTAGATAAGCAAAATTAGGTTGAGAGTGACTAGTGAACATTAGTGATAAACGTATATAGCCCTTACTCTATTCAAAGCCAAAGACACTTTTGCTCAAAGGCAAAGAAATTGATTTTTCAAAAAATAATTTTTCCTGAGATCTTCAGAAGAATCTTTTGCAATTGTTGCTGTTTGAAGGAGTTTTTCCCTGAAGGTGTGTCGCTTATTGTGCATCTTGTGGTCTGAACAGGTCTGATCATGTATCTGGAAACTCCTCAAGGACTTAGGATAGACCCAATAGTACTGTACAATTTACATGTGGGATGTCTTCAGTGTTGTTCAAACAGGTATACAGGTTTTAAATCACTTCTCAATCAATGTAAAAGGTTCAACAAATTGTGTAAAAGGTTATGATTATGATTTATTTGAAGAGACATTTCACAAACACTCACTTAAAAAGGATTGTTTTGTACATAAAAACACAAGCTAACAAACTGACAAATTTAGCAAAGTCATGATCAGACATGTGTACTGATGTGTGTTGATTCTTCCCCTAATGCTTCCCTGCATGGACGCATGTACATGTACAGCATGGTCCACCATCTATTTACTTTACATTTTTGGTACATACCACTGTATTTCTTTACCCCAGGTTCAAGTCATCAACCAACCAACCAATCATCCAATCACAGATGGTGTTGCATAGTGATTGACCAATCATGTTTCTTGTTTCTTCAGATTTCGGACATTATCGTGCCTGGCCAACCGGAGGATGTGAGTGCAAAGGAAGCGCTGTTGATGTGGTCCCAGCGAACCCTGGAAGGTTATCCGGGCGTCTCCGTCACAAACTTCAGCAAGAGCTGGAGAGATGGGCTAGCTTTCAGTGCAATCATCCATAGACATAGGTAAGTAATCCTTCCACACACAGGCCTCAAAATACCACCTGCATATGCAGGTTAGTGCAGGTAAAATTGGAGCTGTGCAGGTATTTCTGGTGTCTAGCTGCACCTAATCTGCACTGGTCCATGTGCTGGGTTTTATGAATAAGTGTCATATGTTGTAGGTTTATGTGGATTATTAGCTGCATTGAGTGTTACCACCTATATAAAAGTATAAAAGAATTAAACAGCAATGGTTCCTGAACAATGTTAGTATGATTCATACTTCCTAAATTGAAAAGGTGCAGGTAAAATTTGTTTGGTGCAGGTAATTTTCAATGTTACCTGCACCAATGCAGGTATGCAGAAAAAAATATTTCGAGCCCTGTCACAGAAACCAATCCTGGCTCATGTTAACAAAGAGATTGGCCAATAATGGCTATAGAAACTGGCCAGTCTTATTCCTTAAATCAAAATCACTGAACACATCGTAAAATAAAGTATCTGATGCTTCAGGCAGATTTTGCGTATTGACTTGGGAGTATATCTGCTATACTCCATGTATCTTCTAGTTACTGCTTTAGCAAACCTTTCTAATATTACCATGTTTATGTCTCCTTTCTTGTGCAGACCTGATTTAATCGATTACAAGTCCCTTAAGAAGAAAAGCAACAAGCAGAATCTAGAGAATGCCTTCACC
Organism: Branchiostoma floridae x Branchiostoma belcheri; assembly: GCA_019207045.1. NCBI lineage: Eukaryota > Metazoa > Chordata > Leptocardii > Amphioxiformes > Branchiostomatidae > Branchiostoma > Branchiostoma floridae x Branchiostoma belcheri. The sequence goes on along the minus strand of CM033025.1, from coordinate 25,029,102 downwards.
CTCGCAGAGAAAGAGTTTGGAGTCACGAGACTTTTAGATCCTGAAGGTAGGCATCTTCCCAGTGTTGAAGACTTTACCATTGATTTTTGAAGGCAATACCATTAATGTTTGTTACAATCTTAATATTGATGATGATGATGACATTTATTTGCATGTTCAGGCCCACATGGGCTAAATGCAGCAATTCAATTAGTGTTACATGGGATAGTGATGGCAAAGTTCTATTACTTGTAATGTTACATGTGAACAATAATTGGATATACAAAACATCTGGAACTATGCTATCACTAAATCTATTGTAAACATGCCTCTTCCCTCTTCTTAAAACAGTTGTATACGAATATTAGAAAACTAAAAGAAAATGAGTATTTCCTACAAGGTATCAAAATCATTTATTAGCATTTGTTAAATGATCAAAATTAAGAAACTGTCCTTACGCTTGAATGTGTTCCTCCCCCAGATGTAGATGTGCCATCCCCTGATGAGAAGTCCATCATCACCTACGTGTCTTCTCTGTACGATGTCTTCCCAGAGGTGCCTGACATTGAACAGTCCCTACAGGACAATGTGAGTAGGGTGGGTGTAGTGGGTGGGTTAGCTGTGTGGGTTGTCTTGTGGGTTAGCTGGGTGGGTTAGTATCTCTGTACGATGTCTTCCCAGAGGTGCCTGACATTGAACAGTCCCTACAGGACAATGTGAGTAGGGTGGGTGTAGTGGGTAGGTTAGCTGGGTGGGTTAGTATCTCTGTACGATGTCTTCCCAGAGGTGCCTGACATTGAACAGTCCCTACAGGACAATGTGAGTAGGGTGGGTGTAGTGGGTAGGTTAGCTGTGTGGGTTGTCTTGTGGGTTAGCTGTATGGGTTAGTATATGTAGAATGTCTCTGAGGTGCCTCACTGAGGAGTCCCTATAGGACACTGTGATTAGGAGGTAGATTTGTTGGGTAGGTAAGGCTGTAGTTAAGTACTTGACTGTCAAATCAGGTGGACCGAAGGAGATGAGTTCTTCTAGATGGCTGTAGCATCACCTTGCTCTATTTTTGAGGTCTTATTCCAATTAATCTGTGTAATAACCTCAAAAACAGTATGCACCCCAAGTTTGGCATCACCTTTTGAATTTTGACATGTTTGATAGGTGCATACTTTATGCAGGAAAATATCATAAGTGTAACAGGTTTGCACGGAAACTTCAGTTGCTATGTCAGTGGTCCATCAATTTATCCAAAGCCCTTGTAATGTGTCTGATCACATAAACTCCAAGACAGTTTTGTTGTGATGAGTACTTTTATTAAGAAAGACCCTTGTTTCTGTCCCTGCCAGGAGCAGGCCTTACAGTTCCAGGATTACAACGACCGTGCCAGCAGCCTGCTACAATGGTTACGGAACACCACCGCTAAGATGGAGGATAGAAACTTACCCAAGATGCCTGACAGACTCAAGGTTGGTGAAGACAACTGGCAGTTTAATGTTAAAACATCATCAAGAAGACTAATCCAAAATCTCTAGACCTAGATCTGTAGCATGCTTAAAATTCTACCTGGCCATATGCAGTGCTTGAAATACCTACTTGCCAACTTGCAAGCACAACCACATTTTGCGCGGTACAACTTGAATTTTAAACACAGGTAGCACAGTGCATTACCCGAAATTTTGCAGTTAGCACACTGCTTTTCCTCCAGCTACGTGCATAAGCTTTTGTATTCATTTTTTGATATCATGAAACATTAAGTAGTTACATGTAAGAGGAAGACAAGATAATGGATAAGTAGCTGATTTGAAGACAGTAATAAGTTGGAAGTGGGACAACCTAAAATGTTGATGGTGCAACCTGGCTCTTGACTCAGGTTGCTGCCTGAGCAACCAGGGAAAAAAGTATTTCAAGCACTGCCATATGGTTATTGTGTGCTAGATAGACACACTTTCTGTAATGATAATATAAAACATTTGTGAATTGGGCTTGTTATGAATATAAATTATGTACATTTCTTGTTTTCCTCAGACACAGCTTGCTGAGCTGAACAGACTACGGATAGAAGTCCTGCCAGCAAAAGCCGGGGAGAAAGAACAGCTGTCAGGGCTGCACGACTACCTAGAGGTGGGTCACCATTCTGACACATGGGTTAGCTGGGTTGCTAACCTGGGTTGGTTAGATGACACATATGTATTAGATATGAAACATGTATTTACTGTGTACTCAGAGGTGGGTACAACTTTGTTAGCTTGGATACACTTTGACATTCAAACAGAAAATTTTGTGTATATTAAAAACTGTAAAAGGTTGACAACTATGGGAGATGGGTCGCTACCCTGTAAGATTGGTTTGTTTTCTTAGCTGGGTTATGTAGAAGTTAGAGTTTATGAGATACCAAATCTTACTGTTGATGTATCACCAGCAGGTCAGTTAAGTGTTATATATCTCAGTAAGGCTGAAGCCTAACAATTTGTGGTTTGAAGAATGTTAGCCTTAACTCAATTGGTAATTGGTATCAGGACAATCAACTGGTCCATTTTTTAGTCATGGAAGCATGGCAGCAAGTTTAGCTCTGTACCATTTTTTTTGCCTTGTCATGTTGGCTGTCAATTTTAAGGTATTGGGTAGCTGATTGGAAGTCAAAGGGTGGTCTTTGAAATGTCTGTCATTATGTAAAAGGTAACATTTTAATGTTTCTTTTCCAGAATATCTCCATTGCCAGCCGTAAGTTTGAGGTTCCGGAAGACTTGAGCACAGAGAAGATTCAGCATGCCTGGGACTGCCTCAACCTGGCCATACAGGACAGGGAGAAGGACTTGTTACAAGAAATAGAAAAGTAAGTGAGATTTCCTGTTTCTGTTACTTGTTGAATCTTCTAGGAATTTATGAGTTATTCTGCTCAAAGGGAAGTGGGAGAAAAGTGCTATAATTGTGATATGAATATAAGGATTGTAATCAGATGAATGTGAGCATTGTTCTGACACTAAAAATACCTGGAAGTCTGGTGATTGAAGATATCTAAAATTCTGCATAACCCTCAGTCTCAGTAAGCTTTGGGTTGGAAACACATCTGGGAAAATTCACAATACAATCTTGTTATATTTTTTACTAGGTATTAGGGTCACATTTTCATTTCAATTAATTAAAAAAGAATTATCCCTAAGTGCGAAAACATTGTCTTGAGATAATTCTTTTCATTTACTTTCTTTCTTTCCAGGTTTGAGAGATTACGAGGGGTTGCAGAGAAGGTCCAGAAGGAAAGTAAGCGGTGTGAGAACATCCTGAACACTGCAGAGGGCAGGCTAAGAGAGGTGAGGACTCTGACATACTGTAAATGTATTTAAGTTCGCGGGGATTTAATTTCGCGGTAGAGGGAAAAAGGACTTTTCGCGGTGGATTTAAGTTCGCGGTAACACCATAGACTGCGATCTAATATCATAATAGAAAAATGTTCGCGGTGGTTTTAAATTCGCGGTGAAGTGGTCACCGCGAAAACCGCGAACATTAATCCACCGCGAACATTTCTGCATTTACAGTATCATAAACCATGTTGTGACTTGTGTTCCATTGTGTCAAATGTGTAATTTTTCATGCCTTGTTTTTTGTTGTATTCTGCATCATTTCATCGCACATTTCTTTTCTCTTTTACGACTTTTGTCAATTTTTCTTGGGCACTTGTTTGTCCTAAAAAGTCATATTTTTTACATTTGCACTTTCTTTCCACAAGTTGGATTGGACAGTCCATATTACTGGTCTTTCGTATCCTCAATTCAATTGGATGATTTACCTTGAAGTACCTAACAAGTGCCTATGTAATCATCTTTTCCTTTCACTGGTTGTCATTTGTTGATGTATTTTAATTTTTGTCATTAAATGTCACCTTCATTTTTTGCTGTGTGTCCTTGTGTTCACTGATGGCTTTCCAGCAAATAAGAATGGAAGTTGCCATCAAGTTTCGCTACAAGGTAATGTAGCATAAGATGTAACTCAAAGTACATGTAGTTCAGATGCTTTTACACACTTTTTAAAGCTTTCTAGACCTTATTTCTACTTCAATTTACTGAAGTGCGGAGTACTTCATGCAGTTACAAATGCAGCTTTGAGACACCTGTTTCAAAAATACATTTCTTATTTATGCTGCCTGGAATGGCTTTCAAGTGAAGCTCCCATGCATCGTAAACCATTGTAATTGTTACAGTTATGGCTAGCTGTGAATTGACTGTAGATTTAAAAGAGGGCCTCCTGGCTTAGAGAAAGTTAGGTATCACATCACAGTTTGTTTGCTTGAGGTGTCACACCACTGTTAGTTAGAGTCTCACACCACAGTTGTTACCTCCCCAGGTTGACAGCAGCCAGCTGAGCCATGCAGATGCCAAACAGGTGTTTGCGGAGGTGGAGCAGCAGCTGCAGACGTGTGAAGGCTGCATCAAGGAGATGTTCACCGACGTGCAGACTCTGAGGGAAGGAGGATACCCACAGGCAGACCCTCTCCAAAAGAAGTAAGCTGTGGTCAATGTTAGAGTAGATCTCCCACCACTGTTTAGTACACATGTGCAGAGCAGTATACTTTATGTAGATCAGTCTGGAAGTAGGGACTGAAACTGAATACATGCTTTTTCTGTTCAGTACACATGTGTGAGCTGGGATACAAACCACTGAACAGTCAAACCAGGAGTTTGTGTGATATGCATGTCTGATTGTGAAAGGACAGAGAAAATTCATGCATGGAAAGAAAAAAAAAACTACTTTTTGAAAAAAAATGTACTGAACAAGGCTCTCGTCAAAATTTTTCATAAGGGTCAGGTACAGAAGGCCTACTTTGCACGATGCAAGCAACCCATGGAGTGCCAAAGACTTGGGGTCCGGCATTGTACTCGAGAAATTTAAAGACTAATAGAAAGAGTTGCCAAATAGTCACTGTATAAAGGAAGTGGATTCTACCTGAAACGTCTGTCAAGTGACCGTTTCTAGTATCATATCCAGTTGCTTGAGTAATTGCTATTTTCCATATCTTATTAGCTGAATGTCTAACCTTCATTGATGTAGCCTTTAAGTTGTGTATTGATGCATTTCTCCCTGTTTCAGGGTGTTCCTTCTGCATGAGAGGTGGGTCCACCTGAAGAACTCCCTGCAGACCAGCAGCCAGTCCAGGAGATTTGGGGAGGGGCCGGCACAGCTCAGGTCCCCCACCGGCATGAGTCTGTCGGAGGTGGGGGAGGAGGGCAGACTGCTGCAGGAGTGTCTGAGCTGGGTACAGAACAAACAGGTAGGGATGGGCTTAGCTGTTGTTCTATCTGTTTCTTTCTTTGAGGTCAGAAAGAAAAGTACGGGAGCTAAGGAAGCTTGCGATTAACAGAATAAAGTGGAAAGAAATGAAGAAAGACTGATTGAAGCTGTCCAGACCACTACAGCACTAGAACACACTGGACTACTACTAGTGAACTACTATGACTGTTTTTACTGAAGTTTAAGAACAGAGATCTATCATTTGAAAAGAAACTTCTTAAGTTTTCAATAGAAGTTCTATTTTATCTTTGTAGGTATTTTATTTGTGCAGAATGATGACCATTGTTTATTAAGTGTCATAAAATAGTTTTCTTTGTCTTTGGATATAATCAGTAATGCTCTAGGTGGATACCAAATGATTTAGATTTAGGCATTTAGAAAAGACGGGAAAAGTAAGAAACAGGGAAAAGGCTTTGAAACAACTGTATCTTCCCACCTTAGTCGATACTTGAAAGTGGCGAGTACGGCAGTGACCTCCCCAGTGTACAAAGACTTTTAGAAGAACACAGAGAACAGCACAGAGTCATCACTGAGTTCAAGGCCAAGGTGGACCAGTGCATAGCTAACAAGGTACAAAATGTATGGATGGTTGAGTCTGCTAAGTTATAACATTGATATTAGCATGTAATAAGTAAACATAGTTTTTGCCCAGTAGGGATGATGCAATTTGTGTTGATTTAACAACAGTGCTTGATACGTTTTAACCTTCCTATAGGTATTGTCTGTTATAGTGTACAAAGTTCTTAACATGTCATGTATGTAACATCAAGATCAATGTTGTACATTTCTTTTGTGTTATTTTTTTTCCAGTCCAAGCTCATGGGGCCCAAGTACCATGTCTACTGTGAACAGCTTTCCAAGCTGGAACAGGCATACTCCACACTCACGGTAGGTCCTCACTTCAACAGAAAACTGTTCTGAATTCATATGATATAGCAACTTGAAGGTAGTTATACAAATCGTGGTGAATGACTTTATTGAAGTTAGCTGTCCTTCAGGTACAGTGTATTACTAAATCCAATTTTAGAAGCAGTCTTGCTTCAATCTAGAAGCTGTCAGTTTGATTCCGACTATTTTGCTCAACTGGCATGTACGCTACTTAAAGGTTTGCAGTCATTAGGATGGGATGTAAAGCCATGGTACACTGATCATTGTGCTTTATGAAGAGAGCAAGGGGAATTTCCCTGGTACAATGAACCTGTACATGCTGTACATAGCATCTGTCATAACCAGTGGAAAAATAGCTCTTTAGTGAGCTAAACTGGTTTTAGATCACGTTCACAAGAGCTTGTCCTATTCAAAATCAAGTATCACCCCAAAAGATGTTTTCCTTATAAAAAATCTCTTCCCACAGGACACATCACAGAAGCGGCTGCAGTACCTGGAGTCCCTGCTAGAGTTCATCCGCCAGGCAACCCTGGAGCTGATGTGGCTGAACGAGCGGGAGGAGTTGGAGCTGGCGCGGGAGTGGGACGACAGACCGGTCAACATCACCGAGCTGGACCAGCACTACGAGGTGGGGTGGACAATCCGCTGTCTTGTACATGTAGTCTGGCTTTACCTGTCCGTCATGACAGAAAGTTGTATGTGCATTGTCTACATTTTGTAGTTCCAGACAACTGCATTTACCAGTAGATACAATGAAACATAGTACAATGCTGAACTTTCTTCCAACACAAAACACACACGGATCAAATTTTTAGTGGGTCAAAGGTGCCAGGAAGTTTATGTGATTGGTCATCAGTATTGATCCTGAAGAAGTCGACAGTGGTCTTTGAAAATTTGATCTGTGTGTACATTTGTGGTGGAAGAAAGTTTAGCATTGTGCTATGATTACTGCCAATACAGATGAGCTTCTATGATAAAATGAAGCATATTTGTTTGTTTTAATTGAAAATGTGTGGTGGGACATAATAACAGTTGATGTCACATTCTGTAATAGAAACACATGTGATATACTTGTATGCTTGTCACAGTTATTTTTCTTCAGTGTGGTAGATTTTAGACATATTTCTTCCCTTAACTTTGAGATTATATCGTACATTAAATTACAATTTCATAGTAATGAGTTGAGTCTCTGCTATCCACAATGAGACTTATTTTACAGACTATATGTAGGTTATGATCCAAGAAAGTTGTTTTCTTCCTTTCCTTCCCGTTGTTACTTTTGGTTCCTCGTCACGGCTGTAAGCCGAGTTGTCAAAAGTAACACCTTGTCAAACAGGTACAAGCACACGTGACAAAGACAGACTCCCTGCGACAAAGCCACCTGTCTTTCTTGTATAGAAAACTAGTGGTAGGACTGCTATGCCTTTATACACTCAGCCTTTTTGTGTTACCAATAAGGTGTTACTAAACTTTTGTCCGGGCTTTTTAACTGAAATGTTAAGGCATCATTTTCTTGTGTTTCGTACACCTGTTCGAGCTGAAATTTTTAGTAAATTAGTACAACCGTTAATAGTAGTGCAATTTACAAACAAGTCTGCTATGTTAGCATTTGGCCCAATTGATGTATTAGTTGTGTGTTTAGTTTTACTATGATAATCGTGTCGTTTTGCTGCCAATGTGTGGATTTTACTGCAATCTAGACTTCACCTTTCCCCCCACTTTGTAGGATTATGATTTGTGTTTCTTCACTAAGTCTTGGTTGTTTTTAGCACTGACAGGCGAAATGGTGTCTGGGTCTCACCTTTTTTGTTTGCTTCTCCCTCTCTTCTTCCTTCCCTCCAGACCAAAGAAAAGACTCAAGCACAGGTTGGGCACCTTGTCCCATATCTTCTTGTGCCATACGTAGACATTATGATTGCTATATATATATTGTATACTGATTCTTCTCACAAGCACTGGCATGGATATTGAACGATGCACATGTCTCTCTTTCTAAATGCATGCATGTCTATGCCTGGCTGTACTCACAACCCCTGCATGGCAATCTATGTTCAATTCAGGAACTACAACTTCTTGAGGTTTGTCTCGTAGTCAGCCAAGAAGCCTGCTTTCCTTGTCTTGGCACGTAGACTAATTGTAGTGATACCTAGCTCAAATAGGCTAATTTGGAGATTGTGCTTTACTAGTTGCTGTTGCAGCAACAGTGATGTTGTACTTGAACAAGTATTCTTTGCCTCACCTGCTAGTAACGTGGCCTTACTGTTCCCCTCCAAGCAACCGGGACATAGAGTAGTAGCATTTACTGGATACGTATGAGAAAAAAAGGAATATATTTGTTTGAAAGAAGGAGAAAAACATATATTTTCATGTACATACAGGCTAGTTTTGTTAAGATTTTTACTTACTTTGCGGTTGTACACAGGTATTGATGCAAGAACTGGAAACCAGAGAGGCTCAGTTCAACTCCCTACAGGAGAGAGGAGAGGCCCTGGCTCTGGCCAATCACCCTGCTGCTAAATCTATAGAGGCAAGTGTGCATTTGGCCTGATCAAATTGAACTTGCAACATATGCTAGCCCACTGGGCCCCTGCAAGGATGGACCAGTCACAGCCCTGGACAGTGGAGTTTGCAGTGACAAAACGCTTACGTTATTAAGAAAAGGAACCAATGGAAAACCCTATTTGTTGTGGTTATGGAAAAGAGTTGAAACTCTCTTACTTGAATGGTTTGCTACATGTACTTAGTGCTAGTGTAGGATGTCCATCCATCCATCAGTGCCATAGCTAGGAAGCCATAGGGGCAGTGAATATACTATGAATACTGTGCTTAATGAATATTTCTATGTCTAAATACATCTTTAACTGATGCTCCCCCAGGCCTACATGGCAGCTATGCAGACCCAGTGGGCGTGGCTCCTACAGCTGACATCTTGTCTGGAGCAGCACACCAAGCACACTGCCAAGTACCAGCAGGTCAGAGGGCATACATTTTAGTAGTAGTACGTCAAGGGTCAAAGCTAGGCAGTAGCTTTGTGTTTCTGCCCAAGATTATACAACTACTGTAAATGCTTATTAGGTTTACGGTGATCTGGAGTGTTCACTGCGTTGCTAAGTTCAATTTTTTTTTTTACAAGGTCTCTGATAAGCTTGCATCCCATACATCTAATTTGTATAGGGTGTAACACTATGTTCACATGCTGTACAGTTATCCAAAGACAAGTTCAGAGTGAAGCAATCACCACAAAACACCACGAACATAAAACCACTGTAAAAATTTCAAGAATTACAGTACTAGTTTAATGTTCTATGGCCTGTCTAGTATAGCCAGTCTCTTGATAACGATCCGTATGCCTGATTTGTATTGGTTGTAGTGTCAGTCAGGGGATGACATACAATTGACAAGACATATTGTTGCACCTAGGTGGTCATTTTAAATGTTTCTTGGTCTCCTCTTGCAGTTCTTTGCCGAGGGCAGAGATGTTGAGTCCTGGCTGAAGGAGCAGGCAGACCTGCTGAACACCAAGTACAACAGGACAGACCTGCCACTCAACGAGGCGGAGGACCTACTGCAGGAAATCTTCGTAAGAAGTCATTTTTGTTTTCATCAATTACAATCATTGGATACTTTGTCCATGCAGCTTTATGTATTGTCAGTACATTAGGTTTTATGAACAGACCTGCTATTGAGACACATTAGTATAGCACTGAATGATTCAAAATAAGGTCTCCTCTAACCACATTTCTCACCTGAGGTGAATTGAATTTCTGTATTTCGTTGACGTATAGCAAGATACCAAGGATGCAGGAATATAGTAGATATAACAACTCATAAACAGGTCAACGTAGGTCATCAGGACAAACTGACCTGGAGGACGTACAGGGTAACCTAACCTAGCTACTACTCAGTGCACAGTGCATAGACCTTCAGATCATTGCAACCTAACCTGTAGCTAGGGCAAAACGAAACCCTTTATGCTGATTGGTCAATATCGTAAACTAAGGATAGAGCGCCCTGCACTAGGGAGGCACAGAAAAGGTACAAAAGGAGGAGTGGTCCGATCTCTGTCATTCTTGAGAAAAACAAATTAAAGTCGAAACCGGTCGAATACCGTCGTCTGTCTGAGCTGTCATTTTCCCAAGCTACGAATGAACTCATTAACATTTTCGTAAAAAGTGTTCCCATGTTACAAATGTAGCATTCAGATTTTAACATGCATGTCATGACTGTTATTAGATTTTAAAAAAGATAAGATTCTTATGTATACTTTGCCTAGCATCAAATGTATATTGTATCTGTCATTTGCATTGTTCTTGCACTACAGCCTTTTGGTAACTTATTATGATGGTGCTCTGTAAATATTAGTCATTGATGAATCCCTCTTAACCATCAGGAGATGAAGGAGGGTCTGGTGGAGTTTAAGGACCACATCAGTTCTGTGGCCACCAACAGTAAGCAGGTTCTTCCTCTCAACCAGAGGCGGCAGAAAAACACCTCCAACATCACCGTCAAGGCCGTGTCTTCATACAGGCAGATAGATGTAAGTAGTGAGGGACACTCACCATGTTTGTGTTGTTTACTTTTTATTGCCTAGTAGCACATATAGGTCAGCAAATATCCTTAGTGTTTCTGTATGTATAGCAGGGTATATTTTTACAGGACTAGTAAGGAATGCTAGCAACCACTGACAAGGGACATACATGTAAGATTTTCAGTCTAATATTTGAGTGATGACATTCAAATAGACTTTGTGCACTTGCACAGTTGATGCAATAATTTTTCGTAAATATTGCACATTGCACATGTTCAGTTTGTTAATGAGCAATATATATATTATATATGTTTAATGACACTGTAATATTCAAATCAGTGTCTTCGGGCATTACAATTTTACATTGTATTTTTTGGATCTTTTCAGGCAAAATGTTTTAAAAAACTTATAGGACCTATCAGCCCTACCAGTTTTTTTTTCAGGAACATAATCAGAAACAATTTTCCTAGGCCTCACTAGTTTATATTGGTATAATTCACATAGATATACATGTACTATTATATCCATTGATGCAAAGAATTGCTTCCAAACTCTTCAGTAATACTAAATTAAACATCTTTCCTTCACACAGCTTTCCTTGAAAGAGGGAGATGAGTGCATTCTTGTAGACAACAGTCAGAAGACTAAATGGCAAGTCATCACCCCAACTGGAGAGGAGGCTTTTGTCCCTTCTGTTGTGTTCATGATCCCACCTCCCTGCTCTGAAGCTGTGGACTATGCAGAAAGGTGAGGATATCCAGTCTCCCAAAACTGTTGCTCTAATATAGTACAAAGGTACATGTACAGATTATGATGAGCAAATGTATGTTTCTCTGAGGAAATGTCCTTGATTAATGTTGAAGTTCACAGACAACATTGTACGTCGTTTTTATTGTACTTAATTTGTAATGCTAGTTCACCTTTATCCGTGGGGTAAATTATATCCATTGTTTTTAAATATAGGGTATTTGCATGTGGATATCAGTGGTTTCAAACTGCAATGCATTTTTATACTTTGATTGTATCGCAATTTGAAACCGTCCTCCATCTCTAGATACCTTTTTTTAGAAACAACTGGTATGCATGTAAGTTACCCTGTGGATAAAGGTGAACTAGCATTACAAAATACTTTACAGGCCCTTCTTGAGTTCGATTTTAAAAACGTCATAGAAAATTACTTTCATTGAAGAACAGGAATTAGTTGTGTTGTACATGACATTAGTCTTTATCAGCAGAATGCTGAATTAGTAAATGTGTATTTCAAAATTTTTATACTGGATGGAGAACAATGCAATTATTTGTGTCAATTCTTCATTCTGTTCTAAGTTAAATTCAACGCTACATTTTCCTGCTCAGACTGGAGGTCCAGTACCAGGAGCTCCTGTCCCTGTGGAAGACACGTCACCTGGCCCTGAAGCACACTGTGTCTGCCCAGCAGATCTCACAGAGGGTCCAGGCCATCAAAAACATGAGTCTGGAACAGGTATGGGCAGGAGTAGGAGTAGTGTTTGCTGGCCTTACTGCTAGGCCATCAGTGCCACAGAGTTTAAAATGCATCAATAGACATGTGATGATCCAAGTAGATGTTGACCTTTTAAGTAGTTATTTTCATGTATACTGCATCATTATCAACTTTGATAAGGTCCTTACGTCCATGAAAAGGAGGTATTGTTTTCAGTCTTTGCATTTATCTTTATCTTGGTGTGTGTTGAGTTGAGTATTGTAGAATGGCAGGATGTGATGCCAAAAATGGTGTAATTGGAGACTGGTAGGATTGAAAGGCTGGTTTGGCCCAGGTCCAAAGTTGGTGGTGTACATGTACATTTGGCCTGGATCCAAAGTCCCACAGGAAGGCAGAAAACTGCATGCCGGATTAGACAGAATTAGCAAGAAATTGTGATGAAAATATTCACCTTGTAAATTTTTCTCAATTTTTGTTATGTGTCCATTTCTCCCTAAAAATGGTTTAAGTGGAGACAGGCAGGATTGAAAGGCTGGTTTGGCCGGGTCCAAAGTTGATGATGCCGGCTTGGTTCCAAGTTTCACAAAATGGATTCCAAAGCTAGGAAAATGCTGAGACAGAATTAGCAACAAATTTTGCAATAATGACTCGAACAAGAAATTGACAAAAATGCTCATGAAGGTTTGAAAATCTTTGATTCCTTGTTAATGTTTCTCTGTTTTTATGATGTTCCCAGTTCTCCCTGCTGGACCCAGCAGAGCGGGATGAGATGCTGAAGTCTCTGCTGGAGGACCTGGAGCAGCTGGAGAGGGAGAACCAGGAGTCTGGCACGGTGGACCCCGCCCTGCTGGCACAGCTCCGCGCTGATGTGGAGGCCTGTCAGAGGAGGTTCCAGGACATGGCTGCACAGGCTGGGAAAGGTCAGCTTCCTGAATTCCTTTAAAAAATGTTGCCTTCATTATAAAATCTATTTGGTCAATAAGGTTGAACAAATGACTAAACACACAGGGTGCGGTACGGTGCTTCTTTGACCTTGCAATCTGCTTTGGCATTCTATGACATCCATATCCGTTGCCTACATATCTTTTTGCTGTCTATGCCTCTGCTGCAGATATTTGCTCATTTTGCAGCATTGTATTTTACAGTTTGGTCAAAAACTTCTTGGATGTCTACAAAACTTCTTGGATGTCATCCATATGATCAAATCAACATGGCCTTACATTGCTTCAATAATGATGTTGGCTATCCCTTGTTTTACTTCATAGATGATAATGATTATAAATGATGCCATTGTTATTTTACTTCACAGAAGCCGTGATGGCAGAGAAGGTAGACGAACAGGCGCGGCAGCTCAGCTCGCAGGTCGGTTCCTTCGTGCAGACGCTGGACACGGCCGAGCAGAAGCTGATGATCAGGATCCACACGCCCCTGCCCAGGGACATCCCGGGGGTCGAGGACGTTGTGCAGGAGTCACAGGTCAGGGGTCAAAGTTCATAAGTTATGATGTTAAGTGAGTGAGTGAGTGTTGCCAATGTCATAATGTTATTGTGAATGGATACATGTTTTCTATTACTGCACTTACTGCCTCATTTATTATGGCACAATCCAATATGAAGAGCACTAAAGGATGTAACAATCAAATGTAAGTTCAGCTGTGACGGCAATCAACATTATGTTACAATTTTAAACTTTATATCCGTACACAAAATAAAGGGCATACCAACAAGCTTTCGATCAGTCCTCTGATCCTTATCAAGTTGAAATGACCCAGAGCCGATGTCACACATCCAGACCGGAAGTGTGATGTCAGCAATGGGTCAAAGGTGCTTGGAAGTTGGTATCGGCCCCCGTCTTGTTTGAGGGAACTGGTAGGATAATCAAACAGCACATAACTGCACCAACCACAGTACCAGAAGTTTACTTTTTTTTTCTTTGTCTGCAGGAGTTTGTTGACAACCTGAATGTCCAGTCCACCCAGTACAAGCAGCTGCGCTCGTCCTCCGAGGATCTGCTCCGGACCGGGAAGCAGTCGGAGTCGCTGGACCGGCTCAAGTCTCAGGTCACCATCATGGTCCAGAAATGGGACCGAGTCTGGAACCTGTCCCACATCTACCTGGACAAGTGAGCACTTCAGCTTCTATGTACTGATAGTTAAAACATTGATAATCATTGTCATTATTGTGTTGTTGCGGAGAAGTGAACTACAATATGTTCTGGCCAGGACTGTTGGTCAGAAGCTGTGTGAGCAGTTTTTGTTTTCTGTATATGGGACAAAGTGGCTCTGCACTCAGCTGTACATGCATTTTAACATTGCTACTTGACATAAATATAGATGTCTACAAGCATAGATGCATTGAATAAAGTTAGTGGGTGGCAACACCCTCCACCCCACATGTGAGTTATCAATTCATCACTGTAGGGGACTCATGACTTCTATAGCTTTCGAACTGAGAAGCCCTCAGTCCAACAGAGCTACATTGTAGAAGTGCTTAGCAGTTGCATTACTAGTCTTGATAATGCTGTTGTACTGCTAGTCATCACTTTCATAATGTACGTATATCCTAAAAGTATTACAGCTATGGGAATATTCTGTGACTGCATGTATTATGCATAGCTGTGTCTAATCATTACTTGAAGAAATACAGTTGTACTGTAGTAAGATTCTTAAAAAATCAATCAGAGCTAAACGTTTCCTGATCTCCGCAGGACGAAGACGGTGCTTGTTGTGATGAAGTCCATGGAGGATACAGACAAGTTTGTGTCGATCCATGAGGTCACCCTGTCTGCTGCTCCAGGTCTGCCCTGTGAACCTCCAGCAATAGACAAGCAGAAGTCAGACCTACAGGTCAGTAACAATATAGCAACTTGGAGGGGGAGCTATGGCAAACACCTGGTGAACAAACGTAGATGAAGATTGGTTCTATTTGAACTGCTAAGAATCACAGCCATTCCTGTGGATAAGGGATGGAACGATGACAACGTAGACTCTGATATTCAACCAGTTTTGACTGACTTTATTTACATAATTTAGTCTTTTCCAAGAAGTGACAAAGAACGGTGCAGCTGCGACTTTAAACATAACCGGCTTTTCCTGTTTTTCCATCTAGGAAGTAGACCAAAAGTTATGTACAGAATCCCATCAAATTGCATCTCATTCTATGGATTGCTAAAAGTACAGAAAATATCAAATATCAGCATTATTGGTAGTTCAAAAAAGCTTCATGCTGCATGTTTTTCTGATGCAGAATTGACCCTAATTGTTACCCAGTGACCCACAATATACATGTGGACAAGCATGTTTTAATAGACTCAAAATTTCATTACTGTAATTATAGTGCATTTTTGATTATATTTTCCCCCAACTGCTTAGCACAAAAAAAGGATGGTTATTGGGCTTAAGTATGATATTACAACTACTAGAGGGTTAACTTGATTTCTGCCTTTACAGGAAACACAAAGGGAAACAATCTCCCTGCAGCCAAAGCTGGAGCAGCTCAGACTGGACATAGTGAACGTGAAGGACTCGGCCACACAGATGACCCCTGACCGGGAGGACCCAGATGCTGCCCGGGTGGAGGAGGATGTGGACGACATGAGGAAGAGATGGCAGACTGTCCTGCAGCAGACTGAGGACAGGTAACAATAGGCCTTCTGGGATATATTGGTCCAGGGCTCTACCTATTGTATTTTTGCGTAACGGGCCACCATGCCATAATTTGCAACCACCAAGCTAAATGAGGGCCGTTACGCTGATTTTCAACCAGAATAGTGGTACTTTGCTAGTATTCACTTGTCCATCAAATACGGAAAATGTTGACCCCCCAAAGTGACCAAAGAATCCTTTAAATATGAGATGTTACAAGGATGAAGTCTCCTCATGGGTACCCTTAGAATGCCAACTTTTACCTTAGATATTCAAAATCTACTCAAGATCCCCCTTCCACACCATCCCCCTGATTGGTTGGTTTGCTACCTCGCCGTTGCCATTATGCTAAAATGAAATCCTGACTAGAACTTATGCCGTCAGTCAATGAGATTCCCTGACAGACAGTTCTGATTACCCAAAGTTTTTTGAACAGTCATGCTACTTTTGTAGCAACATTCAGTCAGCAGTTCAACTTTGCATAGTACCAATGTAGTTCCTTATGGGGGTCTGATTGTTGATTGCGAATTGGTGTGTTTTAGATTGGATCGTATCAACACGGCCGCCAACACCATGGACAGCTACCAGCGGGCGTGGCTGCGTGAGACGCGCTGGTTGGCTGAGATGGAGCGGAGACTGGCGGAGCAGGAAGCCATGCCCTCTGACCCACGCATGCTCATGCAGAGGTTAAATGCCACCAAGGTTGGTCCTGTCTTACAGTAGAACAGTATTGGCAGCAATAAGTTAATACTATACTTAACAAGACAATATTTACAATTCATTTGTTGCAAAATCAACTTGTTTGTTGTATGGTTGTAGAAGACCGAATGAAAGTCGACATACTTTTTATATAATCGAATTCACCTTTTGGCCAATCCTTAAATTTCTCTCTATAAGTCAGGTTAAAGTGGAATTTTTATATTTGTTTGTTTTATTTGGATCTCTATTAGTGTTAATGTTATATATTGTTTAAATATTGTTCCTGGAGTCTGTACAATAAAGTTAGAATAAAATAAAATGTAAGAAACAAAACAGAAAAACAGAAAAATTGACAAAGTCAACTGACTCAAAGGTCAAAATTTCCTTATATGTCATCTCTAACCACACTTTTCTGTCATGTCCTCCAGGACCTGGTGAATGAGCTAGACCAGCACCAGCCGGCTGTTGAGGAGACCACGAGGCTGGGAGAACAGTTCATCCAACAGGCCCAGGTACGTGAGGCTGAGGAAGGAGATAAGTATAGCATGTGTAGTCTATGGCTAGCGACCCTGCCTCTGGACCCAGAAGTCGTTCACCTGACATGTATACTACTAGAAGGACTTGCAGTCCTTTAGAGCTTGGTGTTAAGCCATGGTCCTCTGTTAATTATACTCGTCAAAAATTGCTAGGGAAATGTTCCTGGTACAATGAACCCGTAGATACTATTCTCTGTCACGACCAGTGCTAGATCAGCTCTTCAGTTTATTGAGCTAGACTGGTTCAAGATCACACTTGTTTCAAACATGAGACTTTGTTTTGATTCACAACATCAAACATGAACAAATCTGTACTGCATTTAATTGATTCCATACCAATAGGAAGAGATAAATGAACTGTCACAGATGTTCATGGACTGTCCTGTTGCAAAGGAAATTGTAGATAAAAACTTCCTTTGTTCTACTTCTTCACAAGGTGTGAAATTTGCAGCCATCAGCCCATAACTTATATGTACTCTCGTATAGCTCATTACTTCCAATTTGGCAGAAATCCAATTTTACCTGGTTCTTTAACCACTGGAGTATGAAATTGGTTCATCTTGACCTTTTAACCTTGTCTAATGAGCGGTCCGTGCAGAAAATGCGAATGTTAAGAAGTGTTCGATAAAGTAACTGAAGCAGATTTGTACATGTAGTTAGCATTTTGTCTCATAGGCTGAAGTTGTTGAATTCGCAAGGTAGTTTTGGTTGATTCCAAATATCAAGTACAAGTTTTAATGTTTTTTGGCAGAAATGCATTTTTCAGTAAGATTGCATGACTTTTTGGACGTAGACATCTGTGTCATTCATAAGTTGATTTTTATTCATGGTGATGAATGTGAGAGCACTTGATGCAACTTAACAAAAATTGGAAAAACTGTTTCAGATAGAATTATGTATATAACATTGTACAGATATTAATGTTAAGTGGTGTAAGAATATGGACAACATTGGCCTTACAAGTTACAGCCTAGCAATAAAGGCTCAAAGGGACATACATGTATCTCTTTGCATACTTTCAAGTCAGGGTTGTCACAAGGGCCATAATTATCTTCACCGTGGTTATGATTTGCATGTCATTTGTCCGTTTGTGGACAACGTTCATGTTAAAGGCGCCCAGAGCAGTTTTTGAGTCTTTTGAAATTTAATTTTCAAGACATTTTTACACACAGTAAGGTTAAATAACAATATCTCATTGCATATCGACATTTTGAGCAAAGATGAGACGTCGTTGGGTGGTGAGAACGCATTGAAAATCTGAGCGCTGCACGTGCCATTATTTCAAATTTTCGGAACGCACGCGAACATGACAAATGAATCCCGAACGCTTCCGGAGATGTCGTCACTTGTTCGAATAAAGTTTCGATTTGCGAACGGGCGAATCAGATTCAATTCTCTCGATGACCTCATGCGTTCGAAAATCTCCGAAAAGTACCGATGGGAAACCGTTAGTGGCTCGATCCTGTGCTGATTTATTGTAGGATATAATAAATCAAAGGGGTCCGTTTGCGGCATGTTTGTGCGTCCTTTTAAACGCTGAAAGTACGAAATAATGACACAAATGTGCTAGAATGGTGAAGTAAATGTCAATACCGTACCGATTGTCTCATCCAGAATATCCCCAATATTAATGCACTAAAAACTGCTCTGGGCGCCTTTAAACTCAACAAGCTGTGGATGGATTCTAATGATATTAACATGTAGTATATGGATACGGGTCAGAAAATGAAGGACAAGTTCGATAATGGGCCTCATGATAGTCATACGTTGTACACGTCATGTAGTTATAGATTTCCTGTGTTGAATGTTGGTGCTGTGCCCAATAATAGTCTGCACCATACCTACTTGTACACTGTACTTGCATCTTCTACATACCAAGTTTCCATACCCTTTTTTATCTTGTTCCTTATAGGACTACGACAGTCAGCTTGAGCAGTACCGCTCCAGCCTGAACTCTGACCTCAGCGACGCTGCCAAGAAGCCAAAGATCCAATCCAGCGCAGACATCGTGGGACAGCAACTAGATGACCTCAATAGGCGATACCGTGACCTTGTTGCCAAGACAACACGTAACCTCCAACTAATGAACTCATCCCTTGCTGCTGAAGAGAAACAGGTACGATCTTGGACCCGCTTTTGTTGTTTCACTCGCTTTTGCCATACTTTTCATTTCTATTGTCTGTTCTGTATACATTTCTGTTGTCTATTTTTGTACATTTCCTTCTGTTGCTGCTTTACTTTGCATCATGCGTCATCTTTTCAAGGGCTCATCTCAAAATGTTGAATTGGTCACAGTCGGAAATCAAAGTTTTGAATGATTACATTTTTGAGATGGTCTCTGACAATTTTGATTGTGAATAATTTCTTTAAATCCAAACAGTTATGCAGTAATTTATGTTGTTAACTTTCCTGTTGGTCAGCAGTCTTTTTAGTTGCACCATTGAATTCATACTTAATGTCTTTTGCTGATGATTTCTTTGATTCCATGATGTATTAATGGTCATGTCTGTAGGCGTATCAGTAATAATAGTACATGTATATTCTACATAAGAGACACTGCCTAATTGGTGTTTTTTTACAAGAATTTATACAGTCTTCACAAAGTGTGTAGATTTCGTTGAGCCTTGAAGATACTTAGGAAGAGTCAGGCCATTTGAAACTTACAAATTGACACCTGAATGTCAATGGTACAAACTTTTCAATCTGTAGTTTTCCCATGACAACGAATTCTCAACCCAATTTGGCAGTGTCTCCAACTAGCGTTCCATTCTTACCATGTGTGTACTTCCCACCTTCTGTGGCTAGCTGTCACATACTGTGTGCTTCTTGCATTGTAGCTGCTTCTCGGTGCTTTTCCGCAAACGCTTTTACGAGCTTTCCTGTCTTGTGCTGCCGTCTGTGATATCCTGCGCTTCTGTCTTGTTCCGCCATGCTTCCTGTCTTGTGGTTACTGCGTGACGTGGCACCTCGCTGCCGACCCATTTATAAATGTTCTCAGGAGCATCTATCTTTCCCACCTCCTGTCAATCATAGCGTAACCATGGCAATTCTCGGATTCATAACATCCAAGTTCCCTGAAAATTCCAGTGTGTACGTATCTCCTCTGTCACTACCACTAGAGGGACCCTTACTTGGGTTTCTCACAGACACACAATGGAAGAAGTCTTTTTGAGTCACCTACAAGGTGTACATGTATACAGCTGCAGTTTACTCACTTTTTTTTCATTTCAGAGTTGATTTCGTGCACTCCCAACTGATGTACCTACATTTGCGAGATTTCACTTGTCTTTTTTATACTCATTCTATCAGTCATTCCTCATTTCCGCAGGGTATATTTTTCAAAAGTCCCTCCATTCTGGTAACATTGATGTTACCTCATGAGGTTTCCTTCTTCTCCATAGTCATGCAGATTTGTACTGGTGTCCTGTTAAGGCTTTTTGTGGACTTTTTACATGTACATGTAGATGCACTTTTGAGAGGCTATAGTAGCTTCTTCATTCCCTTATCACTTGGGGGGTGGGGGAGGGTTCACCACTGCTAAAACATTCAATGAATGTAGTGTTCTCCTGTCCTCTTCTGATGGTATATGGAACCTCCAATTGTTGCATACACAAATGCTGAAGGAATAAACAGGCATATCAGTCGCATAGCATTCAACCTTATCCACCCTTTGGAAAACTGTCTCTGTTTCCATAGAACTCTTACTCCTGTAGACATACATTGTCAAATGTAGTTATCACTAGTAGCCACATCAGTTTCAAAGCACATTAAATGCCACTTTGGACTTTGGGAAAATCTATCAATAGCAAGATTTGCTTCAATTTGAAGTATGACTCAGATGAAGTATGACCAAAGAGAGTGAGAAGATTCATCGCAGCTATGTATACAATGCCTCCCAATGAGAAATAGGGATTTTCTATCTCAAGGACAGGTTTATTTTTCAAGGTCAAAACTTGGGTGCCATTACGGAGGGATGTGCTATGGATCCTGAGGGAGGTTACAGACATGCTTCTGCTGGTTGACCAGGTTATACAAAAATGGGTATGCCGGCTCAAATTACGCTCAAAGTCCGCTGGGGGAAAGTTGTGAAGGTGATGGTACATTTAGAATCTCATGAAATTTTGAAAGTCAAATCTAGACCAGCAAGCCCAGGCAAGAAAAACAAAACAAAAAGCGGATGTGCAGTATTTGTGGTTGTGATGGTGACGGGTTATATTGAAATGATGAAGAACTGATAGCTATAAACATTATGCCCTCAACTTAGATCTCAGCTTCAAAACGATATCATCATAAATGTAACCTTGCCCTAATGTAAATGTAACCACATAACACTGTCATCTCTGTTTAACCTTTATTCATCTAATATGTCTGGGTTCCACTAAAAGAGGGTCCGTGAAATGTCATTTGTTCCACAAAGTAACCCTTAGCTAACAACAGGGTTGGTACGGTCTGTGACATAATTACAATTCTTTTTGACATAATATTGCTTTTTTTTTCATGGTAGTATAGGGTGGGCAGCATACTGTTACATGACAGTATTGAGTCGTGACAGTAAAATTCTGAGGTTTACCTCAGTGGCACTTGTTTTACATTGTTCAGCTCAAAAGATAGAGGCTCCAACTGTCTGAAGTCATTGGATAAGCAGTTTTTTTTTGGAAAGGATATTCTTGGAAAATCCTTTGCACTTCTTATGTACACCGGCCATACAAACCCTGAAGTCATGCCAACTAACATGTTATATCAGCCACTCATCGCTAGTATTGAATAACATGCCCCCCTCCACATTGTAAACAAAGAAAAAAACAAGATGGTTGCTGTTCCCTTGGCAACCGTGGTCATGTGACCCCACTTGCTGGTGTGCTGTTGGTGGATGCATGGCTCTGCCAGTAACACTGCTTATGGCTGCTGTTGCTTGGCTGTACACTTATTGACACCGTAGTGTTAATGCATGCCAATCACAAGTTTGCCTTGAACTCTGCAGACCCTTGGTTCATATTTTTAGTGCCTGTTAGTTGTCACCGTGCCTGTAAACCACACTACTGTCCTGTGCCTAATGTCCTAGTCTAACCCCCCTCCCACCCCGCTGTCTCATGTTGACCCAATAAGCTGTTTACTTATCCAATTGTGTGGTAACAACTGTCTATTGTTGCCCCTGATAGAAGGAGGGCGAGTCCCCCATGCCACTTTCTCCTGAGATAGAGGATAGGAAAGGGAAATCTAATCCGCCCATCATGGCCGCAGCGGAGGAAGAAATGCAGCTGGATGATGACGAACAAGATATATCAGATCTCGCCAAACCTCTTTTTGACTCTGCTACCATGGAAAAGAGAAGGCCCTCTATCAAATCAAAAGCTGAAAAAGATAAGAAAACATCACTAATGTATGCCAACATTGATACCCTTGAGACTATTCGACTGGAAACTGTCAAAGTAGAGGAAACTGTTGAAAAAGAGAAGTACAACTATGGACACGTTGAGAAAGATTTAGTTGTCATTGAAACAACAAAAATACTTCCCCCTCAGTCAAGAAAACCCCAGACAGCTAGAGCAATGGCATCAACTGTGGATGCATTACCCAAAAGTCCTAATGTTAGGGCAAAAACAGTCAGAAGCAAGCCTGACAACAAGGGTAAAAAGAAAGCAAACTCAAAAAAGGCAAAAGCCGGAGATACTGCTACAAAACAGGAAAGTTTATCAGCAAAAGGGGAAGATTCAAAGGGCACAGAGGCAGCAACAGTTAAACCTGAAATGGTAGCAAAGACAGCAAAATCTAAATCACAAGAAAAACAAGCCAAGTTAGATAGAGATGTAGCCAAAACGCCTGTAGAACCAAGTGGAGCTGAGAAGTCAGCTATCAAAGGGCCTGACAAAACCTCCAGGGGGCAGAAACACGTTAAAAGGAAGAGCCCCTTAGCTGAGGCAGTAACAGACATGGACGTTTCAGAAATAGAGGAAAAAGATTTGACACCAGAAAATGATCAAGAAATGGAGCAGCAAAATGACCCTGAACAAGAAACAGTTAGAGAAGATAAAGGGGACAAGGAGGAAAGTCCTACAGGGGTTGATGAGGATGACGAAGAGTTATCAGAAACAGAGTTATCAGAAACAGAGGAGCTTGATGTTTCAGAGACAGTTAAAGACATGAAGCCCATGGAAAGTAGTGCACAAGGAAGGCAGGGTTCCTCACTAGCTGTAGGAGATTTACATACAGAGGAAGTGTCTGAAATGGAAGTAGTGATGCCAGAACTAGCCTCTGAAGCCACGGAAGGTGAAGCCACAGTTGGGGTTTCAGGACAAGATTCTGTGCAGGAAACTTCTGATCTTGGAAAGGGGAATGAAGGGAAGCGTTTGGAAGGGCACAGCAGTTTCAGTTCAGATGTTCCCTCAGTCACAGATCCTCCAGATACTGTAAAAGATTCTGAAACAGATGCTTCTGAAGCAAAAACAGTCAAGAGTAAATACAATGTTGAGGGCCCTAGAAGCATTGTTGAGGAAGCCACGGAAATGGAGGTGTCAGAAACAGAACAACTTGTATCACCAGATGTAGTTTCAGAGACAGCTAGGGATGGTGGAAAGGAAATCCAGCCACAACGTGGTGCACAAGATAGGGAGGGTTCCTCACTAGCAGAGGGAGATTTACGTACAGGGCAAGTATCGGAAATGGATGCTGTAAAGCCGGAACTAGCGTCTGAAACCATGGAAGATGAAGTGTGGCAAACTTCTAAACTTGGCAAGGGGGGTGAAGGGAAAAGTTTAGAAGGGCACAGTGGTTTCAGTTCAGAAGTCCCCACAGTTTCAGGTACTGAAGATGCTGCACATTCTGTCATAGATTCTGAAGCTCCCATAGCAAAAACAGCAAAGAGTAAAGCTGAAACTAAAGAATCCCTGGAAAAAGGCTCACCGAAAAAGAAGCCACTGTTTTTTCAGTCAGCAGTCCTTCCCAAGAAGTCTAAGAAGGCTAAAGCCACTGTGAAGTATGTCAGTGAGACAGGTTCCATCACCCATCCACAAACTGGCGATCACATCTCTGTCTTCCAAGCCGTGCAGTCCGGAATTGTCAACTTGGAGACTGGGCTGTCCATGCTCAGGGAACAAGTACAGTCAGGGGGACTCATTGATGGAAAAACAAAACAGAGGTTGTCAATTCCAGAAGCTCTCAATGCAGGACTCATCAATGAACAGATTGCAACCTTTTTAACTAACGGGGTAACAGAACAAGAAAAGAAAGCCGTGGCAGAATCCAAGAAGGCTGTAGCAATAGAAGCAAAGGTGGTGCAGTACAGAGTCGATAATGGTTGTGTAGTAGACTCTGAAAGTGGACAGAAGTTCACTCCACTTGGTGCCACAAAGCTTGGCATAATTTCCCAGGAAGAGATGGCAATGATTTTGAAAGACCAGATGGAAATCCATGGTGGCATCATTGACCCTGGCACAGAGGAAGTGCTAAATGTGTCAGAGGCTCTCCTGAAAGGATTGATTGACCATGACACTGCAAGCCAACTAGTCCAGAAGAGGGAAACCCTTCCCTACGCAACTTACCAGATGACTCCAGAGTCCTCTGCATCTGAAGACGAAGATGACAAGAAAAGACTCCCCAAGGCTTCTCCAAAGAAAGAGCCAGTACGAGGAAGAAAACCACGTACTGGCTCTTCCGGATCGCAGCCTTCTTCACCAGTGAAGCCATCACCATTGCCCTCACCAGGAGTTGGACCACAGCCTTCAGCATCGGGGGCTCTGCCTGCATCGTATGGAGCTGTTTCACCCAGCAGAATTGATCAGGCAAAGGCCCGAGCAAGGCAGGCACAGCGTACAATGTTGGACACCAACATTGCTGTCATCGAGGATCACAACCTCGTGCATCCCTCCACAGCATCAAAGGTCAGGCAGATGATTGAAACAGGGGGCTATATTGTGGAGCCGCGAGCTGGTAAGAAGTTGAGCGTGATGGAGGGACTAGAATGGGGACTTATCGACCGAGATACTGCATTTGAAATGACTGCAGTTGAGATTGCCATGGGAAAGCCTGTGAACATTAGGAAGTACACATGGCTAACCGTGGCTGAGGCGAAGAAGTTGGATGCCCTGGAGACAGCCAGGAAGGGGTTTATCGATCCAAACACTAGAGCTAGAATCCATGTGTCAGAGGCACACAAAAGAGGGCTTGTAGATGACTTCACTCTGTCGTCAATCTTGGAGGTTGATGCAGCAAGAGGAGGTGTGCAGAATCCAGAGACAGGAGACACCCTGTCAGTTTTGGAGGCAGCACAGAGGAACATCATTGACAGGGCAATGGCAGAGAAGCTGCTGCACGTCCAAGCAATGACTGGCGGCATCACACACCCTGACACAGGCGAGAGAGTTTCCGCCTTCGAGGCTCTTCAGGAGGGAATCATCAACACAGAACTGGCCATGGCCTTACTCCATGCTGAGGCACAGACAGGTGGACTGGTCCTCCCAAGAACCCACAAAAGAGTCTCTGTTGCTGAGGCTGAGAAGCAGGGCATTATCCTGAAGGAAACAGCAAGGAGGCTTCACCAGATCCAGGCAGCAACTGGGGGCATAATCGACCCAAGTGGTGGGCCAAGGGTTCCTGTACTGAAGGCTCTGGACATGGGCCTCATCCGGGAGGAAAATGTGATGAGACTCCTGAAGGCAGAAGCTCGGAGTGGCGGCATTGTTGAGCCCCAGTCAGGAAAGAGGCACAACCTACTGGAGGCAGTGGAGAAAGGTCTGATCAGTGACACCATGGCTGATTTGATTGAGCTGTCTACTCCAAGCCCAACAGTTAGTCCTTCATCCAGCCACTTCTT
This sequence comes from Branchiostoma floridae x Branchiostoma belcheri, assembly GCA_019207045.1. NCBI lineage: Eukaryota > Metazoa > Chordata > Leptocardii > Amphioxiformes > Branchiostomatidae > Branchiostoma > Branchiostoma floridae x Branchiostoma belcheri. The sequence continues at coordinate 25,003,281 of CM033025.1, read as the reverse complement.
TGGACAAGATCAACCATGGCAAGAAGCCAAGGAGAAGCTTCAGCAGGAACAACTCCTGGCAAAGGCTGCTGAGGAAATAGAACAAAGAGGTCTGACCTCAACGACAGGACCTATATCGCCTGAGGAAGAGGCAACAGCCACAGTCTCAGGCAAACTACTGGGATTTACTACAAAGCCTGGTCAAACTGATGGGACTCCAGTAAAGGCATTACTTGATGAGGGTAAAAGGGAACCCAGTGAGCCATCCTCCAAACAGCCTGTCGGAGATGAAGTTCCCTCCAACAAAGGGCAAGCAATAAAACGTAGACGATCCTTGCGTAAAACAGAAAAGTCACCTGAAGCAGAAAAGAGCAAGAAGGTACCACCACCTCTGAGCATCCCAGCAGCAGCTCTGACAACAGCTACTGAAGGGAAAGTTGGAGAGAGAGTCATAAGCAAACAGCCTGATCTTCTCACAGGGACAGAGAAAGAGACAGCAATGGAGACAGAGGAGTCCATACCGCCCTCAGACGAATCCCAAGGGGCTACTGCTGGACCTTCTGCAGAAAACATTGATGAGTTGCTGAAGGCAGGCTGGAAGGTCAGAGTGCGAGCCCCAAAGCCTGATGACCAGGAGGAAGGCATGGAGGTGGAGGAAAGTGTTCAGGCACTTGTTCATGAGGATGGGATGGAGTATTCCCAGGCTGCCACGTCTCTTACTGAGTCTTCTGAACTTATGGACACCTCTGAAGAACCCGTTGGCCAGGCTGACAGGAAATGGCGAGTAGTGGTAAGAGGAACTAAAGAGGGAGATTCAGGAAAACTTGTGGACAAAGAAGGAACCTTACAGTCAGCCACAGAGCAACCACCTCCTACCTTTGCAAAAGCAGCTGTGTCTGAAGTGGGTGTTGTAGACGGGAGGAAATCAGATCCTGGAGCTCCTGAAGATGCAAAAGAGCAGGGTCCTGCTTGGAGGGTTCTGGTAAAGGGGTCTAAAGAAGAAGAAGGTGCAGAAAACTTGGAGCCAGTTTCTGGTACATCTTTGCAAAGAGCGACACAAGGAGAACCTGTCTCACAAAAAGCTGGCATGACAGTTTCAGAAGGTCTACACGATGCTGCTGTCATAAATCAAGTAGCTACCAATGTCTCGGATCAAGTCGACTCAGTATCAGCACCTGGAAAACCAGTTGAACAGCACAGGAAAGTAGAAAAACCTGACCAAAGCAGTTTTGAGGACGTTAGTGTAAAATCAACTGATCAGGAAGTAGTGAAGGGATTAGACACATCAGAGGGGGGTCTGAGGGGTGAAGTTGAGGAGATGGAAGTACAGGAAGGATCAGGAGGGATGGTAGCTTCAGATGGGAGGGAAGGGACAGATGAGGAATCAAAACAGCTAGCACAACCTCCTGGCCAAACAGTAACAGCTAATACGTCACAAGCAGATGTTTCTGTGTCTCAAACTGCGGGGCTAAAACAGGATGAGCAAAAGTCTGATAAGTCTGAAAAGACTGCACAGAGTATGGAGGATATTAAAGTTTCTGGTCAAAGACTGGTCAGAAGTGAGTCGACTCAGCACGAAGTGTCGACTGAAGAAAAGTTCACCCAGTCGGGTGCAGGACAGGAGGAGAAGTTCACACAGCATGATGCTAGCTTAAGCACCTCAGCCACACAAACGTCCCCTACGAAAGATACAGCCACAGAGGATAGCTTTACTCAGATGTCCCCTACACCACAACAGCAGGGCCTGAACTGGAAAATGGTCGTAAGAGGCACAGATAGTGAAACTCAAATGGAAGGGTCCTCTTTCCCCTTTACGGAACAACTTAGTCCCTCTAAAGATAGCAGCAGTCTTGCTCAGCCCTCTCAGTCCTTGTTAGAGTCCCAAGCTAACAGACAAGCTGATTCAAAGATCTCTGCTGAGAAAGAAGTGGAGGAACTGTCTGCTTCCCTGGTAGCAGGCATGGTTGGTCCCCATGAAGACCAGGACAGACAAGAGGTCCCCATGGATGCACAAGAGGCTGTAGTCGGCCCCGAGCCACCCTCGAAACCTCCCACTGCAGATGCTGCTACAATGTACTCCTCGTCAGTAGAAATGGTAGGAAGCAGGGACTTAGCTTGGTGTGACTTGGGTTGGTTTAGCTGTTGGGGTGACCTGGTTTTGTTTTTATTAATCACCAACAAGTCTGTTCTGTTTCAGGACTGTAGACATCACACCGGCACGGAGCCTCACCTGTGGGTCTGTATTACAGTGAAGTAGTTTTTGGTAATGAACTTGTCTACTTCCACAGGTCGTAATGGCAGGAATCTTGCAGGAGATGGATGCCTTATTTGACATGGATCTCGATGTAGACAGTGTGCAGGAGGAACCTTTGATTGTGCCCGAGAAAGCTATCCTGGCTTATCATGCTTTTGTACCTAATGCTCGGCCACCTAAAGGCACTGTGGACTTGTCTGAACTCCTCCCACCATTCGAACTTGAGGTTGGGAAGAAAAGCATGGGACCTGTAGTCGATGAGGAGCTCATAGTTCCCCAGACGGCTCCCAACAGTTACCATGCTTTTATGGCTTCACTGGGGGAGCGGCTAAAGCAATCGTTGATGGTGGGTGTTTTGTGTTTGAGCATGGAGGTGATGGGTCATGGGTCAAAGGTCAAGAAGGATCCTGGCATCTAAGGTTAAAGGTGAAAAGGAATGGTAAAAGGTAAAAGACAGGTATTGTAGTTTTGTTGAAATGGGACAAAGGTTGTTATGTATCATAGCATATTGTTTGATTGCATGCCTCGTTTGAGGTGATGGCATTATTGTCTAATACAGCTTCTTTGTACTGATCCAAAGACTTGTATTTGTTTCAGCCACTGCAATGTCAAGGGTTTTGCTCAGTGAGAACAAAATAAGTGATGCACATTTGTGTGTACCATTCAGGGTAATGAGAACACATGCAGCAAATTACTGTCACAAGTTATCATATGCAAGAACCCATATGCAAGAACCCATGAATTTATGAATTAAGAGACTGTAATAAAGAATTTTCATCACAGAGTAATTGTTATCAAATCACTTGTAAATTCTGAGCTTTTGACCAAAGGTGCATTACTCATTTTGTTCCCAAAAAGACAATGATAAAGTTTTTAAATAGCCAATATTCTACAGGAAATAAGAATTTGTGTTTCTTCATTGATGGTGAAAGGGGCTTATATTATCTAGAATGTTTGGGAATCAAGGTTTTATAATCATGTAAAGTTGTTTTTGTAATGTCCAGGGGCTTCTTGCATGTTTATGCTGCTCAAAGATGTCAGTTCATTTGAGTGCAAATTGAATCAGGTTTGTAATCTTGTACAAGACAGCCCCAATAACCAGCTGTGTAAGAAGCCTCTGGACCTTAAAAAGTCTGTTCCTTTCACTGTTTGTGCTGTTTTCAATGGAACTATTTCATGTTTATATAATATATGTCTTGCCTTTGCACAATCCGTCTCTTAAATGTGGCACTGCTTAACATCCATAATATGCAAAATCTTTGTGACTCTTTGTACATGTAACTATTGATAAAGATTGATACCAAAACCATAAAGTCCATGAAACTGACAGTAGAATGGGTGTTTGCAGGACGCGGCAGGCAAGCCCACAGCTAGAGCCACCGCCGAGGAGCTTGGGAAGCTGCTGGATTGGGTCGGAGCGGTCGACAAGAAACTGACTCAGCAACCAGGTGTGGAAGGAAACAACCAACAGCTGCAGCAGATGCTTAAAGAACAACAGGTACAGTGTCAATAGTCATTTTGTAATGTTAAACTTTACTGTGTCACCATGATTGAAACAGGAGTTGAATATTGTTTTCTAAAAAACTGCTAAGTCCAGGTCTGCATTGTGATCATGGATGATGAATTTTGTCTGTATTTTAGATACAGCCAAAGCAAATAAATTAGTAATGTAACATCAAGGCTACCACTCAACTGCTTCCCATTTTTGCATTTTCTTGTAGACATTTCTTGTTTTTTTCAGGGTAGAGTGGGGTTCAGGTGAAAATAAATGGGTACACTGATTTCATCCATAAAATTTACTTGCTGTAGAATAACGGGGGGTTACCACCTTTTCCATTCACCCATCAGGCACTCGGCGAGGACATCGTTGCCCATCAGGAACCGGTAGTCAACACAGTCACGACCGGCAGGCAGCTCCTGTCCGAGCACCCCGCCCTCGGCAAGGCTGACAAGCAGAGCCTGGAAGGAGGACTCAACAAGCTCGAGAAGGGCTACGAGGCGGTCTGCGACAAGTCCGCCGCTCGGATGGATGAGCTGCAGTCTGCATTGCAGCAACAACAGGACAAAAAGGTGGGGTCACTCAAATGCTTGTCCTAGAAAACTGTTGTGATGTAGGTCTCCAGATAGGAAACGTTGGTGGAACTGGGTATTTTGAAAAGACATCTGCAAGATCTGATGTTCTCCAGAAATCGTAAATCACAGTTTACATTGCCAGTGAAAAAGTCTGATGAAACACATGATTTTATCTTTCTAAATTCATAACTGACAAAACATCCTTCAGATGCTTTTTATAGCTCTAACTTGAAAAAAAAATTGTCCCAAAGTGTAGCTAATGGCTGAGCCATTATTGTGATTCTCAGACTCTCAATAGCAGAGATGTTAAAGCAGCTGTCTTCTGTACCCAACCCCCATATCGTCTTCTATTACTGAGACCTCAGCACAGAAATCAATAAACATGTTCCAATTGATCCTCAGAATTGTCTAATATGTCGTAGCAGTACAGTACACTTGTTTTTTCCTTTAAAGTACTTGTGCATGTTATATGTTACAAGTTTTAAAGTGAGCATACGTCCCAAAGACTAAGTGTTATTTACAGTATGCTCTTCTTTGTGTTTTTAGTTGTCCGAAGGAATTATGTAATGTACAGTTACTCTGCATTTATTGGATGAACTTCTGAATTCCTGAACTTTCAGTTTGATTTTGTTTATATTTGCTACCTTTGTTCTCTTCTGCTTTGTGTGTGTTTGCCAATTTCAGGCCAAGCCAACCGGTTTAGCTGCCGAAAGTAGGCAGGCAAGAATAGAAGAGCCCCAAGCTGTAGCTACGAATAGCCCTGCAGCTCAAGCTAGAGTTAGCCCAGCAACGCAAGCGTCAAGACCCAGCAAAGCTAGTCTAAGCACTGCAGTGCAGCCAGTCGCTAACCTGGCAGCAGAGAATAGAGATAACCGTGCCGCAAAACTAACAGATAACGTAGTCGCACCGCTTGCAGTAGGCAAAGCTCAAGGTAGTGAAGAAGTGACCCCTCAAGTTTACACGGTAGTGGAGATTTCCCCAGTTGCTACTGCCAATGAGGACATAACCCCTACAGAGAGTGACTCGTCCCCATCAGAATCAGCTGTAAGATATAGTGACACTCCCTCCGACTCTCTTGAGGCAGGGGAACCACTATCAGAACAGGACAGCTTGTTTGAGGAAGATAGCCTCTCTGTCAAAGATAGCCTGTCTGAACAGGAGGAAGATGTAGATGAAGGTTCAGAAGGAGAGTCCACCCTAGTGTGGCAGGACAGCCCTATCGCTAGACTCCAACCTTCAGATCTTGAACCCAAAAAGGCGATGGAGGAAAATGTAACAGACAAGCCCCCAGCTCTCCCGCCTAAAATGTCTAAAATGCGAGGTCCTTCCCAACCTCCAGCCCAGCCAGTTGTTGATGTAGAGAAGACACCTGTGAAAGAACAGAGCCAAAGTTATAAACCCGATCTTCCTAAAAAGGTAGCAAGAGAGTTACCTCCCTCCAAGGTCAAGCAAGCCCATTCCACAGTAGAGAAAGATGTCAGAGTAGAAAGCCCAGCTTCAGGTATTCAGGAAGGCAAGTTAGATGTCAAAATGAGAGAAAGAGAGTCCCAGAAAAGGCAATCCCCTAAACCGATATCAGCAGAGAAAGTGTCGTCAGATAGCCCCATCCCTGAGTCCAGTAAACAGGGCATGAGAGAAAGCCTCGTACAGGCGCTAGCAGCAGGTGAGCATTCCCAGGCCAAACGGCAGCAGCATGAAGTGACCAGCCAGGTAACACCCAATGGTAGACCCGACACTGAATCGTCTCAAGATTCAGTCCCTCCAAGCCAGGTAACGCCTAGTCATAGACCCAACACAGAATCACCACAACATGCAGTTCCTCCCGCACAGGTAACCCCTGATCCCAGTTCCCCCAGCACAAAATCACGTGAAAGTTCTCTCCCTCCCACACAGGCACCAGAAACCCAGTCACACCTAGACATTCCAGAACCTTCACTTGCCCCGGACACACAGCCCGACACAGGCAACGTAGAGACACAGTCGCCATATGACATAGACATTGATCCAGAAATGATCTTTGAGGCCTTGGAAAGAGGTCTCATTAACGAGCCAACAGCCATCAAAATACTGGAAACCCAAGTACGGGCAGGTGGAATCGTGGACCCAAACACCGCAGAGAAACTGTCCGTGGAAGAAGCCCAGAAAAGAGACCTTGTTACCTCAGACATGGCAGAAAAGTTGATGGAAGCAGAGCAATCTAGAAAGGCAACTGAAGAGTCAGACAGAGTTGAGACGCAGAGAAGTATAGAGACTGTAGTATCTACCTCAGAGAATGTAGAAGGAATGCAGGTAATCACTACAACTGTTGTTGAGACACATACCGTCTCTTTAGGTGTGGATGAGCTTGAGGCTGTACAGGGAATGTATACAAAAAAGGGAGAGGGAGAGGACCAAAGTAATGTAGCGAAAGTTGAAAGGGAGAAAAGTGATGTAGATATTGAAGGGAAGGGAACTAGTAAAATAGCTAAGCCGAGGGAAAGGGGAGCAGTGAAAGAGGTGCTTCGTAAGCCCACAGAACGGCAGATGGGAAGGAGAGCAGAGAGGAAACTGAGGGAACAGAAACTGGGTGAAGACCAAGACATTCCAGGACAAAGTCCAGCTACGGCAGCAGAGTCAACAGCCAGTGACTCTTCATCAGGACCTTCATCAAGATCATCCTCCACATCATCAACATCATCTTCTCCTGATGAGCAGGAGATGGATCTCACCAGAGTGGGCCGTGATGATGCCAACATCTTTGAGGAAATCTTTGAAGAGGCCTGTGAGGATGGCGACGTCTACCATGAAGACTCAGATGAAGCAGAGATTTCACCAAGACCAGAGCTGGAAATCCTTGAGGAGGACGACCCAAAAAGAAGATCTTCCAAGAGGACGAGATCCACAGCAAAAGACAAACCAAGGGGACCACAAACCATTGCTGAACCTGTAAAAGCTGCCTCAGAGACACATGAAAAAACTCTACCTGGGACAGAAAAAACTCCACACCAGCAAGAAGCTCACGCAAAAGAAAAGGCTCCCCGAAAGAGCCTTGAAGATACCGCCATGACCATTGAAAAAGCTGCCAGACAGTCACAGGCAGAAGCTGTAGCTGGAACAAAACAGGTTTCCAATGCTGCTGTTACTGGTACAACAACTGTTAAGATCAGTGAAAATGGCCAACGTACCACTACAACAGCAATGAAGACTACAACTTCCCAGGGTTTTGTTAGCCATTCATTTGAGGCAAGCTCAGTTGAACACCAGTTTTCCAGTACAGAGGTGTCACGTTCAATGAAAACCACAGTTATCGCATCACAAGTTATGGAAGGGTCCATTCCAGTTGATGGCAGTGGTGACAATGAACAGACCTCTGCGACAGAGCTCATAGACTCCATCATGACAGACCTGGAAGATGCCACAAGTCCGACTGGTAGTCTCGACAGAAGTAAGATCGAGGGTTACAAAAAACAACAAGAAATGGTTCAGGCTGCAGATTTAGAGGCTGCTGTTAAAGATCTTGAGGATCAAGTTACACATGGAGGTATTGTAGACCCGCAAACTGGTAACAGAATCTCTGTGGTCGAAGCTGCAGATAAAGGCTTAGTAGATCCAGAAGCCTCCATGAAGCTGCTCGAAAATCAAGCTGCTACAGGTGGCATTGTCGATATGAGAACAGGAGAGCGATTCTCTATTGCTGCAGCTCGCATCTCTGGTATCCTGGATGAGGACACTGCCCTAAGTTTACTAGAAGCACAGGCTTTGACGGGAGGGTTGATCGACCCCAAAACAGGCAACAGACTGACATTCCTGGAAGCTCTTCAAGAAGGGGTTCTTGACAAGGAAACTGCTTTCCTGCTGCTGAAGAGACAGGCCGAGACAGGCGGAGTCATTGATCCCAAAACTGGGAACAGGGTCTCTGTCAAAGAAGCAGTCGAAAGCGGAGTCATTGATGAGGATACTGCTTTGATTCTCCTTGATGCACAAGTGGCGACAGGTGGAATCATAGATCCTTCAACAGGAGAGAAGCTGTCTGTTCCACGGGCTGTGGAAAGGGACATCATTGACTCTGACCTTGCAGATGACCTTCTTAACATTCAGGCCAAGAGTGGAGGTATCCTCGACCCAGCCACACGAGAGAGGCTGACGGTTTCAGAAGCCGAGGATCGCGGTCTGATCGACCGTGATTCCTCCATGAGGGTCCTGGAAGCTCAGTTGGAAAATGGAGGAATCGTTGACCCCAAAACTGGTCAGCTGATGTCCATTTCAGATGCTCAAGAAGCAGGGGTCATCAGCACAGACATGGCTCTCTGTCTCCTTAACAGGCAAGAACAGGATGCTACAGATGATAAGGTTCAGGCGGATGAGGAGGAGATGGAGATTGACCAACCACCAGCGACCATGGTTAGTGTCCAAGTTAGCACGGTTGGCACCATGATTGGCACCGACAGCCCACTGCCTATTCTAGAGCAGCAACTCTTGGGAGGGGGTATCGTGGACACAGAAACGGGAGACAGACTCCCCACCTTAGCTGCTCTGGACAGAGAAATCATTGACGAGGAACTTGCCGTTGAGCTACTGGCAAGGGAGTCCTGTAATGGAGGCATCCGTGACCCACAGACTGGTGAATACTTGTCTGTGATGGAGGCAGAAAAACGCGGACTTATCAATAATGTCATGGCTCAGAAGGTCTTAGAAGCACAAGCCAGACTTGGAGGCATCATAGATCCACAAACCGATGATCGACTTACTGTGCTGCAGGCTTTGGAACGGGGAATCATCGACCAGGAGACAGCGCAGGGCATCTTTGAAGAACAGATTGCAAACGGAGGGATTGTTGACCCGAGAACAGGCAAACGTGTGTCTGACATACAGGCTATATCTCAGGGTCTTGTTGACAAGCAAACAGCCCTGGCCCTGCTAGATGCTCAGGTTGGAACTGGAGGTATTCTGGACCCTAAAACAGGAGAAAGAATCTCTGTCATACAGGCCAAAGAGAGAGGGCTGGTGAACTATGACACAGCCACGAGCTTGCTGCAGGCTCAATCTGAGCAGGGGGGAATCATCGACGCCCGTACAGGGAGGAGGTTAAACGTCTTCCAGGCATCTCAGCAAGGTCACCTTGACAATGACACAACTGCTGTACTATTGGCCAAGCAGCTGTCATCAGGGGGACTCATCCACCCAGACACGGGGGATGAGATTTCTCTAGAGGAGGCAGTTGCTATTGGCCTGATCCCAGAGGAAGTTGCTGAAAGGCTGGCGCTGAAAGCCCAGGACGTACACCTGAAGGTGAGACAGGTTGGAGTGTGCCTGCTTGCTTCCACACAGTGCCAAATCTCTGGTTGTCAAACTTCTCAGCTTGCATATTACATACATCTAAAACCTGCTGCTCCGCTTACAGTGTTCTTGAAATTTTTGCATGTTTTGCTTGATGATTTTCATGTAGTTTATAGTGCATGACTGTTTGTGTCATGAAGATTTATTGTGTTTAAAGAATTGCTTGATTTGTTATTAATTTTTCTTAGAATGCAATGACAATCAAATGCAATGACAATCATGTTCAATAGCATGTTTTGTTTCACTACTTCTTTATGTTGTTTTGTTGTTGTTGTTACTTTCTCCTTGTGTACATGTTCATGTCTTCCAAGTGTGATTATTATTAACCTTCTTCTAGTCTTATTTGATTTTTAAAGTCACATGTAAGGCACACCAAAACAATGCTTTAAACTCCTTTAAATCCAGTCCAAACACACATACCTCAATTTTTCAACACTCTCACATGACCACCAGCCAATCAGTGAGAATCAGCTGATAAAGAACCCTCATGTACACCGGAATGATCAATGATTTGCTCGCCCCGATAATCGCTGCATCAGATTTACCCAATCATGCAGCCTGACCTCTCTGCGCGCACTCTAAATCATCGTCTTCCAGTCGTTCCATAGCTCGATCTCCAAGCATAGTCTCGAGAACGCTTTTAGCTCTGATGTCAGTGATTTTGCAAGCCCTTCTCCATAATGTGGCCCTTGCTTTTGTCATGTAGCTGTCAGTGTGGTAGTCTCCTAAGACAGCCACTTCTGTCCCTTTCCTGGCAAGTCTAGTTGTTCTATGTGTAGACGCAATAATCATGTGTGTTCATAATATCTGTTTCCAATGACAATCAGAGCTTCTCCTCATCTGTGATGTTGACTAAGTGTATAATATATATTTGTACACCATGTGATAATTGTTAGAATACTACATGTAAGTCTTGATGTTTGTGCCTGTTAACTGTCATGTCCTGTGGTAGTAACTTGTGTCTGTAGTAGTTTGTGTTGTTTGCTTTATGACGTTGAATGCATTTTTTCCTAATTGTTCACTGCAAGACGTGAGATAACTTAACTGATAACCGCAACAATTTGCAGTACCGATGTTGATGGTTGCACATGGTGGTTTTCAGTGTTGAAAATGCGGGAGTCTTGTTACCAATTTCAACTTCTTCAAAACAAATGATTATCAATTCTTACCTTCCATGCAGATAAGCATTCACATTTTTTTCATCAAACCAAAGTTATACTGGTAGTATGGACATTCATCTTTTGAGTCCAAGTTGTCTGTCAATTCAAGTTGAAGACATTAGGCTGGTAAAATTTGGTTGTGAAAAATCTTCATAGTTTTATCCTACCCAATATGGATAACCACTATATGCTCCCAAGCTATCGTACTGCAACAATGGCTGAACCAGGATCTGTCGTAATTCTCAAGATTTATGCCACAACACGTTTAACTTTAAATGTTTTCAGGTGGCATGTTTTTGTTTTAACGTAACTTCGTTTTGATGGAAATCCATGGAAAGCTCAAATTCTCTTTTTGCAAAACGGCAGTCAAGAGTCCTTTTTTAACATGGTCATTGAAACTATTTCAAACAGAATTATGACTAAATATGCTGGCAAATATAATCATGAAAGGAATTTAATGAGAAATGTTCCTCAAAAGCTGGTGAGAAACTCCTGTGATCTAGGAAGGATTTCTTACCTGTTGTAGTACACCAGAGGACTTGATTTTGAACAAAACTGCTGCGCTATTTCAGGCACAGATGGACACTGAGCATGCCGAGCATGCTGGGAAGGTGTCGGATCTGTTGGACTGGATCGCAGGCACGGAGAACGCCCTGAGCGAGAAGCGATTGGTCCGAGGCGACCTCGCTGAACTCCAGAAACAACTGGCGGAACAGAAGGTAGAGGGTGTGGTGACAGTGGTGGCAACCTGGTTGCAGTGGTCTAACTCTGGGGATGTACCACTAATGACAGGGGTGTACAGGACAAAAGCAGCTGTCAGTCATTGGAGTTACAATAAAGGGCTTGGAGAGGAAAAATTCATAAAATCAAGATTTTCTCAATATTGTACACCTCTTAGGTTGTTGTTAGTGGTTGTTCCCCTTGCTTGTTCTTCTTTCATCCACTGTCAGATAATATATTCAATTAGATCTATGCCACTCGACAAAGGTTTCTGAGACTAACAAGTTTTAGATGCTTTCCACCTTTCTTCAGTGATCTGAATTAAAGATTGGTAGGCAGTATTTTGTACTTCTGTTATCCTCGGAAAACTTTGTCCAGTGGTGTAGATTTGATTCATATCATTATTCATCCCTGGATATCTAACTTTCATAAAAGTGTCATCCACTGTCAGAGTTTGTTCTGTTTTAACATTTCATCATCTGTTTCTATAACTTTGTGTAAATGTTCTGAAAATAATGAAGAGTTACTGTTTCTATATTGTGAACTTGATTTGAATAATCATAACTTTATCCTAAAGTCATTCAGAAAAATCTAAAACTTATTTGTTGTATAACTTGCCTGTGTTGTGCATGCTAATTCTGATGTCATGTTTACTTGGTGTGTTTAATTGTTGACTATGCATGTTCAAAATGTACATCACAATGAAGTTGTAATTTAGATAATTTCAAATGGTCTTGTGTTCCTGTATTGTATTACCCAAACAATAAAGTTTTTCCTGCATGCTTTGGGTTCATATGCTTTGCTTCCATGTCATTTCACTTTTCACCCACCGTACATTCATTGTCAATGTCATTGTTCATTCCATTTCATTTCAATCATTTTTTGGTTCATGCTTACATTTCACTGCTTTGTTGACATCATGATACATGTATTATAGCAGTCATATTCAAGTTTCTACCAGACTCTCTAAGCCTTTCAGATTTGTATTAGAACAAATTATTGTTTGGAGATCTGTTGGCTACACGTAGGTGATTAGTTTGTGAATCCTGTTGTTTTGCACATGGTAAATATACCTATTTGTATGCCAGTTTGTAGACCATTGACTACAAGCATCCAATACTGAAGTCTGGTAGAGATTTTCAACAGAACTGCCAAAGAATACAATATCCCATGTTAACCCATTAACACAACAATATGACTGCTGTAGTACACACATGTGTGCCACTTAGTGCCTGCTTTGTCCATCAAGTCATGTCAGTCTACAGCTCATCCACAGCTATCTGCTTTGCATCATCAGCTTCAGCTTTTCGCAGTCCATTAGTTTTAAGCCTAAAGAAATACAATGTATTTGTATTCTGGATACAGAAGAGTAAGCATCAAATAGCAATTGCCTGGATGTAAATGTACCATTTAGTATGGTGCATGGAGTATATAGAACCTCTTGGAAACAGTTTCTTTATGTTTGACCATGTACTGTCTATGTACAACAGATTTTAGGACTTATATTAAAATTTCAGCAGTTTATATCAATGGCTAATTGAAGTGGCTAAGTAAAGATATGAACTAGCTACAGTTGAGTTAAGCTATACAATGGTTAGGTGCAAAGATTTTGCAGTTGCTCTGTATGTTTGTCGATGAAGTTTAGACATCCAGGTAATAAGATATGCCAAATACAATTACTGAAGCAACAGGATATGATTTTCTAAAAATCATACCCAGTTGCTTGAATAATGGCTATTTGGCATATCTGCCATGTTTGCATTCTAAAGATTGTTGTTGTTGACAGGCCATAGCTGATGACATCACAGGGCACCAGGCGGACGTGGACGCTGCCCTGAAGGCCGGTCGGGAGTTCCTGGCTGCACAGAAGGACAAGCTGAGCGTGGAGCAGGCCAAGGACCTGCAGTACGACCTCAACAACCTGGAGAAGGGCTTCAACAACATCAAGGAGAAGAACGAGGGCAGGATAGAGGTCCTGGAAGACATGCTGGGGGCAAAGGAGAAGGAGAGCGAAAGAAAAGTGAGTGGAGTATATGTTTTTTCTTTTATTCTCATTTTTCAACCGGGATTTGTGAAACTTTATAATAAGAAAAATAGAATAAAAAACATCCGGCCACATCCTTAGATAAGAACCTGGCACATTTCATTTTGTAAAGAATTCGCTTAACAGCCAATGACCTTGGTGCTGAAATTGTTGTAGTAATTGTTCTAGTGCTGATTGGCCAGCCATTACCAAAAGTAGTGCTGATTGGCCATCCATTACCAAAAGTAGTGCTGATTGGCCATCCATTAGCAAACCTAGTGCTGATTGGCCATCTATTAGCAAAAGTAGTGCTGATTGGCCATCCATTAGCAAACCTAGTGCCGATTGGCCATCTATTAGCAAAACTAGTGCTGATTGGCCATCCATTAGCAAAACTAGTGCTGATTGGCCATCCATTAGCAAAACTAGTGCTGATTGGCCATCCATTAGCAAAACTAGTGCTGATTGGCCATCCATTAGCAAAACTAGTGCTGATTGGCCATCCATTAGCAAAACTAGTGCTGATTGGCCATCCATTAGCAAAACTAGTGCTGATTGGCCATTCCAGTAGCAAAACTAGTGCTGACTGGCCATCCAGTAGCAAAACTAGTGCTGATTGGCCATCCATTAGCAAAACTAGTGCTGATTGGCCATCCATTAGAAATACTAGTGCTGATTGGCCATTCTTTAGAAATACTACTGCTGATTGGCCATCCATTAGAAATACTATAGTTTGATTGGGTTATCGGCAATATAATCTTGGTACTCTATTCCAGGACCGAGTTGCCCAGCAGAAGGCAGAACAGCTGGAAAAGCTGCAGGCCTTGAAGAACTGGCTGGCTGGAGCAGCTGAACAGCTGGACCAGCAAGAGCCAATCAGCAATGACCTGCCTACTCTGGAGGAACAGCATGGACAGCATCAGGTTAGTAGAGCTTGTGGCAAGTGTGTCCATAGACATCTGGATCTTGCGTGGATTGTTTTTAAATGCCTGTTAGCAGGTATGTACGTAAAGGTAGTTCCATAGCATTTTGGAGGCCATAGGGGAAGTAGGTTATTAGCCACTGTGTCTACTAGATACATGTGCTTGTATGAGTGTTACAAATTTAAATTAGTTTCATAGAGCACATGTTACAGGGAGGACAAAGTAGGGATTATAGGCTATTCATTCAGCTTGGAAGCCATCAGAAGAACCTGAGGATAAATGTACATGATATGTAGCTGGTGTCCATGTTAATGTGTTCAAGTCTGAAAACTGTTGTCCAAATTTCATGCCATTGTGATCGAGATTGACCCTTTGTTATGGCTCATAAAATTGCCTGCAAGAAACCAGCCAGGTATGTTATACTATGGAAGGTGATAAAACTGAAAATCCACAGCATATAATTGGTTACTGTGATTAAGATGCCAAGATCCAGACTGCATGATTTCACGACAAATTGTCTCGTTTCTCTGCAGGAACTATACAATGATATCGAGGCCCACGCCCAGCAAATGGCGGACGCTGTTCAGAAGACGCACCGTTTCCTTGACCGCCAGGAGAGCTACCTCGACCAAGAAGAGTACAACGAACTGGACGAAATGGCGGAGGACCTGAGGGCAGAGTTCAGCGACCTGAAGGCCAGGTCAGACGCCAGGATGAACCAACTGGACAAGACTCTAGAGGAGCAGAGGAATGAAGAGACTCAAAAGGTAGGAAACTCAGGACCTGGCCAATCACATGGTGTAAAGCTAGAAGGTTTTATGGAAGACAAAGACAAATCTGCAACTAACTAACTCATCCATGTTAGAGAGAAAAGGGTTGCTGTACGTTATAAACAGTTGCTCATCCATCATACAAATGTAGTTTAGTACATCATATTCAGATCTGAAGATTTGAAGAAAGCCTTCTTCTCTTTTTACTTTTGACAACTGCTATCCGGTAATGTCTTTGAAATCACAGCAATGTATGTCAATATTGATTTAATACTGGGATATTTAAACAGGTAACTGAACACCCACTAATACAAAGCTGTCCTACTTACCAGCACATTTAGCAAGCTTAATGGCTCATGTTTCATCCATCCTAGCTTGCTTTGGAAGAGCAGAGCCAGGCTGCCCACGAAAAGATACAAGATCTGTTGGAGACTATTGAACAGTACAGGAGCGACCTCTGTGATCAAGAGCCTGCACTGCAGGACCTGGAAGAACTCACAGAACAGACTCAGGAACATGAGGTAGCCCATCAGCTGTCAAACAAGTACCATGAAAACTTTGGTGAAAAACTGCTTGTAAAAGTACAAACAGGAGGCATTTTGTGTTGTTGTCTAAATGAAGGTCACTAGCATGCCAAAGTAAAATGACGTTTAGTTGTACAAACAGATTTTGTGTTGTAATCTACAGTCCAACTTGGTCTAACGACCATTTGCACAATACAATCATTGCCTAAAGACGACCTCTTTTTGACCGTCTCAAAATTTTCCCCATGACACAAGCATTATGCATTAACTTGCAGAAGGCGACCACTTGCGTATTGCGACTGCCACCACCCCTTGTCCGGGCCGCATGCGACTGAAATATTGTGAAGACTGCCTCATCATTTTCAATGGTGTAGCGACATTGATTTTTGATGATATCTTATGGGATGTCCCTGTAAAATTGGCTTCTGTTGTGGTGAATGTACATAAATGTCACTGGTATACAAAAGCCTACATTTTGTTTGTTTGTTTGAACCTTTGTTTATTCTGTTACTTCCAGAGCCTCCACCAGGAAATCAGCGGTCAGCAGTCTGAGGTCATGCTGGCCCTTCAGGAGGCACAGCAGCTCATCGCCGCGCACGGAGACCAGCTGTCGCCCAGCGCCAGGCAGAACGTCATCAAGGGCCAATCACAGCTCAGGAACATGTACGACGACCTCTCCGACCAATCGGAGACCAGGTTGAAGCAGATGCAGTCCTTGTTGGACGAGCTGCAGAAGTTTGAGGCAGAATGTAAGACCTTTGATGATTGGTTGGAAGAAGCAGAAGGAGAGATGGAGGGAGTGAAAGAAGGGGCCTCCGACCTTGAAGGGCTGAAGGAACAGTTAGAAAAGCAAAAGGTATACAACATGACAATTCTATATACAAGTACTTGTAACTACTGTGTGTTGTATTGTATGTTGTTCTTAGCCAATTTTGGATTCCCGTGCTACATGTGGAGTGATGCATTAATTTTCTACTTGAATCTTTCTAGTGTCTCCATTTACTGCATGTAACACTGTATTGGCCATAAAAGATACAGTGAAGCTTTACATTTTTAGATCTTATGCCCATAGCATTTGCAATGTAGAAAAGGGGAAATTTGAAACTTATAGTACACGGTAAGGTAAATGTAGTACAGACATTGTTGTGTCATTCATACGACTTGTGACAAGTGTCTGTGTTGTGTGATTTCAGACATTGTCAGAAGACGTCCTCGCCCACAAGGGTGACCTGAGGTTCGTGACAATGGCTGGACAGAGGTTCCTGGACCGAGCTAAGGTATGTGTGCTGTAACTGATTACTTATTTGCTGTTGGGACATTTTCCATGTAATGTAGTTTGCCATATTTACATGTTGTATCATGGGCTTTGTAACCAGATGTGACCATATGACACATGCAAATATAAAAAGAAAGTTTAGGTATGAAAGAACCAGGGCTCTAGCGAGCTCGATTTTTTCTTCAGCCAATTCCCATTGTCGCGAAAACACTATTCCAGGACTAAGAGAGACTGAACTGAGACCTTGAAAAACGTGTTTTTAATGAGATTATTGACGGAAATTGACTGAAAAATGGACGCTAGCTAGAGCCCTGGAAGGGACACTCAATTAGTCCTTTTTGTTGATTGCAACATGAACATACATGTATAGTGTATTGAAATTTTATGGTAAAGAAAATATTGTTGGATCATGTCAACTGTGGTTTTGTGAGATAGAGACATAGCGAAAATGCACTACTTGCCAAGACATCAACAGCGATATGATTGTAATTTCTAAATGCAGGTTCGACCTTGTTTAAGGGAGTATACTGTGCAGTATTCTTGTGAATGGGCAGAAGTGCACACATCCAATGAAAAGCATGATAAGACCTCGCGTAGTGACGCACCTGTCAAATGGTCTTTTCCTTTGCGGATTTTATGGGATGCATGCATCAAGTTGGGTCCGGGACAGCCGATTATCAACAGGGATATGATCTTCTATGTAGATCATTTATTGTTGCTTGGCAAAATGTAGATCTTTAACACTTTTATCCCCCCTAACAGGTGCATGAAGAGAACTTGCGTAAGTTCCACGCCAAGGTAAAACCAGAGGAACCCTTCAGTCCTGAGGAGGCTAGCCCCACCGTACAAGACAAACTGGACAACCTGGCCCGGCGCTACCAAAACCTGCACGCACAGTGTGGACAGGAAGGCAAGCAGCTCGGGGACGCAGTGCACAAACACAAGTAAGTCTGAAGCTCTGTTACAAGTCCATTCTTTTGGTTATTCTGTAGATTTTATTTATTTATTTATTCATTTCAACTTTATTTCAGGCTCTTGGCCCATATCACATACATAATACATATAAAAAACATACAATACAACAATACACATACACTTTATGCACAATAAAAAAGTTGAATTAGCCGGGGCTTTTGTAAACAAGATTCACATAGTGTGTCCAGAATTTGCTATGGAAGAGGGCATCTGAGTGGAATAACCAGGAGATAATGTTGTTTTTAGATGTGGCGATGCGTTGTACAAATGCATGCATTAATTTTCTCCTTCTAGCTTCAAAAGTATCAATCCCATGTGTCACAAACATTTGGCTGGCACTATCACTCGTTTAGTCTGCAAATAACTCAACATTGCTACCAACTCACAAACTGGTTTTCTGGGGAAAAAAACTATTTGTCCAAAGAGGCTGAACAACTTTTGTATCAATGACATATCCTCTTACCTGGAAAAGGGATGCTAGGAAAAAAGAATTGCTAGTAGTATAGATTTTGAAAGCGACTGGTATTAACTCACTGCATCTGTCAATCCCTTTGTTGCTAGGCAATACAAAGAGGCTGTGGACAGCCTGTTGCCATGGTTACAGAGTGCCAAGGAGACAGCTGATCAGAAGGCATCCGAGCCTGTAGGGGGAGACCCTGCATCAATACAGAAGCAGATTGATGATTTGAAGGTATGTACCTGTATGTTATCATACACGTAGTGTTATGTTAAGGTAATCCCAAGGCTACCATGATTAGTTTCCTTTTTGTGCACTGAATTTTGAGTAAGCTTATGGGACTGGAATTAGAACACACAAGGGGGGTCATGTGGTATAATGGCAGGTTATTTTTGCCAAGAGGTCCTAGATTCAAATCCGCTGATATGCTACTGATCTTGTGGCCTTTGGAAAGACACTTAACATGACTTTCTTCACTTCACTCCGTTGAAATTTGCAAATGAGTACCCATCTTTGGTTAAGGCCGTCCCTCAGATAGGATGCCATATGAAGGTCCCATGTTAAAGACCCCACCGCACCAATTGAAAAAGACTAGGGGTCCTTCCCGGTGTGAGTGGATGAAAAGTTTCAGTCTGCTCTCTGGGTTGATATCCTGTTATGTTAATCCTTGTAAATCCCGGTAAATCTCAAGACTAAAACAACAGATACTTGCAACCAATCCAACAGGAGTATCATTACTGCCTAGGGTGTGATTATCAAAACCTTTCTATTCCAAACACAGGACAACAAAAATTGCATGTCAGATGAATGATGAATAAGATAAAAGTTTGCTTTTCCCATTCCAGGCCTTCCAGTCAGAAGTCCTGGCACACACTGGTCAGGTGGACCACACCCGGCAGGCTGGCCACGCCCTGCTGGAGTCTCAGGGTGCCTTAGCTGATTCTCAAGACGTCAACAATACCTTAAGTAAGTACTGCCCTGTGTCTTAAAGACTTGCGTTAAATTATGTTGGTCAAAAATGGAAACTAATGCTTGAGTGTAAAATAGTAAAACTATTTCTGTGAATATTTTAGTTGATGGTATTGAATTTGCAATTCTTAGCAGGCTTATGTTTCAGTTTGTTTATTCATTCAGGTCATACATTCGGCTTAACTGCATTTTCCAGTGCTTTCTGGGGACAGAGGCCGCACATAGAGTAACAAAACATTGCAACAGATTCAAATGACCAAAATAAAATTAGTGGTCAACTAAAATCAATGTTTATAAATAAGTAGCCAACTTACTATATATATGCTTTTTCAGATGTCAGATCATGATAACAAACTCAAACATTGATTCGAATGTGATGGATTCTTCCACAGGTGCAATAGACGACCAGGTTGCTTCTGTAAACGAGGCCATCTCCCAGCGGGGAGACGAACTGCAGGCAGCCCTTATGCAGTCGCAGAGCCTGCAGGGCAGTCTGGACGGTGTTGTTCGCTGGCTGGACAACACGGAGAAGAAACTGGCCACACAGGGTGCTGTAACGGTCAACAAGGAGGCCTTGGCACAGCAGATGGCTGATCATAAGGTGAGAAGCCCTACTGTGGAGTACTCACTGTAGAGGTAACGTTAGCCGTCAGACACTAAATTTTCATTACCTTCGCCAAGAAGGTTAAGCTTTTGATGCTGTTTGTCCATATGTGTGGATAGCATGACTCAAAGCGGTGGATGATATTTTGTACAGTAGGTGGTGGGTAGGGGAAAAGGAAAGGAAGGTCAAGTTAGATGATGAGCCTCCTAGCACTACAGTGCTGCGGCTGAAATTCTAGTTGTGATATCTTTGGTTATAAGATTAGGGGGTCAAATTTTTTTATATCTCTACTATAGGAAATGTGGAGCAGGGTTGTATGTAAGACTTGTGTGGTACTGTTCAAGAGAAATCAGCTTGCTACTTTAGTGTTGAATTTCCAACATGTTTAATAAAGTATCTCAGCAGTTGCTACTGTAACAGGTCCATCTGTACTAAAGCAGTGCTATTCCTTTCTCTGCTGACGTAGGTGCTAGCTGATGATGTCAGCCGTCAGCACGCCACGGTCGCCTCCCTTCAGGAGACCTGTGGGAAGGTCCTGGCCTCGGGTTCCCCCACCATGGGCCCCAACCTGCAGGAGTACCTCGACGACATCACCGCTCGCTACGCTAAGGTCAAGGGTCAGACGGAAGAGAGGACCGAGGACTTGAACAGGATAGAAGGGAACTTCTCCGAGTTTGAGGATGAAAGGGCCAAGCTGCAGGATTGGTTGGCTGTTGCCATGGAGACCATGGAGTCCAAGCCTGTCGTACACGGTGACCTGAAGGACTTAGAGGACAAGGTCAAGGTGAGTGACCATGTTCTACAGACTCAGATTGAAAACAGCAAATAAGCAAAAAGGCTTTTCATAATGTAAAATGTACAAAAATTTGTGCTTACTGTCTGTCCTTGATACACAGATTTCATATAAGGCGTCTTTTGGTGATTGGGGTAAGGTTGCTGAACAACAAGGGACGGCAAGGAATAACAAGAAAAGTAGCACGGGCAGAGCCTGAGTATTGAAAATTGTAATTGACAGCTACAAAAATGACAAGTTAGAAAACCCTACTTTTGTCACAATGACTTTCTGTACCATGCAAAGAGCATCAATTCCTACGTATACAGTGTCTTTCATTTGCAGGATTTGATATATAGCTCTTTCAATTCAAGAAATACAAAATTAGAAATGTCATGATTATCCTTATCAGCACCCACAAATGATTATTACATATCATTGCTGTTCTCAACAGATGTATCAATGGTATGTTTTCTCCCCAGGAGGTTACCAGTGCGGTGGAAGGCCACAAGGACAGCCTGGAGAACATGGTGCAGTCTGGGAATGAGCTGGTGGGAGACGTGAAGACAGGCGACACGTCTTACGTCACTCAGAACATCGCCAAGACAACACAGGCTTGGGACAACCTCAACAAGCTACTCAAGGACAGGTAGGGGACTCCTTGTATTCCATATTAAGCAAAATATTCATTGAAGAGAAATTTCACTGACTGGTGTCTGCTTCAGTAGCCTTGGTGCTGAAATAATGGTTGTTGTTACGGTGGTGCTGATTGGCTATCCGCTGAAAATACTGCAGTCTGATTGGTTTACAAAATATATGACCCTACTACTGGTTGACTTATTTTATATTTTCGGCCTTCACACTGATTCCTGACCCAGTATTATTGATTTTGATCGGTTGCCAGTAAACATGCTTTTGATTCCGATCGGTTACTGTATTAGATCTTTAACCTGACCATGGTTCCTTGCTCCTCAGTGCTAACTATTGGAAAATAGTTACTGTCTTTCTTTGCTTAAAGGACTTAAAGGAAGACCACACAGTTCCACTTACTATACTTAATCATGTTTGTCCAAGAAACTGGCTATCCCTGTTAAAGGGAGGTACCATGTCTGAAGAGAGCCAGACCTCAAGTATGTCTAACAACCCACCACACTTATCAAAAAGAGAAAGGGTCCTTCCCAGTGTGAGTGGTTCAAAACCTTCAGTCCTATTACTGAATCTAGGGCAATTACTGTAGTATTGAGGTCGCCTGACTTAGTGCCGAATGGCAGCCACTCCAGATCCTTGCCTACTGTAAGCTCCTCACAATTCAGCCCCTGGCTACGGAGAGAGAGTAGTCAGCCCACCCTATGACTAAACAGTCTATGTTGTGTCTTGTTCCCCAACTACAGAGCCGGCCAGCTAGCGGTGCAGCAGCAGCTGAGTGCAGAGTACAACACTGGTCTGGAGGAGGTGAAGGACTGGCTAAACAACATGGAGGACAGGGTCGCCAGTCTCCAGCCAGTTCCTGTGGACACTGACAAACTCAAGCAGCTCATGGATGAGATCATGGTGTGTTTTCTTCATACAAAAATGCCTCTAGACTGTACAGGTCTTCTCAGTCAGCATTTGGGTTATGATTATTTTGTTACATTGGAGTGTACTTGTTCCAAATGGCCAATTCAGATTTGGTAAAGTGTTAAGTATGTTGTCCTTTATAACATTGTTTCATCAAGAACAAGATGGATAATCCAAAGTTTTGACTTACAAAGTAAATGATTTTGGACCTTAGAGAAGACTTAACTTTGCATTGTGTGTGTGTAACTTAGACCCTTAATAGGGTTTGGATTACATTGTTGTATATAGTCATTTTGTGATTGAAAACTTCATGGATAATCATTTATACAAGATACATGTGTGCTATTCTCTTTGCATAGAAAAGGTTGTTTCTTGACTTGTCTTTAATTTACTGAAGCTAAATCAGATACATTACCCATATTAAGGCCTAACTCATCATTAAAATGTGTTCCTTTGTGTCCAGCCCCTTATCAAGGAACACAAAAACTTCCGAGCCAAGCTGGACAAGGTGAACGACCTGGGTGCCAAGTTGGGCGTTCCTGCGTACGATGAGGCAGTCAGTCCCAGCAAACACCTCACACCCTCCACCTCACCTAAACACAAGGGGATCACTTCTCCAGGTAAGACTGGCAGGGGAATGGTTAGGGAGAGTTTTCAGAGTTTGGATGGCCAGCCTCAAAATACTAGTATGCTTCCCACTTGCCTACCTGAATTTCATGGAAGAGGGAAAGATAGTCTGGTCAACAGTATTAGTAAAATTGGAAACAATTTCTTTCCGGGACTAAGGTTTTCTCCATTCCGCTAAATAATTTCTGGACCAATCCTCAAAAATTGAACTAGCCACAGCCAAGATGTTCACTTCACTTTTTGTATGTATTTTACATGCTGACTTAAGTTACCATTGTCATTCAAAACTGTACTCCTTTTGCCCATTCATGCCCTATTTAGCAAAGTCTACAGAAGTGATGTTTTTTTATCTTATGCACATCTTTACTGCACTTAGATAAATGTACAATTTAGAGAAAGAAGTCCTGGAAGAAAGGCTGTATTGTTTTGCAAGCAATCAAGCAAATATTGTGTGGAACTGTAAATCTTTCCCTCAATCTTTTAGACATGGACTGGAATAATTTTGTGCACTTTCGTGTTTTTGTTGTATTGTAAAAAAATCTTTGTCAAACTAATTTGTAAAAAGACGATGACTGGTGGTACATGCCACTTAGACTTAATTAACCTTTTGTTGTAACTTTGATACCTGACTTTAGTAATGACTACCAGTGTTTGATTTGTTTTAACTGGACAACCTATTCCATCATACTGCTGCCCCTGCCCCACGTGCATGTCTCCCCATGTGTTTGTGTTGTCCTGGCGAGTCGTTGACACACTGACCCCCGGCCTGCCCCCCTCCCCCAGGTGTGACCAGCCCTGATCGTATGTCCCGCAGTTCCAGCGGCTTTATCAGCCACAACGGCACTGACCATGCCGAGACTAACGGTCTCCCGTCCGAAGGTAAGGTGGCGACGAGAAAAGCCAAAACCACTCCGTTAGCACTGTTTGTTCATGAACTAAAAACGGAACTTAACAAGGTGACCCCTCCTTCTTCCACATTTCCTGACTTGCCCACCTACCAATATTTCCTGTTATCCAATTAAGAACAGATTTGCTCCTCACTGTCTTTGAAATTAGAGTATGAACAGCTCCTAACTATTTCCTCCTAACTAGGCTTCATTGGTCAGGAAAGGCCAATGAAGTTTATAGTTTTCTCGCAAGTAGAATCCATAGCATCTCTTCATTCTTCACTCTCATTTCCACATGTCCATTTGCCCTTCTCACCCAGTCTTCATGTTCTCTTATTCTTCAGTCATGTCTGAATTCTGATCTTGATATGCCGAATCAAAATATTGGTTCTTCATTTTTCCATCTGGGCATGGTCGCTCCTGTTGTGTGCTTATTAGAATTAATGATAATATGATGACTTAAAAGATGGTGTTTGTTCGGAGTCCCTGATTTATTTGTTTTAACACTAACATGTATATGTGTTAATGAAGCAATAAAGATCTTTAACAGACGAAAGCTATGTTTACTTAGTATGGCGTGAACTTGGATGATGGTAACTGTAACCATGGAAACTGTTGTGTTCTACAGAAGTGGTTGCCATGCAGCAGCAGCTGGCTGATGCCAACTCGCGGTATGACTCCCTCGGGGACGAGCTAGAGAACAGGAAAGCTGACCTACAGGACACCTGTGGTCTGGCTGAGAAGTTCCAGAGGGAGGGAGAGGAGTTGATAGAATGGCTGAAAGATGCCAAGACCAAGGCGGAGTCATGGGTTCCCACGGCAACCGACCCCAAGACCGTCCAGCAACAGATTGAACAGCAGAAGGTGAACAATCTCAGCCTTCCTACATGTAAAATTCAATTTCTCATGCATGCTTTAATCGGTCTATATCAGGACTAACAGATATGTAACACCTAATCTGTATGATCGGAACAACTGTATTTTTTTCACTCTAATTGGATAACAGCAAGTGTGATAGTGTGTCATCCAGTCTTAACCTTTTAGGCAGTTAGTGCTTTATCATTATTCTGCATTGATAACAGCAAGATGAGAGTTATTCTTTCCTCTGTGAGTATGAGTGGATCAAAAGCACTCCAGCAAAATGGGGTAGGGAATTAGCAGCAGCCTTTGTAACCCCTGCTTTGCCTATTGAGTTGTTTAGTTGAGCTTGCCTAAGCTTGATGTTTCTGACTCAGGGAGAAGAGATGCTGCTACGGTGAGCATTAGGTTCAGTGCCTAGAATTGGTCCATGTGGCCTTGCACTGAGCGAATTTGTGAAAGAAGTAAATCTTGTGTATAGGACCTTGGCCACATAGATGGGTGACTTCCAGTCTGGATGTGTGACATAGACCTTGGGTCATTACAAGATAGGATCAGACAGCTGATTGAAAGCTTGTTGGCAAGCTCTTTATTTTTGTGCACGGGTATAAAGCTATATCAGAAGATTTGGCAGGAGAAGAAGTGGCCCAAGGAATGGACACAGTCTCTGGTTATTCCCCTGCCCAAGAAGGGGAACACACGCCAATGTCAAAACTACAGAACCACCGTCTGATCAGCCACCCGAGCAAGATACTTCTCAAAGTAATCTTGAAAAGGCTCAAGTCTAAGGCAGAGGAACTACTGGCAGAAGAACAAGCTGGCTTCAGGCCAGGTCGAAGCACCACTGAGCAAATTTTCAACTGATGGCTCATAATTGAGAAACACCTACAGCACCAACGAGACTTGTTTCACAACTTTATTGACTTTAGAAAGGCCTTCGACAGAGTGTGGCACGATGGCTTGTGGTGGGTCTTGAGGGGATTTGGTGTTGAAGAAGGCTTAATACAGAGCATCGAAGCCTTGTACCAGAGTGCATCTAGTGCAGTGTTCCTCAACAACAAAGTGGGGGAATTCTTCAGGACAACAGTCGGGGTTCGCCAGGGATGCTTGCTGTCTCCAGTTTTGTTCAACCTGTATCTGGAGAAGATCATGCAGGACGCTTTGTACGATCATCACACCTCCATCTCCATTGGTGGCAGACGCATCTGCAACCTTCGCTTTGCAGACGACATTGACCTTCTAGCCGGCAGCAACACTGAACTCCAAGACCTCACAGACAAGCTAACAGAGAGTACTGGATCGTTCGGCATGGAGGTCAGCACCGAGAAAAGCAAGGTGATGGTGAACAGTAGGGATGAGACACATGCAGTCATCCTTATGAACGGGGAACTGCTGGAAGAGGTGGGAACATTTACTTACCTAGAGGGACCATTACAAAAGACGGTACTAGCGAGACAGATGTACGGAGGAGGTTGGCCATGGCAACATCTGCAATGGCTCGTCTGTCCAGGATCTGGAAGTCCAACAACATCAGCTTTCCTGTCAAGTTCAAGCTCTACAAAACCCTAGTTGTGTCCATACTGTTGTATGGGTGTGAGACCTGGACTCTATTGGCAGCAACAGAGAGGAAGATCAGAGCCTTTGAGATGAGGTGCCTGCGTAAACTACTACTGTCTCGTACTATGAACACGTCACGAACGAGTATGTACGAGAACAGGTACGCAGCCTCGTTGGCCCGCAGGAAACACTTCTAGCAACAGTTAAAAGACGTAAACTGCAATGGTTCGGGCACGTCACCCGACACAACAACCTGACCAAGACGATCTTACAAGGAACGGTGGAAGGTGGACGTCGCCGAGGACGGCAGCGAAAAGCTTGGCAGGATAACATCGCTGACTGGACGGGCCCAAGACGGGCCTCAGCCTACAGGAGAGACTAACCCTGGCTAGGGATAGAAGAACCTGGAGGCAACTCTCGATCTTCATGTCTACCTTGTCCCCCCAACGACCTGGAGGTCAAGGGACTAGGTAGGTAGGTAGGTAGGTAGGGTATAAAGTTTTAAATTGTATCATAATGTGTGACTTATTTTGTCCTTCCTCCCCAGGCCCTCCAGCAGGGTCTGTCTGACCACACCACCCTGAGACAGAGCCTGAAGGACACGGCACAGGCACTGCTGCAGGAGAAACCTGACGCAGAGGGCACCGACAAGGTCATGGACAAACTCAGGGCCTTAGGTAGGGTCTTACTCTTTGTGTCTAAATCTTGTGTACGGCTTTGCGGAATGAACTCACCCTGAGCCGAATTTATAATTTAACATTAAGTAGTTTGCGAGGATTTGGAGTTCCCGACAGGTAGTTGTAGCGGAAGGTACGTGCGTCTTGAACGTTAATTTTTTTATGGTTAAAACGCAAGACTTTGACGGTGAATTTACCAACATTGCGCATGCATGGCAATATCAATCATTTACGGTAGATTTGACTTTGGAAGGGTCAGTTGAATTTTGAGACGATTGAGATAATGTTACTTGGTGAGAAAGATCAGTGGGTACTGAAATTTTGTGTAACTTATTGTTTGTGGTCAATTGATCAGCATGATATAATAATAATGGCCACATTTCTTCAGTCCCTTAAGTGGCCGATATAGACAGGTTTGACTGTATTGCAAAAAATATACACATAGCAGCTTTTGGTGCTGAGAGTGGCAAAGGTTTGGCATGGTGCATGTCTGCATGACATCTAGCTCAAGAGCTCTATCATATTGGACTCACTGATATCACCTGATGTTGAATCTAACTTCGTTTGTCCTCCTGTAGATGATGAGTGGAAACAGCTGGAACAGGATATGGCCAGCAAACAGCAGCAGCTGGAGGCAGCCAGCGGAAACCTGCAGGATTTCACAGCAGCACAGCAGCAGCTGTCCTCCTGGCTGGCCGACAAGGAGAAGATGGTGGCTGTGCTGGGCCCGCTGGCCATCGATGCTGCCATGCTGAAGAACCAACAGCAGCAAGTGGAGGTCAGGAAATGGAGTTATTCTTTATGATTCTGACTATTGCATTATTTCTTCTTGTGGCCTTCAGGTAGTGCAAAGTCAAGTGCTACCTTATCTACATCAGCTTTGTGAAGACACTTGCTGCTTAGTGAAAGATCTGCCCAAGGCTATGAAAGAAAGGAATGAGTGGAGGGCAAGAGTCATGTTCATCTGTGCAACCTGCACAACAGGATGGTGAACAGTATCATGATTGTAACAGGAGTTCACCTGTATCTGTGGGGTAATCTGTTGTATTAAAAACTGGGTGTTCAGGGACCTTAAAAAATCACCTGTTAAAAACATCCTCCATCAACTTGATATCCAAGTCAGTAACCTGATTTTAAATGCAACGAATATAGGTTACCTTGCAGATAAAGGTGAACTAGCATTAGCCATGGGATGTTTCACTCTTATAGACCATTATGTTAATATGTTGAGTGTAAGTCATAACAAATGTGCCTAAATTCAGGAAAGATTTCTGTAAGCATACATGCCATATATGCATTTTGTTTGTTAACTGTTTGACTTGTTCTGTTCAGGTCATTCTGAGTGAGTTTGAGAGCCACAAGCCTCAACTGGACCAGCTCAACCAATCAGGACAAGCCATCCTTGATTCCATGGATGCAGATGCTGCCAAAGCTTCCCCCATTGGCCAACAGATGGCAGCTGTCAATCAAAAGTGGGAGGAGCTAACTGGGCAACTGAAAGGCAGAGAGGATAAGATCGCTGCTTCCATGGAAGAGGGTCAGAAGTTCAGTGATGCCACTAAGGAGCTGTCTGATTGGCTGCCTGAAGTGACTGACAAGCTGAATGGCCAATTACCTGTCAGCTCACAGCCTGATGTGGTAAAGGAACAAATGGAGCAAGCCAAGGTGTTGCAGGAGGAGCTGTCCAACATGCAGCCCAAACTTGAGGAGGCTCAGAAGTCTTGTGAGAAGCTGCAGGCCCTGAATGATGATCCTATGATGCAGGCAGAGCTGGGTAGAAGACTAGATGCTGTCAAGGGTCCTTTCAACAGAGTGGCTGGCAAAATTGGTAAACCATATATCTGCTGTAAGATAGACAATTTTATCAACAATTTGATACTGTGATGCAGGACAAGGTGAAATTTATTTTATATCGGAAAAGATTAGTATATCTAGATTGTCAATATGGCATGCTTGTTATACTTACAACAAATAGAGTTTTGTCATGATGAAAAGTAAGAATTTTCCTTATCCAAAAGGTAATATGTAGATCATAGCCTGCCTGCTGTACAAAACAATTTTTCTGTTTCCCAACATAATAGAAAACATTGTGACCATGCTGTTTATTCTTTTTATCTAGCTGACAGACAGCAAAAGTTGGAGGCAGCATTGTTGTCCTCTCAAGAGTTCCAGCAGTCCTTTGACGACCTTCTGAACTGGGTCAAGGACAAGGAACAGCAGATGGACAGCCAGGAATCTGTGTCTGCTGACATGGACAAACTGGACCAGCAGTGGACGGACATACAGGTAATAATAAAGCTGTGATTTTTGAAAATAAATAATTGCCAGACAATCAGAAACTGTCCCTGCCTAGACGTGACGATGATGTTTTTGTCCATCACACGTCCATAAGGACCTTGACTTGTGTCGCCCTTGTGAGTCGGGGTATATAACTTTTTTGAGAAAATAAAGGAACTGAGTAAGACTATATGCGGCAGGAGATAAATGTTTCAGTCTGCTCGCACTATTTGTTTTACTGTACAAGTGGACCAGATTTTCATTTCAAATGTCCGTGTTCTAAAGCCTTGAGTAATGAATCATGACCCGTTTCCACAGGATTTGACCAAAGAACTGAGCACCAAAGACCCGTCAGTGAAGGCAGTGTTGTCTGAAGGCCAGAAACTGCTGAGTGAGACCCGTGGTGCAGACAGGGCAGCCCTGGAAGATCAGCTGGAGGAGCTGAAGAAGAGATGGGAGGATCTCGGCAACCGGGCGGAGTCCAGGAAGGAGAAAGTACAGGTATGATCATTGGGCTTGTTGGAAGAACTTCTCATCTTGTAGTGCTTAATTATAAGTATTAAAAATGATATTTCTTAAAGTAGTGAAGGTTTTTTATATTGTCACTGACAAAAGGTGCTACCAGGTTGCTGATGCTGCCTGAAATGTCTGACCATTTCCAAAATCAAATCAAACTTTCTTCAGTAACTGCTACTTGGCATTTCTTATAACAGTTTATTGTTTCTGTTAAAACATGTACAAATGCACTTGACTCCAAGTTTGCAGAAGCCCTTTCCCTTTATTTAGTTGTTTCACGCACACTGCTATTGTTGACAAAATATTGTGTATCAGCCATTATTGTTAATTAAACAAAATAGCTATTTAAAACAAGAGAAGGGCAGCTGGATATGATTTTGGAAACGGGCATACTGATTGTGGAAATTTGGCATATCTTATTACCTGGATGTCTAACCTTCATCGACGCAAGAGAAGGGCAATTCCTGTCAGATAACACACTAGATAAGTGTACTTCTTGTATGCCTTGTTGATAACACTTCTCCCCTTCATCTCCCACCAGACCTGTAAGGAAGCTGCAGAGGAATACGCTCAGCTCCTGGAGGACCTGTTGCCATGGCTACACGAGGCAGAGGAACAGCTGGAGGCGATGAGCCCTGTCAGCGTTCAACTGGACGAACTACTGGACCAGATCACAGAAGTGGAGGTAGCGATCTTGTTACCATTAGCAGTATAGGGTCTTACTTTGAGAATAGTAAACAGCTTCAGACATGTCTTTGACAACATGTTAATACATGCATCAAGCTTTCATGTTAAAAAGATTTAGAAATATCCTCATTGCATAATTGTACATTGTATGAAAAGGTTTTGATCCAAGCTCTTGGTGTCTACAAAATAAAGCCCTTCTGAACAATAGCTTAGAAGCTACTCCAAATTTTCTTCAAGCAATGACTGTTTTTAAAGGTAAAGTACATACATTTGTGCATCCAAATGTTCGACAGCTGATCGATAGTCCACTGAGTTCACAGAGAGTTACCTAGTCTCGATCTCGTGCGAGAGAAAATTTAGAGTAACTGTATTCATACGTGACTGATGAACCTCTTCAATGAGCTTAGAAGCACTAATCATGCATGTTTGCTTTGTTTAATGGCTGTCACATTATTCCACAACAACACAAGAACCTTAAATTTTCTCCTCCTATCCAGCTCCTTGAGAAGGATGGTCAGGAGCACGAGCCAGGCGTGAAGTCGCTCAACTCCGTGTCTGATGCACTCGTCAACAGCTGTGAAGCAGACGACCAGAGTGTCATGGACACCACCGCTGACTTCAACTCCAGATACCAGCAGCTCGGACAAGGTACGAAATCATCATCATGATCTCTCAAACTTTATTCAAACAAGTTGGGCAGGATACCTTAAGCCTTAAGAGTTAAATTGAGGTTCTGTGTTTAAGGAGAGCCACACCTCGAGCATGTTAAAGAACCTAAGAAACTTGTCTGAAGAGCAGGGGTCCTTCCCATTGTGAGTGGTTTAAAACCTTAGTTAGTACAGTCCTATGGTCAACCCTGGGTCAATTACCAATGTCATATTGAGGTCATCTGAGTTAGCGCCGAATGACAGCCACTCCAGACCCTTGCAATTTAGGCTCCCCTATTGTAAGCTGAGTCCTCGCAATTCAGCCCCTGGCTGCAAAGAAGGACCAGTCAACCCATCCAATAACATCAACTGCTGGTTTGTTAACACCTACAGGTAAAAAATGTTGAGGATTCCTTCTGTTCTCAGGTCTGGGAGAGAGGAGACAATCCCTGGAGGACATGCTGGGCCGTCTGAAGGAGTTTAACGAGGCTGTTCAGGATGTCCAGGACAAACTGATCAAGCAGGAGGACAAGCTGGCAGAGCAGGAGACCCTCGGGCCTGAGGCAAGGGACAGCAAACAGTTCCAGAACCTCAAGGTACTCTTGATATTCAGTTGGAAGTCAGTATGTCAGTTGGGAGATGATTATTGGTCTTCAGTTATTCATCCTTCTGTCCCACGACTTAAATTTGCTTGTTAGGACAGAAAATGATTTTACCCCATCTGTCCCAAAAATGCCACGAAACTGCTGGTAATGTACTTTCAATGCTTGAAATGACATATTTAACCGGGAAAATCAACAACTGGGGCTCCTAAGAAATGAGTGGGACAGAAAAAAGAATTAAAGCTGGAGATAGCCTTGTTGGGGTGCCATGTCTTGCATTTGTAGATCCTTTTCTTCACTGCAATGAATGAAAGAAATCATGTAGAAAGCTATGACTCACACTTAGCGCTGTTGATGGCATACTGAACAGTTAAAGGTAAAAGGTAGAGGAAGTCCCTGATAGCCTTTTTAAGACTGTAGGGGCCGGAGCTTTTTATCTTACTAAACAGTAGCATCAGTCGTATCCCTTTTGTGGTAGTAAGTTGATACTTTCTCTCATATTAAGACAAACTCACAGAATTATGCCAACTACTTTCCTTTGCTCTAGAATCTCCAGTCCGAAGTGGCTGATCTGCAGTCGAAGATAGACTATGCCAAGGACTTTGGGGAGGGCGTCCTGGCCGACGCACCCGAGGGGACGGACTCAAGTCTGATCCGGGGTCCGCTAGAGGCTGCGAAGGATCGCTGTGAGAAACTGAGCAGTCGGATCGAAGAGCTGTGCGGAGAGCTGGAGTCAGGCTTACATGAGCTGAACCAGTTTCAGGTAGGATGAACAACATTGCCTGCAGTAGTTTCAAGCACAAATAACAACATGTTTGGAGAATGATCAGGTTACATTTTGGATGATATTACATCAAGCCAAAACAAGGTACCACTGGATCATCACAGGAAAGTTGGAGCCTTGACTCTTTTAAACTATATGCACTATGGAGAGGCACCAGCCCAGCTAAATAATCTCGTGGCGGGTGACTCGCCAGTCAACATCCTGCTCAAGAACACTCACTGTTAGACAACAAACTTCCTGAGAAAATAGATACGATTAGAGATAGACAGAAGTTCAAATGTGAAGTTAACTCTTTCTTCAGTGTACACTGACAGCGTTCTGTCTACCATCAGCAGTCCAGCTGCTAATGCTGTACAAAGCTGACAAAGTTTTTTTAGAAAGTGCAATATATAGGATCAGGGTGAATTGGAAGAACTGGATTGGGGGAGAATTAGTTCATTACCTAAGTCATGTGCATGTACATGACATTGATGCTGTGACATTATGACAATTTACAATCTTCTACAGAACAACCTACGTGACCTTCAGACCTCCCTTGGTGACCTTGAGGATGACCTTGACAACATGGATTCTGTTGCTAGAGACATAGATGCCATTAATGCTCAGATCGAGGAGATCAATGTAAGTGCAACATTGAATATACTAAAAATAATTCAGTAATTGCAATAATTATTTTTCCTAATACAGACCTAATTTAAACATGGTATAATCACACTTGGTTTAAAATTGATTTACTTTATGCATGTGTCTTACAAGTAAAGTACTTTTTTCATTTGCTCTTTAAATTTGTATCTGCAGAGCTTTGATGACAAACTTGGCGAGAAGAAGTCAGAAGCTGATGCTGCAGTGAAACGATGTCAGGAACTGATTGATTCTGGTACAGCCTCAGATCCAGAAGACCTCAAGAAACAGGTAAGTCTTAGCTGGAATCACGTTACATTTATAAATCTATTACCCTCTATGTAAAATACAGATAAACTTGAAGTGTAAGATTGTCGGGAAAAAATATGCTGACATTGATGTTGTTACCAGGATTACATGCAGGGTTCAAAATACTTTTTATAGCAACAGCCAAAAGCTGGTTGCCCATAAACATTCTATACTACATTTTATGTTGAGCCCAGGTCAGACTTCGCAAAATTGATCATTGGTGCAAACAGCGGTAAGACAATCACAGTCTCCACCTTAAAAGTACATTGTAGATAGCACGCAACACTACCTGAGTTAAAAACTAAGTCAGCCAAAGAAAATATGGTTGCGCTGCGCAACAGGGCAACCGGATAGTTCGAACCCTGACATGGCTAAAATGACCTTGTTACGTAAGCCAAAACAACCATTTTTGATTCACAATAAATTTCTTAAATTCTCCTCTAGCTTGATGCAATCAACAAAAGACTGGCCAAACTGAACGACAAGGCTGGAGGGAGAAAGATGGACCTCTCCTCCGCTCTCGGCAAGCTGCAGACTTTCTATGACACCTTGGCTGCACTGCATGATGGGATTGAGAAGGGAGAGCTGGAACAGCAATCCCAGCCTCCCATTGGAGGAGATTTGGCCAACATCCAGCAACTGGACAAGAACTTACAGGTTAGTGCTGCTGTCTCAGTAGCTGCTCAGATACAGTGAACTGAGGACTATGAACCAAAAATTTACATAGTCCAATGGGAATCAGACAAGATAAAGTCAAGACATGGTTGATGGAAGGGTATAAAACTTGTTCAATTGAAAGGTAGTCGATACCCCTGACCATTTCTTCACATCCAGTTGCTTGAGGGACTATCATTTCTTCTTACCTTGATGTCTAAAGTCTTCATTGATGTATAGATTTTACATGTTTTGTCACTATTATGATACAGGAGTACCAGCAGGCCCACATCGAGCCCCTCCAGGCACAGGTGGACTCTGTCAACAAGACAGGCCAGGGACTGGTCCAGTCAGCCAGTCCTGGGGTCAACACCAGTGGTCTGGAGGCTGATCTAGAGGCAGTGAATGATAGATGGAACAGCCTGGCATCAAAAGTAAGGAAATACAGGGGTGTGGACAATTCCTGGCTAAGCTTGCCAGAATGCAGGTTGCAAGAGAAAAGTTACATTCTAGACTTTTTGTACATATTATGTAATAAGTGCTCTATGCTTCATGTGGAGACATATTTACATATTTTCATGTCTAATACTTCAATATCTGATCCTAAACCGTAAGGATGATTGGAATAACTATACAATGTCATGTATAATGATTTTAATCCATTTCTCCCAAGGTGTCTGAGAGGAAGGCAAAGCTGGACCAAGCACTATTGCACTCTGGGAAGTTCCAGGAAACCTTAGCGTCACTTCTGGAGTGGCTATCTGACACAGAAGAACTCGTGGCCAATCAGAGACCACCATCGTCTGAATTCAAGGTCATCAAAGCACAGCTGCAGGAGCAGAAGGTGATTGAACAGTTCTTTTTAGTTTGTTACCAAATTTTGCTAGCATTGTACAATGCAGGTACCATGGCCTGCTGCTAATATATCATTCATGAAGGTTCTCAACCATTGCAAGATAGGACACTGCCATGATATTTTCTAGATAAGTTTTTCTAGTTATAAATTAATTTTTGAGAGCATTCTGACCATTTCTTGAAGTAATGTACATACAGATAACCAACACAGCAATGTCTTTGAAAAGTATGAACTTGATATACTGTAAATGCATTTAAGTCTGCTGGGATTTACTTTCATGGTAGCGGGAAAATGGAGTTTTTGCGGTGGTTTTAAGTTCACGGTAGCGCCGTAGACTGTAGTCACATACTATAATGGAAAAATGTTCCCTGTGGTTTTAAGTTTACAACAAACATAACACTATATTCCTGCATTTACAGTAAACAATGTTTCTTGTAACAAATTGAAGTTTTGTTAAGTAACATCCCAGCCCCATCATGTATTGATCAATTGTGTGGAATTGGCATTCAAGAAAAAAAAGATAGGATTGTGGTAATAAACGTTCTCATCTCACAGCTGCTTAAGAGGCTAGTTGATGACAAGAAGCCGACAGTGGACTCCCTGAAGCAGGAGGCGGAGCAGCTGTCCAGTATCGCAGACCCTGCAGACCGTGAGAAGATTCAGCAGCAGCTAACGGACCTGTTCCAGCGCTGGGACGCTCTCACCACCAACGCTGCAGACAGGTAACAGTAGAAATCATTGTCTATATTCAAATTGCATCCAAGGTTTCAATTAGAAATTTTCAAACACAGAAGTTTTCCATATAACTGGTACTGAATGACAGACCATGTGCTGTTATTTACATTTTGAAAACAGCCACAGAAAAGGATGACAACTTAGTGACTTTATGACTAATATATTCTTTCTTCTGCTTTACACAGTCATGTTGATAATGAATCACAAGATAAAGGGTTGTCCTAAGTTTTTCATGTAATTCATCCTGTACAGAATAATGATAATTTCAACCCCCAAAATATGTACATGTATATACCTGTAGTGACTATATTCTAGCTTTTATATAAACCTGCATCAGTGTTTTACAATGTACAATTACCTTCTTCAAAAGCAAGCCTGACATCTTTCTTCCAATTGTATTGTAATCAGTATTAACTGTCATTCAAGTACAGTTACTTGCAAGTCACTGCTGAACAGACAAGGACCTAAAAATAGTATATGTAATAAGTCTCTAAATTTGAATTCCCTCTCACAGAAAACAGAAACTTGAAGACATCTTGGAGGTTGCCAAGGAGTTCAAGGATGCGCATGACCCCCTGGTGGAGTGGTTCGAGGCCACGGAGAGGAAACTGTCATCTCAGCAGCCAATCGCAACAGACCCTGCCAAGATGGAGGAGGACACAACAGAGCACCAGGTTGGTGTCCTGGATCACTGTTTTAACTGTTTCCTTTTACTTTGTAGTTACATAATGGAGATGGTTGGTCTGCACAAGTGTCAACTGAAATTGAGATTTGGAAAATGAAGGCAGCTGAAAAAAAGCTAAAATGTGATTGACAAAATTGACTGTGGTTGAATGTGATAAAAGAAAATTAATTACAAGTAAAGACAGTATACAAGGTCTTGCTTTGTCATAAATCAGAAACAATTTCTGTAACACACACATATTGTTTTTATTCCGTATTGATTTGATATATTTGAAAGATATTTTATCAAAAGAGCAGTTATAGCTTCAGTTATTAGCTTGAATTTTGAATAATTTGAGTGGACTCCAGTTTGAATTGGTATTGATTATTTTGACCATATTGTGCCAAAGCCATGTAATTGATCAAAAGCACAGCTTAGCTTTATGTTTGAACCATAGTGGATTGAATTTCAACAAACTTCTCTCCATTGAAGATTCTCTAACCATAAACTATCCAGGCATTGGCTGATGAAGTGGCCAATCAGGAGGCAGCAGTCAATCAGGTGACCAAAGCTGGCCAATCATTGATGGAGCTTTGCAGTGATGATGAACAGGTGTCTGTGAAGGGTCAGGTTGACTCTGCCAGGGACCGTTTCAAGGACATTCAGGAAAAAGTCCGTAGTCGTGGAGACCAACTTGAGCGGGCGAAAGAAAGTCGCCGCCTTTTCGGTGCTAACGCTCTCGCCCTGCTCGCATGGATGACGGAAATGGAGGAGACAATCGCAAAGTTAGAAGTCATCGCTGTTGATCCCATCACCGTGGAGACACAACTGCAAGAACAGACGGTATATTTACAGTAGCAGTGGAGTGTCTCCTGTCGCTGCCTCTCTGCATCTTCAGAAATCTAATAATTTGATCTTGATCTCGACAGCTTATCCCAAATCTCACCTCAGTAGATTTTCTTCCTGTCTTTGCCAAAGAACAAAGTAGCAGTGCTTTCTTTTGGTGGAGTGTTTTCTCTTAAACCTGTGTGCTTACCTTTAATCAGGGAACTTCCCAGGATCCCAAATGATCAAACCTGTTGCTGACCCAAGCCTATACATTTATCTTTACCTGACTTTTTGATGGTGTTTGTCCTGGTATATTTCTTTCCAATACTCCAATACAAAGTAGAGAACTAGTGCCATGTTAATCAATGAAGTATGTCATCCTGTTTATTTACTAACAGAGTCTGACATCTGCCTCAACCCAGCTGAAGAATTAATGTAATTCTGCTCCTCAAATAGCGGGTTGCCAGCCTGTTTAATTTTGTTCTGTACTCGCTCACAGTAGCTACTGTTGGGAAGATAAAAAGCTGGATAAGGCTGGATACTAGGCTATTCTTCAAACTGTTGTAGAACTGATCTGACATCTTCCTCTTATATGCTGAATTGTAGAATAATGTACTATGAGAATGGTTGTAATAATTCCATCTTGTATCTTCCATATGTAGAAGTGCCTCTTTACTGCTCTATCTTGCAGGATTTACCATAACTTTCACTCCAATATCCTCTGGCTGGTGTTGTGGAAAGAATGATTGTGTGATTTGTCTATGATTGTAGCCTTGTCCATTATTACAGGAAATGTATTGGGCACCATATATCATCATGCAGCTATCTTATATATACATTGTATCTGCAACATGTATATAATACAGGATCAGCAGCACAGGGGTTATAAGAGATTGACTTTGTTTCCTTTTTTTTAGGCCATCACCAAAGACATCACTGACCATAAGGCAGCTGTGGAAGAGGCAGTAGAAACTGGGAAATCTCTCCTGACACAAACTACAGGTTAGTGCTGACACCCCTGTCAGATGGTATATATGTTCCAAAATGAGTTCCCTTGATTGGTTAATATAATGCAGTCAATACATGTACCTTATAGATTCCTAGAACTAGATTAGATGTAGAATATAGAGACTAAATCTTAGTCTATATTGTACACCCAACTAAGAAATATGATAATTAATGTCAATGATATTTGATGTGAAGGAAGATTTGTACCAAGTCGAACATCTCTTGTACATGTAGTCATGTTTTATTTTTGCATGTCGTTAAGAGTGCAAATGTCAACACTTCTGCAGTATTTTTGCCACCTGTGTTATTTTGCTTTCTGTCTATTTCCTGCTTTTTGCATTGTGCTTGTAAGAATGTGACTGTGTAGTCAAAAAAATTCATAAAAATTGAAAATAGGATTTTCCCTTGTTTATTACATTACTGCAAACTTGTAATTAAAAAACAAAGTCACTGTAAATGAATGAAAGTTGAAGACTGTAAAGATTTGTTGAATGTTTCTTTTCCACAGAAGAAAATAAATATTTTGCTTTATTAGCAGTAGAGATGCA
This sequence comes from Branchiostoma floridae x Branchiostoma belcheri, assembly GCA_019207045.1. Classification (NCBI taxonomy): domain Eukaryota; kingdom Metazoa; phylum Chordata; class Leptocardii; order Amphioxiformes; family Branchiostomatidae; genus Branchiostoma; species Branchiostoma floridae x Branchiostoma belcheri. The sequence continues at coordinate 24,964,587 of CM033025.1, read as the reverse complement.
TATTATAATCATTTATTCAAGAAAAATGGTTGTTTGAAGTTAATTGATTCATAGGACAGTTAAAAAGGTTTGGGTGAAACCTGAGTGTTTGATTGTGAGCATGTCTTCTCATTTCTTGTATTTACTGTTCTTTCTTGACATTCATTCTCTATCCATTCTTTTGTTTTTCCTTTTCACCCGTATATCTCTTTCTGACCCTGCAGAAGGTAAGCACCACATGCTCCGTGTACTTCAACCCTTCGGCCTGAACAATGCAATCACTTGTTTCACACATTCTGATTAATTTTTCAGGCCTTCTCCATTTTCGTTTTTTTCTTATTTATTTCTTGACTTATTTATCTATGTTGTTTTGTTTTTTCAATGTATAAGAGTATGTAGTCCCCATTTCTAACCCATAACCACTTGGTCGTTTCTTAGTTGCCTGCCCTGCCCTCCATCCACTATGTAGCTAGTCATCAATTACTGACATGGATCATGATACAAGATAAATCTATAGATTCAAGGAGTATTTAGGGTGATATCAGCTCAATGGACAGTGGTTGAAAATGAGTTGAAACCACCGTCTGTCGATTTGATACCCCTAAATACCCTGTTTCAAAAAACAACGGATATACATGTAGGTGAACTAGGGTTACATGAATCTTGCCCTGTGTTGCTACTAAACCAGTTTTCTTCTTCACCATAACAGTTTACTTGATGTACTTTTACTGCATGGTTCAACATGCATGTCCAGAGATGCCACTACAGAATGAAGATTGTTTCTTAGCTAGAGTTCCTTTCTGAAACGTAGAGCTACCGGTTTTCGTCCTAGTGTCTGTAATACGTTTGGTACACTGTTGTGTACACATCATTTTGATCTCTAGAAAAAGTCTAACGAAACGTTTTAAACAAATTTGCCCACAGGAGATGAGATCCTTGTCATTCAAGAAAAACTGGACAGCATGAAGGACCGATACGCCAACATCTCCTCCAAGGCCAATGACAGGCAGCAGAGCTTGGAACAAGCTCTCCCATTGGCCAAGAAGTTTAAAGATGCCACAGAGAAGCTGTCTGATTGGCTGGACAAGGTTGAGGCTGATATGGGTACTGCTGAGGATCCTGCTGGGTCTGAACAACAGCAGGAGAGATTCAGGGTAAGATGACAAGACAAGATAAACAGAACAAGAAAAGAAAAGAGAGGGAGATCAAAATAGGAAGGATGAAAGGAGTGAAAGAAAAGTAAAATGAAATCTTTCCATTTTCTTTCTTAAGCTTATGCCTTTCCAGGTATGCTTATGTCGAAAGTCAAGTCAATATCTTTCCCAAGCCTAATGGCGCATAGGCAGCACCCATCTCTGTTTCAGTAGCCCAGGGCCACACAACTTTGTACATTCACTACAGCAGGGGGCTAGTCCACTGATAGTGGAGTGTGTTCAACTTCCATACTCTTTCCCGAATGCTGAGTGCTAAGCAAAGAAAGCAGCATGTGCCATTTTTTAAATCTTTGCTATGACTTGGCCTTGGATCGAACTCACGACCTACCGAATGCCAGGTGAACACTCTATGCCCACTCAGCCATCGCACCGATGCCAAACAAAGCATTTTAAAAACTATGTAAAGAAAAAAAAAATCCAGATCATGATGAATTTTTGCTTAACGTTTCAGGAATACAAAAAGCAGGTTGATGAACACAAGCACCTGGTGACTAACATGAACGAGGCTGGACCCAAACTGATGGAGTCGAGTCCTGGGGACGGGGCGCGTTCCGTGGAAGACAAGATGGCGAACATCAACCAGCGATATGACTCAATGGTTGCTGCAGTGAGGGAGAAGGTTGATGAGTTGGATGCTGCTCTTCAGAAGACACAACTGGTGAGAGTGCATGTTTACTATCCCTGCAGCAGATTTAAGTTTTGATTGTGGGTTGTGTGATGAGCACAGTTTAGTCCCTTGTTTCTGAAGATATTTCCTTCCTTCCCAAAGTATGGCATCGGTGTGGTGTATATGGTAGAGCATTTAGGCTCAGAACCAAGAGGTTCCCGGTTCGATACAGTCTAGTACTTGTCATTGCCTCCGATGTTGTGCTTGTGAAAAGCACTTTACAAAACTTTCCTTAATGGTAAAGTTACGGCCACAGAGCCTTTTGGAAAGTGTGCTTAAAAACACACACGGATTTGTTTCACGAACATTTGCTACTAAGAGATGTAAAAAAAAATTCACATAGAAGTTAGAATCAAGTTATTTCACAAAAGGAACTAAAAATAACTTTTTGTTATATTTGTGTGTGTTTGGGGGGCGTGCATTAGGGGTCACATACACGTATGCAGATGCACCCTCAATTTAAATATTCTGATGTTCAACACGTAAAATTTCCCCCAGCTCGGCCACGGAGCTGACCAACAGCTGGACTGGCTACAGACACTGGAGAATCAGCTGGACAACCAGGAACCAATCAGTGTTGAGCCTGACAAACTCCGCACGCAGCTAAAAGAACAAAAGGTGAGTTTTCAGCTCAAAACTGCACCAAAAACTTGCATTGATTTATAATAGGATTACATTGCACTGTTAGACTAGTTGATTAGTAAGAGAATCAAAGCTGTTTGTTTTCAAGAATTTGAACTTCTGGTCCACTAGTAATACATAACACCTTGCTTATTGTCTTTACAGGCAATAAATGAGGATGTTATCCGTCACAAGGAGCGTGTGGAAGAGATCATCGCATCAGGACAGACCATGTTGGACAGCAGTGTGGACGAGGACAGCTCACAGCTTCAGGTCCTGACACACTTCTTATCATTTACATCTAGCACTATTGTGTATAAGTGCTTAATATGGAAACGAAATGCTGCATAAGACAACCTGTTTTTGCTGGTACACTCACATGTACATTGTACATCTACTCTTGAGATGCTTGTGTGCAATACCAGCAAGTGCTGATAGTTGGTGCTCTTGCAAGTCTGGACTGCTGTCTGGGATACACAGTAACTATGTACTTAATAATAATAATAATAATAATAATCACCAGGTGTATTTTGCCAGCCAGTAGGTACCCATTATGAGTAATGAGGCTGATTAACGTGGTCGAGGCACCTCCTCGAGCACGGGACCCCCGTTTTACGTCCCTCCCGGAAGACGATTTTGTGGAAAGCTTCGTGAGGCTACAGCAATCCGGACGTCCTTGGTTGGTCTCCCATCCAAGCACTGTCCGGACCGTCGCGTTGCTTAACACATATTTCAGATGTGGAGTGGAGTGAATAGGTGCTATTATACCACCACATAGAATGTACATTTACATTGTGTCTTTGTCATATGGTGCTATACTCTCCAAGCAGAGGTTGGTGGGGAAAACCGTGACATTTTCCATATAAAGAAAGATCATATTGTTCTGAAGATATTTACATTGCAGCATTATTCAACCCAAGATTAAAACTTTTTTCTCACATTTTCCACAGGACAAGGTTGACGAGCTCCGGCGTCACTATGACGATGCCAGCAAGAGGAGCTCTGATAGGCTGAGCCAGCTGGAACTTGCCCTCCCATTGGCCACCCAGTTTGCAGAGGTTCATGAAGACCTGGTGCCCTGGTTAGATGAGATTGAGGCTGAGTTGGAGGCCATGTCACCCCCGGCACTGGACGAGGACATCGTCAAAACACAGCAGGAGGAGAACAGGGTGAGTTTACTGACTGGAATTATGGGAATGATCACCTAGGAATGGGGTTGAAACAGAACATATTTGCTTGATGCTGCAATTTGGCTGTGCTATGTTCGTTGTGTACTGTGCAGTCATAGGGAAAAGATGTGTCCATGTCAAGATGGTACTTGTTTTATTAGAATACCCACAGGAACAACTGCAGATTTTTAGGGAACTGATAGGGGGTGTGACTGTAATCAGAAAGAACTTGAAGTGTTGTCACTTGCATGTGATCTAACAAAATTATGTCATTTTCAAGACTATAACGTCATGAAAGTACTGTGTGGTTAGTGCATAATTGCATTATTATCAGTAAGTACAAGTTACCAGTCAAATATGTAGTCTAGTATGCTTTTAGTATCTCTGTGTCCTCTCTCAGGTTGGTGTGTCAAATACGTTTTCATTATTGTTTTGGCTGATGAAAAAGGAAAGACACAATTTAGAAAATCTGATGTTCTGCAACGTTGTTGCTATATATGGTCTTAACAGAAATTCGTTACTTAATCTTAATCTTCATCTTAAGGGGATTTTTTTCTTTTCCATTCTTGCTGGTAGGTTTTTATGACAGATGGTCGGGAATGCAATGAAAGGAAATGTGTACTTGGCCATGTAATTTTAGTGTTGCTCTTAAGAAAATTGTATTAGTACAGGGTCTGGGATTACCTTGTAAGTGCTGCTAGAGTAGTTTCCTGTTACCCAGGACATGACCAGAATTCACAAAGCTCTACTCAGAAATTTTACTCAAGAGTTTAAAAGCTGGTTTGCCCATTACTAGCATAGGCTCTTGTGATGTAAAACAGTTGTGATCTGTAGACCAGATGCATGTATTATGATGTCTGGAGAAATTCTGTGGATTTTTTAATCAGTTACAAGACCTAGTACACAGCAGGGTAGCCTAGAGTAACAGATACATGTTTCACATCAGTGCTGCAGAAATAACTATCATTTCCAAGCAGATGTTTTGCCTCAGCTCTTTCTAGTTGTGTGGAGTTTTTGTGGATTCTTTTTTTTTTTTTTTTTTTTTTTTGAGAAGTGCTTTTCTTTATGTTCTCTTTTTTTCAACATATACACACTACCTCACAATGAAGTCATGATCAGTTGAGTCACGTTTGGGATATACATGTAAGAGGGTCTGCATGCTCTTTTCTGTAAGGCTTAGGCAGGCCTTTCTAATTTCCCGAACTTTGTAGGGAAGATATTTTATTTTACGTAATTCGTAGTGGGATGAAGCGTAAAATAGCCTTAGTGAATTTAACGTAAAGCATAGTCAGCCATCCCGAGTTTAGCGTAAGTCATTGTCAGGACCCCCATGCAGACCCTCTTGAATATAGTGTTGCAGGTGACACAAGATTTATAGCACTTCAGAGTTGCTCTACAGGGTATTTGATAGTTCCTTTGTGTGTGAAGCCATAATGAGCTATGCGGCCTGTGCTCATTATCACAATTTGATCAGCTCTGTCTGTCTTATATGATAAGGATATGGGCACAAATGGGACAATAGATACCTGTCAGTCTGGGTTTATTAATGTTGATTGATTTGTTCTGCAGGGATTCTACAGTCCTAAATTAGGAATTTGTGCATTCTTTTTGCAAGAAGAGAATCCATGTAATCTCATTGTAAAGCTGAAATTACTTTCTAAAGCAGACATTTCAGTAAAATGTGCAATGTAAATATTGTTATGTGAAAAATATTTTTGTTATGTTAAAATGGTGTTTGGCTATAATATTAACACTGGAGATTGTTTATCCTCTGAAGTGGTGCTTTGTGCCAAGTATGAAATCAGTTTCCCCCTGAGTTCTTATAAAACAATCAAGTTGAAATCATCCATCCTAATTTTTACAAATTGTACACTAACGGAATTAGGATGTCCCTTGATGGTGATATAGGTCAAATTTGAAGCTTATTAAGTAGATGATTGATGGGCTGTGATATTATTCATAAATATGCTTATGTCAGAATTGGCTGGAGGATAGATGACAGACATTTCTTTTCTAGTTCAGTAGTATTTTTTCTCCTTTTTTCCCCGTTTTTCTTCCTACAAAGCTTACCCTGTTTTATTGTTTTCATTTTATGTATGGTCTTTTTGGGTAAATTCCATGTTTCTATATCAAGAATATAACCATGAAGTACATGCATCATAACATACCTTGTAGGAGGTGTATTTCTGTACAAAATAGATTTCCTACCATATTTTGTTGCAACATGTGCAACAGATTATCATGATACTTAAGGGTTTCACAGAAAAGCATGGTTACATTCAATTTCGTGTGTTGAGATTCAAGAAAAAATAGCGGATACACCATCCTGTCCCTGTAGCATTCCGTACAGGAAGTATCGTGTAGGGTAGACACATTTGCAGAGCAGCGTTAAGTCTTCCAAATGAAATTTGAGCAACCTGTTATCTCATGAAGTCTGAGATCTGGACCCCAGCCAGTCTTGGTGATGTCAGCGAGGCCCTCTAATGTTACCGAATCACATTACACCCTGGTGTGCAGTCTGTCCTGAATACTAAAGCGGTTAGACTTCCCCCTCAGGCTACCTCGCCGTCTCCCTTTGTCTGTTCCACTCCACAACCGGTCACACGTTCAGCCTCCAGCCGTTTCCCTAACCATGTCGAGCTCTACTTTTATACAACAGACTTTGCTTTTGTAAACAAGTGTATGGCAAGTCTGCAAACATTGTGACCTCATCCAAAAATAAACACAGCTTGGAAGAGTTGACATCAGAGAGCATGACAAAGTCTATCCCATGACCAGAAGTCCTTTAAAGTTCGCACTGCCTTAGGCCATGGCTAAAAGGACCCAGTTGGGACCATACCAATTGTAAACAGTGTCAGGGGAGGGACAACAGTAGCAGGTGCAGTTAGCCATGGCGTAATTGTGGTTAGATATGCCAGCTGACAAAACAAGCGTTTCATTTCCAATTAGAGTACAATATGGAAATGTCACAGACAAAGAGAAATCTCCCACTGTGGAATAGATAACAAATGATCGTTTTTTTATTACTCTGTAATGCTCTAACTTGACGTACTTGTAGACTACATGTAAGTTCATTTCTGCACTAAGAATATAAATAAGGGTTTTGTAGGTAGAGTTTGAGTTTGTCCTTTGTTGTTTAGGCAGATTTTATGGGATATTTAATCATCGCATGACTCATGTACAATATAGCCTTTGTAATAAGATGATTGATATTTAAGGGGCAGCTTATAGACCAGTCCACTCCTTCCTATTTAAAGGGGATCAAAGCATAGTCCTGATTACATGTACCTAAACAGGTAATTTTAGTTTTCAAGTTAATTATACTGATTGCAACCATATTTACCAGACGATAATAGTCCTGGAGAAAACTCTCTCCTTGCTTGGCTGGTTTTCTGGCATGTGTGTCGGCCTGCCCCTCCCTCCTGCTTGAGTGGACCTGCCCATCTCTAATTACCTCAGCCCCATACCATACATGGCTGACAGGCAGAGGGACAGGGACGTTACTGCTGGTGTGCCTCACCATTCAGACTATCCCCTCCTTGCATGCCTGTTTATCATGATAATCAGTGTTCTATTCAAGACATATTGAGTAGAGACCTATCTGTAGATCAGATACAGTGTGACTGAATCTGTAAGTACTCTTGGGAACACGAGCACCAGAAGGGAAGCAGGCCTTCCTGTGGATTTGGCAACAGTGTCACAGTTCAGCCAGTCACACATAGAGTGCATACTGCTGCCGGCTAAGCTCGCCGCTGACTTGGACCATTTCTGGAGTGAGTCTACTGCAACATGGGGAAGAAGTTGAGCTGCATGCGGAAGAAGAAGAAAAAGGGACAGGATGACGACGACGACGACCCACCGTACGAGCCGGCGGGAGTTCCAGAACTCGACGCGGTGGAGTCGCCGAGTATCAAGCACATGTTGATCGTGAGCGAGAATAGCGACGGGATTGTTCAGAGAGGATTCGGGGACAGGCCGAAAGGGCCGAAGGGGAAGAAAGGATTACGGAACACGTTTGATCCTCCACAGCGGTCGCCACGACCGAATGTAAGTCCAGGGGACACGGAAAAACTGCTGGGTGATTCTGTACCATCACCAAAAGGTAAGAAAGCTTCAAAGAAGCCCAGTTCTCCACCACCTATTACTAGTAATGGTGATGTTGGCAGATGGACAGGAGAGATTTCCTCGCTACCATCATCCAAAAACTCGTCCAGAAACTCTAGAGAGGAAGACGTCGTTGCAGACAAGAAGCAAGACACCAACTCGAAGCCTGAGAAATACAAAGGTCCTGTTCTGGATCGCCAGATTGTGGAAAGTAGCCTTCTGGATGATATTATAAAGAAAGAGGAAGATTCCAAAAGAAGAGGAAGTAAAGATGTGCCAAAGTCCCCTACTAAGAAATCTAAAAGCCCTTCCTCCACAGCAAAGAAAACCACATCATCATTACCCCATGGTGATGATAAGGACCACCAAGATGAGAAGATAACAGGGGATGTATCCTCTCCTGGGACCCAGTCCTCAAAACCATTAGACCTGAAGAAGAAATCTGACAAATCTAATTCTGTTCCTTCCAACGATTTGAAGAAATCAAAAGATACAATTTCCCAAGAGAAGATTGAGAGGAAGGAAAAAGTTCCAGATGAAGGAGCAGACCTTTCCTCAAGGCAGAAAGAGGATACTAAGTCAACCCGTGGTAGATACGGATCAAAGGATTCTCCACAATCGATAAAGGAGTCTGAGAGGAAATCTAATAAAGAGGACAAGTCTGTGGTGGAGGATGGTACAGAAGTCACAGGAGTCGGGAAACCTTCACAACAGAGAGACAGTGTGGCAAAAGCAGTGGCAGATTTAGACAGCATTGACGTTTCCTTGGCACAGGAAAAACAGGAGGAAAGCAAAGCACCTACAAAAGATAGCCCTGCGCAAAAGGAAGATGTTCCAGCTGTGAAAACAAGTGTGCCTCAGAAAGCTGCTGAACCTAAAGCCAGGACTGTAGTTCCAGAGGCAAAAGCGAGTTTAACACCTGTGGGTGATGAAAAAGCGGCAAAGAAGACAGAATCACAAGACAGTGCTGTTGCAGTAGACAGTGACAAGTTAGTTACACCAAGACAAAAACTTCCAGATGCAGGTGCAAGCAGCTCAAAATTAGACCCCACAGTTCCAATGTTGTTTCCTGAGCCAAAGGACAACAAGCTTTCTCCTATAAAGGAAGAAATAGCTGACAAAAGTTTAGAGCCTGAAGAGAATGGCACAGCAAAAAGTAATGGGTATAGGGCAACAACAAAGGAACAACCACATGTCACAGGTGTTCCTGAAACAATGGACATAGAATCAAATGTGAGTTTAGACCATGTCAGCAAACCCAATGGTGATACAGCTGGCAAGGCTCAAGACATAAAGCACAGCTCATTATCTGAAAATCATCCTGAAGAATGCAAAGTACCTAATAAAATGGGAAAATATTCCAAAGATGGTACTAGTGATTTTGCAGCTAAGGACATCAATGTTGCATTTTTGCTTGATGGTGACAAGAAAAAGCCCCAAAAAGTAGCAAGTGCTAAAACTATGTCCAATGGGATTGACAGTGACTCTGGTTTTAACGGTTGTGAGCCTCACCAACTCATCAAGGAAAATGGACCAGTCTTTCCACATAAATTCAAGGAAGGAATACCCGACGGAATGACGAACAATCACGATCAACTGCACCGCGAACGCTCGCTAAGCAACAGTAGCAATCCGACCAGTCCGACGCGTGCATGGGAGTCGACAGTCGGAAACGTGATCACAAAATTGGAAGATGAGGACGTGAAGAAAGCAGAGCTGTATCAGAACTTCCGCGACCACAACCTGGCGAAACAAATAGAGGAGGAGATCACCAAAGACGTAGGCTCTTTTTCTCTCAATTTTCTCCTCAGTTTCTGTATAATTTTGTATCGTTTATCGTCTTTCATCTTACACTACAAATTTGTTTTTCGAACTGTTAAGTTTTAATAATTTGAGCTAGACGTACAGTCAATATCATACGGTACATTTTAGAATTAACACAAAGAGACAGTGCTGTGGAGTTTGCCCCTCCTCCTTGTCTGTGTTCTACTTGCTCATGATTTGATTCATTATTTGTGACCATCCCATCCCCTTATGTGGACAATATTTGTCCATGCTTCATTAACCCTTCCTGTGATCCATGGTCTGACTTCACATTGGATGTTATTTCACACCACTACATGTTAGGCATTTGGCTCTGTTTTCTGCATGCTGTTTCATCCATACTGATGAAAATGCCATCCTTCTTTCTCAGCGCAAAGACAAGGTTGACTTTGTCAAGGTCAAAATCAAGTTCTCAAAATCTCTTCAGCCCAATTGATTTATTACGTGGTTCATAATTTCTTGCATCGTCATTAATCACTATTTCATATTATTAGTCTAAATATCTTGCCATAGTTTCCTTTTTGTTGTGCTCTGGATATATATCAAGGTCAAGTCTATATGTGTATGATTGTACAAAGTTGTTTGGCCATTAACATTGGTAGGCTGCATTTGATGGTGTAATGTGAACCACCACTGTAGAATTTTCTAATTGATATATTTTACATCCCCTAACTTAGAATATACATGTACATTGTAATTACATGTCCCTGTCATGTTAACTGTAACTGTTCCAGTTACACATGTAATAAGCCTTTTCAAAATTGACATATTATTGATTAAAGATAAAGGCACATGTACTGTAGACCCTGATGCGTTCAAGGCTACCATGCTATGTTATCATGAACCAGGGCAGATGAATATTTGTATTTGACGTTTTCTGTGTGCCCGCTAAGTGACACTTTAGCGCCGAAATCCACTTAGCATCGCTCCGCGAGGGAAACAGTTTTCAGACGTGATGCAGCCTGTTCCTGTTGTCTGGTCCGTTTTGCTAACCTCTGAGATCATCTGCTATATATGGCCTGACCCTAGTCCTTGGTGACAGCATTGCCAGCCATGGTGCGTTCTGTCAGCGATTACAAAGTATTCTGGCAATGTAGGGGATGGAAAGTGTCATACATGTGTTTTGGTGCATGACAAGTGAGGAGGGGTTACATGTCATTAGCAGGCAATGACTTGTTGTCTGTATACACACGGATGTGTGAGAATCTGTCAGCCTTGTCTTCACACAGGCTCTCTGAAAAATACCTTCTTAAGTTTTGTGAATTACTCTCAGTGCATGCATGGTATCTTCATGTTTGTATATGTTTGTCAGTGAAGATCATTTTCACAATTTTACAGTCGGTCAAGGGGACTGACTACAATGTCAGTTGCCATCCTGTTGTTGACTAAGAGGTTCTTTGTCATCTTGTTTTCTCATCATTGATTTTTAGCCCCCCGAAACACTCATCATTGTCAAAGTTCCAACTGGAAAGTTTAGACATTGGATGACAGTGATGGAGCAATGTTATTTGGCACTGTCCCCAGGACTAGATTATATGTAACTCTGATTTTCAACTGCCTGGATTCCAATCAACAGAGTAATACAGACTAAATATGATGTACTAAATATCATTTCCATGGGTTCTTTTGATGAAGATGAAAACTGTATGCAAGAACCTGCTTCACATAGTACATAGTAATACAGTACTATATACAAATGTATGCTCTGATATTCAAATGTTGTTTGGCAATCCTGCACATGTTTTGTAAACATGTCTATATTTGTCCAAGGTAAAAATTTTGCATCTTTTTCTTTTGAAGTCATTGGCATGTGTTAGTTGAACCATCTTTATCCTTCTTCTTTTCCCTCATGTATGAGTCTCCAAAATTCCTGTCCTTCTTAAGTTGATGCCACAGTCTTAAATGTAGTCGCTGTCATTTCTACAAGTTTGCTAAACTAAAGTCTTTTTCTTGGCATTGCCTATGCAATGTTGTGATCCAAATATGCACCCCACATATTTCTTGCATTATTTATACATGATACAATAGGTGAAATATTCCAACCTGTTTGGAAATTCTTTCCACAACTTCTTAATGAAATTCCAGAATGATAAAATCTCTAATAAGAAAGAATGTAATCATATTTTGAGAAAACATCTGTCACGCAAGCCAGAGACATTCAAATAAGTTTTGGATTTTGCCTTGTCTCCTGTCTTTCCCGAAGTGCTTAACTTGCATTCTTATCATATCAAGAATATCTGTGATAGAATATAGCTGTCTGATCATGATTCAAGGCATTTTTATGCTGAGTTTTATTTGATTTATGGATGTAATATGATTGTGGGGGAGGGCTCCAGTTTCTTACTTTGTTGACGGTTTCCAAGACATTAAGCATGTAGAATGTGACAACATCACCTGGGTCACTAGGGCAGCGAACCTTGAACTTTAACCTTCAGTGTCCCAGGGGATAGCTACCGAAAAGTGAGAACAAAATGTTCTTGATGACTCGTGATGCACAACAAGATAAGACAAGATAAATCTGCTCCATAGGATAGATCTAGAGGTTTTTTTTGTGCGAAATGTTTCTCAGAATAGTCGTTGTTTGCTGGCAAATCAGATATACAGTCATTAAATGTATTTCTGTGAGCAAGCGATATGAATTCTATGGACGTCTTACATATTCTAGTTTTTGGTCACCATGATACATTATCACTGACCCTGGGATGTACATGTGTATGGGAATTATCTCTGGTATCCCAGACTGTAATTAATACCAATACAGGCAAGAGTCATTTAGGGGACATCCTAGATGTATTATAATGTTACGCACTAGGGAGATACATGTACATTATGTGCCCTACTGCCCTAAAAACTGACAAGGCTTCTTGAATAATCAACTAGATTTGAAAATATTTCAGCATTGATGATACCATCTCCAGAATTGGATACAAGATGCATAAACATCTCAAATTTGAGATCTATTTTACCACCAACTATTTACTGTATTACGATCATGTACAATTATGTCATGTTTTTTTTTTTCGTAAGTTTTCCACTTTGAGGAATTCAGGGCAATGAGTCATAAGTTTTGTAGTTTTATTGCGGCAAATATGAAATATAGAAAGATGAAGAGTGACCTTTCCATGTCCTTTATGCCTGTTTACTCTCTGTCATACATTGATTGATGACCATAATCCTTTACAAGTGTAGGCAAAAGCTAATCAGCAACATATGGAAAGCCTTTTGAGATGGCTTTGTTTTATTGTGAATTTAGAATTAGGCATTGATAGTCTAAAATACTGTTGGGTATGTTTATAGAATATAAAATCAACCAACCTAAGCATATTGAATGATAAATATATTAATTTTGTATGTCTGTTTTCTCATAATGATTTTGAAATGAAAGTTGTGGGATCTGCAAAACTTTGTAACATGTTACAATTGTAGGGACCACATTTCAGCATGTTGCATTACTGTGAGATTTGCCCCAGGCAATAGAACGAGATTTGGAGTACTATGTCGGACATGTTAATAGTACCACCATTTTGGCTGCTATTGTTGTCCAAGTACCAATCAAATAAGTCGATCAGGTCACATTTGTACTAGAGGTTAACCTATAGAATTATGAATAGTAACAAAATTACAATCTTTAAAATTCATTTTGGATATTCATGATGGTACAACATATGTACATGCTGTTGTCTAAGGATCTTTAAAAAATGTTTAATGTGCATGTATGTTCATTGCATAAATGTCTTGTACATACATGTTATGTACATGTATATCACAGTACATTATCATGTGTTGTATTGAAAAAGCCTTTGGTTACACCATAGGTGAAAAAGGATATGAATGACAGAACCTAGTAATACTAGCATTACTATTTTCGACACAAAAACTTTTAGATGTTTTACTGTAACTGTAACAGTAGATCATTCCAGTGGTAAATGTTGGTGTCTAAAATTTCATTGCTTGGAGGATCATATAAATTTAGTTAACCAGGGCAGAGATGTGGTAGGCTGGGGCAGCACCTGTTTGACTCGTACTGAGAAAATCATGTCCCCTGCATGACAGCACAAGTGTGTCTCTGTTATTAGGAAACATATATCTGTGATAGTACTACTAGCAATGGAAAAGTATCCTTGATGTGGGAAAAGGATAATCTAAGTTAGAACGACACTACATGTACAAAATGTAGTTGTAAAATCATAATACTATCCCAGTATAGTAACAGTCCATGCATCAGTTATTGTACAGTATTCAGACATACAGCACCATTTATATAGTTTACTGTAACAGAGGGCACAAGTTGGAGCCAGGTTCCAGTTTGATATATAGATAAAAAGGGACCTTGCTGGTTCCGCTGCCTTTTAGGGGACAGCCATTTGACCTCTTGGGAGGTGGCTCAGTGTTATTTGTGGTGGAGCAATTGTAGAGGTTCAGGATAAAAATGTTGTACTATCATTGATTTACTTAAGCTACAAGATACAAATGATGGCACAGATCGTTGTAGAGACCTTTCCCAGACCTCTATTATCATCAGTGTTGTGGGGTGCCATTCTTCACACTGATTTATTCCAGTCCTCTGTCTACACATGGCAGTCCTTAGGGTTTAGCCACTCTGGAGGGGGTGAAACCACTTGTCCTGTGTGTTTCCTGTCTGATATGACACTGTGTGATAGAAAGCAGGTGCTATCTTGTTGCTGACAAGGAAATGTTCAAGGAGAATTTGCAAAGTCAAACTTGTCTCTTTTGATTGACACATTTTGTTGTTGTAAATGTTGATATTGGCCTTGCCCTTAAGCCTTAAGGCTTGTTTGTACAGTCGTCTGAGATTTATAATGTTACATGTGTATGCAAACTTTAGAACAGTCATACAAAATTGACCATCTCATTTGTAGGATACTTCTGTCTTTTCCTTCTCGTTTCATCTTCACCCCCCCACCCCCCATCTTGTTACAAAATATGATAAATACCCCACAACTACATGTATGCTCCATCCTGAAGTAAGGTTACTAGACTAGTACAAGTATGAAGAGATGTAGTATCAAGACAGTATTTACAGTATCAGAATTGTATTTACAGTCATCAGTACTAATCTTAATCAATATTTGTGAAAAAATAGAAATTTAAAGAAGATATGACAACTTTATCTCTGATTGACGTTATATCTTATATCTTATACAAATGTACCTCCATGTCCAGGCGAGAAGAGAAGCCCTGGCAGAGCACAAGCCTCACATTGACAAGCTGAACAAGACTGGTCCACTGCTGGCCGAGCTCAGCCCAGGGGAGGGTGCCGAGGCCGTCAACGCCAAACTACGCAGCGACGGTGAGCGGTACACGGCTGTGAAGGAAGCGGTACAGCGAAGGAGCATCTGGCTGGACGATGCGCTGTCTCAGGCGACACAGGTGAGGTCATCATCAACGACGCACCTGTGTGGGAGTGTGGTGCAGGTTGGGTGAAGAGAGATGTCCTGTAACATTAGAAGTGTCCAAATGCTTCAGCCTTATGCTGGTTGAAGGAGAGCTCTCAAAACCAATCATTGAAAGGAAAGTTGAGCAGGATATAGGTCCTGGAGAATTCAAAGAATCCTATATTCTACCAACTTGATGAAATTATTTTCGGAAGAAAATCGAGCAGTTTAGATGATCTCAAACCCATAAGCCAGGCATTAGAAGTTGATCTATATCTTTGTAGGGTATTATCATCATATCACTCACTCACACACTATCCGTTGTTTGATTATACTGCTGCTGGGGTCCCGGACGCAGGGGTAGGCAGCAGTCAGCACACACTGAAATTTCCCAGTGTGTTTGACAAACAATTTAATGCTCAAGACTATATTTCAATAAGAACCAGTCTTGAAGAAGGCAGTCAAAATTCATTTATTTTGCTATTTACATGACTGGTAGTTAAATTTTAAAGGGTCTGCATGCTATATTCCATAAGACATGGGCAGCCTAAATTTTGATGTCCCGTAATTCAGAAAGCCGTCTTCGCATGATTTGTAGTGTCCCTACCGAATTTTGTGCAATTGCCTTCCTTGATTTTACAGTAATACATAGGGGGTCCTGCTGAGTCCAGAATAAAGCGTTATGGAGACCCCCATGCAGACCCTTGTTAAAAAGTGCACTGAAAGCACCAGATGATGTTGACCTTCACACTTTTCACCTCTTGGTATCTGCATGACATTCTATTATGTCATGCAGAAGGTTATTCTATCAAGAAGAAGGTTATTCTATCAAGAAGAAGGTGTGCACTGTCAATGCAAAATTGCCTACTCAAATCGTTCTGCAATCTGTTTCTCGGAAAAATCAATTGAAATTTGATATATCCAAACTAATAAGATTCGCTGCCGTCCCTGGGCGGATAAGGCAGGTACATTTCCGGGAGTTTCTCCAGGACTAACGCCCCTCGTTGGTTTCATCCTCCTGCCAAAATGATGTTTGTAATTAGCAGAAATGTTAGAAAGGATCTGGTGGTCTTTACCTCTCATGTAAGTGTACTTTGATTTATAACAGTCGTTTCTATGGTTGGACCTGTCAGTGGGACATGTTAGAGCCCATGGTAGACTGCTAGGATGGATGTCAATACTGGTTTTAATGGTGTTATGTCTCCAAAATCTCATCACCAAGTCTTACCTCTGTGTTTGGCTAGCTTATGAACATCCTTTATGGAGACTGCTGCATGTACAGAATTTGTTTTCAGTCCAAATTAGACTCTCAGTGCTGCGAAGAGTGCCCACTACATTTCCCTCGAGACCAATTACCTTTGCATGGCCTGGTGAATGATTTTAGGGCACACTACAACATTAAGCTGTCTTTTGCTGAACCTTAACTTTATTTGTGACCCTCTCCAAAAATCTGCCGGAAAAATGCATTTCAAAAACCTGTTTTTTTTAGATAAGGATGGTTGAAAGTTAGTACTTTTAGCGCATTTACAACTCCTAACTTCAATTTCATAAACTCGTAATGTTTAGATATATCAGACCCTCACACAATTTTGCTTTGGAAGACTTAGCTTTTCTACCGCAAGTATACAAAATATATCAAGTAGTACAGGTAGTTACTGTTGGTACAGTAGGGCACTAATTTTGCCTTCAATAGTTGACATGTACATGTATGTTTGTCTTGTCTCTGTCTTTTCTTGTATAAATGTTATTTTTATTCCACCTTTGCTATCTACATGTTTTACTTCTATGTTTTTCTCCTTTACTGTGTATTCTGATTGTGTCTGTATTTCTTTGGAGCTCAAAACTAAGCACATTTTGATTATTCATAATCATAAAATCAAGCATTTGTGAAACATAGAATACCTCCTAATGAGGAGACCTTGGAAATCAGAATTAGTTTGGAGCTCCTCTCTCTGATTGTGTTTGATGTCTGACTAATCTTCCGTGTCTCTCCTGTCCTGTCTCTTCTTGCTGTCTCTACACTAACAGACCAGAAAGGTAGACTGTAGTCTTTGATGTATAATCCCAACATCACAACGTCACGTCTCCAGTACAGGCCCTTTCACTATCTGTTTGTCATATCTGTGTGTGCATACATGAATAACCTCTTCCTTCCAACATACATGTATATACATGATTGTAAATACTGTATACTTCTCACTTAACAGTTCAGGCATATTTCTAGACCTGTTTTAGATGTTAATCCTGCAGTGAGCCATCTTTTATCACTCTCTCAATTAGGTAATGTTAGAGAAGAATTATTAATATAGACAATGTTAACAGTACTCATGTA
The DNA here is from genome assembly GCA_019207045.1 of Branchiostoma floridae x Branchiostoma belcheri. Classification (NCBI taxonomy): domain Eukaryota; kingdom Metazoa; phylum Chordata; class Leptocardii; order Amphioxiformes; family Branchiostomatidae; genus Branchiostoma; species Branchiostoma floridae x Branchiostoma belcheri. The sequence continues at coordinate 24,947,281 of CM033025.1, read as the reverse complement.
CATGATTTGATTATAGGAAATACATGACATTCTAGTCTCACAAACAGTGCTTTACTTTCTTATACACAAGATCCCCCACTCCAGTGTCAATTCCATGGACCACAACCAGACCACAATAGTTTTTTTGCAGCACTTACAGGTTTGACTGAATATTGCCATAATTTTATATACATCTACACATACACATCAAGAACTTCCATGCACAACAACCAGGTTGTCGTATTGCTAACCCCTTCCCCCTTCCACAACTATTGCTAACCCCTGCCCCCCTCCCACAACTATTGCTAACCCCTGCCCCCCTCCCACAACACAGTTCCATGAGAAGATGGATCACACCCTGGAAAAGCTGGAGAAGGTTGCAGACAAGCTGCGCATGCCGACCCCGATCTCCGCGGAGACTGACAAGATCAAGGAACAAATCTCCGAGAACGAGGTACGTCCACTCTACGTATGGTGATCGCAAGAAAAGACACATGTTGTTCAGTAGTGAAGGTTTCATTCAATAACTGCCAGCAAGAATTCTTTGGGTTGGGGTGGAAAACAGTGGACTAGAATTGAAACATTATAATTTTACCAATACCTATGATAGCCTTTATTGTTAAGCTGTTAAGTTTTACGCAATATCTTTATTTTGTGCCATACATTGTACCATATACAATAGTCGTGCAATAAAGTTTATTCATTTCTTTGGAACATACTCTTTCATGCAGAAAGTGTTTGTGTGTTGGAATCCTCTAAGCAGTATACCCTTGTGCCTGTCTTTGATCAAGCACCATTACTACAGATTAAAAACTATGGTATGAAGATACATCAATGAAGATTAGGCATCCAGGTACTAATAAGATGTGCTGTCAGTGATGAAAGATAGTGGATGCTATCTGAAATGTCTGACCATTTCCAAAATCATATCTGGTTGCTTGTCTTGAGTAACTGCTTCTTGGCATATGGTATGAAGAAGCCATTGCAGGTGATGGATCTGTGGTAAATAGCCTTTTTGTGTGACCTTACCCAGGCCCTGCGCAGTGAGCTGGAGAAGCACCTGCCAGCGATCGAGACCCTGCGGGGCAAGGGTGATGACCTCATCGGCAAGTCAGCTGGGGTGGACAAAGATCCGTCAGCCAAAGGTACACGCCCATTTCTACCTGTCAAGACATGGCAATGCATGCTTACACTGCTGGGATAGAAATAACTTTGTCCTGACTTGCATAAATGTAAATTAAAACTTCCCAGTGGTAAAATCATTCTGTATTCAGAGATAAAAGAAAGTTACGTTATGTCCAGGTTATGTGGGTCGTCATTGACGGAACATGCAGAGGACATTGACAGACTGACACGAGACGTTAAATGATATTGCACCTTTGAGTTCATTATTTCCTTTTAAGTCACAAGCAATATCACGACTTCTGTGAAAATAGCCTTTTTGTTTCTTGTGATAATCTTTTGATTCAGACATTTACCAGCAAGTTTCCCCTATTTTTGTACACAGCCATCCAGGACAAGCTAGACCAGATGAACTTCCTGTGGGAAGACATTGTGTCACGTTCTGAGGAACGGGACCAGGCCATGCTGGAGACACATGACACTGCAGAAAGGTACGAGCTACAGTAGTGTATCTGTATCTGTATCTATATAGCCGGTATAACTTCCCTTCCCTTAGGCGTAACATACCAGTGTGATTGCAATGTCAATCTAAACAGTTGTCGTAGGCCTCTGAATTAACTGCTTTGACATGAATTTAAATTGCAACAGGGACAATACAATGTAGGCAGCTAACAAGCTGATATTATGACCACATACCAGTACAGAAACATATTTATTAACGTGTACGCAATGGTAGAAAAATAATTGAGACGTTTGATTGACTTATCACAGTGCGATGTCTGCTGCCCCTGCCACCACCGCTGGGAACGCATACATTATACATACATGTAAAATGTATGCAGTACAAAAACGAACAAAGCGCAAATAGGCAGAATAAATGTATACTAGACAAGTATGTTGTTATGACCAATTATGCATGTACCCATCTATTGAGGAAGTTGGGTTCAATCACCATACCAAGTAAAATGTTGTCTCTTCAATGTATACAGGTTCTGGGAGGAGCTAGGAAATGTGCTGAACGTCTTAAAGGAGACGCAAGACTCCATCAAGGAACTGGAAGAACCTGCCATACAGCCAGACATCGTCAGGGAGCAACAAGAAGTCCTACAGGTGGGCATTCATACATGTATACAATGTACCATATGAAGCTACCTGAAGTAAAGCAATAAGAACATATTAAATTTTTCTGCTACGATGGTCCTCAAAAGAATTGTCAAGATGATGCCTCTGGCCTTTTTTGTTTCAATGCAAAGATACATGTACTGTAAATACATTTAAGTTCACAGGGATTTAATTTCGCGGTAGCGGGAAAAGGGACTTTTCACAGTGGTTTTAAGTTCGCGGTAACACCATAGACTGCAGTCTAATACCATGATAGAAAAATGTTTGCGGTGGTTTTAAGTTCGCGGTGAAGTCGTCACCGGAAAACCGCAAATATTAATCCACCGCGAACATTTCTGCATTTACAGTAATTCATCCACTATTTTGTACCCACTGTTTGATAATGTCCATGCACAATTCCAGACATTCCTGACTGTTTAGAGATTTTAGATATTTGGAGCACACAGAAAATGAGAGAAAGTGTACTTGTACTTCTACCTGATACAGAACAAAGTACCTCATAGCACATTGTGTACTATTTACAATACATGTCAGTAAAACCATCTATTTTTCTCTCCTTCCATAGGCCATCAAAGAAGAGATGGAGAGCACCCAGGATGATATCGAGACAGTGCGCCAGCTGGGTGAGGACCTCACCTCCTTGTGTGGCGAGCCTGACAAACCCGTCGTCAGCAAGAACGTCGAAGACCTCAATGCCACCTGGGATACCCTCAATGCGTCATGGGAAGAGAGGGAAGAGGTACTGGAGGAGGCCATGAGGGTCGCCCTACAGTACCAGGATGCATTGCAGGTGTGTGGTTGTCACCATTCATAGTCAAGATACTGATCATCATCAACTCCCTCTTATTAGTGGCGTCGTGTGTGGCATAACTGATAGAGTGTTGGACTCGGAGCCTAGAGGTCCCAAGTTCAATACTTCCCGTGCTCCCGACATGGTGCCCTTTGAAAGTCACTTAACACGACCTTCCTCACTCCAACCAGGTGTAAAATGGGTACCTGACTTCGGTCAAGGAGGTAAAAAGACTACCTCTACCTTCTGTCTAAACTGTGTATGTGGCATTGTGTAAATAAGTTAATAACTTGACTGCAGTGCCACATTGTCCCCATCTGTCAAAAAAAAAGCAAATAAAAAAATAACTCCATCTGATTTTCACCGTTGTTTTATACTTTAGTTTTCGGGCAGGCTTAGGTTTCTCTTTCAATGCCTGTTATCATTTTCTAACAGGCACTGCTGGTGTGGCTGGGGACGGCAGAGGCCAGGCTGGCCACTTTCCCACCCATCGGTGCCGACCCATCCACCATCAAGAAGCAGATTGACAACCTCAAGGTGGGAACACCAATCTGTTAACATAGCAGCTCTGTACAAAAGACTTTGGGTTTACTTGTACATGTAGATTGAAGATATTTTGGTGATTAAGATGAAAATATATAGTATTACTAAAAACTCCTGAAGTTAAAAGTTATGTATTGTAGTTACTGAACGATCAAAGTTTTTGCTAATTTTTCTACATTATAAATTGGATCTTCTTATGACTGCGCTGCAATATTCACAAAGTATGAATGCAACTTTGTTGTTTTGCGAGAAAGTCTTGAAATGTGAACAATTAAAATTACCACAGTAGCCACTACTTGAGATGTCTGCCATTTTTGTCCAACTCTATTCACCTGTTACTTAAGTTTGTTGACAGTTCATTGCTGTCTTCCTAAGGATCAGGGTTAAGAAGAATTTTTTTTGTTAATGAGGTTTTGAGAAGTCCTGGAAGTAAACAGTGGGAAGTGTGTAAATCACCAACTGTTCACCCTGCAGGAGTTCAAGACAGAGGTTGACCCACGCCAGGTGGCAGTGGAGGCCATGAACAACCAGGGCGACCAGCTGATGAAGAAAGTCTCGTCCGACGAGGCTCGCCTCAGCATCCAGGAGCCGCTCCACGACATGAACAAGCGCTGGGAGGGCCTACAGAGGAGCATCGTGGACAGACAGGTAAATGGTTGTCAGGGTTGTCACTGGAAAATTCCTTTTTAATTAATATTTGCTTAAGTTCTATTCAGGGGCTTTTGAGGCCCGCCCTTCTTACCCCAGACCTGTAACTCTTAAATGACTTATCATATGACCACCAAATTTTCAGAGAATGATGTAGACTTAATACATGTAAGTGTCTGCAGTGCTGCTTACATCTGAAAATGAAAGTGACAAATTAAGTATTAACTAGCAGATTTGTAAAAAGTTACATGTAGGCTACCGAAATCTTAATACAACATTTTGCATTTAACATTTGACACTGCATCTGTATGTATCAACACCTATAGTTGCAATGCAATATGAACCAGTCAGAACAAGGACCTTTCTTGGTCAGAATCGGCCTGAGGAAGTTGACAGACATCAACGAAACAGTTGTGTAAAAAGAGTCTCTTCATTTGTGTATTTTGCTCACATTGTGTAACAACTGTGCAGTCATGATCAGATGCAGCTTTGGGTTGAAATGTGATACTTATCTTCTATCGTGGTCCACAGCACAAGCTGGAGGCTGCACTGCTGAAGATGGGACAGTTCACAGCTGCGATAGACGAGCTGCTCACGTGGCTGAAGCACACGGAGGCCTCACTGGACGAGGAGAAACCTGTGGCTGGGGACACCAAACTCATTGAGATTGAACTGGCTAAACATAAGGTAAGATAAGTTAACGTGTTTTTTTTTTATGTCCTGCCTTTGAATTGAAGACATGACTTGTGTATCACTGAGAGAGCTGAGCATGTCTTATAATTGTTAACGGAACGATATGATGATGATGATGATGATAATTGTTAAACAGAAATTAGACATTTCTGAACAAAGTCCAGCACTGAAGGACATGAAGAAATTCTCTACAATCTACATTTGAGACTAGCAATAGACATTCTGTATACATCTTTTCTTGACATATGGTTTGGCTCCTTCAATCGTTTAGGACAATAGGTGTTTATGAAGCTGTTGGCAGTTTTTCTTGAGACATCCGAGAGACATTTTCAGAACAATTAATTAGACAATGTATTAGCAAGTCCTCCCAAAAAAAGACCCAAAAAGGCATTATACAACCTAAAAAAGGACAATTAATTAGACAATGTATTAGCAAAAAAGAACAATTAATTAGACAATGTATTAGCAAGTCCTCCCAAAAAAGACCAAAAAGACATTATACAACCTAAAAAAGAACATTCTTCAATAGGTTCAGAAAAAAAAGGACATTTTTGCAAATTTATCAATGTAGCTTTGACCTATCAATAAGACTTTGCCTGTTCTAGTGCCTCAGGATTTTTTCCGAGCCGAACCGGCATAATAACTGATTCTTGTCTTTTCTAACAGGTCCTACAGAACGACATCCTGGCCCACCAGTCCAGCGTGGACTCTGTTCACCAGGCTGGGAAACGGATCATCCAGGCAGAGAACAAGGCCGAGGCCAAGGCCATCCAAGACAAGCTGGCAGCCCTCGACAAAAGATGGAGCGACGTCTTACAGAAGGCTGCCGACAAACAGACTAACCTGGAGGCCCTCCTGAATGAGGTGAGGCATAGGGAAATGGAATAAGATGTACAAGTGTATGCTAACTTTCAGACAATGTTTTTGTGTACGTAGTAGGTACATTTGTATGTGGTATCTCAGGGGGGGGGGCAGACAGTAGTTGGAACAGCTAATCTGAAAACCTTTATGTATGGATACGTGTGGCCATTTTGTTTTTCTTCCTTGATGTACATGACATGTTTTCAGCATAATGGTTTGCATGTATAAGAATGGATGAGAGGTTTCCTGTACAGTGTATGTTTAAATTTGCTGAAATGATGTCTTGGCTGTCTAATGTACATGCACATGTACATTGTATTGTCAGAAACTAAAATAATTGAATTGTTTTGGATGAAATTTGAGACGTAGAAAGCTGTTAACGTTTGTTTTGCTTATTCCACAGTCCCAAGGTTTCCATGTTGTTCTGGAAGAACTGCTGCACTGGGTAGGAGAAACAGAGACCAAGCTCAGCACCACCAAACCTACAGGCGGTCTGCCTGAGACGGCAAAGGAACAAGTGGACAGGCACATGGTAAGGGTCTACTTATAATATCGTGTGAGACATTACACATACTCAGTTCTGTGTGGTTACTGTTTTTTTTTTTTTTTTGCTGGTGCGTAGCGGTTAGTTCAACCATGGATGGATGCATGGATCGGTCAATTTAACCAAACTCTTCTTATAGCCCTTCTGTACGCACGATTACGCAATCAGCTTGCGTGGCCGAGCGGTCTACGCGCTGGGTGTATATAGCGATTGGCTTTTGCAGTCATGGATCGTGGGTTCGAACCCCACTTGTAACAATTTTTTTTCTTTGTTAGACAAATCTCATGTAATGTTTTTTTAATAGAAGACAGACCAATTCAGTAATTCGATGTTTAAAAACTGTTTTTTCATGTGATTTTGTTGAACATCCAGGCTTTTTCCAAAATACGCACCGGCCAGCTATTTTCAGAAGCTTGTTTTCAAATTGGCTGAAATGTGAAGTTTTGTTGGGATAGCCTAGGCAGTAACTACAGAGTTGTACCTATTGTTTAAAGCTTTTTCCTTAAGCCCAAGTTAAGGTCTACATTTGACTAAGTGGTGAAGTTGAGGTAAACTGAGGAAACCTGGTCAGTGTAGAATATTGCACATTAAACTAGGGTGAAAGCAACAGGGAAATTGTGTTTCAATGATCAGAATGAACCCAGCTAATTTTTTTAGCACTTGCAAAATGTGTTTTGTAGTGCCTGTTTACTGAAAAGTGAGGAGGATAAGATATCACATGTCTTTTCTTTGAGGTATGTTATAAGCTACATTATTTTGTACAATGTCAAATCAAATTATTGTGATTCCTATGAAGAACTTGCACCTCACCAGTCCACCATTCTGTCCACAGGAGCTTCAGCAGCAGATCGATGACAAGGCAGAGGAGATCGACGCAGCGCTGTTTGAGGGCCAGGAGCTCGTCGCTAAGTGCGACAAAACCGCGGCCAGCAACGTGGAGCACGGCCTGAACAAGCTCGCAACGCAGTGGGAGGGGCTCCTGGCCCACGCTGCCGAGAGGAAGGTCAGGGAAACTTGGTTAACTTTTGCAGCAGTTTTATTTCTGCCTGTATCTCTCCAGTGCAAATTAGTGACATTCCTTTACAGACTACTAGTAGTACTACAGACTTGTTACAACCATGAATATAGAACACTGCAAAAATCTTTTTTCCCTCCTGCGAAATAAAACCATGAAAGTATGTGTAAAGTGAATTTACCGTACACAAACTAAAAAAGTGGTTAAAGGTATGTGTAGTCCCATTATAGCCTTTTTCAGGCTGTAGTGACAGTGAGTACCTATTGGAATGCGAATTGCGCCGAATCCCAGGTATCCATATCACCACTAGGTTTGGGAAGGTTTGATATAACCCGAATTTCACATGCCGCTGAGGGTTATATATTTGGCTCTGCGTTGTTAAGCCTAAATGTTTGAGCCCTCTCATTCCAACACCTTAAGGGCACAAGATCAGTTGCATGACATGATTTGAGCCCAGGACCTTTGGGTTCTCGACGAAACACCCACGTACAATCCACAAGTACAAAATGTATTTTGAAACTTAAGTCATACTTTTATCAATCTTCGTTGCACTTGTTGACCTGCATGAATGACCGTGCCATCCTTCTGTTCCTCACAGTCCAAACTTGAAGATGCCCTGAAACAAGCACAGGACTTCCACGACTCCCTCCAGAGCTTCATCTCATGGCTGACCAATGCAGAGAAGACCCTGAACAACCTTAAACCTGCCAGCATGGTCATGGAAACACTGTCCCAACAAATTGACGACCATAAGGTGGGAATGAATAGTTTAATTGTGTTTGAAGAAATCTCTTCCATTTCCATTGTTACAACTACTGCTTGATGATAATAGTTTGGATCTGGAAGCAAACTGAAAGGTTTCATTAACACAATAATTACACAGTTGTGTGTATATTAATATCAAAATTAGGTATGCTGTACATGGTATGTAGATAGGTTTTTATCTGGACATCTTTGTTTACATCCGTAAATAGTTTCATCAGGTTGGTGGATCAATTGAAAGGCTTCTTCATTACACAGCCTTCTTCAATTATTCATTAAACGTTTCGACAACCATCTGTTGCCTTCAGTCCAAAAACTTTGCTTACAGATTGCATTTTTAAATTATTAAGGCAGGGAACATGCACCTGGAATCTGGAATGTAAGATTCTTGTTAATTCGTTGTTCTTTTTCATACTTGCCACCAGGCATTTGAGAAGAACATCGCAGACCATCGTGAAACCATGCTCCAGCTGGACAAGATGGGCACGCACCTGAAGTACTTCAGCCAGAAACAGGACGTCATCCTGATCAAGAACCTGCTGATCAGTGTGCAGGGGCGCTGGGAGCGCATCCTGTCCCGCTACGGAGAGAGGAGCAGGCACCTGGAGGACGCACTCAAGAGGGCCAGACAGGTATGGAGCATTCGCTGTGGTGTAAGGGTTCTCTTACAATGTAGTAGGAAACATTTTTAAAAGCACTTGTGCATGTTACTAATATGATTATGTGTGTCTTGTTTTCTTGATGACTAAATGTGATGATCAACCATAGTTTTTTTTTTCTTCCTGTACTTGATGCACGTGTACATGACATTGTGACATTCAATTTGATGCCATACTTGGTTTCTAAAGAAAATGCATGTCACACAAAGGTATGGAAACCCTGGGAACTGGTCCGGGAAGAAAAATAAGAAAATGCTTGTGCAAGAGTTGAAAAAGATTGCAGCAGTGTTATCGCAGGTGTAGGAACTAACTTTCATGTGTTAATCTACAATGCCTGCGTGCCCCCCTCCCACAGTTCAATGACTCCTGGAAGAAGCTCATGGATTGGCTGGATGAGGCGGAGAACCACCTGGATTCTGAGGCACCCATCGGTAACGACCCTGACAAGATCAAGGCACAGCTGCTTAAGTTCAAGGTACCATGCAGTCTTTTTTGTTTCTATATTTCGTCTTCTAGTATCTGTCTAAAGGCACAACATTTTTTTAAAGAGTGAGAAGGTTGTTGACAAATAGGTAGAAGGAGGAAACGAGAACAGAAATGTTGACATCAAAGCAAAAAGTTGTTACGCCAAATAGCAATTATTCAAGCAACCGGATACAATTTTGTTGGCTGTTTTCAAAATCATATCCAGTTGCTTGTCAATGAGTAATTTCAACTAGTATGTGGCATATCTTACTACCGGGATGTCTGCTCTAACTTTTACTAAAAAGTTGTGTCGTTGCTTAGTGCCCATATACAAAGACAAAGCATAGATTGGGTCTGACTTAACATTCCCCACTCCACAAAACTCTCCGCATACATGTATCAACAGCCTTACACAAATGGTCATGACGGTAGGAAAAAAAATCAGTGTTTTCCCATCAAAAACTGACTGCACTTGTCTCTACTTGCAGGAGTTCCAGCGCGCCCTGGCTGCTAAACAGCCGCTGTACGACTCCACCATGAAGACGGGCCGCTCCCTGAAGGACAAGGGCACACCACAGGACGGGCAGAAGCTGGACGAGAAGCTGACAGAGCTCCGAGACAAGTGGGACCTCATTTGTGCAAAGTCTGTTGACAGGTGAGAAGTTACTCAGATGAAGAAGGTTTAGACATTAGAAATTCCTCAAATGATTGTAAAAGCCTCCAATGAATGTAAGAAACTTATCTTATACTACAACTCCTGTATTAGTTAGATAAGCCTTAAGTTAAGCTATAGAACAGTAGTTATGTAGATGCCATACTTTGTACCTCGTACAACTGTTGTGCAATAAAGTTATGATGTTGCCTGTGACAGTAACTTTGGCATAACTTACATGGGTACTGTGCAGATTACACTGTAATTATTGGAAGCCATTATTTTTGCTGGGACAAATGCTTAAGATATTTCCTTCCTCATCTTTTCAAGTGCTATCGCTAGTTTTGCACCTGCAGTTGGTCTGTTCTAAGCAATAAAAGGCTATACAAATCAATCACAGCATGTCAATCTATTGAATAGATTTCTATATGTCGATTACAATGTGATTTTCATAGAATCTAATGAAGAGCATTTACTGCATATTTGCCTTTTTTTCTATATGGGCGGGAACTACATGTACAGTGTTATTTTAAACCATTGCTATAGTAAAAATAAAATTTTTATTCTCCGCAGACAACACACCCTTGAAGAAGCCCTACTGTTCTCGGGACAGTTTGCTGATGCCCTTCAGGCCCTTCTGGACTGGTTATACAAGACAGAGCCCAACCTGGCAGAGGACCTGCCTGTCCATGGTGACATCGACACAGTGCTCACGCTCATCGGAAACCACAAGGTCAGTACATCCAAACGTGTTCGTAGAATCCAATGTGATACAAATTGGGCTTTTTTCCAACACAAGAGAAACACTCACCATATGCATGCAGCAACATCAACTGGGAATTTATAGTGTTTCTTTATGTTGGTACAAAGCTCTAATTGTAGAACTGAGGTCAATACATGATTTATCACTTCTCATGTACAGTGGTACAGTCCTTTTTTGGTACAGTGATTTTAAGCCACGTAACTATTACATGTACATTTTGTTTGTATATAGTAACTGTTTCAAAAGTCGCTATTATAACGATCAACAGCGGTACACTCAAAGCACTCCAAGCGTGTACGAATTATTGTATGGAAGTCTGTGTGATAACAGTAGAAGCCGGTGTGATAACCAAAGTTATCATCCAGTCCTTAAGACCCGTATCAAACATTACCACACATATATGACAAGCAATGTAAAATTTTGTATTTGCATGCTTCCTTTAGGTGTTCCAACGTGAGCTAGCCAGCCGGACCAGCAGTGTACAGACAGTGCGGAAACAGGCACGGGAGATCCTGAACAGCTCGACAGAGGACACCAGCGAGCTGCGGAGACAACTGGAGGACTTGAACATCAAGTGGGAGAACGCCTCCCGTCTCAGCGTGGTCAAACAACAAAGGCTAGACCAGGCTATGAAACAGGTGCGTATTGTTCAGTGTCTTAAGCATTTTCTTGCACCACCTGTATACTATCACTTGAAACAAATCAGATACAACTAATTACTCACAAAATAAGAAGTGTCAGCCCTTAGTACATGTACAAGTGTACATACATGTAGGTGAGGATGTAGGCTGTAGAGTTCCTCAAATACAAAATAAGTTAGCATTTGTGACTGAGAAACAATGTTTTGTACTGTAAGTTTATGTACTAGCCTGACTAGAATTAACTTGTATGTGCCGTGTCTCCTACAGGTTGTCCTCCTTCATACATTCTTTGATTATGTTGTAGGTACATGTACATGTAACGGGAGGGGCCCTGAGTTCGCCACTTTTTTCAATAAATCATCGTTTTCAAACAGAAGTTTAATGACCCTCTCTATGATTAGTGAACACATCGGCATATCTTATGTCTAACTTTTTTTTGCACGCGTTACCATGGTGATTGATCGAACGTAGAGGTCAAGGGTCAATCAGCAACTTTCCGACGTAAGATGGGGCGTATGTTCTAAGGGTGTACCCTGAGTTCGCCACTTTTACAATTGGTCAGAAATCGTTAAAAAGATCCATTGAAAATGTTTTTGAGGTATTAAATTCTGTTCTATGACTTACCACTTTCCTGTTACGGGGAAGTAAATCAATATTTTGCAGTGCATCTGAATGAAACACGCAAGTTATGTAGACATATTGAAGTCCGTCTTCTAGTAGTTCTACGACCACGTGATGGTAACGTTCTCCGCAGAACGCGGTCACTCGGGGTCAGCCAAGATCATCGCATCTCGAGAAGCATTTGCAAACTTTCGTAATCTTCATGTTGTGCAATAACGTTTGTACAACATTTGTTGATAAAGAGGATAATATATATAAGTTTGAAGAGCCTTTGGATTGAAGTCGTTGTGCAATTTGAAAGAAACAACATGCGCTACACGTCCGCGGAGAACCGAGCTGGCACGTTCCATACCATCAATCATCATACGGCGGCTACGTTTACTGCATTTTCTCGACTGATACAAATTTATCAAAGGGACAAACTATTATTTGTTTTCTTTTCAGTTAAATGTCGATGTTATAGATTACCTTATTATCCGAGTCCAAAGAGTGCGACAGTCACTATATAACTTTGGATATAGTTTTCACGGCGATCGGTCCGGCAGACAACCAACAAAACAAGCGCAGGCGACAATCGTCTCCTGCGATACAATTTTGCAAACAAAGGCTATTTTCATATAGTTATCACGCAAGACCTAACAAAGTTACATAAGTTTGAGTCACGGTGCTTTAACGTAAAATACGGCGTTACAGTCGACAGAAACGTAACACAACTCCAGCTATAGTCGCTGCGTTGCTGTCAGACGATCTCTTTGGCGCGAAATTGGAAGCGATATTCCCACGCTTGGACGCGGACATGTTTCCAAAAAAATCCTCGGCGAAACCGATGTTTCCGCGTCAGATACATGTTTCTATACGACATGCTGAAGTACAGTATGATAGATATTTTGTAGAAGCACCGCTGTGAGAAAGTCCAAGGAATGTAGAAGTTCGCTGTTCGCACACGGCACCTGAAACTCTAAGTTTAATCAACTCCCGCGTTTGATTGATAGCCGGCAGCCTTTGATGACAGTCACAAAGTCAGTGGAAGGCGTCACCAAGTTTACAGTACCCTGGCAACAAGGAAGCCGACGGGCTGTGGGCGGTGCCACAAATTTGCTGTGCTGAAAAGGCCTGGCGAGAACAAGTCCTCTACTAAACCGTATTTTTTTTTACCGAAGCACGTAAATTGAGGATAGAGGAGAATTCTATTTTCTTTCCAACAAAGCCATGCTTGTGAAAGCTGAAACGTTTTGTTTCAAGGCCAAGGGTGTCTCATGTTACACAACAAAGGGCCGGCGATCAGAAATAGGGGGGGTGGGGGTGTCTGGCACACATTTCTTGGAACAGCCTGCATGCAAATGCTACGTGTCAGCGAGATGGGTGATATCGTGATTTGATATCGTGTTTCTGCCGCGGATGGGCGGGGCCTTGGTTTTCGCGCTGCTGTCAACCAGTCGGCGTAAAGCTAAGACGGCGGCTTCGTTCTGCAGCCATTACGTAAGCGCAGGCAATAATTTTTGCTCGTTTTTTATAGGCGCACCGTGCGACTGTGATTTATTTGCAGGAAATATAAGGAGATCTTACCTGTTTTATGTCTTCATTCCTCAGTTTGGCGCTTTCGAACAGGTCGAAAATGACAGGTGTTCGATGTTGAGTTTAGCGTTCGAATTGAAAAAAAAGCCGGTCAAATTCATCAACAGAAATGATTAAAGAAAGCAGAAGACGACATATTTAAGTACTCATCTTTATTCCACAGGTTAGGAAGATATTTTAGCTGCTCCTTGACTTGTTGTTCAGTGTACAGCACCATTTTTGTAATGAAAAACAGTCGGTCATTGGGAGACAGTCGCTGTCGCCAGGCTCCCGGCCCAGACGTGCGCTCCGTGCCGCACGTCCTACTTTCCATTTTCTTCTCCATAGATCGTCACTTTTGTAGATATGAAGAAGCTAGTGTATGCATATTGTACTTTGGTGTTCCATGTTAAGATTAACCACAAAAGTAATATCAGAATCTTTCCTGTCCAGTGTAGAAAATTTTAAAAAGTTAAAGTGGCGAACTCATGGTACAGTGGCGAACTCGGGGCCCCTCCCGTTAGTCATAAGTAAGATACAAAATGTAAATCAATGGAGATGGTATTTTTCCTATTTCACAAATTGGAATACTGGAAATCACGATTCTGATGTGTTTTGCAGGCTGAGGAGTTCCACACTTCGGTGCACTGTCTGCTGGAGTGGCTGGCGGAGGCTGAACACGTGCTCCGCTTCCAGTCCCAGATCCCTGTGGATGATGAGGACATGCTCATGGAGAGTCTCACCCAACAGGAGGTCAGCACTTTGCTAATAGTATTGTATGCACAAGTCAAAATGTGTGAAATCGGGTGGGGTAATCAGCAGCGTTTGGGGCTCATGATCAGGCCTAAGAGGTCCCGAGTTCGAAACCTGCCATGTCACCAATCTTGTGCCCTTGGGAAAGACACGACTTTCCTCACTTCACTCAAGTGAAAAATGAGTACCTACAGCTTTAGCTATTGGCTAGTTAGGGCCATCCCTTGGATAGGGCAAGGTCCCGTATTTGGGGCACATTACGTGTACAAGCACGTTAAAGAACCCATCGCACTTCCCGGCGGGTCCTTCCCGGCGCAAGTGGATCATACTTACCTTGTGTACATTACTTATGTACACAAGGTACAAAATTAATGTACGTAGATGTACACAGTTACATGTAGGGAATGCATTAGAGGCATACGTGTATGCCTTCATCCATACTGTAGAGCTATCTAGAGGTGTTACCAAAATGACCAAACTGTTAATCTCTGTTTTTTTTGGTTCGGTTTTATTAGGACTATCGCAAGCTATTCTTTCAGCAATCTTCAGTACATTTAATACAATACAAAACAAAACAAATCTTGGTTTCTGCCCCTGCAGAAGTTTGAAAAGGAGATGGCAGACCAGCAGAGAAAGCTGCAGGAGGCCATGGACATGGGAGAGGCCATCCTGAAGATCTGTCACCCTGACGCCATCACCACTGTCAAACACTGGCTCACCATCATCATGGCCAGATGGGAGGAGGTCAGTAATGTTAGACGTGTCTACTCGCCATAGATGGTGTTTACTCACTTGCCACAGACATGGAAGTCATTTCAAGATAAGGTCATAGTTATTGCAGTATACGTGTAACAATGGCTTACGGTCATCATGGTCTCATTTCAGTAGTACAGATAAACATAGACTTTCATGCGTTGTAATGTCTCCACTAACACCATATATTGTCATTAGACAGAGATGTATAGCATATTTTGCTCTTTCCATACCCAAAGTAAAGCTCTTACCAACAACAACAAGCCTTTGATCAGTCCTCTGACTCTGAGTTGAAATGATGTGAAGCCTACAAAATGTACATGTACATGTACATGTATGTCTTGACCTGATTGGAAGTGTGACGTTAACAACAGGTAAAAAGTGCTAAGCAATCAATCATAGTTTATTGTTTTTTGTGAAGTATTAAAAAATATTGGAAATTGTTGGACCTTTGTGTCATTCCTTTTTCTGCACTCCTTAGGTGACGTCCTGGGCATCTCAGCACCGGGCGCGACTGGAAGACGCCCTGAAGGTTCTGAAGGCCAACGAGGAGCTTCTGGACCGTCTCACGGCATGGGTGGAGGGAGCGGAGCACACGCTGCAGACGCTGGACGACGAGCCTCTCCCCGACAACATGGAGGATGTGCAGAAACTCATGGAGGAACATCAGGTGAGTAGGGGTTGTATGGATCACCTCCATGGAGGTCCTCTACACATGTGGGGTCTCCATGGAGAATTTCATCAACTCTCCACTTTACATCAGCTAACCCTATTTCCTTTAAAATGTATGTGGGAACCTTACCTTATCTGTTTTCCGTTGTGTATTACGTATTGTGTATTAGGATCACAATATCCGTAAAGTATAAGGTTTGTAGAAATCCATAATAAACTTAAGTCGATGTGAAAATACTAGTTAATGTGCGATTGTAAATTTTAATGTGACATAAATGCAACAGAACTGGATACGATGAAGAAATTGCTGGAGAGGTCCTGCTGTCACAACCGGATGATACGGAGAAAGTTTTTAAGTACATGTACACAGGATGACACAGGACTCCAGGTGGATGAGTATCGCTCTGTCATGCTGGACAGGAACTTGTGGAAATCCTAGTGTCACCTTTTAGAGGATGAACTGAACTGATTATGAATGATTAACAGAACTGCCTCGCTGTTTTCTTCCACAGATGTTTCAAAATGAGATGTCCACCAAGCAACCGGAGTATGACCGAATCACCAAGGGTCACAAGCGACGGATCTCCACTGTTGACCACTCTCCTGGCGGGTTCCTGGACCGAGATGGCAGGCCTCCCTCCAGGAGGGGAGGTGCGTACCAATCACCCCCTATGTTAGAATGGTGTCATCGAAAATTTTCTTTGTAGTGTCCAATAGTGGGCTAGTCCACCCTGTTAACAGGGGTGTTTAGTTATATTAAGCTACCAATTGATTTGATGTAGGATTTTTATCTAGATGGGATGGGGATTAATTTGAACTTTTTGCAATTGGAAGAGCATAGAGAAGTTCATGCTTACTTCCAAAACATAGAGAATGCTAAGAGGTTAAAGTGATAGTAGCACTTGCCTGTAGTTGTCATAGATGTTATTCCATTCCAATTCTTTTTCTTTCGCAGGAAGAGGCCGGGGCAGTAAAACTACGAGTCCTGCACCAGAACCTAACCGTAACCCGAGGATCGCCCACCTGCAGGGCAAATGGCAGCAGGTGTGGCTGATGGCGCTGGACAGACAGCGGAAACTGCAGGACGCCTACGACAGACTCGCAGAGGTACGCACAATCTCTGTCATGTCACCATGTTGCTCTTTGTATTTGATGCAAAGGTTGACAAAAAATTCTAATCAATATAGCTGTGTGTCTAGCTTATTTTGTACAGTGTTTGAATGTACAGTGTTTGAAGAAAATGTTATGAGGAAGATAGCGATGACTTGCACCAAAACAGACTACATTTGTTGTAATGTGATAATCATTGATGAAATCTTTCATTTTGTTAGAACATCTTGGGATCATAGTCATGATGAATATGAAACCAAAAGTTTTTAAGAGTAAGAAAATAAGGCATTAATCTGTAACTGTTAAGGAACAAGTTATACCGTACATTGTATTCAAAGATGATTTAATCAGTTTAATAAAAGGTCACCTTATCCATTTAGTATAACTATATAGTTTATAGAAATCCATTATGTAAGGTTAAGTCAATGTGAAAATACTAGAAAACTTTGTGCAACTGTGAATCTTAAATTGTCTTGGCTGCTGTGGTGTCTGTAGCTTTCTTGCAGCCTTTATTATAGCAACGCTAAATTGTGTCTTGGCTTTGTGTATGGCTGATCTGACTATGGCAAGATGTTATACAAGAAGAATATCAAACTTTGCAGTAGCTTAAAGTTTAAACTGCTTTGTCTGTAAGGTGTTACTATTATAGCGCAGGACGTAGCGTACTGCTGTGGATTGCACCTGACTTGTTTTTGTTTCACTTTGTTCACCACGATGTGCTGGCCACATGTAGGAGCATCTAGCGGTAACTATAAAGCTAGCTGCTGTACCGGTGTCTCCTAACGCTTGTGCATGAGCATGTCATGTGCCATGGCTGTGAACTCGTCTGTCCTAGAATCACACTGGACTTAGAAAAAAAATCATTGTTTTATCATTAAACATGGAAATAAGTAACGTAATGTTCATGCCAAGTCACGTGGCCCCCAAACGAAAATCCAACATCTTGATAGACTTTCATTGAAATGATTTTGTAATAAAAGAACTTTTGTCGTTGAATAAGAAATGATGCAATTAGGCAACTTGAACAGTTGTATGCCTCATTTCGGAATTTGTTTGTGGTTTTCGACGAAAGCCCAGTTTGATGTAGAACACAGTTTGCTAACTGGCCAGGGATGCCACAATGTTGCTCAGTGTGTACAGTGCTGCATGCTGTTATCCCTTGACATCATGTTGTTCATACATGTAATGCATGACCTCTAACCTTTCATGGTGGTTGTGGTCTTGCTCATTCATTATCTCCTTACTCCCTGTAATATGGTGGTGGGGTGGTCTCAAAAATTGAAGATGCTCTCAAAACGAAGTTTGCTATGGTGTAAATTTTGCCTGTAGCACATTTTGGAAACCAAGCATGACAGATGTATGATTTGAGAGTGTGTTCTACCTTTGAGATGTTCCCCATGATCTTATCATGATCCTATCACGACTTGTGGTATTTTGTCTATCAGGTGGCGGTCTGTGTGCTGCTGTAATATTGCCATGCTAGGGGAACATCCCTGCAGTAAGCCTCCTTATGGCTTTCAGCAATTTCTTATCGAAAGAAGAAAGGGTGAAAAAAAGAGAACCAAAAGGAGGCTTATTTCATTACCACTGTGCATACAAGTCCTGTTAAGTTCTTGTGTGTAAGTTAGCAGACCTGCTAATGACTTCTGTCCTTATTTTCTCTCCTCAGCTTCAGGCCTTCAAGAACTTCAGCTTTGACGACTGGAGAAGAAGGGTAAGTTAATAATGGTGGATTTTTTATACCAAAAGTGTTGAAATGAAAGTCAATATTGACATCATATTAACGCAACCAGGACATGGAAATCATCAGATTGTATGCAAGACATCAGAAGTTCTCAAGCAAACCAAATGAAACACAGACATTTTGCTGCTGGATGTACAAGTACATTTTGATACTAATCGATTTGATATTTGTTTCTGCTTGCAGTACATGCGGTGGATGAACAACAAGAAGTCGCGTGTGATGGACATGTTCCGCCGGCTGGACAAGGACCACGACGGCAAACTGTCCAGGCAGGAGTTCATCGAAGGCATCCTCAAGTCCAGTGAGTGGCAGATATATTCACAAAGTTAGAGCCTACCATGTACAGGTGTATGACTGTATGATTTACATTGAACTGTCATGTCTGTCATGTATGTACGTAATAATAAAAGTCACCAGACAAAATCTCTGTTTAAGTGAAGCCCTACAATTAACGACTCAGATATGATGCATGCCCAGACATACATGTAGTTATAGCACACAGATAAAAGGTCATAATCATGAGTATCTATCTCAAGCACCCAATGTCACTGCTGACAGTTGAAAGGAGGGGTCAGTTCTAAATCGGTGGCCAATGGCAAAGCACCAAGTTGCCTGCTAGTAAGTATACATGGCAAGTACTTAATTGTATTAGGTAATATTTGATCAAATTATAGCTTTTCTGCTCCTTCCACTTTTGCAGAATTCCCCACCAACAAACTTGAGATGAACGCTGTTGCGGACATTTTTGATCGGAACAAGGACGGTTTCATCGACTACAGAGAGTTCATCGCAGCGTTGCGACCGGAGCGAGAGTCGTCCAAACCCTTGACAGACCACGAGAAGATTCAGGACGAGGTTTGTGGTGCACGAGTGTGTGCGTGTGTGTGGGAAGGTTGGCTCCTACAGAAGACTGGTGCTTCTCTGTCCTTACATGTACAATCATGGTGAATTCTGAGAAACACAACAGCACTGCAAAACACAGACTCAGGTTATTCACTTCAAGGAAGGCTCCTTTAAATCCCCTACTTGTATATGTGTAGTTAAAAACCAAAAGAAAAGCAAATGGGCCATCATCCTAAATTTGGACTATAAAAAGCCAAACTGAGCATTAGTCTTAAGAATAGTCTGATATTGTGCAATTAGCATTTGGTATGCATATGAGCGATCGCGATGATGTCACGGTGACGTAGTGGTAGGCAAAAAGCAGGCGTTTGGCAAAAGATTGATTTACATATTAACCAGTAATTTGAGCTGCTAATTTGAATATCAATTTTTGATCCAATCTACTGACGTCCTGGTAGGCAACAACCGTCCAATACCCCGGATATAAACAACAACAGCGATCGCTCGTATGGTAGAAGGTAGACATACAATCATACAATCATGTACATTAGGGATTATAGAGACGTTTTGCTAAGAGATTCTACATTATACAGGTTTGTCACCCTCAATGTTTAGGAAAGTTTAGACACTGACTTACTGTATTACTAAATACTTTCAGTGCTTCCTGCATGTATTGTGCACATCATTTCTGTTAGAGCCAAACTTTCTACATACGTATACCAAGAGTTTCTTTGGAATCATGCATTTGGCAAGGTGCGATGGCACAGACATTAGAAGTATGTTCTTTTCTGTACTGCATTTGTAGTCTGCTCAGATACAACAAGTGAAGAGCTGATGTTACATGTATGTACTGTTTTTCTGTTGAGGGAAAGACAAGTACTTAGTACGTCATACTCTTGTTAGAATCTTGAGTTGTTCTATTCTTTCTTTAAGTTAGTAGATGCTTTGTCATGGCTGCTAGCATGTCAACCACGTGCACCCCCATATCTTATTTTTTGTTACATTTTGGCATATACAACGTATATGGCTTATCATTTATTGTCATTCTTTTGGAATATTTCTAACACATTTGTTGTCATTTTTCGTATATCCTCAATCTTATAGTCAAGAAAAGGGAGGCATCTGATCATGATGCAATAGTGCTAACAGACGGCATTGCCATACTTACATGTTTCTTGAAGTTTGAAGTTTATTTTCGCATTCTAATGTAAATTTGCAGTCAAAGTTTATTTGCTGTGCATAACTTTCAACACAAGAGAAAAGGCAATGTTCAAGAATAAACATTTCATGCAAAGTAAAACACTCAATAAGCATGATTTGTCATAACCATGTCATTTTCAGTTCAGGCTTGAATGCCCCCTCCTTCTGTTTCATGCTTCCCTTAAAGCATGGAAGAGAAGCAAAGGTCAGAGAGCACCCACACTCTACCTTTGAACTTTGAACTTTTGACCACTTTGCACTACTCAGTATTGCTTCTGACTTCCCAAAATGTCTCTGAAGTGCACATGAAAAATCTCAAGCGATTTTTTCATATATTATTACGTATTGTATGTATTTGGAAAAAAAAATATTGTGGGCCAAAAGAAACACTTAGCTGTTTCTCACTATCTGTTAGTTTTTCACTCATATTATACAATTCTTTATTTTTTTATCATTTATTTTTCAAAGTTATTGTCTGAAAGCCTGAGTGAGAAACTGCTGAATTTTTCTTCAGGCTATTGTTAACCATCCACTCAGTTTTCGTCTCGAATGGTTCATAAATTAAGGCTTTGCCAAACTGTACCTTGATGTCAATAACAAGTGATAGTTTGCAGGTGTTTTGAAGTTGTCTCACCTGTGTCTGGTGTTACAGGTGAAGCGGCAGGTGTCCCAATGCACCTGTCCCAAGAGGTACCAGGTGCAGCAGATAGGAGAGGGCAAGTACAGGGTAAGGACATATGTTTTCTACATTAATGTGACATACAAATGTACAGTGATATACAGTATTAGTGATGATTTTGGACTAAGACTATATCTGACTTGTTTTCCTGTAGTTCTATGATGTATTCATTGAGGTCAGGTTTTGCAGGATAAAATCTGATCTATACAATGTCATGTACATTGTACATGTATGTAATAAATATAAATACAGGAAATCAATATAAATACTACTGCTGTCTATTATATATGTAAAATTGTTATATTTTGTTATTAATAACGTGTCTAAATCATATAGTTGTTGGCTGGTCTAGTTTTATTTGTGGCTGTGAATTATCTCTTAAAATTTCCAACACCAAGACAGAAACATGGACCATATTAATGCATATTGTAGCAATGTTAGCTACATTTTTGTACATTGTCTGATTACTACATTTTGTATGTGTGTGTGCTTTATTTCTGTAATACAATGTGGGAACGAAGTCTTACTTAAGAGCCACATCTCATTACCCAAAAGAGTAATTGTTGGTTGACTATGCATTGCTTGGTTATTATTCACAGGAACCCTATATTTCATTTTTCCTCAGTTGGTAGACTGCTATTTGTGAGACTTTGTGTTTTAACTCCTATCATGAGGACATCCTGTATATTCATTCTTTTTCATGAAAAATTTCTCCTTATGGAACACCTGTTAATAGATTTTCTATCCTTTTGTTTTGAGATCGTCCACTTTTACTTCTCTATCTTCTCTCTTCTTTTTGTCAAAGATTTTTTATGATCTTTTTTTTAATAACAAAGTCCTTGTGAATGGCAGATAACTTGAGAAATCACTTAGAAATGAGAAGAGAGAAATGCACTACACATGCCATATTGCAGCAAACCTTTGTAATGTATTTGTTCCCAAAGTTCACTTTCCATCAAGTACTGTACCAAATGCAGTGTGTCTATAATAGGTGGCAAGACACCATCAGCACTGAATTTTTAAATGTTAGGAAAATGTGTTGCAACCAGTATAGTGTGGCCCAAGTGTTGAACAAATCTATTCTGTCAACTGCATTGATACGATGTATGTGTTGCAGCACCTGCAATGTAACAGATGGACATTAGAATGTAATGTGGGTTCCCTGTTGCAAAAGGAAATCATCAAGGAAAAAGTCCCCATTGTCAGTTACTGTAGCGTCTGCCACATGCTCATCCCTCCTCTCTGGCCTTTTCAGCCTTCTGTTGTCAGCAGTCAGTCCTCTCAGTCTGGCTCTAGTGTATCCACGGTAACCCGACAGTAACATTAACACAGATCTGCACAACGTACATGTCACGTTCCTATCGTCACTATGCACCTGAACACTATTGTTGCCATGTAATGGTCTAGTCCGGATAACCATGTTTAACATGCACTGTGTATTTAACATCTTTTGCAGAAGAACCATGCAAAGTCCTGGTTCTAATGCTAGCATTATGGCTGAAACACAGTCCCTTTTTCTCAAAGGCATAACATTTGGCAATTCTTCTTTTGGAGTACTTTGCTTTTGTTGAGAAAGTAGAACGATCTTTGAAGACTGCAAGAGTTCAGTTACTGGTTCACTCATCCAAAATTCTACATAATTTCACACCATCTCTATACTCAACACTGCCGCAGTGACTCAACACACAGTCTTGAACGTATGTGTGTTGCGTTCTAAAACAATGACCAGGTAGTCTACAGAAGCTCTTACAATGATCTTGATCTAGCCTGTGTTTACACAATCTCTTTCTGGCAGGGGTTAATGACCCCCTCCCCGAGACTGTAGGGCCGGCCGCTAGGAGTGCGATTTAAGTCAGGCTAGATCATGATCAAAAAAGTTTCCTTGATAAGCTCATACTTTCCACTTCATTTTGTCTTTACCAGCAGTTTTGGCACTTTTTAACCATCAAAGAAAATGCTTTCATCCATTGAGAGAAAGGCACAAAATTAGCCATGTGATCATAATGCCATTTACCGTGGAGTCAGAGGTATCATTCTAGTTGTACTTTTTTACTTCACTCCTAAGGACACTGCATGACATAAGAGGTTTGTAATCTGCAAACGTGTATACATCATTTCAATTTCAAAACATCAACACAATGTTTACTGTGTCCATGGCAACCTTAACGCAGTTTTTCAGCTGTTTAATCACCCTCATATAATGCAATACTGGTAAATCTCTTAACTGCTTAATGAACAAAAAAAGGGTAAACTCTTCCTTGTTTAAGTTAAGTGGCCTTAAGATTTTGCCACAATTTTTCATTGGTCACTGAGTCAAGCAACAGGGAAAAGATTACATATATCTATGAAACTGTGACCTCATATATTTGCTGGAAATGGCCTGATACAGTGGATCTTGACTAGCATTATTAAGTTGATAGGTACAGCGAGAAGAATGCCTCTGGTTCCAGGGTTCTAGTAGTAACCAGTGTGAGCCCACCCCATAACCACGGTACCATCATATTCTGCACCTCTCTCTCCCCCCATGCACCACGACCCTCTCCAGGCCGGCAGATGGACTCCATATACATACATCAAGGTAGAACCATTGGGTACATGGGGTGTACCTCAACCCCTGCCTGCCTGCAATGTCTTTGGTTTGCAGTGGTGTTGTTATAGTCTTCTGTTAGTGTGACTGTGTTTTTTTTTTCCAACCCATCACTTTTCTTGGCTGAGATCCCTGGTCTGGCATTGGCCTGCCTGCTTCCTTCGGTTTAGAACATAGCGGAACTGATGTGCGGTGCCCATTTTCAAACAAAATCTGCAATCAAAATGTGCAAAATAAAGAATTAATCAAACTTCCATGACTAAAATGTGAGTGACACATTACAGTTCTGCTGTGAGCTGAGCCATAAAGGTGTGCACTGTGTTTGGGGCCAGTTTCAACGTCATTCCTTTTTTTTCCTATATTGTATTTGCCATCAGGAGACCCATCTGACACCCTTACGTTTTCCTTGGGAATGTCATCCTGACCTTTCTTTGTAGTTTCTTGACAGTTCCTTGCATGTGGTTTGGGAAGATCAACTAACAAATGGCATGCTGTTCTCACATAGACTCTGCATGAAAGATTGAATTAATCTACTTCATTTTGTAGTGGTTTTAGTTACTAATGCATGTGTTTTCTTGCAGCTATATATTGCATGGTTTTTTCCTTATTCTAGATCTCTGTAGATATTGTAGTCAGTAGAAGTGAAGATTCCAGCAGTACAGATAGTGTATAATGTTAGCTAACAATGATAGCTGAAAAGATATAAAAACAGTGTTATTATTTAACCATTGGTAATGCATGCTTTACCTTAGCTATGAATTTTAACTTGAAAATTTTAACCTGCTTAAAAAGGCAAATATTTCAGCAGAAAAATAATTTTTGGTTTGGCTATAGTATAGCCAACAGCTTTCCTCCTTCATCATGTGAACTCATTTAAACCCAAGGGACGAAAACATTCCTTCCCAACTTGTTACAATTCATTTGTGTACCTTTTGCACTGGAAGGGTCTGTATACATGTATCATCATTCTGCACTTTACAGACCAGAAAAGAAAATATGGTATATCAAATTGAATCAATATGATCTGTGACTTTAAGTGTTGGTATTGAGTAGGTTGGGAGCAGCCCTTTGCCATATGTTAACATCTCCATGTTTGTTGTTTCGCAGTTCGGGGACACGCAGCGGTTGCGGCTGGTCCGTATCCTCCGCAGCACGGTGATGGTACGTGTGGGCGGTGGCTGGATGGCGCTCGACGAATTCCTCGTCAAAAACGACCCCTGCAGAGGTATGCATCCAATTTGCTGGAAGACAAATGTAGCCCGTCATTTGTTGCTCATAATAATGTTCAGTTTATACTATCATGGCCCTCTATTAGACACACGAACAGAAGTAGTTGAATGTGACTGTCACATAACATCAGGGTTGTCTCCAGGACCCATTCTCCCATCCTGGGACAGAAATTTGCTTGTTGGGTTGGAAAAATTGACCTATGATCCGTCCCCAAAATCTGAACTTCATGACATAAAAATGACAAAATTGTATTTTCGTAAGCTAGATTTAACGATGAAAATTAACAACATGGGCTCCCAAACAATGAGTGGGACAGAAAAAAATCCAAGCTGGAGATAGCCCTACATAACATTTTTGTTTGTCTATTTCTTCACCTTGTGTCTGGACTAACCTTTTAACACACTAACTTGAATGTGTAAAGTGACATCTTTGTTATCTGAGAATGACCTACA
This sequence comes from Branchiostoma floridae x Branchiostoma belcheri, assembly GCA_019207045.1. Classification (NCBI taxonomy): domain Eukaryota; kingdom Metazoa; phylum Chordata; class Leptocardii; order Amphioxiformes; family Branchiostomatidae; genus Branchiostoma; species Branchiostoma floridae x Branchiostoma belcheri. The sequence continues at coordinate 24,921,824 of CM033025.1, read as the reverse complement.
TTTATCATTATGGCGATTTGAAATTATAAGTTCCCAAAGTTACAGATGTAAGCATTGCTAAATGTGTTCTGTATTTAACAATGATCAGGTCTTGCTATACTGTTGTTGGAGTTGAAATTTTTCAGTTAAAGGAAAATACCAGCAAATTTTCAAATTTGCCAGTTCTGTGCATGACCTGATGTGTTACTGTTAATGTAGGACTGCGGAGACCCACTTTTCAATGGTATGAAGAAGGTGAGGTCAGAGGTCACCTCCTTTGAAAATGGATTGAGTATTCTGTCGGCAACCAATCAACAGCAAGCCTGTCTTTGTCGCAATTTGTTTGATGGAAATTAAAAGGCTTTATGTGTTTGTCTGGCATGTATGTAAATGTTGCGGCTAAAAAGCTTCTTTGCCCTACATGTTTAAAAAATGAGAAGTTTTTCATTTCTTTGAATTTTTTCCTTAATTTGCTTCACACACTAAAAATTGAGAGCTTCTATGCATCACTTTGGCTTACACAAATATGTGTTTTGTTTAGTTTTCTTTTGCAATTGTAAAGGACGTTGATAATTCTGCTGACAAATTCAAAAACTAACATTGCACAAGTGACAAAAACTGAAAAGATGGTTTGAATCGAGGTTGATGTTCATTCAAAACACAATCTGATCATGCAAGATGAAACTCATTTCTTTCCAAGCAAATGAAGACAGTTGTTCCATGGAGGTTTTGTTTCTTGTTTACAGCAAAAGGCAGGACCAATGTGGAGTTGCGAGAGAGGTTCATCCTGGCAGACGGGGTTAGCCAATCAATGGCCACCTTCCTTCCACGTCGGCCCATGAGTGCCAATACCTCCCCCACCCATTCCAGCGGATCAAGTGCCTCCACAGGACCCATCCCCAGGGTAGGGATTGTGGGTGGGATGGGAAGAGGGGGTGTTGTGCTGAGAGTGTATCCGATGGGGAGGGAGAGGGGTTGGGGTTGGTTTGGGGAACGGGTATAGGGAGTGGGAGTGCAGATGAGGAGGGGTGTAAGTAGGGAGGCGGGGTGGTGGTAGGAAGGATCATCATTAAAAAAATGCATAATTTTTTAAAAATTATATAGTACAGTATGTACAGTCAGCCTTACCATGATTGCAAATATCAGTATTGTCCTATAGTCCCGGGCAAGTGAAAATGCCAATCGGGCAAGTGCATGTCCTTCCCCACTTGCCCGATCGGACAAGTTAGCTTTTCTCCATTGAGTGAGATTTTGATGTACTTGCTACTTTTCAAAGTCATGACATCAAGCATTGATTAACACAGAAAATAGAGCCAATAACAAAAATTCCATTGAAGGCCATGAATATACATAGAAAAATGTCATTTAGATTTCGGGCATGTGAAAAGTTGGTTCGGGCAAGTAAATTTTTTAAGTACTTGCCCGATAGGACAAGTCAATTTTAGAAAACTTGTCCAACCCTGATACATGTATACCTAGTATATGCATGATCTTTTCTCATGTTGCAGAAACGTGGAACGGACACCATAGACTCGACGAGACCCAAGGAGCCTGCTAGCAGGCTACCCCTGCCAAGTAAGTAAATTTGTTTGATCGCTGTTTTTAATGCAAGAATGGAGAGTATCATTTAATTTGTATTTGTCTTGAACAATTATATCCCGCAGGTTCATATCAAGTGTAAATGTAGCTACTTGAATTCTTGTCAGATGAAAGTTATCATAATGCATTTTAAATTGTAGACAAATGCACTCATTTTGAAATATGCATGCACTGTACAATAGTACATTGTACAACTTGCATTTTTAATTACAAATTTATGTCTTCATCTAAATTAGTGAACTTCAAGGTTTTTACAGCTGATGCATTTCTGAGCAATGTAGATTATACTTGATACATATTAAGCTGTACACTTGTTATATCTGCCAAGGTTGCTTATATGTTAAGTAACATGCTAAGGTCTTTGTAGGTTCACAATGTTCTTCGGGTTAAAGGTTATGAACATTGATGCTGATTTTTGTGACATTTAGTACTTGTTTTGGTATCTGTTTGCAATTAAGGGATGATGATCATATGAGCAATATCGATATGTACATGTACACTGTACAGCACAACAGAAATTTCTTCCTTTTCCTGCGAGTACTTTCCTTACATTAAAAGCCCTTACTGATTCCATCTTGCATACAAACCTGAACATTTAGAAGGAATCAAGCTGATCAAACCATTGCCATCCACACCTCAAGGATTACATACATTTGTAACACATCGTACAGTTTAGTTTACCTTAAACATTAGGCCACAGCAAGTAATTTTTATGGATGACATCAGCGCGCGCATTAGTTTTCGTCTGATTTCAGAAAAAAAAAGAATTTTTTTCTTCTGCAGGGATGGTCAACATGACGCTCAAGTACCAAAATGAGCAAATATATTGTGTTGTAGCCTAATAATTGTACTTGCAGAAGTGACACTTGTGACATACCCAGGACTGTAGTTGTAAAAATGAAAGTTATTGGATAGTTGTAAAAGTGACACCAATATGGAAGCAATGAGTTTGGTTACCAACTTTATTGGTGATGCCAGTCTACCACACTAGTGTCATTTTTACCACACCGGTACATGTCTTAAATACAGGAATCGTTGCCTTGTTGGCCCTTATACCATATTTCTTCCCTTTAATTCTTTTTACAACAGTCATCACAACTTTATGGTGCCTATTTTTGAAAATGTAGCCATCTTGTTTTTTTACACCCATCTTGTTTTGTTTTTTTGCCCTATCGCACTACTTTTGCAGTCTGCAGAGGATGTCATCCATAAAATTTACTTGCCGTGGCCTTAGGTAACATTACTAAGTCTTGGTACAAATTAAAAGGCCAGACCACCATTATTCTTGTTTGTACAAAATGTATTGTTAAGTCCAAGAATCAAGATGGTTGGTGCTGGCCACATTTTCCATTTTACCATCATACACAGATGGAGCACTCGTTAAGCTGAATGTTTCCCATTTTGCCCTTGTGTTCCAGAAAAAAGAGTAAGGAATGGATATCCAGGTAGACCTACATACATGTATTTCAGGCAACCTTTTTTTTTTCACTGCCTCCTACAGTAGAGTCAAAATCACCATATTTTTTCTAGTACAGCTGCAGTTTTTGTCGCATTGGGAGCACACATTTATCTGTTTATGTACATGTAGATTTTTGTACAGACATCTTGACCAACAATTTTTGCCCAGGAGTTGGCAGTGTCTTCATGAGTCTCTTGCTGTATCGGTCATTTAGCATCTCACTGCGCTCATCTCTTGTGTCTCCTCTTCTTCCCTCCCAGCCTCCGGATCTTACCAAGGCTCCTTCTATAACCCCCCCACCCCCGGTAAATGGCACTATACTTGGCATGCCTCCGGTCTTCACTTTTCACATTGTTGTTACAGCCCTCCAATTTTTTTTTCAAATCACCAAACTTGATGGGTCTTCATGGTGTGCTGGATTTTAAATTTTGTAGTAGTGAGGATTATGTTCGGTCATTTTTACAGTTCAAGGCTTTCAGATGGCATTTGTGAAAAGGCAAAAAGGATAAGCAAAAGAAACCAAGTTTGATTTATGTATCCCTACTGTCAGTTTTGTTGATTTTTTTTTATATGTGAATCTGGTATCTTTTCAATTTAAAGATGGCTGTACCAACACTGTGTACCTCTGACTAGCTATAGGTTCTCTCTATCTAACTCTGTCTTTTCTCTCTCTCTCTTTCTCCCTATATAACTTCTTCTTTCTTGCTCTCTAACTCTTACTAGAAGAAATCAAGAGACTGAAAGGTTTTTTTGTAACCTTATGCTTTGCATGGCAATAGACGATAAGGCCATAGCTAATGCCTCATCATTTTTATTTCAGTGGTGCATTGATGCTTGACCATCCAGATTTGACATCTACTTCTAAATCTGGTTTTTAGTACTAACATGTACAAAAAGTTGAAGGCTACGTTGTCATGTAAAATTGTGATCAACACCAACAAATTTTAAATACACTTTTTACAGAAACCTGCACAACATTGTCTATTGCTGAATAGATTTGAATAGAGTTCAAATTTTGACCTCAGTTTTATGCATAAACATGCACCACATTGCATCTATTGCTTAATATTAGTGCAGAGAATGTCTTTCTTTGCAGCTTTTGCATGGACATCAATTGCTTGTATGCAATGACCATAAAACATGTTGTGATCGCAAAAATGACACCTCATACTTGAGTGTGTTGATAGTCAGATCTTTGTTTCAGTCTTCATGGGTTATATACAATGTACAATGTATCTCTCTCTAACAATCTGAAGATATTAGACAAGAGCACATGTCAATGCTTCAGCATTATTCTCTGCTTACTGCTGAGAAACTACAATAACTACTACTACAATGTACTACATGTGCAAATTACTTGCAGTAAGTGTTGAGCTCTGAGACCTAACCTGACAGAGAGAGAGAGCTACATTCCATGAAGAGTGTTACAAATGCCCAACACAACAGTGTTTTGCGCACTGAATGGCTTAAAGGCTCAAGTGTGTCAAAGTGCCTTCATGTGAAGAGTAATCAGAGATAATGCATGCTAGAAACAATGCATGTGGAGATTAATTACATCCTCAAGATGCTATTATCGCTTCTTGTCATACTGTGTTTCAACTGATTTTATTAGGAACATAACTGGTAGACATGGGATGCCATTAAAGACCTTTAATCGCATTTCAGAAATTAGAAATATTGGCTGTTTTTCTATTGACATGTCTTAATTAAAAGTTGTACAAGAAAGTTTTAAATGCCTTGAGCACGAATTAGAAATGGACTATTGACTAATAATGTCTGAAAAATGGCATCCTTGTTAAACCAGTGCATTGATGTCCACTCTAAAGTTACACCTCTTTAAGAAGCTAGTTACTAATGCTTCCACTGTCTATCACAGCGAGAACAGGGAGTCGGCCGGGAAGCCGCGCCAGCAGTCGGCCCAGTTCGCGGCCGAGCTCTCGCCCCAGCTCCCGCCCGAGCAGTCGAGGCTCCAGTCGTGCCAGCAGTCCCACCGGATCCGACTGGGACGCCAGCAGTATTCCCGAGGGGAGCGAGTTCTCCCCGCTACAGCGACAAGGGCCTGGGAGAGGGTCGTCGTCACGGATACCGAGAAGAACGGGAAGGACCACGCCCACAGGAAGGACCACGCCCACTGGTGAGGAAATGATCATGACACTAAGGATCAGCTATCATAGATCCGAGTGTCCTACATTCTGCAAATCTTCCATAATTGTAGGCTTGTTAAAATCACTTCCCTATGTTTGATATATTACAATGCTTTCCAATCTCTTTTCAGTTCCTTTCCTTGATTTATCAACTTGTGTTCTCTCTTAACAGTCATACATGAACTAGCACTTTTCGGTCTGTTTTGTTTCTTTGTTGTCATGTTTCTTTCCCTTCTTTTCATGATATGTAACATTGAACTAGACCAGACAGATTTATCACTGAAACAGTTTCATTTGTGAAGAACATAAAGTCTAAAACGTAATGATATGTGAAACAGTTTGTCATATTACTCTTTGAATGTAAAACAAGAATAGTAATTGAGTTTTGTAGTTTTTCCAAATTCATTAGATGTGATGATGTACATGTCATTACCATAATTTTCCAACTTTGCTGTAAAGTTTTTTAGTCTTCAGGGTTGTTTTTTTAGAGTTGGAAAAGAAATATATGACATGTCATGTAAAGATGTCTGGTCTAGCCAAAATTTTCCACTCCACCTAATGCTAACATAAAAGTTTGTCTTTCTTTCTTTCTATCTTCTTGCGTGTTTTCCCTCTTACCTCTTTCTGTTGGCGTGTTTGTTTGTTGTTTGTTGTATCCATGGTTACTCGCAGGCAATGGCCTACCCTTGGAGCCCATTGGTGAAGGTTTGTGACCTCCCAGTCATGCTTCATTGTGGATTACAATTTGGACATGATCACTCTTTTTGTTTCAATTGGATGTCAATGATGAGGAATCCACGGTTACTATTTTTGTTTGTGGGATCAACATATATCATACATTTGTATCTTTTATATCATACCTGGGCCACTATAACGTTTGATAAAGTTGATACAGACTGGGAGATAAAAAAACTAAATGGGTTATCCCTTGGGGTTCTACAGTTGTATTGTTATCACAGGTGCTTCCTATATTCCATAGAATAGAAAATTTGAATACCAGATTCAGACACCGGAATCGTTTGTTTAAAGAACACCAAATTTTCTCAACTTATGGTGCATTTCGTTTTCTCAGGTGGGCATCACATAAAAAGAAAAACTTTGGCCAACGGGGGATGGTAATTCGGTTGAATATACAAAATGTACCATGTTGTATTCTATATGTATTGTCCCAATAACAATCAGAAAAGGCTGTCATAGCAAAAATCCCCCGCCCTGTATTGTCAGTATTATTATTTCCAGCTTTTTTGGCATGCATTTTCTGTTGGAGACTGTGAGTGCCAAGCTTACGCCTTTTTTTGTTGCTTCCCTTTTGCAGGAGATTTGAAATCTCCTCCCAGCAAGATCACCTCCTTCACCTCCCCTACATCAGAGGCTACTCCACCAAGGTATGCCACGTTCTGTTCACCATCATTGGTCTTCATTACAGCAATAATGATCTTATTTTACAGCAGACTGGAAGTATGTCTGTATGGACTTGTACAGTGTCAATGCCAGCATTATTCCCAGGATTTTACCATACTTCTGCACTTAAATGCCCTGTACATTAATTGCATGTATCTGAGTGTTGAGTTAGAACACAGAGTTGGAAAGTTTGTTGATTTACTAACCCAAGCATATTCTATTGCTAGAATGAAATTGCACAAAATGCATGAGATAAATGTGTCTACAGCTTTCTTCTTCTTGTTGCCAATAATTGTTCGGTGATAACAGGAAGATGTAGCAACTTTTTAATGATAATATTACTAGTTATTTTGAATCTGATAGTTTTGATTTCGTCACTTTAACATTTTGTCTGAAACTAATTTTTGGAGTGTTACTGATATTTTTGCCTGATAACGTACATTCTTGCATGTGTGTTTTGATGTAATAACTGGTGTTGCTGTCTATTGTTAGTATTGCCTGACTTGCTGGTGTATTTTTGTATTTTTTTTTCCGAGTTGGTGAATGTGACAACAGTTTGTTGTTTCTGTTCTCTGCATGGCGTGTTGATAACATTTCTTCTTCTTTATTTTGCATGGACTTGTTGCAGAAATTCTGTGCATGTGAATGGTGGTGCTAAGTCTCGGGCTAGCCCTAAACCTAGCCCCAAATTAGGTTTTGGTTCTAGTTCGCCACGGATTATTGCGACTAGGACCCGGGATCGGTAGGCTATGAAACGTTTCTTCAGCTACACCAACACGACTGTCAACACTCCGGTGTGCACTTCTTAGAACATCAGACCACAGTTTTGATGGTGCCAGCTTATCCAAAGAGAATTTTCCTTTAACGTAATGTATACTTGGAAATGTCGGTAATATCTAATGTACATGATATCATAGTATCGCTTATGAAAGAAAATACTCTGTTATGATTATTTATTTTATGATATTTGAAATATGAACTGTCAATAAAAAAAATATGGAGAAATGACCGCTTATTAATTAATAAAGCTGACATTTTCATGTAAGCTTTGTCAACTGTGACATGACCAATACAAGGCACTAGTGTACATGGTCAGATGTTTTAAGAATACCATACACTTAATGCACAATATCACAAATTGTAATGGCCACAGATGCAATCACTTATATATAACTACACACAGTAAAGCACTATGCACTGTGTAAAAAAAGTACAGCGGCACAGCATACATATTATGTACAGTACACCACATAGAGTACATGACTGCAGTACACCTTTGAGCAGAACACATGGCTATATATATACAGTACACCTTTGAACAGAACACAATGTCATACTGTACAGTACACCTGGCTACAGCACACGTGAATGGAACACATGACTACAGTACACCTTTGAACAGAACACATGACTATACAGTACACCTTTGAACAGAACACATGGCTGTACAGTACACCTTTGAACAGAACACAATGTCATACTGTACAGTACATCTGGCTACAGCACACATGTGAACGGAACACATGACTACAGTACACCTACATGTGTACACACTGCAGTACCAGCCCCTCCCAAAAATGAACACTTCAGTTCCCCTCCCTCCCCCTCCCCCCATACCTTGGGTAGAAACCCTTTTCCTATCTACCCCAGGCCTGTAGAGTATCAAATGTTGCCTTCTGCATAGTCGCACTGTTAATTCCCTCTTTGCTACGATGTATTCTGCAGGAAAACGACGGGGTCTGCCGGCTCTCCTCCAAAGTCGATAACGAGTCCCGGCTCAGGAATCCCCCGTCCCAACATCACCAGTCCCCAGTCTGCACTGTCCCCACCGTCTGGGATCCCCCGTCCGGGCGGGCTCAGCCCGTCATCATCATCGTCAGGAATTCCACGCCACACGGCAGCCAGCCCACAGAACCTCACGTCCCCGCCGTCCAGAATACCCGCCAGGGGACGGACCATCTCCGAATCCTCCACCGATAGCAAGGGCAAATCTCCCGGTAGTAAAATTCCCACCAAAAAGAGGTGATAGTCGCTTGTAGAGCTGTTCTTCATGATGTAGGATGTGTAAACAGCGCCGCCTAGGTCTCATAGTTGGTAGAACAGCACAGCAATGTTTCATGACAAATGCAAGGCATTGTAAAACACATCAGTAACGGTTGTGCACCAAGAAGATTTGCACCATTTTGTGCAAGGTTTGTAAAAGGACAAAGATGTTGAATGCAGATTTAAGATGTTGCAAAGAAGTTTTATACAATGTAACGTTAGACCACCATGTTGTGAGTACAATTTAGCCTTATGTGGTATGCAACATGCCAAAGTTCTTTTGAAATCCTCATAGAATATAGCGCTACTCATATTTATGAAATGATTTTTTTATGTTTCTTGTTCTGCAATGTTTTGCTGGTCTTTGATTGTATCATAATTTAATATTTTGATTTGTGCCCAAATACCAAGATGAGCAGATTATTTAAATATGGTGATTCAAAGTTGATTCTATTTGACCTTTGAGCATTAATGATTACTTAAGTAGACGACATTTACTTGTACAATGAATGTTTCAGTATATATTTTGTGTTGCAGCTTTGAGGCCATGTAGTATATAATGGATTAATGTATACTTGGAAGTAAGAGAGTTGAACCATTGTAATCTGTTAACCATGTTACCAATTATAAATACCGGTGATCACAGTTTCTCTCATGGTTTGGTGTAGCAAGAGAACAAGTCAACGAATTGAATGCACATGTAGGTTCCAATGTTGCCTGAAAAGTAAACAATACAAGTCAGCGTATGCCGATCAGAGATTGGTATAACTTTGGGGATGGGGAAAAACTGCAACAGGGACGTGGCATCGCTTGATCAACTTCTTGTCAAATCAGTGACATGATGTCACGTAATATTATATAAAATAACCTGAACTTTTAAACCAGCAGAATTAACTAAACAGCCTGCCAATAGTCATTTAGTCCTGCAGCATACATACATTTTTGGAGATGAAAGATCAAGATATGTGAAACGGAATGTGTCGGAGAAGTAAAAAGGCAATTAGAATAAGCCTACAAAGTACCAAGCCTTGCTTGTGACAAAAATGTACAAAAAATTGATTTTATGAGTACAAATTATAACAAAAATAATTTGTTGTCGGAAATACACCTTATCCGTCATAATTGTTTTAATCATTTTGAAACACATGACATTGTACAAAGTACAAAATGTAGAACTGTGGCCATACCTATCGCTGCCATTGAAGTTTTAGTGCTTACATTGTAGAAGGCCTCGTACACACGACATCTGGTGTTTATGCATAGAGTTTGTTATCTGTACATGTTTGAGAAATTGCACTGTTAAATGTTTATTCCTCGTTATTGTTTAGAAAGAAGCCAGTATTTTTGTCGTTAATTTGTAATTCTGTAAAATGATTGAAGTTGAGGAAAGTATGATATGTAGTTGGAGCCGAGGATACGGTTATGATGCCTTGCATTTCTTCCTGTCTATCTCGCCCAGCGGAGAGAAGTGTACAGATGGAAGGCAAGTTTTTGCCAACCAATGCAGAAAACAAAATAAAAAGCAGCCCAACACTTGAATTGTGTCACTCTAGTCGTAATTAGTCACAGACCGTGCCATACTGTTGTGGTGGGAACTTGGTTCAATGCCAACCATCAGCAAGTATATTTGTGGCATTGTGTGGTGCAATTGGTAGGGCATTTCTCCAAGCAGATCCTACAATGGCATAAGATAGTATCAAACTGGCCAAGGATTGTAGTCAGCCAAGAGGTGCCCATTTGCCCGGTTGCAAAACACACTCCTAAGCCGGCTTCACTCCTCTGCCAGCTTTTGACACTATCTTATGCTACCGTAAGTTCTGCTTGGAGATTGCATATCACCCAGAACCCAGAGGTCCTGGGTTCGAAACCCCTGATAAGCCCCAATGTTGTGTCCTCACTTCACACAGGTGGAAATGAGTACCAGTATCTAGCTCCGGTTAGGGCTGTCCCTTGGATAGGAAAAGGTCCTATGTTTCAGGAAAGTCACACTTCGAGCATGTTAAAGAACCCATCAAACTTATCAAAAAGAGTAGGGGTCCTTCCCAGTGGTCACCGCGAAAACCGCGAACATTAATCCACCGCGAACATGTCTGCATTTACACTGTCAGTTTATCGTATGGGCTACATGTATAACAGAAAGGACCGCTAGATGTCACTAATGTGTAGTGGTACAATGTATGCTACACCTGGTGTCAAACCAGTTTCGCAAGATTTTACTCAAGGCCGTTTGTCGCCATGTTCCGTAAAGAATATCAATGTTTTTGCCATCCTGTGTAGTGTGTACTATGGATAGCTTATCACATTCCACCATAAGAGAGTTACAATGTACATGTGTTCTGTGCGACAAGCTATGTTTGGATTATGGGTGACTAGACTTGTGGACAACATTTCCGTTGGAATAGCGGCCTGGTCATTTGAACAGCGTTCCGGGCTTCAAGAGAACCGAGAACAATGGTATGTGAGTTTGATAGTTCTATAGCACTATTAGCTATATAGAATACATTCTACAAATGTACGTGTTGGAGATTCAAACAGGGATTGACTAATACACATGTATGTATATTACTGCAAAGTTTGAACTTTTGTCACACACTCACAAGCTAAGAGTTATCCGTGGTGAAAGCGTCAAGTCAACAGGGAGGGGGGGGGGGGGCATATTGTAGCTGTTCCCCTAGGTTTTTGAACGGAACACCTTACGTCATACTTACGCATGGTACATTCTACAGTTCCTACCTGGCCGGAGAGGTTGGTCTATTGCTACACACGGCCATTTTGGAAAACGTCACTTCGACCAGATGTGCGTGGGTGGCTTTTTCGTATTCGGGGCGCGGTGTTTTTTTTCTTTCAAACGTTCTCATCACGTTTACCACCTATATGTGTGAAGTAAAACTTAGATATGGTCTTTGCCATGTTCATGTGATGTTAAAGGACAAGCAACATCAACTGATCTGGTTAAAAGGTTAATTCATGATCATCAACAGTTGATTTAACTGATCTAGTTCAAAGGCTAACAATTTACCAACTACTACTACCTTCGTGTCACGTGTACTCGAACAAGTGATCTAATTTTGATCGAAAGTTTCATTTCTATGTATAAAATGTGCCATTTTAACATTGGGCCGTTTTGCCACAAATCTGTGTCAGCAGCAAGTTTCCAGGTGGTTAAACACACTGTGAAAACAGTAGTCGACAGGCTTGCTAACCACGGGACCTTTTCATGCATGAATACATCGTAGCAGAATTTGACTGTCTGCCAGAGATGAGATCATCGCGTTGTGGACCTGTCTAACTGCAACTTGTGCAGTGTGCAAAATGTGTGATTTGTGGCGGTCATTGACATCTACATCATGAGCGAATGCAGAGTCACAGTGGATTCTGTAGGGATCAGACTGTCTGATGACTTAAAGTAATTTCCATCTACAGGAAAAGTTTGATATCAGTATAGAAAACATACAATATGTCGCATGGCTTTCTTCTTTACCTTCAATCATCTTCGGTTACGTTAGCTATAATAGAATATACAAGACAATTATTTTGACGTAGGTGTGTTTTATATCGATCGGTCCACTACAGGACTTTCTTCCGATTTTAAAAAAAAATGTTTGTAATATCCAAGCCATCTCTTTTATTGGTTGTTTATTTGTCTTTATATATCAGGTAAAGCATCTTTCTAATTTTTGACGGTGTTTTTGATGACTGACAAACGCATAGCTTCTGGCATGAAATAGAAAAGATAGATTTACGCTGTGACAATGCAAGTAATTCATAACAGTTTTGACATGTTGACTTCAGGGTTCTGGTTATCTAGCTCAACAATAATGAAATAATGGTTAATACTTTGTCCCAGCTTGTTCCCAGTTTTGTGCTCGCGTTTTTGTGGTGATATTCTGTACTGTACGTTAGCAGTGACCCTTTTACGGGGGTTACAGCTTGTTTCGTAACAATGTCAGTTCGCAACCGTCAGTTCGCAACAAGGCAAGTCTTTTCGCAACAAGGTACAAGTCGTTTCGCAACATTTGAATGTTATTAATCTTGATAGCCTAATAGTATTAGAAATCGTATCCCTAACATAATTATACTCCTACCACGTAAAAATCTTACCGGGTGCGAAAGACAACCCCGGCGGCAGAGGAACATGGGGCCGCATGGAGCTGACAGCCCGATGACTTTCATACCCCGGGCGGCACAGTTTCATACGCGACGTGCACAGGGCCAGGGGATCAAAAATATATTTATTTCAATGCACGGATCTGCCATGCGTATAAATTATGGTACTGGACCATTTACTTGATGAGAGAGGCTCATGATATTTTCATACGCTGTCAGGTCCATGTGGCCCCATGTTCCTCAGCCGCCAGGGTTGTCTTTCGTATGTGTAGGGCAATTTCCAATCCGGAAACAAGGTTTTTCATGCAGTGTTAATTTGTGTTAATTCCATATCTGTTGTCGATATCTTTAAGGTCTCTTGAAGAGTGCTAGTAACTACATATGCTTAGTCCTACTTAGCCAGACCTCAACTGATGTGACTGTCAGTAGCAGGTGAGGTCTGTAAATTTATCTGTGCCAAATTTATTGCGTGCTTTATAGATTCTTTACAGGCTTTAAGACCTTTGATCTCCGTAACAATAGAGGACAAAACATGACATAATGTCCAGTCACTCAAGCAATCATTCAAGTGATTCAATCACAACCAAAATCACTAAGGTTCTTAAGATTTATGGGGTGATCATCTCGGATAGAAGATTCAGTTTTAAAAGACTTTCATGTGTCGTTCATATATAAACATACGGAGAGTGATTAATACGTCAACATTAAGTTAGACCAACATTAAGTGGAATGTAAAAAGAAATGATTTTGTAAGATAACAGTTTGCAAAGTTGTAGCTTTTAATGAAATGCACTGTATTAGTTTGACAAATTTATATAATCATATTGTCTACAATCAAGTAATGTGCAGATACCTCTGAAATCACTAATGTTGAGAGGAACTGTGTCTCTTTAGTGCTCTTTTTTGCCAGGGCAATAACGGGAAACTTATGCATGTTTTTAACGAAAGAAATCTAAGTTTTTGACAATTTTATTCACATGCTTGGTTGGTTATAATAGCGAAAGTCATTGCTAATGTCAATAACCTTTCTCACAACAATAGTGTCATTATCACACTCTCTCCTCCTACCCACATCCCGAGGCCTGACGCTAACCTATTAACCCTTGATGCTGCTCTGTCTCGCCCACCTGGCGTCTGAACGTACAGATACGTGACCAGTCGTATCTTGTTTCTGACTTTGTGGCTGATATAGGGCATGTCTGGTTGCCGTCACCGACATTATATGTGGTGTTGCAAAAATGGCCCCTCAATCATGATTAGAATAAAGTTCTTCGGTCACATTAAGCCATCTAAGATTCCTACGGTCCCGAAACCGCTGAAGATCTTCTGTTGTTCTTTTAAATTAAAACATGTTTTTCATTACCCTCCGTCTTCGTGAAGAATCTTTCTTTTTTTGGTACATTCTAATCACTGATACTGAAGGTGGTGCTTGACTCATTAATGTGTTAAAAGCTTCCCAAACCAAATCCTCATATCAAGGCAGCGAATGAGGTCCAATTGTGTTTCCATTATCTAAAATGCTAGTCATGAGTAATTATAACATGCCAAACGCAGGGTGATGATACACCATACCTGTTTTGGATGGCCAATTGGTGGTACTCGATTAATCGATAGTGAACCCTTCTCCAAATTTTAGTTGATAGTACAGCAGCACATGTGTAAAGGAATGTGATTATTTCAAAGAGACATTTTCAAAGTTTACCATTGTGTTCATTGTTAACAAAACTTGTAACGAGTAATTGTTTCTGAACACGTTTTGTTGTTCTCTCATGCACTGAACCGAGAGACATTTTCACACATGAACAGATCAACGGGAAACTTGTCTGTAAAACATGAAGTCATCGGTTTGAAGAGATATTCACCTTTACACTTCAACCGCTTAGCTGCTTTTTGTCTTCGCAGACTTCGAGAACATTCTCTTGTGTACATTCGGGCATTCACGTCGACGCGTGTAAAGACGCGGCCACATACGTGGTGCGATCATCGTACGACAGCTAACTTTTTGGCATTTTTTGGGACAGCCATTCATGTGTCTTACAACGTTCAGCTGCCTTGCTACACAAAGGGCTACCTTATATCATTTTCTGTGGTTAGTTCTGTCACAGCCTACTTGAAAATTCTTTGGCAACATAATCGTACGACGATCACACGGCGTATGCGACAACGCCCTAACTATGTGACTTGCGATGATAATGTCTTGTTAATCAGTACTTTTACTTTTTTTAATCATACGTTGGATATAATTCTAAAGTGGCGGATTAAGTGAATGATTCCGATTACTTTTAAACGTGTCATTCATAACATTTCACAAAACATCATGAGTTTTCCTGGTTTGGTGACTACCAAACCTTATCTTTTCTTTTCTTTTCTTCAACGCCAGCCTCTCTGTTGTCTCCACCAGTGTGAAATAAACGTGCACTATCGATCCGTGTACAGTAAACAGATAAACGTTTCGGTCCTTTACTCTGCACTGATGTGACAAGTTTATGTTAAACTGATGAACGCAGTAGAGAGGTTACCGAAAAGTCGGTAGAAAAGAAAATGTGGGGTCATGTGGCTCAATTATTGGGGTCGTGTGGTGTAACTGCAGCGTGTTTGGCCCAGAAGCCCGAGGACCTGGGTTCAAATCCTGTCATGGTACCGAACTTGTGCTCTTGGGAAAGGCAGCCAACTCGACTTTCCTCACTCCACACAGGTGCAAATTAAAAATGGGTACCTGACTTTGGTTGGGAGTTATAAAAGGCAGGGCCGGGTGGTGGTGTTGGTTTTGGTGGTGGTGGTGATGACGATGATGATGATGACGATGATGATGATGATGATGATGATGATGATAAAAGAGGCAGTGGGAAGATAGGGTTCGGCCGAATATCTTGCAATAGATACAGTGGATAACAACCCAACCCCTAGGTCTTAAAAGGCTTTGGGACTACTTTTACCTTAGAAAACGATGTTAGACAACCCGATGAAACTTATTTGGTTCTACAGAATAGTTCTCTTGGTCTTAACAATCTGGTAGCCTCTACAACCCCTCGGGACACCCTCCCCATCTACTTAGTCCAGCCTCACATTGTTCCATTATTGTTGTGATAAACCTCGATCACTATGAGGCCCAGGTTTTCAAACATTGTCACACGCGTCAATCTGTGTGTGCGTGTATGTGTGTGTGTGCGTGTATGTGTGTGTGTGTGTGTGTGTGTGTGCGCGCGCGCGCGCGCGCGTGTGTGTGATGATATATTTGTGTATGTGGGCGCATTTGTATATAACGCTATGTGTATTTGCGTGTTTGTGTAGAATTTGAATAGTATTATTATACACAATTAGTAGGCACCTGTGTCTGTCGTCATCTCCACTATATTTGTTGTCGTTCCTATAGAAAATGCGGAGACTACATTTGAGATGCGTAAGAAGTGCAAGTTTTAAAGACTTTTCAAACATGCTTGGTTAATGTCGTTAATGTTTCTTCAGAAGTTGTGTGATAAACAGAACGATTAAAAAGCGATTAAACTAATTATCTACACCTTAGCAGTAAAATATGCACCCACGCATTGACCTTTATTTTTTGTTACCTCCGACCTCGCTCAACTCCCACGCTGAACCCAAACGCGCACGTACGCCACATTCCT
Source organism: Branchiostoma floridae x Branchiostoma belcheri (assembly GCA_019207045.1). Taxonomy (NCBI): domain Eukaryota; kingdom Metazoa; phylum Chordata; class Leptocardii; order Amphioxiformes; family Branchiostomatidae; genus Branchiostoma; species Branchiostoma floridae x Branchiostoma belcheri. The sequence continues at coordinate 24,905,469 of CM033025.1, read as the reverse complement.
GCATACTAGATTCGTAGTCTCCATCATCCATCACCTTTATTTTAGCTGCCTCGTCTCCTCTCCGCTATATCTGCTGTTGTTCTCACAGAACGTGTGGGGGCTACATTTGAGACACGTAAGAAGTGCAAGTTTTAAAGATTTTTATTATACATGCTTGGTTGATGTCGTTAATGTTTCTTCAGAAGTTGTGTGATAAACAGAACGATTAAAAAGCGATTAAACTAATTATCTGCACCTTAGCAGTAAAATATGCACCCACGCAACGACCTTTATTTTTTCGTTACCTCCGACCTCGCTCAACTCCCACGCTGAATCCCAACGGCCACCTGCGATCCTGCCACGTGCACATTCCTGCATACTAAATTGGCTGTCTCCATCATACACATTTATTTTAGCTGGCTTGTCTCCTCTTCGCTATATTTGCTGTCGTCCCCACAGAAAACGTGGAGACTAAATTTGAGACGCGTAAGAAGTGCAAGTTTTAAAGACTTATTTATGATAGATGCAGAAGAGTCTGATAGATGGAGAAGATCTGGAGTAGTTCAAGGGAGGGGTTCCTCAGAGAGAGTGATAATGCCCTGCCATGACTTATTATACATGCTTGGTTGATGGCGTCAATGTTTCTTCAAGGACATATGAATGATGAATCTCTTTAGTGCTCGTTGTTTGCCAGGACATGAAGTTATTTAACCCAAATAATCAACTTTTTACCAAGTTTGTTCACATACTTTGTTGCTTATCGTAGTGATGATTGTGAAGCTAGGTCATTAACCTTCCTTACCACAATAGTGGCATTATCTAATTATCACCTCCCACCTTCCAGCCACATCCCGAGGCTCTGACGCTAACCTTTGACCTCCTCGATCCAGTTCTGTCCCGCCCACCTGGCGTCTGACATTATAGATACAGTCGTACCGTGTTTCTGACTTCGTGGCCTTGTGGCTCAAATCAGACATGTCTGGTTGCCATCATATCAACAACATTCCTCTCGGCGTGGAAAAAATCTGGGCCTTTAGAACTTGGTTCTTCGGTCATATTTGGCCGTCTTCAGACGGTCCCGAGAAACGCTTTAGCAGGAACAGGTGATGAGAAGGAGAAGAATCAAATCTTTTCTTCAGTTCTTTTTTGCTCCCCATTTCCACAGGGCTACACTGAACCGAGACACGTTTTCACACATGAACAGTTTGACAAAAAAAAGTTGTCTGCAGCATATGAATTAATGTGATTGATGGGTGTTATCACAATTTTCTCTAGCAGACACAAACTTGGACCAGTTTTGTTAATCTTTTACCATTAAATTAATGTGATAGAGGGGTGCTATCAATTTTTTTTCACTAATAGAAATTATCGTTTACCTCTTATTAGTGAATTAATGTGATAGATGGGTGCTGTCATATTTTAGTCACTGTAGACAATAATTTCCCTCTTATTAGTGAATTATAGTGATAGAGGGGTGCTATCACATTTTTTTTACTTATACGAGTAGACACAATCTTTTCCATCGTCCTGGTACACTAATGTGCTAGAATGGTGCTATCACTTTTTCTTACCAATAGAAATATATTTTACCTTTTTGTTAGTAAATTGATGTGATAGAAGGGTGCTATCGCATTTTTTCACTAAGAAACACAATCCTTTTCCTCTTACTAGTGAAATCCAGGAGGACATAGGTGCCATCCCAGAATTCCTCAGTGCACACCCCCAGATGGCTGGCTGTGACCCAAAAGCATATGGACTGGTCATGTTACCTTGCAAAATACACCGACAATTTGAGCAGTATTTTTTGTTGTTGTATTGAATTGTCAACAGACTCAAGTAGTCCATGAGAATGTCTGATTTTTGTAACTTTTGTACAACTTAATGAATTGTGTGATAAACACCGGCAAACCATTGATGCAAATATTCACATCAAAAATGGTGTCTAACTTCACCAAAATGCAGTGCTTTTTCCGAAAATAGTATTGCTTAATGATATTATAAATCTTGTGCATCAGAAAACCCCAAATTCACCTAAAAGCACCCATGGAAAAATAAAGAAAATGATATCTGTTCACAACTGTTACAAAAACAAAATAAAGTATGCATTTTTCACTTTCACATGGGTACTTTTCAGTTTTTGTGTGACTATTAGTGAAAAAATGCGCCCATCTATCACATTAGTTCACTAGAAAGACGAAGAATGTTGTGTATATTAATTGAGAAATTCTATAGCACCCATTTATCACATCAGTTCACTAGTAAGAGGTAAATATTAGGAGTCAATTAGTGAAAAAAGTGATAGCATCCCTCTATCACATAATTTCACTAGTAAGAGGAAAACATTGTGTCTACAAGTAAAAACATGTGATTGCACTCATTTATCAAATCAATTCACTAATAAAGGGTAAAAGATTATGAGTCTATTAGTAAAAAATGTAAAAATTGTGTGTCTATTAGTGAAAATGTGATAGCACACCTCTATCACATTCACTAATAAGAGGTAAAAGATTGTGTTGCTATCAGTGAAAAATGTGATAGCACCCCTCTATCACATTAATTCACTAGTAAGAGGAACATCATCGTGTCTATAAGTAAAAAAGGTGATGGCACACCTCTATTGCACATCATTTCACTAGAAAGAGATAAAAGATCCGTCAATTCATCAGTAACAATGTGATAGCACCCATCTATCACATTAATTCACTAGAACAGGAAGTTTGTGTCTATTCATGAAAAATATGATAGCACCCTCTTTCACATTAATTCACTAGTAAGAGGAAAGGTTGTGTATCTATCTGTAAAAAATGTGATAGCACCCTTTATCACATTAATTCACTAGTAAGAGGAAAGGTTGTGTATCTGTAAAAAATGTGATAGCACCCCTCTATCACATTAATTCACTAGTAAGAGGAAAGGTTTTGTGTATCTATCTGTAAAAAATGTGATAGCACCCCTCTATAACATTAATTCACTTGTGAGAGGAAAATCATTGCGTCTATAAGTAAAAAATGTGATAGCACACCTCTATCACAATAATTCACTAGTAAGAGGTAAAAGATTGTGTGTCCATCACTGCATCAGTAAAGAAATGTGATAGCACCCTTCTATCACATTAATTTACTAGAACAGGAAGATTGTGAAAATTTTGATAGCACTGGTAACCCTGTATCACATTAATTCACTAGCAAGAGGTAAAGGATTGTGTGTCTATGAGTGAAAAATGTGATAGCACCCAATATTACTTTACTAGTAAGAGGAAATAGATTGTCTATTAGTTAACAAATGTGATAGAAAGCCTCTATGACATTATTTCACTAAGCGGAAAACATTGTATCTATTAGGGGAAAATGTTATAGCACCCTCTATTACATTAATTGATTAATAAGAGTTTAAAGATTGTGCGTCTAATAATGAAAAATGTTATAGCACCCTTTATCACATTATTCCACTAGTAAGAGGAAAAACATTCAATTTGTGTCTATTGGTGAAAAATGATATAGCTCCCCTCTGTCACATTATTTCACTAGAAAGAGGCAAAAGATTGTGTATTTATCAGTGAAAAAAATGTAATAGCTTCCCTCTATCACATTATTTCACTAGAACAGAAAGATTGTGTCTTTAGTGAAAAATATGATAGCACCCCTCTATCACATTAAGTCACTTGTAAGAGGTTAAGAGTTGTGTGTCTATTAGTGAAAATGTGATAGCACGTAATATTACCTTCTTTCACTAGTAAGAGGAAATAGATTGTCTATTAGTTAAAATATGTAATTTACCTCTATGACATGATTGCAGTAGAAACAAGAAAAACATTGTGTCTATTTGTGAAAAAATGTGATAGCAACCTCTATGACATTAATTCATTAATAAGAGGTTAAAGATTGTATGTCTATTAGTGAGAAAATGTGATAGCACCCCTCTATTGCATTAATTCACTAGTAAGAGGAAAAGGATTGTGTCTATTAGTGAAAAAATGTAACCTAATCAAATTAGTTGGGGAGAGGAGATTGCATATTGTATTGGCAGTTTCATGTGACAATGTTTATAACCTCATGATAACATCTAAAGCAGCCCAGTATCCACCTTTATTGTAGCTACCTTGTTTCTATTTTCTCAAAGCAGAGGTTGTAGTGGTCGGGATTTTTACCGGCTCGTTCCCCTATCTTTTGAGATAACCGCATGCAGCCGTAAACGTAATTCAATTGTGTTTTTCTCGTTTTACTAAACTTTTACGACATGCTCAGCTTAGCGTATTAATCTGTTGAATTGACAATATTCACATGTATAAATGCCATTTATATTTGTAATTGCTATATGAAATATTCATATCATGTGTAGAAAGTTATGATTACGTTATGATACGTTTAATCTGGCGGGAAGGAATGACGTCGGGCATTGTTGACAGTGAAAAGATCGCAGCGGGTGCTGGCGCGGCCCGCTGAACAGTGTTCCCTATGTGTCGGATACGCGTTCATCCTCGGCAGTAAAACTATTTGCCTAACGATTTTTATGCTTCACAGGGCAGGGTACTAACACGGATTTTGAAAGGATAGCCCCACCGTGGTGCGTTTTGCGGTAGAGGTGAGGGGAGCGAGCCGGCAGAAATCCCGACCACTACAATATCTCCGCTACCCAACCTCTGCTTGGAGAATATTGTCCTCTCCGCTATATTTGCTATCGTCCCCACAGAAAATGCGGAGACTAGATTTGAGACGCGTAAGAAGTGCAAATTTTAAAGACTTATTCGACATGCTTGGTTGATGGCATCAATGTTTCTTCGCGGACTTATGAGACAAACAGAACGATTAAAAAGCGATTAAACTAATTATCTACGTCTTCGCAGAAGAACAAGCACCCACGCACCGACCTTTATTTTGTGTTACCTACGACCTCGCTAAACTCCCACGCTCAACCCAAACGCTCACCTGCGATCACGCCACATTCCTGCATACTAGATTTGTAGTCTCGATCAGACTCCTCTAGAGGCAAGACAGTGGAGAAATCAACAAAGAACGCGAATGATTTCCATGAAGAAAGTGGGCAGGCGAGAGATGTTCTAGTGGTCAGTTGGACATTGTACGGTCCGCTGACTCCTCTTGTTAAGTATTCCGCTTTTTTGGTTAGGTTCTTCTTCTTGCGACCATCTCAAGAGTCTGATAGAGACTACCAAACTCCGACCACGCACCTGCTCGTGAAAACCATGATGTCATCCAGACCTGTCATCTTGAGATGGGATGATGTATCGATTGTCGGGGGCGTACACCGGGGATTGAGGCTAGAAAAGGCGGCAAATCTGCGGTTTGCGGCAGACCACGACGGGGAGATCAACCTGGAGACGTCCCTACCCCGACATCTTCACCAACCGTCACCAGACGACAGTGCGCACGACGTGTGTCGGAAGGACCGGAGAACCTCGACGGCACCAGACCCGACGCTTGTCCGAGCACCCATCGCACCCTTCACCTGCACGTCCGTACGGGATACCGATCAATACAGTCCAACACCCCACAACCGTGAGTAAAGTAAACTGTGACAATATATATTTTGCTTACTGCATATACGACAGTTTTTCTTGGTCGTCTTCATTATGTTGTTTTAATTGAACATCAAGTTTTGGTTCTTTCGCACTCAAGTAGCGTTTCTTCGATACCATTCTCTTTCATATTAAACATTTTGTCGGCTAGGTTTTGCGTCCAGTCAACGTATAAAATGGAAAATGTATTTTAGCGCAGATTTATGTACGTCCAATACCCGCCCATTTACAAGCGCAAGTTGAGGTCTGTGCTGGGTAGCTGACATGGCGCAATAAATGATAGAGACGCTTGCTTTTTCTCGTGTATGCAAGGTGTCAAACTAGTCCTGCCAAATAAGCTATCTCAAGGGAAGACGATCGCGATGTTATTCCTAACAAATCTTAGAAGACCGTACACGTCGAAGGGCGCATTTCGCGGTCCGTTGTACTGTCGACACACGATGATTTATTTCGGCTGGCGCTCGCTGTCCTGCCGACCCACAAGGGGGGCACATTCCGACGATTTTTCACGGCTGGCGCTCGCTGTCCTGCCGACACACAGGGGGCAAACCTCGACGATTTTTCACGGCTGGCGCTCGCTGTCCTGCCGACACACAGGGGGCAAACCTCGACGATTTTTCACGGCTGGCGCTCGCTGTCCTGCCGACACACAGGGGGCAAACCTCGACGATTTTTCACGGCTGGCGCTCGCTGTCCTGCCGACACACAGGGGGCAAACCTCGACGATTTTTCACGGCTGGCGCTCGCTGTCCTGCCGACACACAGGGGGCAAACCTCGACGATTTTTCACGGCTGGCGCTCGCTGTCCTGCCGACACACAGGGGGCAAACCTCGACGATTTTTCACGGCTGGCGCTCGCTGTCCTGCCGACACACAGGGGGCAAACCTCGACGATTTTTCACGGCTGGCGCTCGCTGTCCTGCCGACACACAGGGGGCAAACCTCGACGATTTTTCACGGCTGGCGCTCGCTGTCCTGCCGTCACACAGGGGGCAAACCTCGACGATTTTTCACGGCTGGCGCTCGCTGTCCTGCCGACACACAGGGGGCAAACCTCGACGATTTTTCACGGCTGGCGCTCGCTGTCCTGCCGACACACAGGGGGCAAACCTCGACGATTTTTCACGGCTGTCGCTCGCTGTCCTGCCGACACACAGGGGGCAAACCTCGACGATTTTTCACGGCTGGCGCTCGCTGTCCTGTCGACACACAGGAGGCGCACTTCGACGATTTTTCCCCGGCTGACACTTGCTCCCCTGCGGACGAACATCGGGCACACATCGACAATTTTCCCCGGCTGACGCTCGCAGTCCTGCCAACACACAAGGGACACACCTAAACGATTTTTACCCGGCTGACGCTCGCAGTCCTGCCGACATACAGAGGCGCACTTCGACGGCTTTTCCCCGGCTGGAGTTCGCTATCCTGCCCGCACACAGTAGGTACACCTCGACGATTTTTCCCCGGCTGTCGCTTGCTTTCCTGCCGACGAACATGGGGCACACCTCGACGATTTTCCCCGGCTGACGCTCGCAGTCCTGTCTACATACAAGGTCACACCTCGACAATTTTTCCAGGCTGGCGCTCGCTGTCTGCCGACAAACATGGGGCATAGCTCGTCGATTTTCCCCGGCTGACGCTCGCATTCTGGCCAGCACACGAGGGGCACACCTCGACGATTTTGTCCCGGGTGACGCTCGCTGTCCTGCCAACGAACAAATGCACATCTCGACGATTTTCTCGGCTGTTGCTTGCTCCCCTGACGACGAACGCGGGGCAAACCTCGTCGATTTTTGCCGGCTGACGCTCGCTGTCCTATCGACAAACAAGGGGCACACCTCGACAATTTTCTCCGGCTGACACTCCCTGCCCTGCCGGCACATAGGGGACTAGTCTCGGTATTTTTCTTCGGTTGACGCTCGCTCTCTTTCCGACACACAGGGGAGACAACTCGGCGATTTTTTCCAGCGTACATACTACTACCGAGCTCATTACGCTACCGACACAGGGGGGGGGGGGGTAGGGGGGGGGGCACGGCGACGATTTTTCTCGGCTTCTAGTTCTTTCGCACTCAAGTAGCGTTTTTTCGACACCATTCGGTTTCATATTAAACTTTTTGTCGGCTAGGTTTTGCGTCCAGTCAACGTATAACGAGGAATATGTATTTTAGCGAAGGTTTATGTACGTACAATATCCGCTAATTTACAATCGCAAGTTGTGGTCTGCGCTGGGTAGTCTACATGGCGCGATTAACTATAGAGACGCCAGTTTTTTGTCGTCTAGGTATGGTCTTAAACGTCGACAATATTTCCCGGTTGTCGCTCGCTGTCCTGCCGACACACGAAGCAAACCTCGACGATTTTTGCCGCCTGATGCTCGCTGTCCTGCCGAAACACACGGGACGACTCTCCGCGATTTTTCTTAGGCTGACGCTCGCTGTCTTGCCGAGACACAAAGAAACACCTCGTAGATTTTTCCCCGGCTTACGCTCCTTACCCTACCAACACAGCGAAATACTGGGTAGGCACCGCGGCGAGTTTTATCCGACTTACACGTATCAACCTACGTAGTCACCGAGACGATCGTTTGGACCGGCTAACTCCCCTTACCCTGCCGGAACACAGGGGAGTCACCTCGAAGATTTTCCCCGGCTGACGCTCGTTGTCCTGTCGACACCCAGACAATGTCCCCGGCGGACGCTCAAAAGTTTTCCCCAGACTGCCGCTTGATGGTGAGCATATCATAATCTGTTATGCTGCCGAAACACAGGACGTACAAGGACTACTTTTTCCACTGACCTCGCTCGACTTGCAATGTGAACTCTACAAACAAATAAAATCTGTAATAAAACCTTTGCTATAATATCCACACCGCTACATGTGATATTTTTTCTGTCTGTATAATTCTATTAAAAGAAGAAGTGACGCGTGAAGTGGCCTGTTGTCCTGTCTACACTATGATGTATGTACCATGGCAACTTACATGGCCGGCGCTTGACCGTCCGCATATTATGCTATTTTTCTACGTACTAACGCATACAAGACGTACTCCACTATATTTGCTGTTATCGTTCGATTGTGAACAACACATCACGGTTTTTTTTTTCGCCGATATGAAAAGGTGCCTTGGCGCACGTACCTTGGCGCACATCAACAATTTTCCTCGGCTGACGTTCGCTGTCCCACCGATGCATAAGAGACATACCTCGACAATTTTCCTCGGCTGACGTTCGCTATCCCGCCGATACATAAGAGACACACCTCGACGATTTTCCCCGGCTGACGCTCGTTTTCCTGCCGACACACGAGGCACACCTTGACGATTTCCCCCGGCTGATGCTCGCTGCCCTGCCAACGAACAGAGGCACACCTCGACGATTTTTTCCCAGCTGACGCTCGCGGTCCTGCCGACACACAGGGGTCGACTCTCGATGATTTTCTTCGGTTGACGTTTGCTGTCTCCCCGGTCCCTACCGCATCACAGGGGAAGCACCTCGGTGATTTTCCCGATGTACACTCATTGTCCTACCGACACAACGAATCACATAGAAGGCACCTTTAATAACAATTTTCCCGGCTTACGTTCACTACCTTGCCGACACATAGGGAAGACTTTTGTCCGACTTATGCTCAATGCCCTACCGACACACCAAAACACAGAGGAGACACCACGGCGATTTTTTCCTGGCTGACGCCCATAACGCAGGGAAAAGAACTCGAAGATTTTTATCTGACTTTCGCTCGTCGCCCTACCGAAACACAGGGTGGGCAAATCGATGATTTTTTCCGGCTTACGCTCATGACCTAACCGAAGCGACAGGCGGGGCAGGCACCTCGGCGATATTTTTCCCGGCCTAGACGTTCCCAACTCAAACGCAGAGATAAACTGTAGCTAAATGCAGTGATTCCTGATTCCAGTTATCCCTTAGTACGATATGAAGTGGCCGAAGCAGGTCAAACGTCCTTGTCCCCTCCAGTGTTGTCAGAAAGGACATCAAAGTCGTTATGACGTCCACAGAGGTTACTATATTTCCACTTGAGTCAGTTTGATTCATTTGCTTCTTCTGTAGAATTTTCAGAAACCGATTCAAGCAAATGCAGATCGATTAGCTTGATGTGCTGATAGCGATACCTTAACCCATCGAAGAGTATTCACGCTGTAGGTATGAAACTATTTATGTACACGTGTACCCACAGCAAAAACATACTTTACCTAATGTCAGAAGTGGAGGACGTGAGTTGTTTAGAACATGCCCAGGGTTGAAGTCTTATTAACCCCTAATGTCTGAGGTTATGAGCGGAGGAATGCAAGTTTTTTTTCCAAAGACGTTGAAAAGCAGCTGTGATGATTTTCTGTCTTGTAATTTTAGGTATATCCTAGAGATATGTCATGTCGAGTGATTGCAGTTCACTCATAACGCGCGTGTGTACATGTGCCTATCTATTCTCGGACCGTACGCGTGTGCCTTGGGGCTGTTGATTTAGAAGTTAACGAAGCAGATACTTCTGCATTGATGTATAGTATTAACCTTTTGAACCACAAAGCTGAACTGATTATAGCCGTAAGCTCAATCGGGTAACTGCGTCTTACCAAGGTGAAATAATGACAAGACATCACCACGTGGGTTCATCACGCCATGTTGGACCTCCTTTCCACTAGACGGCGATCGCGCTGCGCTCTCACCGCGAACTAAAACTGTTGATTCCGTACTTGGTATATCGACCAACTTTGCCTCCGGCTACAAAATATACACATACAATATTGGTTTAGCAGTATCAAAAAAATTCAAAACTTTCCCTTTTAAACAGTTCCAAAAAATGCTATAAACAAGAAAAATACAATGTATGATATAAATAACTTCGAAATTCGTAAAGCCATAACACAGTTAAGAATCAGTAGCCATAAATTGAATATAGAAACAGAAAGATACCACTATGTAACCCCTGACCAAAGGTTCTGCCCTTTTGTCCAAATCAAATTGAAAATGAATTTCAGTTCGTCATGGAGTGCCTTATGTATGATATGTAATAATGCAATAAGTTATCAACATTAAGCATCATAATCATCATCATCTTCAGTCGGCTGCAGTTTGCAGTTGACCCCGAATTGTGTAGAAAATTTTGCCCACGACAGCATAGAATTTTTGTAACGCGAGCGTTATGTGTATAAAGGGAGGTTTAGCGATCGTACACGTACGACATGTCTAAACCTTCATCCAGGAATTGGTTAGACCTTTCAAATGTCAGCTGGTCACTTGTGATTTTTTTTATATATTTGTAAATATCCGGGGTTTCGGTTTCAACATTTCTTTCAGATAAGCTTCTGTGCATGTTTACTGTTTTTATTAGATATGCACAAAAACAATAATTTTCTTCTTCGGCTGTTGAAGCACTGAAGAGTGCTTTTGGTTAAACGAGTAGAACAAATTGTAACAAGTGTGTGTGAGGTAATCATTGCCACTCTTAATTCTTGATACTTTTATTCCAGGTAGCCTTGACACACGATGGACCGGCGAGTGTCGGTATCTGTGGGGCTGCTAGTCCTCGTCGCTATGGGCACTGGCGTGACTGGTCAAGGTTAGTTTTTTTCCACAATAGACATTTCATGCAATTTCCTTTCTAAGGTTATTACCTTCACCAAGAAGGTTATATTTTCGGTTAAGACATGATGTTGTGTCTCTACATATCAGGTCAACAGCATATAACTAGAGTAGCTGTGGATGGACTTTCATGATATTTGGTATTTGAGTAGCGATTACAGAAACGAAGGTCCTGTTCGAAAACGGTTCACCCGGCACTTTCCGTCGGCACTTTCTGGCGGGGCGAGTGTGTGTGTGTTTTGGTACTTTAATATGTAGGGGTTGGGAAAAGGAAGAGCATGTTCGATAATGGGCCTCATAGCGGCGAGTTACGGCACTGCAGCATAGGTTCAAAATTGGAGTTAAGTGCCAGTTTCATGATTTTTGACTAGTGGATACGTCTTTGGGCAGGGAGTAAGTCGTGTTAGTTTGGCCCCCTGGCGGCTTTTTTAAACTGCATGGGCTTTTGACTTTGAAAGGGAATAAGTCAAGAAAGGGTGGACGGATTGTCATGATAGTTGGTGTGTTGATAGTTTGAATGATAAGTTACAAAATCAAGTTACAATTATGTTAGTCCGTAGCTAATTTGCATAATTAATGAAAAAAGGTTTATAAATCTCCTGCATTACATGATAAGACGGAAACCGTTAATACGTTACGGAGTATGTTACCTACGGTCACATGTTGAAGATATTATTGTTGAGGTCGTGATCACTTAAACTGAGAATAAGAGAGATGAAAGTTCGCAAAGTACGACTTTAAAAGAGCTTACAGATTGGGCGGTCTCCAGTAACAATGGTAATCTATTCCATACTATTGTAGCCCTGTAACTAAAATACCTTTTCAAGAAGGTCTTCTTGGTTTGTCTGGTATGAAAGTTGGCTTCTTCTTAATGGCTTGGAAGTGAAGCAAATACTATACTCGTGGTCTCTGTTAGTGTAGCTTACTACCAGTGCATTTACATGTATATGAAGACAATTCTTCTGAATGTTGTTCTTGTATAGATAAATTGTGCAGTGTTACCGGTTTTATCATAGTAGTTTCTTCCCGGATCAAAGGTTTTCTTATTATAGGTACTTTATTTTCTATTAGCCGGTAGTTTATGTCCTTTTCTGCTGATTGCTTTAGCACAGTTAATTTTTTCTTAGGGAGGTAGTGGAATCTTCTGTAATTGCAAATGTTGCCTTTGTTCATTTTGGTTCGTGTTAAAAATCTTGATTCTGTATCCTGTATTGTCATTTGTAATAGCGTTTCCAATGTCTATCAGTCCACCGTCTCTGCTGTTGGCCTAGCATGCCCCAATGAAATTTCGTCACAGCAGTCGTACGTCTCAGTGCTGTTTCTTCGTGTTTCTCAATTGCAAGGCCGTGTGCATGTTGATGAGGTCAAGGACTTCAGAAAAGGGATGCAATTAATCTGTCAATTGATATGATTGCAAGAAAGGGAATAACAGACCACAGCTGGGGTTGCAATGAGGGTGTGTGTGGTTCAACAGGGTAACATTTGTTACTCTAGTCATAACTTGCTGAAGGAGGAGTTGTTCAGGTGGGGCTAGTTTATTTCCTTTAGGCGAGGCTAGTTAATTTCTTATTGATGGTGGGTCTATTTAGGTGGGGACAGTCCATTTCTTCTTGCAGGATGAAGTGTTCATGTTGGGACAGGCCAATTCTAACTGCCCCACCTCCTTGTCGCACCCATCTAACTACAAGGGCAATATATGTTCACACCTGCCTTTGACATTACCTAGCTACAGTTTCACCTTTTTTAGGTGGCTTCGAGTTGTTTTCGGTATTTGTCGAGTTGTTTTCGCTTGTTTTCGGTTGTTTTCAGTATATAGTGAGACCGGTTTCACCTGACATAACTTACACTAAAAAGCGAACCTGTGTGTAGGTGTGTGCACATACTTATCTCTAGTCAATGAATGTTTTCCTCTCAGCAACGTGTACTGCTACATCTGTGACGTTCGACCTATATGTCATAGTCCCCAGTGTCATATTTGAATATTTACTGTATTTAGCGAATTTGTTACCTTGTTTCCTCGTTTCAATAAAAGGTCAAGATGATTTGCTCAAATGGATTACATCAGCGCGCGCATTAATTTCTTACCGCTTCCGACAAAAGATTTTTCAGCCATGTTATTAATCGTAGCTGCAAAATATTAATGAGCAAATATATGCCGTAGATGGCAAACAAAATGTTAGAAACGTATACTAATGGTAATATCAATTCCAAGGTCAAAGAACATGAAAAATCTACTGTTCGATATACCATACTCTTCGTGGCAGTTGTTCAACCTTCCTGACCATTTAGATTTCATAACAAGCGTTCGCAGAACTCAACCTTCGTGAAATGGGTGAGGGTGTGGTGGTTTGAGGGTGTTTTTTTATAGACATCTCAGGGGCTAGCCTAACAGTATATGATACGTCCGATTGGCAAAATTGTCCGGAAATCTACAGGATTTTTTCTGAGCCTATGTAGTTGCTTTGGAGTGGAATAATTTGGTTCACAGATTGTCATGGTATTTGGAATGCAGATAGTTTTTGTCATGGACTGTGAGCGAGCGAATGAGTGAGATAGCTCTGGAGATGCCTTACATAATCAAATTTTATCATACAAATTAGGGGCTAATTTGCATAGGTAATGAGGACAGTTTATAAGCCTACTTCATTTCATATTAGCAGATACTCAAACATAACACACATGTAACTAACAAAGAGAGAAATACTAGCCTAACTGAGTAGTGTACTAGTATGTCCGATTGGGCCACAGCAAGTAAATTTTATGGATGACATTCGCGAGTGCATTAAATTTCGCCTGATTTCAGAAAAAAAATCAAGAATTTTTTCTTCTGCAGGGACCGTCAACATGACGATAAAGTACCATAATTAGCAAATATGTTGTGTTGTAGCCTAATGATTGTACTTGTACAAGTGACAGTTGCGAGGTACCCAGGACTGTAGTTGTGGAAATAAAATTTATTGGATATATGGAAGCTATGAGTGTGCTTACCAAATTTGTTGATGATGCCAGTCTACGACACTAGTGTCACTTTTACCATACCAGTGCATGTCTTAAAAACAGGAATGAATGCCTTGTTGGCTCTGATGCCATGTTTTGTCCCTTTAATTCTTTTTAGAACAGTCATCAGAACTTTATGGTGTCTATTTTTGAAAATGTAGCTGTCTTGTTTTTTTTCACCTATCTTGTTTTTTTCACCCTATCGCACTTTTTTTGCAGTCTGCAGAGGATGTCATCCATAAAATTTACTTGCTGTGGCCTTTGTAAAAATTCCCGGAATTTACACCAAGTCTTACGCGCGTGCGCAATTGCATCATCCCTTTGGAGGGTAATAACATGGGAAGGGTTGACGGATCGTCGTGATTTTTGATCTCTAGATAACTTGGGGGATGCCTTCTATAATCAAGTTCTATCAATGCAAACCAGGGGCTAGTTTGCACAATTAATTAATCCGCAGCATTTCATAACAGGACAGTCAAACGTACATGTATTACATTTGTAACTGAAAAAAAGATATTTATAGATAATAAATATGCACATTGCTGCCTAGCTCCGCAATTTAGTACGTTATATACTTCCAATGTGTATAATGGACTATCGAGATAAAACAAATATTCACGACTTGATACATTGCATGGACCTTTCCACAAAGTAATAATAGTTTTTTGTACAACCCCCTTTACGTATAATATACGACTCCTGCGGTAGAGATCATTATTGCCGACTTGTTGCTTGAAACAATGATGATGTAACATTCTTTGTTTCACAATGCAGTCCACTATATTGTGTATCCCATATGTCTAATGTACAGTCCCTATAAACAATCATATCAATGACTACAAGTTACTGTGAAAAACACTTAACCCTGCTCCACTTCGTACATAAACTTTACGTAACTTTGTCCAGCAATGTATTGTACCGGTAGTAACTGTTACGTGTATAGACCCTTTTAAAACGTATGATATACGCCCCTGTATACAATATCATCATTACCCTTATTCTTGGTCTACAGATTATCAAATCTTATGGGATACATGTATGTACACCCCATCATGTATAATGTACTATCCCTATAAACCATTTTCTTGTAGTCTTCGATACAAACGTCTGTCGCAACTATGACCTTGGGGGTCACTTCCTGTGGGGTCGGGTAGGTCCATGCACAACAGCCCACGCTGGCATGACGTAATCACCTAAATATAGAACCGTTACACCATTACACCCAAATATAGCCACACTGGTTCACTGCCGGACCTATTTTCCAAATACAAACATCCCCGGCAAAACCGTCAAAAGCCACTAAACGAAAAAATGCCACGTACGTTTCTTCTCCTTCTCAAGAACTACCCACATACCAAGTATCAGATCAATCTGTCTGGGCGTTCGCGAGATTTTCTGTCCACAGACACGCACCATACAACGGTTTCCAAACATACCTACTGCATTCTGCTAATTACCTCCTACTTTGCATAACAATCATACAATTATGTACATCACTACGTAAGCTATCTGCATACCTACAGTCATTCCGATCCATCGACCCCTGCTTCCATAATTCCTTCTCAAAACCTAACACAAGAATGACTTTCACCGCCCCAGCAAAACCCCTAAGTGGCCAAAACTTACACACCTTACTATTCATTTATACAGCTACTTACCACTTAAAAATCATCACCCAAACATGTCCCGAAAAAAAATACCAAAACCGGAAGTTCTGCTGCAGTACAATAACACTCCGCTAGAGCGCCCTGCCGTAACGCAATTCCTACCATTCCTTCGTCATGTCTAACCCTACCCACATACCAAATATCAAAACAATCCATCCATGCCTTCCCCAGTTATCAGGCTGACAAACGTCCCTCTCACAAAAAAACAGCACTCAAAACAAACCCTTCGTTTCACGAAGGGAATGAAGGCAATGTCTTTTTGCCAAACGTTTTTATTCGCATGTTCGCATCAGTTTTGGGGTTCCCAGAGAATGCCATCCATACAATCAAATCAACACGGCCTAACTCATTGTTAACGGTTCTGTGTCCTCTCTCCAGGTGTGTGGATGAGACGCGATCCGTCATGGGTTGTGTACTCCTCAGGCTATCCACATGTGCATGCTGGAGTAACATATGATGCCGCAAAAGTCTTAGATGGAGACTTTGACACCTACTGGAATCCCCTGGGTATAGGTCATAACTATAACGACTGGAACATCGTACTGGACCTCAAAGGAAACGCGACTCTGACCCGCTTCGCAGTGATCTGCCATAACATCATAGACTTTAAATTGCAAATGTCGCTGATTGGGAGTCCGTACAACTGGGAAGATGTCAAGTCAATCAGTGGAAATCATGGCAAGGGCTACGCGCGTCAGGAGTTCGACGGTTTCCAGGCAACAGCGCGGTATTGGAGGTTCCTGGTCACTCAAACCGACGGAGGCTGGCAGCCATATATTCGAGAACTGGAGCTCTATGGAATCCCATTCGGTAAAGTTGTTTTCCGTTGTCATTGCCATTATGAAGTAAAAGAATGGATGAAATCATTTCAGAGCATCATCTTTAAAAGTAATTCCAAATTGCTTAGAATGTGTAACGTTAAATTTGTAACCTGCCCCCTTATATATAACGTTAAATAATGGGTCGAAAACAAATAAGTTGTCATTTTTAGCTATCATTATATAGTCGGAGGTATTTTCCTCAACAGTGGGGTAGGTTTGACTGAATGACCTCTGAGATGCACTAGCTAATGATGCCACATTTATTGTATGATGCACCTAGCCTACAATACGTGGGTAGCACACTGGGCCGCGCCTGTTTGCGAAATACATTTTCCAACAGCCACAAATTGGTAGCTTGAAATGACGTTCTATATACTTTTAGATTTAAAAAGAAAAAACTCAATTGGCAAAATGTCGGAAATGGGTGCGAAATACACGCGAACTATTCGCCAACAGGCGTGATCATTGGAAATCTCTTCTTGAGAAATCTTAATTATTGTACGTTGGCTACTAGCGGCGTTTGATTCAGTGGCAACTCTTGTATCTATTTTGGGGCCGAAACTGAGAATGTGACATTCAGGGCGCGGCCATTCTGTTTGCAGAGGTTATGTATTTCACTCGTATGTCGCAAGTCCGTGTGACCGCAAAGGGAAATTGGCGAAAAATTAACAAAGATGCCGCAATCATTTGTCGCCAACAGACGCCGCTCAGTGAAATACCAGCTATATAGCAAACTTCGTAAATCGCAGGATAATAGAGTGGCCTATTAACATATACCAACAGATCAACACCTCAAACTTGCCTAGAGATGTACCGGAAAAGCCATGGCTACACATTATAAGCAATCAAAGTGGATTACTTGAAGACGAAGATTGCTAGTGTGTAATTTCGGTTTAATGTTCCTGCAGATGTCGACGAATGTGCAAATGGCACGGACAACTGTCACGAACAAGCCACCTGCACTAACACTGTTGACTGGTACACCTGTACCTGTAACGCTTTCGACGGTTATTTCGGCGACGGAGTCACCTGTACTGGTAAGTACACCAGCAAAATATCATATTGATACAGCGAAAGCATTTCTGGCATTGAGTACCATTTTACAAGTTACACAAAATTGCTTAGGCTCGCTAGTTAGCAAGAAATAGCATTTTCTAAGAAGTATCCCAATTTAACAGAATGCCCCGCCGGTTACACTCGACACGGGAATTCGTGCTTTAAGGCCTTCGGTGAAAGAAAAACCTACGACGATGCCAGACAGGTGTGTGCCAACGACGGAGGGCTTTTGTCCATGCCGAAGGACAGTGACGTCGACAACTTCTTGGTGAACACTCTGAGGAATCCAAATGCACATTACTGGATCGGTCTGAACGACCAGAAGAGCGAGCGCATGTGGATGTGGGAAGACGGAACTCCACACAACACAACTGGTGACTACAACCGCTGGCATCCTGTTGAACCTAACCACTTGGGCCATGATGCAGACTGCGCACACTACCATTACGGTGAAGCTGCTGAATGGACCGACATGTCGTGCTCTCGTTTAGAATTGTTCATCTGCCAAGTGGACCGCGATGTGGTGAATCCAGGTATGGTTAATAAAACCTAGTACATATTAAGTGAACTGGTTTTCCGCAGCTAGCCATGGAAATTCTGTCCGACATTTGGTCCTATTTGCTTTTCATAGATCCTTTTAATTGATCGTGTGGCTTAAAACAATCAATATAATGTGTACACTCCTCATTATATGTACTTTTCGTCAGTCACTCTATTTTCCCATGATATGTTTGTTGCCACAGTTCACTGCGACCCCAACCCTTGCCAGAACGGTGGAACGTGCACCGAGATCGGTGTTATGTCCTACAGGTGTGATTGCCCGGAAGGGTGGTCAGGACACAACTGTGAAATTCGTGAGTAGTTCTCTTTTCATTCCTTTCTTCTTTCAATTACTAGTGTTCATAGCGACGTATAGCATGATTAAAGCTATCACTATGCAGGAACGAGGACAAATTGTGTAACACAGACTACATGTCGTAAAGGTCATTTCATGATAAGAATTCCGTCCTCTCTTTTGCTCTCTTGCTCAGTTTAAGAGCGTGCTCTTGAAAACAACCTACTATAATTTCTATTACATAATCCTCATGAGTATCATCTGAAGAAACCAGATTCCTGTAAGCTTTTGAGGTGTAACATTGTCTAATTGAAGGCTTATCACAATTTCAACAGACTGTCCTCCAGATTACACTCCATACGCTGGTTCGTGCTTTAAGGTGTACTGGGAAAAGAAACCCTACGACGAGGCCAGACAGTGGTGTGCAGACGACGGCGGGCTTCTGGCTCTGCCAAAGAACAGAGACGTAGACGACTTCTTGGTGAATACTATGAGAAATCCAAATGCACATCACTGGATCGGCCTGAACGATCAGAATACCGAGGGTGAGTGGATGTGGGAAGACGGAACTCCACACGACACAACTGGTGACTACAACCGCTGGCATCCAGGTGAACCTAATAACGTGAACACGGGTGATGACTGCGCACACTACCACTACGGTGAAGCTGCTGTGTGGACCGACTTGTCGTGCTCTCGTTCAGAATCGTTCATCTGCCAACTACTACCGGGTATGTCACGTAATATGTGATATTTTCAAAGGTTTCTATTGAGATCGAATTCATTGCTGTCTCGTTCATGTCTTATTGGTTACGTTGTTTTCAATCTATTCTGTGTTTGCAGTCCCAAACTACTGCGACCCATACCCTTGCCAGAATAGTGGTATGTGCATCAATAGCTAGAAATATATCAGTACAAGTAGATATCGCTGACTCAAGCCAACTCAAGTTTCCCCATATTGTTTCTGCACTGTGTAGCCACAGACCCCTGCGACCCAGACCCTTGCCAGAACGGTGGATTGTGCAGCAATACTGGAGATTCCTACACCTGTGAGTGTGTGGATGGGTGGGGAGGGCCCAACTGTGAAACTGGTAGGTGACTTTCCATCAGTTGTGGCTGTTACAAAGTAATGCAATTTGAATCACCTGTAATTTCCAAACTCTCCTTTGCATTGTCCTCTTCAACTGTCTAGAACTTCCTCTTGCAATGTACACATGTGAGAAGTCGTGTTACTTTTACTAAATGTGTAACCTCTATCAACATTTATCCGCCAGGTATCTAGTTGCACCGTTTAGATATGCAGGAGTGCATTGCATTGGAAATCTCTTCTGACCCATGGTCTATTCAGGGTGGCGAATATATCTATGTGACCTGCCGGAATCCTGTTAGTATACAATATACATTATCATTGATGTAATTGTCATGGCGTTATATATTTCGATCTGTTTCTGTAGATGACGACGAATGTACAGCTAACACGGACAACTGTCACGAACAAGCAACCTGTACTAACACTGATGGCGGATTTGAATGTAACTGTAACGGAGGTTTTACCGGCAACGGCGTCACCTGTACTGGTAAGAACATATAAGTTGGTTTATCATCAGTAAGACGTTATACTGCTTAAGTGCAGACATGGTTTCCTTTAAACTCCATCTTACAACAGAAAGTCTCATATGTTCATTCAGCGCTGGTAATTTGTAGTTACGGATTGTATCCACAGATGTCAACGAATGTGCAGCTGACACGGACAACTGTCACGAACAAGCAACCTGTACTAACACTGATGGCGGATTTGAATGTAACTGTGACGGAGGTTATACCGGCAACGGGGTCACCTGTACTGGTAAGAACATTGCCTGTAACAGTTATATCGCATTCTAAATCAAACATTACATTGTTAGAACGCATTACTTCAAGTGAGTTATGTATCACAACACAGAGTCTCATATGTTCAATTATATAATGTAACGCTGGCAATTTGTATTGTTTGCATCCGTTAAGTTCCATTTTATATAAAGTCTCATATGTTTATTCAGCGCTGGTAATTTGTATCTACGGTTTGTATCCACAGATGTCGACGAATGTGCAGCTGACACGGACAACTGTCACGAACAAGCCACCTGTACTAACACTGATGGCGGATTTGAATGTAACTGTGACGAAGGTTTTACCGGCAACGGGGTCACCTGCATGGGTATAGAATATCCCTTTACTTTGTCCTTTATCACATGTAAAAAGCACACATCTTCTATTTGCCTAATGTACACATTGATGAAACAGATAGCAAAAACATCCACAGAGATTCACCAAACAGGCTGTGACTGATGGATCGAAATGATGTTGGAAATTGTTCTCAGCGATTCTTTTATATAGGAGGAGAGAAAACGTGTTGCTCGCATACGCATATTCAGTTGATGGAAAGGCATCTTTCTTCTTTGCAATTACCTTTACAGGTTTGTCTGACATGATCTTCACCGATATCGGGATGGACTACATGACCCTGTCCTGGACAGTGCCTGCTGACCTGAATGTCACACGATACCGACTCCGTTACCGTCATGCTGGGGCTTCGTACCAGGATCTGTCTCCCCCACCAGGGCCGGGTGACACCGCGGCTACCGTACCCGGACTGTGGGCAGATACAGAGTACACCTTCACTCTGACTGCGTTTGGAGATAACGACGAGGAAATCGGAGAGATTAGTGGGACAGAGACAACAGGTTAGTCGGTACAATGGCATGGATTCAGAGATGTTTTAGTCTTTCAACGCCATTGACTGAAGCAAGAAATAGATTGACTGTGCACATGTGTATCCAATGAACTTTATATGCTCATTCAGGTGCATGGATTTTGTTTCAGCTGAAGTTATCGTGAACGTGGAGTGCCACCAGGACTACATGACCGTGACCTTCCCTAGAGCAGCGCTACCAGCGGTAGATGTGGACAACATGCACCTGTTGGACGACAGCTGCCGTGCGACAGTTACCCAGACGGAGGTGACTCTTCGGGCCGGTCTGCAGGACTGCGGGACGATTCAGGATGTAAGTAGACGTATAAAAAAACAGAAAATTTTCACAGACAAAACAATAGGTGAGGCGAGCGAGATTGCTATAAAAGTACCAAAGTGATCCATGTGATTGTTTCAACAACGCTTCATGGCAGATGCTTTCTGTTTATCTACGCTAGTTCCCTTTGATCCCCGGGGTACCCTATACACCTTTCTCACGCGGCGGCCATGATAGATCGAAGAAGAGGTCAATGAGGCAAACAGACAAAACTTATTTCTAAAATCAGGTCCCATTTAGTTTTTCCCCAAACCACACAAATTTTCATGATATAAGATAGAATAATAAATATTACAAGAAGTGTTATGCACCAAAAGATGTAGCAATTTAGAGTAGTGTAGACTGACCCCATAGTCCCTTAAGAGATGCAAAATAACAACATAATAATGCAAATTTTTAACGAATTTGCAGCCATTCACTTATTGGTCGATTTCCTACTTGGCAGGCTACCATTGGTCGAACTGCTAATTATGATGGATAGCCTTTTGTTTGCCACATTGAACTCGTTTTAGATCTATCATGGCCGCCGCGTGAGAAAGGTGTATATCCGTTGTTTTTCAAAGCAGAGTATTTGGAGATACGAAGATCGACGGGCTGTGTTTTCAAACTGCAATTTTTTTTTTAATATTGCAGTTTGAAACCACCATCCGTTGACTTCTCATCCCTAAATACCCTGGTCAATGGACAGAGGTTACCCCGCAGATAACGATGAAATTTCTAAGTTTCTTTGCTTTCTCCTTGTTTCCATAGTCGTCAGAGGATGACAAATTCATCTTCATTAACGAGGCCATCGGTAGTCAGGTAACGTCTGACAATGGCGCTGTGAGAGGAACGCCCTTCAGCAAGAGGTTCCAGTGTGAGTTCCTCCGTCAGTACGTGGTCTCACAGGGAAGGGATATCCTCTACAACATTCCATCTCCTCGGTAAGTTCCTCTGTCAGTACGTGGTCTCACAGCCGGGCAGGGATATCCTCTACAACATTCCGTCTCCTCGGTAAGTTCCACCGTCAGTACGTGGTCTCTACAACATTCCGTCTCCTCGGTAAGTTCCTCCGTCAGTACGTGGTCTCACAGGGAAGGGATATCCTCTACAACATTCCGTCTCCTCGGTAAGTTCCACCGTCAGTACGTGGTCTCTACAACATTCCGTCTCCTCGGTAAGTTCCTCCGTCAGTACGTGGTCTCACAGGGAAGGGATATCCTCGACAACATTCCGCCTCCTCGGTAAGCGTTGTCATACATGCACAACTGTGTCTCAACTAGGGTTCATCTATTACATTGAAGTATGAAGAAAAGAAGTAGATAATTTATTTACGTTCAGCTCCGTGAAGAAATTCATGATCAAATCAGTGTAAAGCTCTCTACGAGATGAAAGTCATTGATTAGAATCCAGTTTCTGGGCTTTTGTTTGGTTTACCTTGAATGTGTAGTAAGCATAGACTGAATAATCTCTCACACACGATCATCAGTCTGTATCGTTGTATCATTGCCAGCTTTGTTGTCTGTCTTTACAGTGTGCAAGTCGTGGACGCGGAAAACAGTTTCACCTTCGAGATGCACATGTTCACGTCTGCAGACTTCACAGCGACATACAATTCACCTGACTACCCTGTGCAGGTGACATACTTCTTTCGTTCTTGCTGAGTCTATCAAAATACATTTCTTTCTGTTGTCTTTATAGGTTACACATAATTATAAGGTTTCCGAAACTGCTGTTGTGTTCAGGGTAGGCATCTTGTTTACAAACTAGCTAGAAAGTAATGAATCGTGTTTCTCGTCGTGCATGTAAATTTTGTTACGAATGTATCTGTCCCTCTCCCAAGACAAGAGTCTACTCTTTATGTCTACGTGTCTAGGTGACTTCATCTGACAATCTACACTTCGGCTTGAGCGTGAACTCACCTCTGAACAACCTGGAACTGTTCGCTCTCCACTGCCTCGCCACGCCCAGTACCGACCCTGGTGACTCTCCAAGCGTCAGCATCATTCAAGACGGGTACGCCACTATTCACATGGTTTTCTTACATCATAAAAGTAGCAATGTGTTGAAAGTTGGTGACAGTCTCAAAGTGTCAAACTCACATGTTCAAGGACTGAAAATCATACTTGAATAAAAATGGTTCATGACCATTTGTGAAATTTCATGATCACTTTTCTCCTGTAGGTGTAACATCGACACCACCCTTCAGCTAGACACAACACTGTCTAACGACATGGCCTTATACTACTCCATCCAATCTTTCACCTTCCCCAACATTGACGATCCCAGTCTGGTAAAATAGACAGACAAGTGTAAACTTTGGTATGGTGGTGAACAGGGCTAATGTCCATGATGTAAGGTGGTGATCTCGAGGATGTAAAGCTGATCCTAAACATTGTTGCGGTGCCGTAAGGTTTAAATCTTCCAAGCCTGCGAAACAGTCTACATATAATGAATTACCAATAAGCATGTCCTCCGTCAGAGAATACGACTTTTCATCTTTGTGCATACTTCAGCGTCTATTTAGGTCCTTAGGACTTTGTTGCCTTCTGGAAAGGTCTTACAGCATGGTATTTGGGTACTGCGCGGTATTTTGGGTACCATGAATGTCATGTCGGCGCGTCAGATTCATGTACATGTTGTTATTACCCCCACCCCAGGTGTACATCCATTGCACCATGGTAGTCTGCTTCAAAGACGACCCGGACTCGCGGTGTAGCGAGGGATGTGTCTCCTCAAGGCGGCGCAGGCGCGCTGTGTCTGACATGAGCGAGGCCCGAGTGCGACGTGCCAGCGAAAGGGACCACATCACTACCGTCAGCCAAGGACCCTTTGCTGTTGAGAGTGGACAAGGACAAGGAGAAGGTAGAAACCGTACATTAGCATGGTGAAATAATGACTCTCATTGACGTCAACAAACCGGGTGACCTGTGCCACTAGTTTCGAACCACGTGTCTTTTTACGATAGAGAAAATAATCACTCATCTCAAAGCCAGAAAGCTTCCGTAGCTTGAAACCATAATAATTTCTTGCGTTCACCATACTCAAAACTATGAGGACGATTTTATGTGGAGAGCTGTTGCATGTTATCATTTCCAACGATAAGCAAGTTTGTGTTCATAATTTCGCTGACATTCACATGTTTGATTCAGCATATACAGATATTGTACACTACTGTAAACAATGACTGTACGGTAGATTCCTAGAGTACAATATCTGCACATGACTGTAGTAGACATTGTGAACATTATGTGTCTGACTGTCTGTGCTGTCCCACAGCCTCCACCATCCCCACCGTCGGCATCGCTGTCGGAACAGCTGCGGGGATAGCTGGCGTCCTCCTGCTGGTTGTTGCTGTCTTCCTGGTGAGGAAGAGACGTGGTCGTGACGTCAAGGAGCAGGCTGAGGATCGTGTCGGTGAGTAAGACATCCAAGAACTGTACAGAATCTGTTGGTAGATGCTATTTCAAGAATACTGCTCTTTCAGCAAATGAACAGAAAAATTAGAGATAATGTGCCTTGATTTTATTTCCTATAGGTGACGTCTGCATGTGGTAACTTAGTAATAGATCATATCCATTGATCAAACACAAACTACTGTACATATGTATACTGTAATAACAGTAATGGCGTAACATATATTATGGGTATTTGGTACTTCGCCCTACAGTTTTGTTCCTTCCTCTAATTTGATGTGGTCTTTTATTTCAGGTTTTGACAACTATTCGCTTGAGATCTGGGGAAAGGACAAGGCTGGGAACGCGACCGCTAAACCGGAGTAGCCGTGTCCTGTGTGAGACTCGAGATATCAGTGTGGCAGCCCACAAAATGTCTCTCCCCTCTCTCCCTCTCATTCGGTCACTACCTCTCTCTTTCTTTCTCTCTCTCTCTTTCTCTCTCTCCTATATTCATACATATTCAATCTATCGACCATCTCCCTCTTATTCGCTCACTGTATCCCTTGCTCTTCTCTCTCTCTCATATGACATTAATGCATGTGGAAACATGCAAACACACACATACACACACACACACACACAGAGAGAGAGAGAGAGAGAGAGAAACGCACACACACACTGATGGCTTCTTTCACTCTTTTCCTTACTATCTAATCTTGTCTCTATCTTTTCAATCAACAGAAGTCTTTTCATTCTTTATCTCTTGAGCGTTGTGATATTCACAGACGCATATTAGTAATTAGATATAAAAAACGACAACAGTTAGAAGCCTATAGGGACATTTAATGGGGAAATCAATCATTATAACATAACAGACCTGGTTCGGATTATGACTAAATTTGCGAAACTTTCACAATACAGCATAGCAAAGTAATGTCACACAATGAGCAAACTTCAGATTTTTGAAAAGACCAAATAAGTAGAAGACCATCTGTTAATCTTTGCCTGTAAATGTTATAAAAGTGGACGCTATAAACCAACCATGATCAACCATGTTAACACAAACACTATAGAAAAAAGTGCAGATGGGCGTCGTTTAGAAGGTAAAAAAACTGTTGTCGGCTGAAAAAAAAAATGCTGGTGATAATAAATCTACAAAAAGGTCCATTACTGCCTCCACAGTGAGACAGACATGGCGGCCAACATGTTAAACCTGTTAGCGACAAAACCTCAGGGTTCTGTGGAGAATGATTTTGAAAGGCTCATCAGGCATTTGAGTTTGACATGGTAGCCGTCATATTTGCACTTTACAACCGTCAGATTCAGAAGAAATGAAGAAGATAAAATGGAGAAGACACGATTGGAAATGGTTAAAGGGCATTGAGACTGGTTGTGAACCATTGTGGAATAGTGGGGTATTGAGTTTTCTTAACATGTATGCAGGATGTTAGCCAGTCATTATGTGATTATATATTTACATTAACTTTGTCGTCCTCTGACTCAAAGATCCACATCTAATAGAATACTGTTCTAAGACTATAAATGTAGGTTTCTGGTGTATTATCTTTCTTTAGTCAATATACTACTTTTATCTTTTAGTGGCATTTTGATTAGATTTTGAGGTTATAATTTTGAGGTAATTATGAGGAGCATTGTTAGTTGACACGTATTGCATGTTAAAATATGACTGTTATAGTGAGGTTTAGACTCGGATTTACTGTACAATTAGAATCACTTATCTTAGTAGTCAAAAGCAACGTGGATGATATTGTATTTCTAACTTAAAGGCAATATAATCTAGAACCTAATCTACATCTAGTAGAGCTACCATCATGTACTTAACAGTAGTGCGGATCGCTTAGTATATCGGTTGTTATTGAATAGGTGTTTTAAAGAAGTAGAATAGAATTGAATAGATCTGCAGTTTTGGTACCACACACATGTGTTTGTCATTTTTGTGCCCTTGATAAAATTGCTGGTGAAGAGCCTAGTTAGAAGAACAATTAAAAGAGCACAGGTCATGAGCTGATATGTCACTCGTGTGGAAACTTTTCATTTGTATTCCACATGGTGACGAAGCGTAATCCCACACACTTTCTAAAAGAAAGACGGTTGAAATATTGATTATACTCATGGGGAGGGGGGCAAAACCCACCATACATATAGATCGTGTGCCTCTTCGACACTATCAACTGGAAAGCCGCCAGAAATTATCTTAGTCAAGAATATGTCATCTCGACACATTACGTCTTGTGAGACTGCCAACATTAAGATTTGAGTGTCAGATTGATTTGTATCAAACACGGCAATCTGAGATCTCGAACCCTTACCCATGCTGCTTAGCGACCATTCGAGTCCCATACAGCAGCGCTGTGTACGTATGGCAACAGACATAGACACATATACACACACAGACAGCCAGGTAGGCAGACAGACACACACACACACACACACACACACACACACACACACACACACACGCACACAGATACACACTCGCAGATACACACACACACACACACACACACACACACACACACACACACACACACACACACAAGCCAAGCTCACTGCTATGCTCTCTTAGGATGAGGAGATAGGTTTGTTTTATGGTTTCCATAGAAGGACGTGCACTATTGTTTGTAAAGCTTAATCAGCTGGAAACTTGCTGGTTTATAAATGGGACCTAATACAAGCCGAAGTTAGAGAAGCAAAATGTTTCTCATGGCTTTAACAATGCTCCCCTCCCCCGGAATAAGGAGAGTACTAGTATATAAAACTATAGAGAATCGTTTCATCCAGGCAGTTTTATCCATTGGGCTATGTAACGTTACTCCTGTAAGTCTAATAAGCTGCCCACGGTTAACACATACGGTGTAAACACTGAAGTGTCAAATGCCATCTTGATGACCTTGAAGGAACAAGTGACCTTTTGGCAAGAAACTTGAGAGACTGGTTTTCAGCCAGGTGTATTATTCTGTGATGCCATCTAGCAGTCCTTTGTGGCATCTCAGAATGAGGTCTTCAAACCCTGCTTCAGTACGTATAGCAACAGACCTAGACAAACACACACACACAGGCAGCCACACACACACACAGAGACAGACACACACACACACACTCATTTCAAGAATGGACTGTTCAGGAGCACGTCTATGCAAATGCCTCTTCCAGGTTGCTTAGTTTTCCATCTCCAGTGTCAAAGCTACCTGCATACCAAGTTCCAGGTCATTTGGCTTTCATATCATGACGCAGAAACCCCAAATATGTATTTGGCCCAAAATGACAAAAATCCCGATTTTGGTAATTTGGTGTAACGTTATGCTATATGTGTGAATAAGGTTATAATGTAGGCATATGCCCTGTGCAACTTCATATCAAATTTCAGGTCATATATCTTTTAAAACCAATTTTCATTCAATCTATCTTCTTTTTACACAATGTCAGTCCAGGAAAAAAGCTGAGCAATCCTTACAACATGGACAGGTAAAATAGCATGATAAAATTACAAGTTTTTACCCTCCATAGTCCTTACTATGACTATCACTTTCAAAATCTAATAACTGCACATGTACAAATTGACTGATAATTATGAAATGCATTGACCAAAAGGAAATTAACAGAAGCCAGCTATTTCTGACATCATCCTGTTATATGTGAGGACGAGACTGGCAGATGTACCACTTTTTCTCGCTGCACTTAGTGTCGTCCCACATAGGATCAATGGTGTGTCCTGACGACCAGTAGTGGACACAAAGTGAATCCCATCTGGAGTCACTTGGCTCCCTGGGGTGCCATCCCTATTGGAGTAAACAAATACATCATTAAGTCATCAATGTATATATATATATATATATATATATATTGATAAGGAATTTTTCGTCCAGATCACAAGATTTAGCTTACAAAAGGCAATGTATAAACTATCGGGATCCTTTGTTTGTCCATTTTCCTCTGTACGTATGTATGTATTGTGCTTTTGGAGTGTGCAAATAAGAAATAAGTGTGGCAATAAAAGGTATTGCCATGGAGACGGTTTTATTGTTAATAAGTATATGATTGTTGGTGGGGTGTGTTTTAGTATTCGTGGAAAACCCGCAATACCGGTCCTCGGAACTAACGCGACATGCGCACTGCATATGCACCTCATACGGAGTGGATATGCTGAAGTAGTAATTCGTACACTTGAATCTATTCTGAAAAATGCCAAATGTTGGACGTACGGCTGCGTATTGACAAAATTCCATACGGATATCGTAAGGACGTGTGAACACACCCTAACCAGGAACTGAAAAAAAGGAAGTGTTGACTGTACGAAATATCAAACAAGACTTGGCAGTGGCACGGGTAATAATCTCAATGTCAAAGCTAAGAATGGAATGTACAAGATGTACCAACTATTGTACTTGTGAACAGAACACATACCCTGTAGTGTCCCAGACGTGTCCCGTCCACCCATGTCCAGTCGACGTCGCCATCCTCCGTCATGCCAATCCAGTGATCGTAGTTTCCTCCGGATGTTTTGACCAGGCGTCTCAGAGCCAGGTCTAACTCTTTGGTTTTTGGCATGGCCAAGGTCGCCCCATCCGCCTTACAGGCCAGCTGTGCGTCCACAAAGGACTTTGGGATGGGAACCACCCGGATGCAGTGTCGCCCGAGTCGTATGTAACCACCTTTGCATCCATGCCGCTTGTGTCCGACAACTGAAATTAACAGGTACGCCGGAGCTAGCTATAGTGTCATCGTTCATGGAAAATTGTTATTCCAATAGCAAGGGAGTGTTGATAAACATCATCAGATTTGCTTTTGTTATCTATGGAAAGCAGTATTTTCTTGTTTTGTTCAGGTATAGTTGACTAGTCATCAAACCTTATTGATTGATAAGATGCCATTAGATTATAGAGTAGATGTTATAGCAAAGGAGGATGTAGGGAAAGGAAAGCACTAACATCGAAGACCTTACCACATACTGGTACGTCACAAAACTCCCATCTCGCGCTGGCCATGGGATCCGTGGTGAAGCACCAAACTTCGGTCCAGTCACTAGTCCTCCGGCAGTAGTTCTCCTCCAGCCCGGATGAAGGAAATTTTGCAGTTGAGTACTTGTGTCCATGAGGTGTCTGACTGTCCCAGCGCTGACAGGTCTTACCTGTTTCAGTCTTAGAGACTGTTCCTCGGTAGGATGCTCCATCTCCCATCCGACATACCAACTCTGATAGATGAAATGAATAAGAAAATAGTGTCACGCATGCATCTTGGAAGCATCTTAGAAACATGTCATATCATAGCATACCCCCCCCCCCTCTCTCTCTCTCTCTCTCTCTCTCTCTCTCTGTCAGTCAGCATACCTACATGTAACAAAAAATTTATTTTTCTATCATTTGCCACTATTTAAATTTAAAATTAAAATTTTTATCGAAAAGAAAATCTAAACGTTACGTAAGGAAACAGGTATCATTTATACTCTTACGGTAAACTTACCTGATGAGATTTTGTAGAGGTCCGGTGCAGAATTGTCGAGTATCTTTGGCGCACAGCGACCTGATGGGGTGAAGCACAAGCGTGGACTAGTCATACGTCATGCTTAGCTTTAAAACTAGCAGAATGTTTGAAAGTTCAGAGTGGATTAATCTGACATTAAACATAAATAAGACTTTGTGTACAATATAATCCCTACAAATGTTTTTTCCCATGGTGATAGCACATTGCTACATCAGTTCTATAAAAACAAAGACTGTGTATCACTGTTGTCAAGAACATGATTTGTGGAAAAGTCAGTGGAATACGACCTACTTTCAGGGAGATGTACATTCACTGTTAGAATACCCGAACTCGAACTGTCCAAACAAGCATTTGATAGACAATATATTCGTTTGTATTCCTTGTTAATTTCAATTTCAGAACATTTACTTTGCAACTTATGACAGTTCAAAGAGAGCACAAAATGTTATATCATCAAAATCATGAAAATTGACCCACTTTAACGGACAATTTCTTAGCAACAAAACAAGAACCCAAACTTTACAAGCATGACCTTGAGAAACAATATCTTGGTTTACATTTCAGGTAAATTCTAGTTACAGAACAATTTTGGCGTGTGAGTTATGATTGTTCGAAGATGATGCAAAATAATGTATTTTATCAAAATCATAAAAAAATGACCCACTTTAAAGGACAATTACGTAGCAACGAAAGAAGAACCCGAACTTTACAAACATGCATTTGATAGACAATACATTGGTTTATAATCCATGTGAATTTTAATTGCAGAGCAACTTTGGTATGGGACTTATGATTGTTTAAAGAGAGCATAAAATGACATATTATCAAAGTCATGAAATTTGACCCACTTCGACGGACGATTGCATAGCAACAAAACAAGAACCCAAACTTTGCTAGCATTCATCTAATAGCCCTATAGTAGGTTATTATTTGTAGTAAATTGCAAGGGAAAATATTTTATACTTATGGACTTTCAGTGCTTTGAAGTTGGGCAAAATTTCAGATTCTTTACAACCTGAAAACAGTGTATTGTATTCAGGCTGCCCAGGGCCTTAGAATTTACAGGAGATTAACTTTACTGCTATTCCATACAAGTTTAGGCATTGCTCTGATCAGCATATTCTGCCTTTGTTGTTTAGTTAAAGCATTGTTCAGTGATAGTGCCCTTAAGTTGGCCAATTTTCATGTTTTTGAAATGCTCAAATCCGGCAAAATGGCCCCCAAACTTCTTTGGCCTGTTGCCATGGCAACGAGGGGTTCTGAGAAGAAAGAAAGCTATTTTGAGGGGTTGTGTACCAAGTACTATCACTGTGCAAAAAAGGAGCCAAATCTATTTTTTGACCGGTGCCACCATTGTTTGACCCTTACAGACATTCGCTCTTAAAAATAATCCTATTACATGTACAAGTGAATTAGTGTGATAGAGGGGTGCTATCAATTTTTTCATTAATAGACGTTACAGTTGACCTCTTACTAGTAAATTAATGTGATAGAGGGGTACAATCACATTTTTTTTACTGCCTGTCTGATAGAAACAATTTTTTTACCTTTTACTAGTGAATTAACGTCATAGAGGCGTGCGCTCTCATTTTTAAAACTAAAAGACGTTATCTTCTAACTCTTATTAGTGAATTAATGTGATATAGCGGTGCCATCACATATTTTCACCAATAGAAACAATATTCTAATTCTCACTAATGAGTTAAGGGTGATATTTATATCACATTTTTTCACTAATAGACACCATCGTCTATAATACCTCTTACTAATGAATTAATGTGAATGAGGGATGCTATCTCATTTTGTCACTAATAGAAACAATATTACATTAATTCCCTAGTAAGCTTGTTGAAAGATTGTGTTTATCATTGAAATAGCACTCATCTATTACATTAATTCACCAGCAAGGGGTATAAGATACTTACTAACGGTAAGTCTATTAGTGAGAAATGAAATAGCACCCCCCTATCACACTACTAGTAGTAGTGTCTTTCAATTCACTAGTAAGAGGGTGAAAAATTCTTGTCTAAATGTCCTGATGAAATAATGTGGTATCATCATAGACTGCAACATTGGCTCCGAATTGAGGGTCATTTGTCGCCAAAATGCCAGCGTGCCGCTAGTGGCAATTGGCAAAAAAAAGGCAACGTCGCCACAATAATCTGTCACCAGTAGTTCACAGTCCAGAGCGATATCAGCTTTCCTGACAATATCCTATGAACACGCCACAATCAAGAATATAACCATGTACAGTAAACTTAGCGAAGGCCTACCCAAAAATACTTGGACTTCACACAGGGTCAGTATTCGGTAGGGTCCGGGAAGACGGACGCCCACATAGCGACCCTTCATCCCCTGACAGGAGACGGAAATGGACGGCTGGTTCAGGTTGATGTGATGATCACCTCCACACCTGGGGTTCGTGCTGATGTGATAAGAATCCCCGATGTGGATGTTGAAGGGGTTGATTCTTTCCGGACAAAGGTCTTGGCGATTGAAGATGAGTACCCTGTACGTAGTTGTTGACAATGACAATTAGAGTTTTGTGAATATTCGGATAAACGTTCATCGTAGCACTCCTGATAGATCATGAGTCACTTTTATTACCTCCATGAAAAATAGAGATATTTTTGGTATGTGTGTGTGTGTGTGTGTCTGTCTGTATGTGTGTGCCTGTCTATAACACTCGCTACAAGAAGAAGCAGAAGAAAATTATCAATTCAGTTTGAACATTATCGATTAGCTTTGAAAACTTTGGACCTGCAGGTCAAATATGTAGATTTGAAATTAGGTTTATGTGTACACGGTGTGTATGTGTGTTTGTATGTGTGTATATACATTATGATGAGTGATATGTACAAATACATGTAAAAGCTGTACACATACCTGTCAATCACATACGATTGCCCAAGATCCACCCACCAGCTCGGGTTAGTCTCCCCGGGTTACTAGTGTGTGTACAGGAACCATGGTGGTACGCGGGATCGGTGTTTCCGTCTACGGCAAGACTGGCAGCCCCTCCGGGAGGACGGAAATGGCTTGTTTGGAACGCTGGCTTTCCCAGGGCAACATTGACTCCTGATGCAGGCGAGAGGTCTATCATTAGTAGTTTAATATTTATATTGATGACTTAACATTAAGTACTTGATATGGATTTCTATGTTGTTATGATGTGCGGTATCGCAGGGTATCGTTGCGATAAAGTAAACATACCTATCATAGCATTGTGTAGTATCTGATTAGGGCACATATTTTGATTCGATATTTTGACACGGACATCGTGGTACGAAGGGACGCGTAATCATCCAACACAAGAATCCTGTTGCGTACCTAAAATGTCCATTGTATATTGTAGTATTGCGAACATGCATTTGCGCGTACCCAAGGAACCTTTTATAGACAGTTTAGAAAGAAATGATGAGATAGGCAGACATCGAGAGTTACATAACAAGGACAGTATACAAAGTTAGTGTACATACCAATCAGATAGACTTCATTTGTGCAAGTCCCGCCTTCGCCGTCCACTCCACAGGCGGAGGAACGTCCGTACTTGAAGAAAGTGTTGTGGCCATCAGCAGACCCGAAACACTGTCCGCCATCCTGTACAGCAAACACGGTAAACCCACGAGAATGTGCTACCTGGTAACACTTCTCGACTGGGTTGCTACGAGCTCCATAGATGTCATCCAGGCGTGGATCTGTCCCCTCGAGTGTTGGAATGGCGGGGTCAGTGGGACGATCCTTCCAGCAACCCAGACTTTGGTAGCACTCTCCTATGTGGGGAAAACGATGTGGGGGAAACGAGATGGTATAATTGAAATATGTGACGGATGGGCATTTCCTGTCATCTCCCATTAAATAATGAACAGAGCAAACAAGAGAACAGAATAGAGTTTTCTTAATTTCGAAATCCATTAGGAACTACAGTTGTCGGAGATTAGGTAAGTTAGCAGGGCACGTCGATACAGAATATTGTCCAGGAAATAAAGTTAGGTTGGGGGGGGGGGGGTCATACTTATTATTGTGTAGGACAATAATTGGTCACCCGAGTGTCGTACCTTCGTGGGTCTTTGAAGTGTTTTGCTTTGTAGTCC
This sequence comes from Branchiostoma floridae x Branchiostoma belcheri, assembly GCA_019207045.1. Classification (NCBI taxonomy): domain Eukaryota; kingdom Metazoa; phylum Chordata; class Leptocardii; order Amphioxiformes; family Branchiostomatidae; genus Branchiostoma; species Branchiostoma floridae x Branchiostoma belcheri. Next base: position 24,870,941 of record CM033025.1, on the reverse strand, counting down.
TCTGAAGCTGGTCAAATCTTGTCTTTTCGACATGTGTCAAAACCTGCCGACAAATAATCATACAATCGTGTTCGTATCACAGTACAATACATATGAACTGTGATGTTTTATAGGCTGGGGCATTTCAAAGATCCTAATACCTTGGCCGTCTTTGCTGTTCCAGCTTTTGGAAACGTACTCGTTATCAGATGTAAATCGGCGAAGACACACTCGTCCCACAGCCAGCTGTCGTCAATGTGGGTAACAACGTGGAATTGGTTGAATCTCTCTTCACATTCAAATAAATCTACGCCATGGTACAGTTATTCAAGCAACTGAATTAGATACAGCGACGCAAGGTGCTCTTAAAAGTAACTAGATAGAATTTGGAATTATCAAGTTGCTTGAGTAGCTGTATGTTACCTTGCGCTTTTCGAGACAGGCTAAAACTCCATTTTTTTACAACATGGAAGCTTCTGTGTTTAAAGGAATACTACATGTTAACTGCGATGCATCATATGGGCCATTTTAAAGACATTTTCTTACGTCAGTTATAGCTGTCGGCGTGACTGCCTTTGCTGTTCCGGTTTGCGGAAACAGACTCGTTCTTTCCAGATACAGGTCGGCAGAGGACACATTAGGCGCCGTGACACCATCAGTCTTCCATGGGAGCAAATCTGTTGCAGTGGTTGGCTCTTCCGTCACAATCATCATGGGCTGTGTGAGATGTAAATATCAGAATATAACAGGTGGCATTGCTTTGTAAGGCGTGCTGGCTAAGGCTACAATTTTCATAACTTGACAGATCTGCGTGTTCAAAAGAATGGATACTCTTATTATTTTATTACTAGCTTCCTCTTCTTTGACATAAAGAACAGGACAAATGTCACATATCTGACGCAGGCGCAGAAGGTCAAAACAATGTTTAAAGTCTTTTTGTTGGCAAATGTTGGCAATTTGGAGTTGAATATTACAGGTAAGGATTGTGGCTATTTTCTTTTCTTTTAGAAAAATGGGCTTTTAGCCATATTTGGACTGTCCGTTAAGTTGTCGAGTCAGTACAGCGTGTATGTCATCAGGTCTTGTTTATAGAGGTTAAAGGTCATCAGGTGGTGTGAGAAGGGTTTCCACCGGTAGCTTTCGGCGCAAAATTACTAGATGGATACTTTAGAAGTCAGAAGTCAAATTGAGTTTTCCCTGGACTAAACCTCAGGCCTAGTATGTGACTTTGAACAGCCTGTTTCTTACATATTTTCTATATATTTGGATAGGACTTCGATTTAGTGCTCTATGCCCAGTAACCCAACTCTAGTGAACTAAAATCACACGTCGAATGCAAGATAGGGAACCAACCGAGAGGGCTTCCAGTGTGGAACCGGTAAATGGTGACACTGGTCGGCTTGACGTACCACTCCGCTCCAGAGAACTGTTTGCTGAGAGAGGGTGAGCCTCATCTACGGACGTGAAAAGTGCGATGAGACCAGCTCCTGCACTGATGGTGACTGCTGCAGCGATGGCGATGATGACAAGGAGGAGCATATGGGAACGTGTCTCGCAGAAGCTGATGGGGAACTCACAGCTGTCTGCAGCAGCGTTGTTATCTGTGAGTAGACAATATTTTATATCGTCCTTTACTTACTGCTATCAATGTTTCCCTCTCAAGAGCTATACAAGACCTCCAAACGTTTTTTAATATACTGGCTACTCTCTTTAATGATTGCCATGAAAGAGAGCCACGCCCCGTATAATGAGGGTTGTTAGTGTTACCAATTGTCACATGCGATGCGATGTCACAAGCAGACAAATGTGAGTCAGAACACTTCTTTTCTTTCGAGAAGACAAAGCAGTGCCCATAATTTTGTCAAAGTAAGTAATCTTGATATATTTCAAGAGTACAGTAAACTGCAATCAACAACGATGCCATACTATTCTAATGTGACGTGTTCCATAATCTGTTGACCGATGTATGAATACTGGTACTGTATATTGCTTGTTTATCGTTTACCAGAATAGCGAACTATAAATTTCTCTTGAAGGTGACGTAAAAAGTGTCTATTTATTCACAGTGCGTAGAGCTATCTCCATGGAGCTGGTAGGTTGGACGCAGGGTTGTACTAATACCTCCATGGAGATGGCTCCATGGAGGTATTAGTACAACTCCTATTGGATTTTCTTGTGTCAGTAATGGTTACAAACAACATGTCACCTCCGTCGTCTTGTTGTAACGCACCCGTCGCGTACATCGGGTTCTCGAACAAGCTGTTTATAGGGTCCTTATTGCCGGCATCTTCTGCTGCTGGTTGTCCCCCTGGTCGACTTTGGTGGCCAGCCTGATGTGGGTTGTCGATTTCATCGTCGTCAATGCGGTGGTACACGTTGTTGCCGGGATTGCCATTGCACTCATTGGTTTCTTCATCTCTGAAGGAACTTGCCGACAGATCTGCGTCAGAAAACAGATTTGCAGATCTAAATGAATCGACTTTGGAAACGCCTCTAAAATGCATCTAACAATATGACGTGCACATGAACATATTGGGTTTTGCACTAGATTTACACTTTGTTACAAATGATAGTTCGAAACTAGAAAGGCCGACATTTTCTCGTAAGCATGTACAGCATACCTTAATCCATTTCCACCCCCATGCAAAAATGCGCTGTTCCAAAACATAATCCCATTCCAAATTGATTTTTAAGAAAGTTGCTCTTCCATACCGGAATGAACTCTTTTGGAACTAATGCAAAATGGATCTCTATACCAAATTCCAGATTTTGGGGCTTTTTTCATACTACAGGAACCCCAAATATTCACGGGCGGGCAAATATTCTCAAAAAAGACAATGTCTTTCCGATCCATTAACTTACTCACTCAACACTTACTCACACTCGCACTAACACACATTCCGTACTTAAATTAGTGCACCTATTCCTTTGTGGTTGAAATGGTAAATGTTACAAGATTGCAAACCACAAAACGTACCTCCGTCGTCTTGTGGTAGCGTACCCGCCGCGTACATCGGGTTCTCGAACGAGCCTGCATCGTTACAGTCCACCCTGTCTGTGTCCTCTGTTGTTGGTAGATCAACGATCACTAGAAGTTATATGGAAGCACCACTATATGTTTCTATCAACATGGCTTGCATCTGGTATATTTTATTGAAATAGATCGATATTTGATTTTACAGGGTCATACGTTGTAAACTCATGAAGGAATGTGATTCATGACATCAATATCAAAGAAAAATCTGATGAGGCCTATGATGCTAATCTTTAAACGACGGAATAAAAAAAGGCTCGTTTGATTAGGGTGATCATTGGTTACAAATATGTCAATCATCTTAAGCCATTCTCATCATAGAATGCATCTTTCTAGTTCTCCTCCAAAAAATTACTCAGCATTTTAGTTTGAGACTATATTACTGTGCATTATTAAATCACACAGCATATACCATGGTGTGGTGTCTGAAAGGTCATAAAAACTTATTCGAATTTGAGACATTGTCCTGCAGTTTCTTAAAAGCCGCCAGGGAATCCAAATTTACACGATGTATTTTCCTAGCTACCTCTTAAAATCATGACTATTTCGTGTCCAGAACACGAAATATCTAAGTCGGATGTTCCAGTACAACAAAAGGGTCTCAAAATCACATAATTTTGAGGTGTCATCAAGACCTACCGACATATCAAATATCAAGACAATCCACAAGGCATTCTCGAGTGATTGTGTTCACACACACACACACACACACACACACACACACACACACACACACACACACACACACACTCACACATGCATAATCATACAACTACTCAAACGAACCCGAAAGTATTGTTTGCAAAAGTTACAATGGTGCGACGCTACCTTGGATTTCCTCCTGGTGTAAAGCACCAGGCCCATAGTTCTGGTTACTGACGAAGCCTGCCGTCACAGGAAGTTGGTTGTACGTCCCAACATCGGTATGTACCCTCCCTTGGCTAGTTTGTCCTAGATGATTGTACATATTCATGTTCGGATCTTCACAGTCGTCCTCGACCTCGATTTTTTTATCTGTTGTGAGATATGATTCATAAACATATAAACATCAATGCAGAAAAGGAAAGTGACTTCAAACAAATGTTAACAAGATAGCAGATGCACAAGTAACCACTGTCCTTAACATGAAACACTGGACCTCTTATCTTTGCTTGATTGCAGCAGTCAACTGACCCTAATTTAAAGCAGGGCTAAACCAAGCAGATGTAGGGTAACACCCCAATTAACACAAAAATCAGCATACTGTACCAAGTTCAAAGTCAATTAGGCCCAAAATCAAACCTGACCGTCTGGCTACCACACTTAACAAATCTACCAAATACCATCGCAATAGCACGCTGCGTACTCAAGATATAACAGCGGAAACGCACCAAAAGACACAAAACACGAACATTAAACCTATACCTGTATTTCAAACAGATAACAACTTGATACTGTAAACATTGTCATAAGAATGTATATACTAGATACATTTATAAAACCCTCACTGTGTCTTCTCTCAATACTGTTTCTTTATAATAGAACCTAAGTGAGCAAGTGGTCTGTTGCAACATTCTGGATTTGCTTCACACTGTACACTGTGTTTCTTCGAATATTGCATAGCCTTCCATCTACATCTATTGTCACGTTAAAATTTGCTTATAATTTACTTATATTAAGTAGCTAGTTGTCTTATACAATGTACCTAACTTTACCTTACATTGTATCCGTTTTACAAATGCTGTGCAATAAACTTAAACATAACAAAACTCTCACGGGGCGCACAATGATCACAATGGTCTTTCAATGGTCTCCCGATGAGCATTCAATGATCATTATGGTTAATGTGGTCGCCACCAAATGTGTTTCAAAACAGTAGGTGCAATTCCATAGAAAGAACGACATTGGGCGTTTTGGTGGCCATTTTTGATCTGGAAAATGTTTTTGCCACTCCACGGTCAGATTGGCCTTGAAGATAGAGAGCATCTTGCTGCTGTCGTCATTGAAAATAGCAATGATCTTATAATTACCTACCTGAGTCTACATCTTTCCTTGAGGATGATGCCAGCTCGGAAGTCGGTAAGGCAGGGAGGGGCCTTCCTCTGATGCTTGTTTTGCTCATCGTCTTTCAAGCAATGAGCTCACCAAGTCCTAGAGTGGCCGGCCTTGTCCTCAGAGTACAAAATGTCTGGCAAACTGTCGATTCAAGAAAAACGGTGTTTCATAATGACTAAAACGTAACTCTTGAACAAAGAAATAGAGTATGATTGGCCACAAGCTAAAATGTGAATTGACGACGGACTTTGAAAGAAAATGCAGCCACACGCCAACGATGTACCTAGACTAATCAGGTATGGTATCATTGCTTTCCGTGGATTATAATGAATTATAGATAAGCAGTATTGTTTTAACCCACGTGCCAGTGTATATTGTGATTAGTTAGGTGCTTTTGATTACTCAGAATGCTTTAATCGTCATGCTTTGATTATTTTCAAAACGCCGTATGTTTATATGATTATTAAATCAATGATGACAACAATAGCAATTTGGCACATTTCAACTCAGCTGTCAAAGGAAATATAGTATGACTACTTTGTCAACAGGACTGGATAAAACAGTGAGAATAAGAAATACCTGCCGAAAACATACTCTCAACATTGCAGAAACCACTGCATTTAAGCTTATAGTTCAGAAAGGAGACACCAAACACCTGATTTGTGACAATCAAAGCTCTTTATTTCGATCCAACTATTACAACTAACCGCCGCGCGTCATGTCTTCATCTTCTGGTTGAAAGAATAGAATGTCTACACCACCAGTTTGGAATCTGCCGTTTGTAGCACCGAATTTGATCATTAGTTTGTAGCTGAAAAAAACAAATTATTTTTTCCAAATTAGACTGAAGAAACGTCGCCATTGGTAGAATATTCATTTTGTTGTGTCGAAGGTTTGTTTTGCAAGGAAAAATATGAATGCAAAAAGACAGTCAAAACAAACATTTCAAATGTAACTTTTCCATCGCTTGTGTGAATTGGGATATCCTTGTGCGATTGTTTCTTTGACGAAAGACTTAAGTGGGAACGTGGTAAATAAAAGTACATTCAACAAAACACAAATTCAGCAAGAGTTCAGTTTAAATTATCTAGAGTTTTTCTAATTTTCTTATTTCATCTTGTCTCATTCATTATGCAAATAAAGCTTGAATTAACATAATGTTTTCTGAATGATGGTCGTCTGTACCAAATTAAAATTACATGTATATTGTGAAAGTTTCTTTTCATTTGGTAGGATTCCTTGTTCTATTTTCTCATGAACTATGAGAATGACCACATCATATACATGTAATATTTTATAAAACAAGTCACAGGTATGAATTTTCATTATAACGTTATACCAAGAATTATGGCACATTCATACTGACTATGACACTTAGATTCTTGTATGCTTATTTGTTATCTGTTAATATATAAGTTAATTGCAAATTCTTACCCGATAGTTAATTGCAAATGACATAAAATAGGGGGCCCATTATCGAACTTGACCTTCGTTTTCCTGGCCCCTACCCATGTATCAAATATCATCAGGATCCATCCAAGGCTTCTCGAGTTATGCTGTTAACACACAGACACACAAACACGCTCAAAACATAACCTTGCGCCATTCTGGCGAAGGTAACTAGAAAATCGTTTCATCCAGGTAGTTTTATCCATTGGGCTGTGTACTCTTGAGTCAGATAAGTTGTCCACGGTTAAAACTCACAGTGTAAACACTTAAGTATCAGATACCATCTGGCAACACTGATGACCTTGAGGGAACAGGTGACCTTTGGGCAAGTAACTTGAGAGGCTGGTCTTCCTACAGGTGTATTATTCAGTGATGCCATCTAGCGGTCCTTTGTAGTATCTCAGAATCAGAAACACTACGACATTGTTTAATATGTAATCCTTTATAGACAAATTTGGAATTCTGGAAAGCTTTGGAGGGCTACTCAATGTTCTCAATAGTACGTTCAGGGCCTTGAGGTATCAACCTCAACCAAGAACTTACAGTATAACTGCCGTTGTCACAAGAAAGCATTTCTTCTATTGTACAGATAGTATTTTTTTAGTTGAGGCTACACTGACTTAGTTTTATGGATATTGAGGTCATTGAGACCCCAAAACTTATGCGCGAGGGCGAAAAAAGAAAGTATCCAGCAAAAAATGCTGTTAAACCACAGGAATTAAACATCCAGTCAATTTTTCCCAGGCTTTGTGTGTCATAGATAAGTTCACCTCGAGTAAGACTGTAAGAGACAGTCGTCGCCATTTCAATCATGTTTATATTGTCATTCTTATTTAGATAGGGCAGAAGGACGCTATGGACCCATGCCTCAATCAATCAATCAATCAAATAATCAATCTTTATTGCACAACAATTGTACGAATACAATGTAAGGCATGTTCGACAGTAATATGTACAGAACATCAAAACAATGAGGACATTTATGGGCTGTCCTGTAACCGAATGTGATTGATTTACGTTTCAACAGGACTATGAAATAGATTAGATACTACAATCCCTATAATGCTGTTACTTTTTATTCAGGCTCCAAAGACTGACTAACCTACATACCCTAATACAATTACGCCATATCTCAGCGGTATTTGTTGCTCACGTCTCACACAAAGGAAACTTTCAGTCCAAGGCACGACCATATAGCAAAGTTCATCAGTCCTTGCGTGAGAGGATTCACCGGTCTTTTGAAAGGCGTTTGTCCTTCTGGGGTTTCAGGGGGAAACCACACATTATTACATCGTTTGGGACAACCTGCCATGTCAATGGTGACTCAATTAGGACTACAATAGCGCGGCGCACGCAAGGCCATTTAGGCTACTGTCTAGGGACGTTTCTGCGTCAGTGTACTTTTTGATGTGATCTTTTTGCTTCCCGTTGAACGAAAGGAAAGGGGCTTTTGTTAAAACAAGGAAGTTATTCTGGAATACAGAAAAATCGGGGAAGGCATACTGAGTCTGGAACACATAAAAACGTATGTACAATACTTTTATTTTGCGGTACTCTTGTGCCTTAATAAGGGAGAGTCTTGTCATGTACGTGTTTGTACCATGTCGCATGACGGCATACCCACATGGTTCACTTAACAATGTCAAGGTTAAATCGGTTCTGTTGTGTTTACCTTGATCTTTACATGATTTGCGGCTCAAAAAGAAAAAAAAATCATTTTCTAACGATTCTATACATATAAAGAGATAGTCACAAGAAGAGAGGAGACTTTCGCTTTCGATTATATAGGAAGAAAGAAGTAACGTTATTGAAAGGCTTTTAAATGACGAATCGTTCAGTGAATGTATCTTTGCAGTGAACTACTCGTCCAGTGAATGTATCTTTCTTTACAAACATGAAGAAATGTTCTTAACCTGATGTGTGGGATGTTTAGCCCCCCCATTCCATTCGACGGCGATCTTGCTGCGACCTCGTAGCGATGTGAATTGGATTTGTGTACCCATTGACTTCATTATTGGAAAATCATGTACGAATAACGCAGAGAAAAAAGCAAAGCGTAAAGCGATTTGTTTGAGTGCCCGTCTCCCTAGTTATATTAGGCCGTCGCCCTAGTTAGGTTAAGGTCACATTTCCCAACCGGAGCCCGGCCGGGCTGTTTGTGGAAACGAAAACTAACAAAAAGTATAAATAAAAATATGTACAAATAATGTCCTCGACTATTCTCTTTGTGTCTTGTGTAGTTATATCATACTTTTCATTCCCGACAGTTGACCGGTCGGGCCCTGGTTTGGAAATGTGACGTAGGCCTAAAATTGGTACTCTCCAAGCAGAGGTTAGGCTCCGGCTGTTTTTTTAACGTTTTTTTAGTCGTTCTTATCGGGCTTTCTATTTTGTCATTTTTTTTTTGCTGTGGCCGGACACAGCAAAAAAACTGACAAAATAGAAAGCCCGATAAAAACAACTAAAAAAACGTTAAAAAAACAGCCGGAGCCTAACCTCTGCTTGGAGAGTATAAAATTGGGTTCTAAGTCGACTCAGACTGAAATAAATAGATGGACAATAGGGAGGTCGAGTTCACCACAGGTTGACTAGCCAGGCCAACAACTGCCATTGGTCGCTTCTTACTGGGCACGTATACAAGGTACGTCAGTCGACGAGGACCGCTTTCGTCATCAGTGTTGTCCACCATTCAGCTTGTCGTATGAGTTCGCAGGTGGCAGTATACGAGGTATTACCATTAAATGGTCAGGTTGATTACTGTACTGACGAGTGGACAGATTTGACCCTGCTCGGGTGACGACCTCAATATAAACAGCGACTCTACAGTGTTCATTGATTGTCGACATACAAATGGCGACGTGCCAGAATTATGAATGTTCATAATGTATATTTTAATATCCCCTTTCCAACAGGACGGCGCTCTCGCCGCGCTCTCTCTGCGACCTAAAATTTGACAAATCACTCAACGAATTGTGTAGAGAATTTTTTTACGATTTGTCTGTTTTGCTGTCTTTTTAGTGATTTAGTCACATTTTCACATTTTGTATGATATATGTCCAGTATGAAATCGAAGGTTATGCTCATCAGTTTTAGGTCGCAGTGAGCGCAGCGTGATTGCCGGCTAGTAAAAAGGGGGCCTAAATGATTCATCGCCTGACGATGTAGATGATACCATCATAAATTTCGTTGTCGTTTCTGTGCATGGAAAGCAAAAGCGTGTGCGATGACTAATGTACATAATATTACAGGACCAAAACGGCTGCAGTTGTACATTACATTACTGGAATCACTTTGTAATTCCAATATACACAAAATAAAGATTAAAAACTCAGTGTTGTGCCATGAAGCGTGCACACCTTGACACCGTAGGGATACAAGTACTTTTTTTAAAAGTATGCAGTTTGTGTACCTTGTTCAGTATGGCATCTCTTTCGCCTGAAAGAAAGAAAATCATTGTAACGTTAACACAATAAACTTATTTCAAAAGATCGTTGTCTATCTTAGAAAGTTCACAGCTGTCCATGCATATCTTTAGAAATGAATACGTAGATATTTCCCTTTGGGTCGCCGCATACTTTAGTTGGACAAACACGATTTACTCTAAGGCTTCATTGTACATTGTATATTTTGAGAGGATGTCGAGTTCCGATCCTTTTGTAAACGTTTCTGTTGAGTCATGTACATGTAGTCTAAAATCGTTCTAATACACCCGGATATGCCTGAGTGAGAGAAAATATCATTAAAAGAACGCGCTTCCAAAAACCCACTGTTTTAACAGAACATGTGTGAGTCGTAAGATGATATCACACTGCACTTGGGGCACCAGTGTTGCACTGCGGTGTTCGTTCACTGCGGCACTTTTGTGTTATTTTCACCGATCTTTTCTGATTTCCATATTGCGCAATACGTAAAAGTATGATTTAGAAGACAACAAAATACACAAAACGTAAGAATTTGTTCTTTATCTCTGAAATTAGTCGAGTATCGTTTGAACCCCACAGTACCACACCGGTGCCCAAAGTGCAGTGAGATACCACCTTTAGGATGTCCTTCATCATGTCTCATTCCAGACGACAGTGTTGTCACAGGTGTTGTGGTCTAACATAAGCAGACAAGATTAAGTTCCTTGCACACAACGCTCTCTTTAACTCTACCTACAATAGCAGAGACATCGTAACATGTAACGGATTGTTCCCCTCGTTGATGCAAGGTTAGATAAGGATAAGTCTCGGACAAAGCCGATGAGCCATAGACTTGATTCTACATGTCGGAATGTTCCTTTTTGATGTTAACGTATGCACCAACTCAACGTCTGTCTGTGTTATTGTACTTTGGTCAGCGAGATCACCTCATGATACTTTAGAATGAAAAATATTGGTTGAAACGCAGTTTGTTTGTTTCTCCGTCTGTACAAGACTAATGTGAATACACATATTTCTATCTGTATGTTTATTTCTTTATCTAACACGCCCCTTGCCATATGCTGTAAATTATAACAGACATATAATTGCTTCGGTGGTATTTGCCGCGAAGATATTCAGTTAAGTGCGACTGAGTAATTGCATTTTATTTCAGTGTGGTGACATCTAATGTGCATGTATAAATAAAAACACTGTAGACACGCAATGTGGATGGTATTTATATAGTAGGATCTACAGCCAACTCCTCTTAGTGGATGAAAAACTTTTTCCTAGTGCATCTACTAAATGAAAAATGTTTTCAATTTGTAATGTTGTTGCCATTAGGTGGTCTGGTCTCGGTGTCCATGGTAACGTCTCATAACAGTAACTCACTCAAAGCTTTGAGGCAAATATTGATGCATAAAAAATAATCAATTATACATGGAGACGACAGCTAACGATGGTCTAAATTCCGTTGTTTTGGGGGGGAGGGGATGATTTCAAAAGTTATGAAGAATATCAAACGAGAATTCTCGCCGCGCTCATGGCGCCTTTCAGGTTAGGGTCGAAAGTTGCACGCTGGGATCAGTTGTCAAAGGAATAACGCCCATATGTCTGTTCAGGAGTTACGATGTAATATTTATTACAAGAGATTAAAAAGTACAAAATATGCAACAGGGGTCAAGAAAACCGTCAGTAATGGCACGGGACTTTCATGTATGGATAAGGTACGCTCAAGATGTATGAATACGGCACATGATAAATACTTCATCTCCAAAGATCTGCAAGATGCAGATGATGGTGAAACATTATATGATTTTTTTATTACGTCTCCAACGTGCCCCCTCCGAAACTGCATTTTTTTCTACTTGGTTACAAAAACTTCGTAGTGAAATGACAGAACTTGCGAGACAGTCCCTCGAAGGCCACGACATTACACATCAAAGAACATGACGCCATCACAATGCGTGACAATTGTCCCTCCTGTCACAAAGGACCAGACTCACATTTTTGCTCTCACTAAGTCCACGCCACTGTTTGTCATTAAGGGCGTGGGTTCGTGCTCCCCATGCTTTTAACCACTTCTTCCTCACAAAAGGTGGGAGAATTCTCATGTGAGCTTTCTACTGATGGACACTGCACGGAAATTGTTCTTTCAGCTTTAAAAGCGCTGAAAGAAGTTCGGAACTTATTTGGGTGAAGAAGACTGCATTCCTGGTGTGTCTGATCAAGGTAAGATTCTCAACTAGAGCTGCGTTCTTGCATGGATGTGCTGTTCTTCTAGGAATCCACACATTTTCTGTGTGGATTAACTTTTTGGCGGTCATAAACTTCATGAATTTATAATGCTTAAAAGTCAATAAGTTCACCGTGTATGCGTCAGGACAATGTTTTATAAAACAATTTTGCCTCGACAGGCTAAAAGCTACACTTTGGCTAATTTTATCTGACTTAACATAAGGTATAGGCAACAAACTAGTACTAGTTTCATGTTTAGTTTCAGAAATAGGGCGAGGAGCTAGTCTTTACACTTTTACAGTTATAGCGACACTATGTTGCTAACTGTAGTTTGGGGCCGACTAACTCCTCTGGTGTGTTATAATTATCTGCCAACATCTACTATTTCCAAAGACATGTGGTGCCTGGTACAGGATAACTAATAACTACATTGAGTGTTATTGTTGGAAGCGCAACTAGCGCTTGTAAAACAGATGAATACAACTCTTAAAGCTTTATCTTTCAAAAGCCAATGGCGTCGTCTTAGTTGTTTCTCATTTCTACATCAGGTGACAGTGATGGAAGGACATCGTGAGCGCATGCCGTGGCCATGGGTAGTCTTCAGTTACCTTCTGCTACAGAGCGCAGTGGGGGTGGTGTTCAGTACAGGTAGGTTGGGGCCCGAACTACCTTTGTTTTATACAGTACACAGAATCTATAGCTTCTAAAAGGGGGTATCTCACTGAAACTGCGGTACGTTGGCGACCTCGCTGCGGCGGAGCAGTTTGACAGAGCGCTCAACGAATCCCGTCGATAAAAACCGCATATAGTCTTCAGTGTTGTCTATTTAGTCGTACTTGTACGTTTTGCATGATGTTTCCATTCTAAAGCCAAGGGTAACATGAAATACGGTTTCGTGAGATACAAGATAAAGTTTAGTCATGTTAACATTATTTTAGGGATAGCTATAACATTATCAGTGAATACTTAAACAAGCGACATTTAAATGAATTTTCAAAAAACAAATCCATATACGAGTACATGTAAATATCAACTTCGTGGGTCGTAGTTCATCTGTAGTCTTCAAGCAGAGCTTCTGTTTTTAAAGTATATTAAAGTATATATGTCGGGCTTTCTATTTTGTACCATTTGCTGAGTCATGTCACGTCCACAAGTCATGAAACAAACGGTACAAAGAAAATAGAAAGCCCGACAAAAACGTCTAATTATTCACAGCCACTCAGCTCGGCAGCTTAATTGATATCAACAAGGACTTTATCAAAAAGACCTTTATAATAATGTCCGTGAAAGTCCGTGATATCAACCAATTACTCTCTCGTAGTAATGATGTGCTATAAGCTTCACCACGAGATGATGATGATCAGATAATAATTTATGCATGGAGAGAGAGAGAGACGGAAACTCATAAACCAGCACATGTTTACTCCACCCCCACCCCAACCCTGCTCCACGTTCGCCCGAAATGGGTTGAAACTTGAAAGTGAAAAAGTTAGGTGGAGCGCGAGCAAAAAATGTTGAAAGCTCCTTTGCCTTTGTGAGAGTAAAGGACGAATTTGTTGGACAAGTACCAGCTTACCAGGCTAATTACAAATCAACCTTCGGATTTATCTGAACGACTTCATTGTTACCTTCGCCAAGAAGGTTAAAAATGTTTTCGTTTGTGGGGATATGTGTCTGTGACCGTGCACGATAACTCAAGAACGCCTGGATGTCGGACTGTCTTGATTTTTGGTATGTTGGTAGTGTGTTGGTGAGACCTCGAAGTGACTACGGTGGCTTGTGTTAAACCCTATCGACCAGAGAGTTTGTCCATTCTGTCCAGAGTCAATTGGTTTATGGTTGTATGTCCCAAATATTCTGATATACGCAATTCTCTATACAGAAGGCTGTCATTTTATACACAAGGATTTATCTCAATGGGCCTGACGTGCAAATTCAAATACATCATGACATGTGACAATCCCTGCATGGCAGATATAGGAAAATATATCAAAGAAGTTTTAGACATTAGAAATTCCTCAAATGATTGTAAAAAGCATCCAATGTATGTAAGAAACTTATCTCATACTCCTGTATTAGTTATAGTGGATACGCATTTAAGCTGTAGTTGCCATACTTTGTACCTCGAACAATTATTGTGCAATAAAGTTATCTTATCTTGATACTGTAGATATCTTATGTTCTGGACAAGCTATGGCCACGACATTTTGGTTGGTAGATAGCTTTTGTTTAGATTCATGTATAATATTGTTGATGTTCTGGTTGGTAGGTATGCGGTGTCTGATTCTATTCAATGCAATAACGATTTTGCATAGGCATTGTATCCCTACTATATAATATTGAGAAGAATGTGGCAGTGTATTAGTTTAACACCTCATGACTTTGGTATTTCAGGTAGATACCAAACAATGTCGTCGCGAATCTGGACGCATTTCACACTACAGAACAAAGCTTTTATAAACCAACGAATCAAACGAAAATAAACCGAATGGTTGACTTATAAATGTTTTTTCTCTGAAAATGTGTGTACAACCCGGAGAGGTGAACGAGCTATCCAATTCACGAAAAGAATGGAAAATGGAAAAATAACCTTTTGTAACATTCTCATTGTCCCGGGTTGTAAGATAAAGCCGAGATATCAATAGTAAAAATTTGTAGTAAAAATACGTGTAAATAGTATAGTATCATCTTCAAACTTTAATCAACAATTTGGCAATGTACGCACGTTCCAAAAACCAACGAATCAGGATTTTGCACGGAAAAAAAATGTTGAAATATATTGAATGCCTTTCTTAGCTTGTGTCTTGCTGCAAAGACATCGGTCTCTTTCCTCAAATGAATGATATATCATTAGAAGTGTAGTAAAAACAGAAAAACAATATTCATAGGCACAAAAAAAATTCAAGTTGTGTGTGTGTTTTGTCTTTTAAATCATAGATCTTCCATCATATTCCAAGTAAAAAATCAAATTGTACGGATCGTACAGTTTACATTTACCTTTACCATTAAACTAGCGTTCTACTTCAAAAGTGTCACGGCCAAAGCATACATTTGAAATAATCAAGATATTTTACAATTCCCAGACTGTAACCCGACGTACCTGAACGGCTCTACGGGGACCTTCTCCAGCCCGAACTATCCCAACAAGGTATACCCCCGGGATCTGGACTGCACCTGGACTATCACGGTGCACATCGAGAAGAAGATAAAAGTGACGTTTGACGTCTTCGATGTCGAGTATCACGACAACTGTGCGTACGACTACGTCATTCTGGAAGAAAATGGAGAACCAATCAGCTTACCGGGTATGTCACTGTCATTGCTAAATCTTAGCCTCCTTCTCAGACTTCTACCTTACCGTAGCATTTATTTCTGGCCGGGGAGCGTGCGGATTTGAGATTTTTAACATTGGCAAAGGTTTTCTATGCTGAGAAATGCAAGCGGCAAAACTCCATCTCTTAGCTCCCAGCATAGAGAGCCTTAGCCCATGTTGAAAATTGCGAATCAGCACTCCCCGCTAAAAAGAAAAGCCGCCTTTCCAGAAGTCTACGGAAGAGGCGACCTAAATCTATCTTTGGCGAAATAGATAAATAATACTTGCTTTTGAAAAAATTGGGTCACCTCAGCTAGAAGTTACTCTCCATGCAGAAGTTCGTCTCCTGCTGTTTCTATGTGGACATAAAGAAAATTGTGCAAAGTAGAAAGCCCGACAAAAACGAAGAGACACAAGTGAAAAACTTGGAGAGTAGCTTAACCCCCTCCCACGCCTGTTTATTATCTTTCTTTGATCATTGTGACATACATTATTGTAGCCTTTAGAAATGAAATGAGGTCTTGTTGCAGGAAGAGATGATGTGAACTGTATATTTTGTGACCTTGTATTAACAACAGTCAAGACAACACTGAAAGTGGGGACGTTTTAGTATGTTGTTTCAATCCTTATGGCGCGCATATGTACAATTTATTCAAGTAAGATGAGGTGCTATATGTAGTTGGTATTTCACGTCAATGACAAGGTCCGACTTTTCATAAAACAGCATATTCATCATTGTATATGCACGCAACGACACCTTTGGTCTCTACGATTGTACGAATCTTTTTCTTTTTCAGTAACAAAATTGTTGGCAAAAAGTCGTGATAAGAATCAGTCACCACCTTACCACACCTTCCCATGACCATTACATGTACAAAATAAGATACCTTTTGTATGTTTTCTAGATTTGGGACCTACGGAGATAGATGGTGAACCAGAAGACTATCCCGATGTAGATTTGGTCAAAAGGACTCAAGATGGTGGTAAGTAAATGAAAAAAAGAAAACTTCTCACTAAATTACAAAACACAACAGTCGGGATTTCAGAGATACGGACAAGACGGCATACACGGTTGAACATACGACGGACTCTCACCTAGGATGCTAACAATGATTCACCTTTATCCGTGGGGTAACCTATATCCGCTGATTTTAGAAATCAAGGTCATTATATTAGCGATATCTAGTTCACTAACGGTGGTTTCAAACGGCAGTATTGTGAAAATATGTACGGTCCTTAAATACCCTGTTTTCTTTGAAACAACGAATATACGTTACCCCGCGGATAGCGTTAAAGTGGTGTTTATGTACGAAAACTTTTGTTTCAAAATGAATGATGAGAAATTGTTTTCACACTAAAGTGCTACTTAAAGCAAAAACAATCGGTAGAATTTCATATACATGTGTGACAAAAGTAGATTACATCCTATCATATTACAATATCAAAGTAGCTGTTTTCGTTGATTTTGCTGTAGAATGGATATCTCGAGTGGCTAACATCATTTTGTGCTAAATTTCCCTTTCCAAGGAAAGTTCTGCGGTACTCTACCTGGCGACACGACAATGAGGGGGAACTACACGTCTGTGAGCAACGTCATGACCGTGAGGTTTAGGTCCGACACTTGGGTCTCCAAAACGGGATTCAGCGCAACCTACACCGCCATAGACAAAGGTATATTTTCATCACTCTCCGAGCACAGGTTGTTTTTTGACGTTTTTGTTTGTGTCTATTTTGTACCGTTTTCTTTATGTCCCGCGATCGTTTTGGATGCAAGACTTAAAGAGAACGGTACAAAATAGAAGGCCCGATAAAAACGCCTAAAAACGTCAAAAAACAGCCGGAGCCCAACCTCTGCTTGGAGAGAATATTTTCATGTGTTGTCATTCTTGACCACCCGCGCACGTACTAGTACGGAACACCGGGTGCGACGTTATATCCGTTGAAAAATGCTTAGCTTAAACTTTTAGGTCTCAGATACATGTTTAATTAAGCTTCTATCTCACCGAAGCTGTGTCCTAAATTGGATTTATATGCCACCCTTGAATTTATCATGGGAATATCCAACAAAATGTACAAGTATGACTAAAAAGACAACAAAACACATAAAGCGTATAAAGATTTCGCTTTTCATCGTTGAAATTCGTTGAGCGTTTATCAAGTCGCTCAGATCTCGACACAATGGTGACGCCGGCGTGCCGCAGCCTTGGTGAGATGAAGGAGGTTAAACAGATTTTAATCTCCTTGCTAAGATACCCGCTTTAGTTGTAATATCACGTCAGTAATAATTGTATTGACTTTGCCGAAAGCTGTTGAAAATGTATTCATATATATATATAGATCAACTCACAAGCTGGTACAATCTGAGAATGTGTTGCTCTTACCATATAGTATTGGCGGCAATTCCATGCCTTTCACCAATGATTTATTGATAAATCCTGAAATGAATCTTTTACCAGATCTAGAGTGCTGCAGTCTATCTTGTTCGAGTGCTTGCAGAACTAAGACTAAGGTCGCATTTCCAAACCGGGGCCCTGTCGGGCTGTTTGTGGAAACGAAAATAGAAACGTAGAATACAACACGGGGTGTTCCGTATCGCCTTCGATCCCGGCCCTCCCGCGGGTCGGATCAACCTCCGGCCGAATATATACGCAATTGTGGAATAAACGACAAGGACTATTCTCTTTACGCATTGTTTAGTTTTTGTCTTTGAAATCATACTTTTCGGTCCCGAAAGTTGCCCGGCCGGGCCCCAGTTTGGAAATGTGACGTATACATAGGTCTAACACAAACTATGCTTGTCCCTTGCCTGTCCAGTGCCGGCGGTCTGCACGAACGTGGAGAAGCTGTGTGACGACCTGCTGGGGTGTGTCGCTCTCGCCAAGATCTGCGACGGCTCCGACGACTGCCAGGATAAGAGCGACGAGAGGAATTGTGGTAAGATATTTTAGATAAATTTATTTGTTTGTTGATCGGAATGTTCATCGATATCGGCATTTCCGACAATGCTGCATTGGGTTTGAGTCAAGACGTCGCAAACGTATTGCCATTGCGATATTTAACGCGGTTATTAATCATCTTCCGCTGTTCGCTATTCTGTACTTTTATACTGTAACACGGAAAATGTTCGGGGGGATCCGATTTCGTGGTAAGGCGAAAATGCTGTACTCGCTACTGTAGTTTTCAAGTTCGCAGTTGAAGTGGCCTTGTGGGGTTGGTTCTACTGCATAAGGGTTCGGTGGTTGTTCGCGGCGGTTTTCAGTTTGCGGTGAAGCGGTCAGTGAGAAATCAGCGAAGATAAAACCAACGCACTTTCGAAAAAAAGTTGCAAGTCTACCTACATTCAGTGAAAAGTAAACATAAATTTTATTCAGGGCCCTCTTCTTTTTGTTTTCTCTGAAGAATGCGTTGAGATTCCTACAGAGCTGGGCGTCTGCAAGGGTGCCATCGACTACGGCAGCATGGTCTACCCCAACCTGTATGGGCACCAGAACAAGATGGCTCTCCTGGACTCCGACACCTTCGCCGAGCTGCAGTCCATCCAGAACATCACGTGCCACGCGGACGTGTTCGCCATGGTCTGCTCCATGCTTGCTCCGAAGTGCGTGGAGGAAGTGGGGACAGGCAACGCCAGGAGGGGCGAGATCAAACCACCGTGCAGGTGCGTCACACTCTCAGACTGAGTCGTATGTTCTAAGAAATAGTGGGGGACACGTTTTCATCGTGATATCTTGCCATGCTAGTACTGCAGCCAACTCAGGGTTGCTTGGTTTGCTTCTAGCCTCCACCCAGTCTTCCTACGAGGGTGCGGGGATCGTGAATTTCGGTTTAAAAAATAGGGAAATTTTCCAGAGGTGTCGGTCCACGCTAAGGTTCATGTTTCCCCTCTGGCTGGGCGGCCGGCCAACTCCTCTTGTAGTAAAACTACCCTGGCAAATTATTCTCTCTGTTATAACAGCCAGCGTAGTCAGTCTGGTAGCGGGTAGGTTGTTTCGTCTAGGTCTTGATTGGTGACATTTGGACTCAGGCCGCACTCATGGGGAACGTGTCCCACTGATTGCTGGCCACTTTGACATGATTGGGTTCTTTAGATGACAGTTACAACAACTGAGGGGTGTATTCTATAGTACAGGGTTGTAGTGAATCCTTGCGAACTTGAAGTTGATTGTTGTGCTGTATGTAGGACGTGGTGCCCAGAGATCAGCACCAGCTGTGCGGATGCGAACCTGTTTCCTGATGAGATCTGTGGGACCCTGCCGTTCTCTGCCGACTGCTTCATCAACCGCGCTGATGACGTCACCAGCCCCCCACAGTCACCAACAGGACAAGGCGGTACGTAACCAAACATTAACAACTTTTCATGTGCCTTTACATTGCGGAAGCCATAGTTATTGTATTCTTAACGGGCTACTTGTTTAGCCTTTAGGGAGGGGGTTGTTATTTTCCCCGTGCTACGTCACCTTACTGACGACAGTAAGCGCTATTGTTATTAAGATTTGGGACGGTGCTAGCCCGTCATTCAACCATGCGCAGGTAATGTTTCTAGAGACGGGTGAGTTTCTAGAGACGGGTGAGTTTCTAGAGACGGGTGAGTTTCTAGAGACCGGTGAGTTTCTAGAGACGGGTGAGTTTCTAGAGACGGGTGAGTTTCTAGAGACGGGTGAGTTTCTAGAGACGGGTGAGTTTCTAGAGACGGGTGAGTTTCTAGAGACCGGTGAGTTTCTAGAGACCGGTGAGTTTCTAGAGACGGGTGAGTTTCTAGAGACGGGTGAGTTTCTAGAGACCGGTGAGTTTCTAGAGACGGGTGAGTTTCTAGAGACCGGTGAGTTTCTAGAGACGGGTGAGTTTCTAGAGACCGGTGAGTTTCTAGAGACGGGTGAGTTTCTAGAGACGGGTGAGTTTCTAGAGACGGGTGAGTTTCTAGAGACCGGTGAGTTTCTAGAGACGGGTGAGTCTCTAGAGACCGGTGAGTTTCTAGAGACCGGTGAGTTTCTAGAGACCGGTGAGTTTCTAGAGACGGGTGAGTTTCTAGAGACGGGTGAGTTTCTAGAGACGGGTGGAGGTAAGATTCAGGCAACGTTACCAGATGGTCACTCTTCACAGTTTCTGTCTTCCTTGCTGTCAACAGGCGGCTGTGGAGGCCTCCTGCCTCCCAATACGGGAACCTTCAGTACGCCAAACTTCGGGAGTGGACACTACAGCGTCAACACCGACTGTGTCTGGTCCCTCCGCGTGAACCCTGGCTTAGTCCCACGGATCACCTTCAACACCTTCAAGCTGGAGGCGGGGCCCTCTCCCGGGGACTGTCCGTTTGACTACGTCAGGGTCTTTGACGGAGAATGGCCGGGCGGGAAGTTCAAAAGCGCCACGAGTAGGTCATCGACAAATTTCTAGACACTTTAGTTAGCACAGGGCAATTGATAGTCTTCTGTATGTTTGGTTGTTTAGTCATGTACTCTGTGTACACCACACCATATACACATGATCAAGTAGATATGGATATTAATTTCTACGCTTTACCTGTGCGTTTGATGTATTTTGCATTTACGAGTACATACTAAATTTTATATTTGACCATTCGGGTTTGGTTCGTTGTTAAGGCCATATTTCCACCAGACGGCGACCAGAATTGAACCCTTTATTTCATAATTGGAATGTCATATATGATTCTTTTAAACGAAGGGTTAACAGAGAACAAAACAAACAAAATGAAAAAAAAAACACCACAGATTATTTCTTGATCTACGTGAGTGACAATGTTTGGTCGTCCTAGGCCTGCGGCCGCATTCCGAGTCAGTGGAAGAGAAGCTTGTGAAACTAACAACCATTATACTATGATGGTTATGCACGGCAATCCCTCTTGTTTACTGGTTTCAGTTTAGTTAACACATTGCTTAAGGTTTCATTATTATTGTTTTCTGTGCATCTTTTGCAGTTAATCAGTTCTTTTATTGTTATTTCAGTGAGTAATCACGGTAAAACCGAAGGTAAAACATTCCATGCAACTTTTCGTTCTGACATAAGCACTGGCAATCCACCATATGTTTGACGTGTGTGTGTGTTATGTCACTAATAACAGTTTACTTTCCCTGCTTAATCTTTTACCGCCTCTGACTGATGAACATACTATTCGACTAGTTCTCCTTTGACACATCTATCTAACATAACTGACAATCCACCTTATGTTTGTATGTTATGTCACTAATAATATTTTGATTTTTACTGCTTAATCTCTCACCATCTCTTTAAATCTGATAAATATGCTCTTCGGCTAATATTTCTTTGACACTTCTATCTAACATGACTCAGTCGCGTGATTTCCTACCTTGGTTCTTAAACTAAAACCACACGAGTCATCGTGCTAGTAACCCTACGTTTGTTCATGAATCCATTATTTCATAATAGAATCATGAACGAATGTATGCAGGCCTCAGAATTAACTGACAACCTTTACCTCGGCACAGATAAGCTGTGTGGTGAGGTCCCGCCCGGAACCAACGTGACAACTGACAGCTACATCCTGACCATTATCTTCTCCAGTGACAAGGGAGGGACCGAGGAAGGCTTCCTTGCCTCCTACACCACCGATGACCGAGGTTCGTAACTGAGGTCACCAAGAGTCTGACTTCATTAGCCAAATGTCCGACTATACGAGACTAGATTTTGTCAAGGAAGGAATCAATCGCTTTCGTTTCTTGCCAAAGACTTCTGTCACACAGTACTTATTAGGAGTTCGAAACGTTGTCATACTAACACTTATCATCTACTACTTATAATACAATAAATTACACGTTGAACTTCAATTAATAACATCATTT
Organism: Branchiostoma floridae x Branchiostoma belcheri; assembly: GCA_019207045.1. Taxonomy (NCBI): domain Eukaryota; kingdom Metazoa; phylum Chordata; class Leptocardii; order Amphioxiformes; family Branchiostomatidae; genus Branchiostoma; species Branchiostoma floridae x Branchiostoma belcheri. The sequence goes on along the minus strand of CM033025.1, from coordinate 24,848,678 downwards.
AACAACAGTACATAGTGAAATGTTAACTTGAATTATCATTTGCTGGTTTTCGGACATTAAATCACACAATTAACATCAATAACATGATTTATAATCAACCAATAGCATCGTTTAGCAATATTATACCATATACATAAGTCACATGTAACATATTTGTCACCTGAAATGTGCAGGTACCCTGACCTGTGGTGTCGGTGAGAAGTTGTGCGGTGACGGCGCCTTGTGTGTGTCCATGGCCCGCCGCTGTGACGGCAAGTTCGACTGTTGGGATAAAAGTGACGAGAGGGACTGCGGTAAGGAGTTGTTGTTGTTGTTGTTGATACTTCCACTTCCTTCATCTACAATAGGCGTTTCTGTCATAAGCTACGCTGTGTCTGTGGACTATAAATTGCTCACCCTAAAAAGAGGTCAATGTTAACTCCACCGTAAGAAGGCTATTACTCAACTTTCATCACGAAAGTACCTATAAAATTTATCGTTATGGGGAGTTTGTTATTACTGTCACGTACTTGACAATTACAAATCTAAATTTTTTTCATTGCCAACAAACAACCATCAAGTATGCATAGCCGATTTGACACAGGCGGATTTGACAATAAAGCGAACACGATGAATGGAAATGTCCACAGCATCTTTCTAAATATTGACCATTGTTTGTTTATATCTGTATACATTGTATGTACACATTGTGACTTTCCACAACACAAACGTGATGCATTCTTTACTGCAAATATTGTGGGTTGAAGTAAAAGAGTATACGTAACCAACCTTTTTAAAATGTGAACACATGCAAATTGCAATAAAGTCATGTATTACGTTTACGTCAGTTGAGTATATACGAAAAGTAATGACATCCGCTCTGCCATGTTTCCTGCTATATTGGCTATCGTCACATTTCCAAACTGGGGCCGGGTTGTTTGTGGAAATGAGAAATAGAAATGTATACGTACAAATATACACAAATAAGACTATACTCTTGAAGTCTTGTGTGATTTGGTGTCTTTTATATCATACTTTTCGTTCCCTGAAAGCTTCCCGGCAGGGCCCCTTTGTGCATATGTGTTTTCCATTGATGCGCTTTCAGAATGCGATCCTCTGGAAGGGGAGCTGCAGACGCTGTGTGAGAGTAGGGACGAGTCCGCCAACTTCATGACCTTCCCTAACCTCATCGGACATGTCAGCTCCAGCAGTCTGACTGCTTCTCCCGAGTTCAATGGGTAAGGATACAAACTCTTCTCTTTTAGTTCATTGAACAAGTTGTGGAAAGTGGCACATTTGCGGCATCGATGCGTCCTAAATTGGACTTGTGTTACCCTTGAGCTCATGATGAGAATATCATACAAAACGTACAAGTATGACTAAAAAGACAACAGCAAACACAAAGCATAACAGGATTAGTTTTTTTATCGATGAAATTCGTTAGGCGCTAAGTGAATCGTTCGACCGCAGCGATGCCGCCAATAAACCGCAGCTTCAATGAGATACAGCTGGCATCTCACTACACTTGGGGCACCGGTGCGGCACTGCGGGGTTCGTTCACTGCGCCACTGTTTTGTTATTTTCGCCGATTTTTTATAATTTTGATGTTGTGTAATACGCAAAAGTATGACTTAGAAGACAACAAAATACACAAAACGTAAGAAAATTCGTTTTTTTTTGGTCTCTGAAACTCGTCGAGTATCTTTCGAACCCCGCAGTGCCGCACAGGTGCCCCAAGTGCAGAGAGACCGCACCTTCAGTTAATTCAACAAGTTGTGGATGTGTAAAATGCATTGTAAAGCGTGTATCTTACAGCACTGCCGTATTTTTGGGTACGTCCCAAATTGAATTTGTGTTACTCTTTTTTTTCTGGGAAAATAAGAATTTTTGAACACATGTCCATCAATCCTAGGTTGGTGTGACTACTCTGGCATAACTATTTCTTGTTCTTTTCTTTTCCATTGTCTGTATCTTTTATTCCATCGTCTGAAACTTGCGCTTTGTTTGATACAGCCTGAAGATGCTGATGACCAGCACGTGTCACGTGGACATCGCGGAGTTTGTGTGTGAGATGATGGCTCCGAGGTGCGACCGCCTCACCAAAGTCATCATGGCTCCCAGCAGGTCCTGGTGTGAGGAAGTGAGGTTCGTTAACCTTAGATATATCATTGTCTCAATACCTCTGTCATCATTTTTACCATAAGTTGTAACGCTAGTTCACCTGCTGTATCAGCGGGGTGACCAATATTCGTTGTTCGAAAAGACAGGGGATTTAGGGCATTCAAGTCGACGGACGGTGGTTACAAACTGCAATAAATTAATAATATTGTAATTTGACCACCGTCTGTAGACTTTATACTATGTTCTTAAAAACAACGGATATAGGTTAACCCTGTGACCCCGCGGATAAAAGTGAACTAGCGTTAATGAATGTACAAAATAATATCGTAGCACACCTTAAACAGTCAGGATAAGATGCGAGGTCAAGTGCCATTTGTGCATCCAAATGTGGTCATAAGATATGTGTCTGGACTTGAGTTTCATGCTGCCCAAATATTTGCTGTCTCGTCTGCATTTTCACTCTCTGGATTGACCACCAGTTTTTAAGAACCAATGACCACCATATAGCAGCAGTACATCAGCCAATCTATGTGCATCTTCTTCAAAGTTTTATCTTACCGGTACCCATGCGCCATTCTGTAGATCATCGTGTAAAGATGAGGACCAGTGGCCTTCAAGCTTCCCATCCTGTGACGTCATCAGCGAAAACCCTGAAGGTATCGAAGGTCTGCGAGGAACAACAGACAGTGAGTTCAGATGAGATCCTTTTTATTGGAAACGCAATTGTCTTGTAATGTAAGTACAGTATAGTAGTTACCATTGATGTTCGTCCTTGAAATATGAAAGTATGTGGAAAATCAGGCACAGGGAGATATCTGCATACATTTTGAGAAATGAAACCATCCCCAAACTAGCCAACCGATTCTCTAATGGTAAAAAAAACACCTGGCCGACGTGTCTATGTATTATACTTTTATAATGCCATCCTAAGCTAGTCTTGTTTTTAATGTCTACGCGAAGGAGCTATATGTTGATCTGTCTAGGCGTGAGTAGTCCAGTGGTTAGCGGCCCTGCCTCTGGAACTAGAAGCTGTCCGTGAGGACGGGACGTTAACCCGTGGCCCATTGTTGATTTTGCTTGTCGAAAAGAGCTAGGAGAATTTCCCCGGTACAATGAATATACGTGTACATACGTGTACTGTACATAGCGTCTGTCTGAATTCTTTGTCACGACCGGTGCGCATATCACCTCATCTGGTCCACTGGAACCCCTCTTGCAATGTTATCACACTGGGTAGGGAGAGGGTAATTATAAAAAAATAGGGGAAATCTGGAAAATTTAGGGTTGACTCCATGTGTTGCTAAGGCGGCCGACGCCCTCATAGTTGGGGGTGGGGGTCCTAGAACAGTATTAACTTTGTTGAGCAGAAGAATAGCTTTTCCGTGAGGTAAACTGGATCGTATCACTCTTTTTTCCAGACGAATGTTACCACGGTAAGGGTACCAACTTCAGGGGCGGGCACAGCGAGACTGAGACCGGGCGGACTTGCACGGCTTGGGCCGACCACGTGTACGAGATGAACACCTTCAGGTGGGCTAACCTGGACAGCAACTACTGCCGGAACCCCGGGAACATAGCGGAGCGGCCCTGGTGCTACGTGGGCGACCAGTGGGAGTTTTGCAGTGTTCCTCCTTGTAGCGGTGTGTGCATTCTGTCACTCACATTTTCCCATCACTTGTAACGCTGAGTTTACCTTTATCCACGGGGTAACCTATATCCGTTGTTTCTAAAAAGATTTCTTACACGAATATCAAGTCGACGGACGGTGGTTTTTAAATTGCAACATTTACAAACAAAATATTGTCGCAGTTTGAAACCACAGTCCGTCGACCTAATATCCCTAATTTCTAATACAACGGATATAGGATACCCCGCGGATAAAGGGTATCTAGCGTTATATAATTGGTAAACACATCACCAATACAGCGTGCAGTGCGAGACATCTGTCCGCAAAATTGACAATGAAAGTTTAAAGTAATTAAAATTATATAATTGAAGAATTGTCATTGTGCCCCAACGACCCACTAGAAGGTCAATGGATAGGTGAGGTGAGGTGAGTGAATTGAAGAAGGAAGGTCTCTATTTTATCTCCTGTAGGTTTGGTGTGCTCTGACAGAGGCCAGCCCCGGTCAGTAACAGCGGGGCCGCGGAAGCAGTCGTACTGGCCCGGGGACAAGGTGACTTACCAGTGCGATCCCGGCTACTCCCTGCAGGGATCCGCGGTCATCAAGTGTCTTGCCAACGCCACATGGGACAACGATCTTCCTACTTGTGTCGGTAAATAGTTTTTCATGTTTGCCTTCACAGAAGGGAAACATATTGTTTTGCTCTGTGTCTTCCTCTTCTTCTTAAAACTGATAAGGTCAATGACCTGAACCAGACGGCTGTCACCATGGTTACTGGAGGTGTGTCAGACACCTTGTAGTGTGATCGATTACACAATGTAGTAACTGGTAGCAAGGAGAGAGGGAAAGGGCTGGTGATTATCCAGAATGAATTTAAGTAAGAATGAACAGAGCAGTAATAGACCATCTGAAGGTATACTAAACAACATGTATTTATTGCTCGCAACGTTACCTTTCTAGTTCTTTATGGCTTATTTTCCTTGTCATGAGGGTCATATGTCAAGGCTATTAACGTTACGTGTATTTTTGGCTGTATTCGGGACGTTGAGAGAAAAGACAACGCGTTTGCTATACTGTTTTGTAAGCTATGACTTTGAAGGATTTTAATTAGTCGTGTCCAGCATGCTAATAGCATTGCCATGTCAGGGCAATTCATGAACTAGGTAGATCAACCAAAAGGTATAAGATGTCACTATCAAGTGTACGTAATAAAAACTTAGCATGTTGTCATGTGGACTGAACAGCCATCCGTTTGTATATATCCAGAGTCTTTGCCCGTAACATATCTGAAACTTGCTTCCTTGCCTCAGTGGATGAGCGCCTGGGCCTGAGGAACGATCTCTTCGACTTCTACAGCAAAGACCTGTCACCCTCTGAGTCTGACGACCATGTCACTGCTGTGTTCTCTGGACAAGTTCTCAACGTAGTGTCGCTGGTAGGGTCATTTTTTTGTCGCCCTGCGCAGGAAAATGGGCATCTATCTTTTGGAGAAAATGGTCTTAGAACTACCACTTGTTGAAGTTAGTACTGGTAAAAGAATAAAGTTGACATTTTCTTACTGTTATTGTATTTCCAGGACGAGAAAGGACCAGAAGTACTGACTGACATTGTCCTGGAGTTGGTGAGTTAGAGAAAACAGTGACCAGAGCATGCACCCATATCGCAGGAGTTTAGTCGAGAAATTGAAGCAATGTTAACAAAATCTCGTCTCATCTTTTCTCAGCTTTCAAATATTGAAAATATAGATGTTTTTCAAACTTGTACCATCAGTTCAAGGCTGTAAATGAAATGACAGTATCCTTCCTCTGCAGCGTTGGCGAGACCATCGACTGACTTGGTCACCGGCAACTTACGGAGGTCAGGACATCTTGCGAGTGTCCTATGACGAAGTGTGGACTCCAACTGTCGTTCTGCAGAATAAGTGAGCAAACCATCCCTAGGATAACGTTACAAGTCATGTACTATCCATTATACTTCTCTCCAAGCAGAGGTTGGCGAGAGAATTCGTAACCTTTTCCTTTTATCAATTTTTTTTTTCGACCGGCATTTTCCTTTTGCCCTTTTTTGTTGTTTGTGTATCGGTCGGTCAACATATTTCGTAAATTGTAAAAACGTCGTAAATGACATTCATTAGACCATGCGGATTTGAGTATATGACTGTATCTTACTAAAACTGTATATGACTGTATCTTACTTACCTAAAACTAATGCGAACAATAAATGAAAAAAAAAACGTTGGGTACAAAATTTGCCTTCATTATGAAAACTTTTTTTGGGGAGAAATTGATGCGCGGGCTGATGTGCCCCAAAATACCCCGGTAGCCACAAAGTGTCGTCTTCCCCAAAAGGGAAAAAAACACATTAGCTTGTAAACTACCTTGTGGGCCCCTTTTTCCAACTGTGACCGAGGTGTCAAATATAATCTTTATCCCGATTATCTTCATTCACGCCTCCACAGTGCCGATAGGGGTTTCACCAGCTTCCCAACCGTGGACGTGACCATCACATCAGGAGGGGAGGTCATCTGGCTGGTGCAGACCCTAGTGTCCACCACCTGTGTGCTTGACCAGTACCTCTTCCCCTTTGACTCCATGATGTGCCCCGTGTGTGTGAAGACAGGCCGGAAAGGTAATGAGCTCGATGATTGGCTGAAAACTTGAGGGAGACTGTCATAATAATGGCTGGAAAATGCACTTTAACTCCAATGTACTCAGCATTGCATCAGCCACTTTAAATAGATATATCTGAGTATAAAGACTTGTGGTTAACATCTACTTTGGTGAGTTACTTCATCATAAGACTGATGATAACTGATGACCATGCGCAAGGGATCGGTTCATGGAGGCATCCCTCAAATTCCACATGAGAATTTTGGGTTTGTTTAGCTGCATAGCAGACGTCAAAATGTTCAGACAGGAATTCTGAATATACCAGGAAATAGACATCTCGAAATTGTAAACTATATACTGTGGACCCCCCCCCTCAAAGGTAAAAAGCCAGGTAGAGAAATAGGAAAATAGGAATGATATTCGATCGATGGCACATATGATTATTAACTAGTAGGTATGCTATTGGAGGCAATCGTTTTCCTACATAAATGTCGTACTTTTCCTTTACGTTACAGAGGAACGTCTGAGCTGTCCCCTTCCAGAGAACATCACAGCTGAAAACAACTTGAACTGCAACAGCTCGGCTAGTCTGGTGACCGGGGAGTGGGCGGTCGCCATCTCTGCTGACGTCAGCAGCAGCGACATGGGGTGTCTGAACCTGAACCTGCAGCGGAACCCCACCTACCACATGTGCACCACAATCGCTCCTACCATCGTCCTGGCCGTGCTCATGTGTGTCACGTTCCTCCTCCCCATTGACAAGGTTAGCACAAATCACACATTACATACATGCGCACCACGGTCGCTCCTACCATCGTCCTGGCCGTGCTCATGTGTGTCACGTTCCTCCTCCCCATTGACAAGGTTAGCACAAATCACACATTACATACATGCGCACCACGGTCGCTCCTACCATCGTCCTGGCTGTGCTCATGTGTGTCACGTTCCTCCTCCCCATTGACAAGGTTAGCACAAATCACACATTACATACATGCGCACCACGGTCGCTCCTACCATCGTCCTGGCCGTGCTCATGTGTGTCACGTTCCTCCTCCCCATTGACAAGGTTAGCACAAATCACACATTACATACATGCGCACCACGGTCGCTCCTACCATCGTCCTGGCTGTGCTCATGTGTGTCACGTTCCTCCTCCCCATTGACAAGGTTAGCACAAATCACACGTTACATACATGTGCACCACAGTCGCTCCTACCATCGTCCTGGCCGTGGTCATGTGTGTCACATTCCTCCTTGCCATTGACAAGGTTAAAACAAACCATACATCACAATGATAGAACAGTGTTGTGTCACGACATTACACTGCTTTTTGTAGCGCTAGTTCACCTTCATTCGTTGGGTATCCTATAACCGTTGTTTTAAAAATGTAGGGGTATATGTTAAATGCAACATCAGTAATACGCCCAGAATTGTAAACTTTAGAGATTCAAGTATTCAGAACACTGCTCTGATAACGATGCATTTCAAAATTATTCTTACCGCAAAACGCCACGAATGAACGTAAAATAGCGTCACTGGTTCGGCTGTTGAGGAGAAAAATAAGCAACGAGGTCCTAGAAAACAGCCAAACTTCATACTCATAAGCACAAGTCGAAAATGTTTTCTTAAGGCTAAGTATACGTTCTATAGAAAGGGTGTTTAGGGTTAATAACGCGTTTTAAACCTGGCGTCCATCCCAAAAAAAATGACAAGACAACATTGATGTAGGGGCCATACAACAACAAGTTGGTAAGAAGTTGGTAAGTAAACTTAATAATTTGCCATGGTGTTTTTCGTGCAGGGAGATCGGCTGTCGTACGGGATGGCCATCCTGCTGGCCATGGTGGTGTCACTCGTCGTCATCACTGACTTCCTGCCGCGATCTACCATCATCCCTTTCATCGGTGAGTTACGGAACAACATCAAGATTGTCCTGATTGACGTATAATGGTATCAGACTAGATCTCCTCATGCCGATGTTGTCTGGTCAATGCTAGTGTATGTATGATTTTGACTTTAATTTTTCATTTCTGCAAACAGCCCGCGACTGGACCATTATCCCAAATAATGTTTATGATAAAACCGTATTAGGAGAGGAGTACCATTTCATGTTCGATGCCTTGCAGGGACGTTCGTGATTGTGTCCATGTCCCTCATGGCAGTCTTCATGCTGGCAACTGTCGGTATCATCAACGTGTCAGGCAAGCAGGGCAAGGTCCCCCCATGGGCCCGCAATGTGTTCCTCAGGTGAGCTCATATGTTATTACCTCTGCTTGGGTCTAGGCCGTCAGTCTGGACATTTTACATGAAATGTTACATTTTACTCAATCTTATGTTGAACAATTGCAAGGAGTTGTAGCTTCAATGTGCCACCCTTCAGATATTTTTCCTAGTGTACATAATCAGATCTTTCCAAGACAAACAGTGAAGCAATTATTCAACGCAATAGTTTCAGTATGGTATTACATGTATGCCAATCTATATGGACGCACCTACGCCTCAGCTTTTGGGTTGCGATCTCATCTTCATCATAGCCCTGCACTGGTGAGAGAGAACTTAGAGAAGAGCTTCATATCTCTTATAACGTAACTTGTCTCACAACAAATCTGCTTCTGGTCCACCAGGTGCATGGCCCAGTGCCTCCTGATGGGGAACCTGGCTAAGGAGAGCGACACGCCCGAGGCGGTCCCCAACAAAGTCTACGTGGAGGAATCCAGTCACGACAACGGCGCCTTTGCAACCTTCGGCGAAGAGCAGGTGCTGTGGGACACTTCAGCCAAGTTCAGGTCCACAGGAGACCATCCACCGGACGCCCCCACCATGATGCCGGGGATGAAGGTCATGATCTACGCCATCAGGAAGAGCCTGGACCGCCTGAATGTCACCATCGAAGGCCTCCGCCCGAACGATGAGGAGGAGAGTGAGTGGATGCTGCTGTCCTACGTGTTGGACCGTCTTTGCCTGGTCCTGTACATCATTGGTATCATTGCCGCTGTGCCCATGTCGCTGTTCCTTGGGCGCTCGTAGACGTAGGAACTAGTGGATGATTTGGATATATTTCTGTCATATTTCATTTATCTATTTTATGTCTAATCGGGCAGGACTATGCACATATGGTGTCAGTTGATATATCGATATAAAGATTTTCCAATGTCCAATAGTTTGTTTTTTAACTTTTATTTTGTTACTCGGGTCTTTTATAAACTCGAACTAAGAGGTTCTCATAATTTTTAATCCTTGTCAAACTAATGTATTTCTTTATATACAGTGTTCAATGCTGTACACAATGTCACCTTTATGGACAGGATGTATAAATTTGGCTTACGTAAAATATAAGGTTGTTACAGCTTATATCCCAGTCAGATTGTACCGATAACTGGCTTTCAATGGCACAAGACTAGTGATATGGTAACATAGAAATAGCTGTTCTTGAGAGGTTCTTGTGTTACTGTATATCTGCTTCTCGATCTTACTAAAATGTATGAAGATCTAAACTTTTATACCGCACTAAGTACTACACATCTATCTATTGGTTGTGTCTAAAATCAAGAGCTTAAACAAATAAGCGGACCAAAGAATTTATGTCAGGCTAGTAATGGATATTCTTTTTTATTTATATGTTATATTAATCAATCAATCAGGAAATCATAAAGTGTTTGTGAAGGAACATGTCTTTGCGTATGGAATAAGTGAAACCTTTTTGCTGCTCAACAATACGGCAACATGTATATGATATTTCGATAAAAACACGATGTGTAGTACGGATAGCATTTTATAATGCTTAACAGACGTTTGGAAGGTGATATTGGGAACATATGAATGTGTGTATACCTATAACGTCACTTGTTGTACATGGGAACATAATCTGCTGTGACCTGCTGTGGCACATTCCGGAAACTTGCGTAACAGGTTGATGGCAAAACATCTGATCTGGTATGATGATGCAGTTCCCCACGCAGGCACTAGGCGCAAACGCCTTTTAGACACTTGTATCATCTATTGCTGAATAAATCTTGACTGCAATGTTTCTTGTCCAGAGCTTGATATGTCTTTTCCAGTCTGAAAAAAAACATTTCTCGTCATCACGCTGCATTCCTTTCGTATCCTTCCGCATGATAACTCAGTATCAAAAGCCAGCAAAAACGGATACCGAGGAGATAGAATATTTAGAATGAGCTGTGTTGCTAAAATTATGACTACAGTTTCGTAGAGGTAAACCTTGATTGCATGCATATCAAACTACTTTTTTAGAGTCACTGCAGCTACGGCATGTGGTCATGGAAGTTAGTACCTAGGGGTCTGCTTGGGGTTATAACGCACTCATAACGCTTGGCGTTAAATGTATTTCACTTAAGAAGAATACTAGAATTTGAGTGGCGGGTGGAAGCTTATTGCCCTACCACTGCTGGATTGCGTGTTTTGTTTTCAAGAGTTGTCAAAGTTGAAGACCCACGACCTGTGAACAGTTCTTCTCTGGACAATAGTCTCGATTTGCATGATAAAGTTTAGACGTATTTTGTTAATGTCTGGGCCATCACCTTTGACATATTCCACAGAATACCTATCACTGCACATGGGTACCCTGAATAGCTTACAGAATAAAAGCCTCCGATTACTTTCTTTACAGCCAGCATAAACAAAGTATGAGAGAATTCACGACATCTTTAATCATTTTAATTGATACAAGCCATACAATGAAGTAAGAAAAGGCTTAACAAAAGGTTTGACAAATAGTATCTTAACATCCAGAAATACGAAAAAATATTCTTTAATCTAAGTTTATGAATGAGCTTTACAAGCACTGCTATGAATTACCACCTGGATTGCATAAGTTTTGGTCAGACTAATTGGTAACGTTACCTATAAAATCAATCCTCAAATAGCAGCCAAGACGTTTTTTACATTAATTCTTATTCTCATTTTACATACATAAATTTAAGTGCTGTGCAAACTCAATTGCAGCAAAACAATGAAAAAGAAATCAAGGCTGCGAGAGCGAAATCAACGCTAGGGCACCACAATTCCCTTCACAAGACTTGTACTCTAGATCTAAAGCTACAATTATCACAATGTAATATTCACAGTATCAATAGCGTGGCAACACAAGCACAACGCCATCGGTTGCGCTGGTAACTACGAGCTGTCCATCTGGTCCCACGGCAACGCCGTCTGCACTGGTCATATTGATAGCAATAGAACGAAGGTGCACTCAGCAACCTTCCCCACCCACATCTGCTTGGCTCATACTTCTCAGGCCGGGCCATGCACTGATGCAGGTTCTGTTACCAGGGTCTGTCTCGTATCAGCCAACATAGGCTACAAAGGTCTTCAGTAAGTTGAAGTTGGTAGCCTCAAAACGAAAGAAGAAAGAAGAGAAGAAGACCTGTATCCCCTCTCCTATATCTCCTATATAGTATTTTGCACATATGGTGACTTGAGATAACCAGGTAAGTGAACTTTGACCTTTCATCTATTCTGTAGCTTTTACCGCCATTTGACCCAAGCCACATGCGGAGCACTGCTTTTTTCTGGCCCTTTCTTCGTAGCCCTTACACGACTTTCATCATCACTGCATCAATTAGGAAATTAGGAAGCACCACCAACGGAAAGGTAAGATGTTCTAATAACACTCCAAGTCTGTTGGTTTATACTAACGTTACTGCGAGTTTAAATCAGGGATGTCAAAAATTTTAACTTTGGGTGAGTAGGCTTAGACTTAGAGTGCTAACAGTGTCACTGTGTTTGTCAAATGTTTGACTCTGAAAAGTTATCATCCGTTGTAACGAATGCAGCAATTCGTTCAATGGCCGGAGTATACAGTCAGTGATTATTTTTTACGTGTGCACAAACAAAACACTGCGGGAAGACGCCTCCATCTGTTAAAATTATTGAAGCCTAGTCCATCATAATTCATATGATGATGATTAGTCCATAGACCCCCCCCCCCCATCCATCAAGGTACCGCAGAAATTAGGGTTTAAGATTTCCATAGTTAAATTTCAACCATTCAAAGTTCACTCAGACTACTCGGCATATCTTATCCTCTTTACAATTTCAGAATGAATGCAGGATTGTGGTACAGCCCTGACCTGACATGAAATGAGAAGTAACGTTACACAGTCACAACTAACATTACAGTCAAAAGAAAGCTAAAGTTTCCAACAATTGAATTCTTTTTTCTGTGTACTTAAGTTCATCACTAACCCCTGAAGAGAGAAAAATTGCAAAAGCATACCAAGCTAGGGCACACTGTCTAGTGCACTAGTAGTAGCTCTACAAGCATTTAAATCAATTTTGATTAGAAGGTACATGCACGACAATATCTCACAGTGTAAATGCATATCTTATCCATGTTCTTCAGATGAATGTGTTAAAAAATCATTCATCAAAACATGACCTTCTGGCAACCAGCGATGAAGCGACATGAGTTGGAGCGTGTGACAAAGCGTGACATTTTAGGGCATGTTTTACTTGAAGTCAGTTACATGTATACAGTTACATTTGTACATGAACAGTTATAATTACACTAGCTTACAGTGTATTGCTACACAGCCATAAGTTGTTGGTTGGTTATCAATTCCTATTCAAATGATTGAGATTATAGATACATATAAACTCATTCAACATTCCAAGTGCACGTTCATAACTTCTAAGGTGAAGACACCTGCCTGGTAAACAGTTCTTGTCTCAAACATTGTCTAGATTTTCAGACAATGTCCACATTTCTATTGTTTATGTCTCAGGGGCCTTAGCCACAATTCATGCCACCCATGCATGTGTACCTGGAAATGTTAAAATGCTTATTACACATGATATTTTACTAAGAGGTAAAAAAAAAGCTTCTAAAAAATATGAATGGATACCAAATGTATACTGTTTTCTGAGGACCAAACAGTGATATCCGAACACCTTTCATAAGCCAAAAAAATATCTTTCTGGAACACTGAAGTAAAAGCAGATGCACTTTACACAGACTGTGTGCTTAATAAAAACATTTTCCTTCCTTCCTGATTGTTCATTGTTGAGAATAACCTTTCAGCAGACTGAGCATACAGTTTGTTTTACATACTAGTACATTACTAGCAAAGCAACAGCAATTCAACATAAACTACTGTAGATGTGGCCAATTGCAGGGGTGCAATAGAGACAGTTTAAGGTCTAGTTATATTTTGTGAGCCCAGTTTTATTATGAGGGCCATTAATTAAGGCATCCTTTTATTTTTCAGACTTGAATAGTATTTTTTTTATGAATCTGACAAACATTGAAGCATCACCAAAGGAAACGTAAGATGGATCCAAGCCCAGTTGATAAGAACGGCAAGGAGCCTGTGTCATGCACACCTAATGACAGCCAGAGACATTTCACCTGGGAAGAATGTGACTATCAAGCAGAAAACGTGTGTGATATTCCTGTTCACAGTGGGAAGCAATTTGACAAAGATATGTCTCAATGCGAGATGCCTGAGTATGCCTCAACCCAGAATGGCAGCTTGCAGCAACATGACAAAGACAGCAAACATACGGATGACAAACCCTACAGATGCCAGAAGTGTGAGTACAGGACTGACGTCAAGTCCAGCCTTACAAAACATCTAAGAATCCATACAGGAGAGAAACCCTACAAGTGCCACCAGTGCAACTATGCAACAATCGGCAGTTTTCAGCTGAAGGAACACTTGAGAAAACATACTGGTGAGAAACCTTACATGTGTGGAGAATGTGGCTACAGGACAAATTTCAGGTCCAGCCTGACTATACATATAAAGATTCATACCGGAGAGAAACCCCTCAAGTGTAACCTGTGTGACTATACTGCTCTGAGGAAACACAGCCTGGTCATGCACATGACTAAACACACTGGTGAGAGACGCTATGAGTGCGACACGTGTGGACATAGAGCATTTACCTTGGCAGCCCTGTCCAACCATCTAAAGACACATAGTAAAGAAAAGCCCTACAAATGTGACCAATGTGAATATACTACAGCCTTCCGTGCAAACCTGGCTGCACACATGCTTAAACATACTGGTGAGAAACCATACATGTGTGGGGAATGTGACTTCAGGACAGCTTTCCAATCCAACCTGTCTGCGCATGTGAAGATTCATAGAGGAGAAAAACTTCACAAGTGTAACCTGTGCGACTATGCTGCTCTTAAGAAAGGCAATCTGGTCTTGCACATGACTAAACACACTGGTGAGAGACACTATGAGTGTGAGACATGTGGACATAGAGCATTTACCATGGCAGCCCTGACCAAACATCTAAAGATACATAGTAAAGACAAGCCCTACAAATGTGACCAATGTGAATATTCGACAGTCTTAAATGCAAACCTGGCTCAACACATTATTAAGCACACTGGTGAGAAACCCTACATGTGTAGTGAGTGTGGATTTTGTACAGCTTACCAATCCAACCTGTCTGCGCATATGAAGAGGCATAGAGGAGAAAAGCCTCACAAGTGTAACCAGTGTGACTATGCAGCACTAAAGAAAGCCAATCTTAAAGCACACATGCTTAAACACAATAGTAAAAGATCCTGGAAGTGTGAAGTATGTGGATTGAATATGTCTACAAGGACAGCCTTGTTACAACATCTCAAGAAACATAAAGAAGAGAACCCAGCAGACTATGGCCAATTTGAGGACAAAGCAAGTAAGTCCAGCAGTTACATGGTTGAACCAAATGATAAGAAACTCTTCATGTCTGGTGAGAGTGAGATGGCCACCTCATCTTCCCCATCACTTCAAAGTGTAGATGAACCTCAAAAGGGTGATAACGGTGATTATGCTGCAGTTAACGAAGCCACCCTAAAAACACACCTGCAAGAATACAGTAAGGACAAACCCTACCTATGTGATGACCCTGACTTCTTTACATCTGATTCTGACAAGTCTAGTCAGTCCCTTCATACAGGAGACCTTCACTTGTGTGACGATGAAGCAGTTGAAAAGACTGACTTGGACTTGCACATGCTTAAACACACTGAAGCAAAACTCTCCATGTGTGGTGAGAGTGAGGCAGATACCACATCTTCCCCATCACTTCAAAGTGCAGACAAACCTCATGAGTGTTATGATGGTGATTATAGTACTGTAAAAGGTAAAGAAGTCAAACTAGAGTCACACTTGCAAGGATACAACGGTGAGAAAGCCTACCTGCGTGATGACCCTGACTTCTCTACATCTGATTCTGACAAATCTAGTCAGTCCCGTCATACAGGAGACCCTCACAAGTGTGGTTATACTGCAGTAGAAAAAGCTGACTTGGACTTGCACACGGTTAAACGCACTAGTGAAAAAGCTGCCACATCTTCCCCATACCTTCAAAGTGTAGATGAACCACACCATTGTAATGATGTTGATTATGCTACAGTTAAAGAAGCCACCCTACAGTCACACTTGCAAGGATACAATAGTGAGAAAGCCTACCTGTTTGATGACCCTGACTTCTCTACATCTGACAAGTCTATTCACTCCCTACATACAGAAGACTCTCACAAGTGTCGCCTGTGTGACTATGCTGCAGTGGAAAAAGCTGACTTTGCCTTGCACATGATTAAGCACACCGGTGAGGAAAGCAACTTGTCTCAAGCATGCAGATATAGGGAAGCCCTGTCAAAACATCCAGTACGGAATGATGAAGAGCTTTACAAATGTCACCAATGTGAATATTCTGCAGCCTATAAAGATAGTCACATGCTTATTCACGCTAATGAGAAGCCCTACATGTGTGGAGAATGTGACTTCAGGACAGCTTCCAGGGCCAGCCTGTCTGCACATATGAGGATTCATACAGGAGAGAAACCTCACAAGTGTAACCTGTGTGACTATACTGCTCTGAGGAAACACAGCCTGGTCATGCACATGACTAAACACACTAGTGAGAGACGCTATGAGTGTGACACGTGTGGACATAGAGCATTTACCTCGGCAGCACTGTCCAAACATCAAAAGATACATAGTAAAGACAAGCCCTACAAATGTGACCAATGTGAATATTCGACAGTCTTAAGTGCTAATCTGGCTCAACACATGATTAAGCACTCTGGTGAGAAACCCTACATGTGTAGTGAGTGTGGATTTCATACAGCTTACCAATCCAACCTGTCTGCACATATGAAGAGGCATAGAGGAGAAAAACCTCACGAGTGTAACCTGTGTGACTATGCTGCTCTTAAGAAAGGCAGCTTAGACTTGCACATGACTAAACACACTGGTGAGAGACGCTATGAGTGCGACAGGTGTGGACATAGAGCATTTACCTCGGCAGACCTTTCAAAACATCTAAAGATACATAGTAAAGACAAGCCCTACAAATGTGACCAATGTGAATATACAACAGTGTTACGTGCAAGCCTGGCTGAACACATGCTTAAACACACTGGTGAGAAACCCTACATGTGTAGTGAGTGTGGATTTCGTACAGCATACCAATCCAACCTGTCTGCACATATGAAGAGGCATAGAGGAGAAAAACCTCACGAGTGTAACCTGTGTGACTATGCTGCTCTTAAGAAAGGCAATCTTAAAGCACACATGCTTAAACACAATAGTAAAAGATACTGGAACTGTGAAGTATGTGGATTGAATATGTCTACAAGGACAGCCTTGTTACAACATCTCAAGAAACATAAAGAAGAGAACCCAGAAGACTATGGCCAATTTGAGGACAAAGCAAGTAAGTCCAGCAGTTACATGGATGAACCAAATGAAAAGAAACTCTCCTTGGCTGGTGAGAGTGAGACGGCTACAATGTCTTCCCCATCACTTCAAATTGTGGACAAATCTCATGACTGTGATGATGGTGATAATGCTACAGTTGAAGAATCCAACTTAGAGTCACTTTTGCACGAAAACAGTAGTGACAAAGACCAACATCTTGTACACACTGACGAAGGGCTTTACAGATGCGACCAGTGTGAATATGTTGCAGTATATAAAAGTAGACTGGACAAGCACATGCTTACACACACTGGTGAGAAACCCTACATGTGTGGAGAGTGCGGATTCCGTACAGTTTACAAGTCCAGTCTGTCTGAACATATGAAGAGGCATATTGGAGAAAAACCTCACAAGTGTAACCAGTGTGACTATGCTTCTCTTAGGAAGGCACATCTGGACTTACACGTGGCGAAACACAGTGGTGAGAAACCCTATTTGTGTGAGGTATGTGGATATAAAGCATCTTCTAGGCAGTACATTGTAGAACACGTGAAAATACACAGCAAAGAAAAGCCACACAAATGTGACCAATGTGAATATGCTGCAGTCTGTAAAAGTAGTCTTCGCAGTCACATGCGAAAACACACTGATGAAAAACCTTACATGTGTGGACAATGTGACTTCAGGACAAAGTTTAGGTCTAACCTGACTACACATATGAAGAGGCATACAGGAGAAAAACCTCACAAGTGTAACCAGTGTGACTTTGCTGCCGTACAGAAAGCCCACCTGGACTTACATATGGCAAAACACGGTGAGAAACCCTATTCGTGTGAGATATGTGGATATAGAGCATATTCTAGGCTGTACATATCGCGGCATGTGAAAATACACAGCAAAGAAAAAGCACACAAATGTGACCAATGTGAATATGCTGCAGTCTGTAAGAGTAATCTTCGCAGTCACATGCTTAAACACACTGGGGAGAAACCCTACATGTGTGGGGAGTGTGGCCACAGGACAAATTTCAGGTCCAACCTGGCTACACATATGAAGCGACATACAGTATAAGAGAAATACCGTACAGATGTGACCAGTGTGACTATGGTGCTCGATGAAGAAGAAAACAAGTGTAGCCAGTATGACTTTGCTGCGTACAGGAAAGCACAGCTAGACATGCACATGCTTAGACACTGGAGAAAGATCCTGGAAGTGAAAAGTATGCGGAATAGATTCTTGTTTGTGCCATTTTCAGCATATAGGAGGAAACAAACTCACCAGTGTGACTATGTTGCTCTGAGGACAGCTCAACTGGACTTATGCATGTGTCAGCACAGAAGTGACAGACCCTACGCACATGCCCATAGACATGTACAGGTCAACAGTCTATTGAGAATGTCATCTTAGAAAGAAAAACATGAGTAAACATATGAAAAGAGGACATATGATAGTAAAGATGCAAAGGAGTAAAAGACTTTCAAATAAGGACAGCATCACATTTAGTTAGATGTTCATGATAGCTTGCCAAAACATATGCATTAGTCTATCTGACTTATTATATCCACCCCCTGATGAGAAAAGTGTATGTTATACCACTTGCTGTAGGTTTGATTCATTGCAATCCAGAAACATAACAAAATGTGGATAATATTTATATACCTTACATAGAATTGCAATGAAGAAGTGGGACAGGGTTGAGACATTTTGACTAACAGGTAACATTTTAGATCCTTTGAAGTGAAAATATGTACTCAACAATGCATAGATACATAGGGTATTTAATACTTATAGCATTGTAGACACTCAAAGTGCATTGTTCTGTGCAATTGTGAATGTGACTTCAGTACTAACTCTCAGGCAGGGCTCGAAATGATACCTGCATATGAAGGTTAGTGCAGGTAAAATGGAGCTGTGCAGGTGTTTCTGGTGTCTACCTGCACCTAACCTGCACTGGTCCATGTACTGGGTTTTATACATAAGGCAACAGCAAGTAAATTTTATGGATGACATCCTCTGCAGACTGGAAAAATAGTGCGATAGGGTGGGAAAAAAACAAGATGGGTGAAAAAAAAACAAGATGGCTACATTTTCAAAAATAGCCACCATAAAGTTGTGATGAATGTTGTAACAAGAATTAAAGGGACAAAACATGGTATCAGAGTCAACAAGGCATTAAGCATGTACTGGTGTGGTACTTGGTAAAAGTGACACTAGCGTGGTAAACTGGTCTCACCAACAAAGTTGGTAACCACACTCATAGCTTCCATATTGATGTCACTTATACAACTATCCAATAAGTTTCATTTATACAACAATACAGTCCTGGGTACCTCGCAAGTGTCACTTCTACAAGACACAATTATTAGGCTACAACACAATATATTTGCTCATTTTGGTACTTTATCGTCATGTTGACCATCCCTACAGAAGAAGAAAATGTCTTGTTTTTTTTCTGAAATCAGACAAAAATTAATGTGCGTGCTGATGTCATCCATAAAATTTACTTGCTGTGGCCTAAATGTCATCATATAATGTAGGTGCATATGGATTGTTATTAGCTGCATTGACTGTTACCACCTATAAAGTATAAAAGAAAAAATAGCAATGGTTCCTGAACGATATTAGTATGATCCATACTTCTTAAATTCAGAGTGGTGTAGGTAGGATTTGTCTGGTGCAGGTATTTTTCAATGTTACCTGCACCAGTGCAGGTATGCAGGAAAAGTATTTCGAGCCCTGTCTCAGGTAAAACAGGATCTACTGATGTAATGAGGCAATGTGAAAAGAGATAGATGCGATTACTATTATTATGTAACTTTAAAACAGAATTTTGGGATTTAATGATACTATTGTGAGCATATGTATCATATTGTTAATCAATGATACAAGTACCTCAACTAAAACTCTATTGACCTAACTAACACTATTTAGGTTATGGCGTATTTTTACAATTGACTTCTCTTATGTTACCATATTGTCAATTAATACCAATCTATTACAATAAAATCTTGGGAAGTTTCCAAGCTCATACTGACCATTAAATGTTGTTTATCCTCCTCAGTGGCCTAATTTTGGCCGTACCAGGCTTCTGTGCTTATCTAAATTTTCCACGTCTTTCTGTGTTTTTTAAACTTCGTCTAGATCATGTTCACTTACAGTTATTCTTTTTCTTTGGATGTCAAGATATTTCTATGCGTTCAGGTTATTTTTCAAACAATGCAAACTATTGCTGTCAAGGATGCATTAAAAACAAAATACCTTGGATGGTTGGTCTATTAACTATCATCCCAGTATATCGTCGACGTTACCATAAGTTTCTAAGTTGAATTTGGCATTTACTCCCTCGAAACGTATTTAATCGGCATTCTGTTATATATCATTTAATGCTTAATTGTCATTTGTTTTATTTGAATCATTATTTATAGCCTCATGGCTCCCCCAGCATGTGTTCTGTTTTTTCTTTGCTCTGTTTTGTTGGTTTTAAAGATGTGCAAATAATAAATATCAAATCACTGCCACCTCGTTCATACTAGAATTAGTACGTTGTTCCACAGAGAATTGAACTCGGATCAATGGACTACTGATACTTCTACTATGAACTGTTCAAGATGTTGCTTAGGTTCTTTATTTATCTTTATTGTTTGCTTCAGGCATCATGCCCATATAAAAACAATAAGAATACAGCACAACAACAAAAAAATACATGTTTACAGACCTGTTGAGTGGGCTATTAAATAGAATATCCTTGTATTGCTCACATTTTATGTAAACCTTGACTCCACTGACGAAACTGAATAGTCGATGGGCCTATCGTAAGCAGCTATCGAATTAAGCAAGCTCTAGAGCATTTTATATGCAGAGACATGTTACGATATGAACAGGACGAGCAAGCCGACTATGTACATAAATAGGTTTTGCAAATGAGATTGGATATTGCAATTGTTAACCAGAAGCTAATCCAGCTCAATGCTCATTGGGTCCAACGGATCAACAACGTCCTTGCTTGTATCAGCCTCTACGTCGAAGTTCTCAACACCTTCCATGTCCTGTCCGTCCCCTTGTGTTCTTACACTGACAAACGACCCGTCACCCGCCGTGATCACAGTATTATCATCGCCTTCAACTACAGTTAAAGTTGGTGACATCGGTTCAGCACTTTGCTCTTCGGTTTCCATTGCCGTGAATACTTCTTCCTGCCAGTTTTGTATGCCTGCAGCGCTGTTGTCATCATCAGCACTGGGCACGCTGACGTCAGGGGATCCCGACATGATGACGCGAGAGAATGGTCCTGCAATCACAACCGTGTTTTTGTTTCCCACGATGCTAGTTGGAGACCCCGATTGGCTGCTTGTTGTTGAGATTCCTCTTTCATCCCAGCCAGGTATCGGTACTGATGATGTACTGCCTTGTGATAGAGTCCTGTGTCGACTTCTCTTGCACATGACGTCGATCACCTTTTCCGAGTACCCTCCTGCACGATTCACTAATGCAACACTTTCGGCTTTTGCCACTTTGACTTCCTCCAGGGTGTAGGCATACTTGAGAAGGTCGTCCCTGTGTTCTTTCAGTGCCCGTGCACTGAGGATGAGCTGAGTAGTATCTGTTCCAGGGCTGCTCTGTTGCAGAACTCCTACCACCAACTTCTCCAGGACACGCATCATATGGTGACACCGCTCTCTGTCTCCTTCGACGCTCCGGGTACAGATGTACACTGTCCGCCCTTCGCTTGACATCTGGACGAGTGCTTCAACATCACTGAAATAATATATACGAAATATCACTGAGTAAAAATTGAAGCCAGCACATAAAATAATCCGTAGTTACATGATCTAGCTTTGAAGTTATGAAAGCTTGGACATTCTAGGCTATGATTAAAACTTAGGTTAGAGCTTAAAAAGATTACCAAACATATCTTTGATATCCGATAAATACCTGTCAAAGCACTTGGCCCCTCCCTTCCACAGTATTGGTCGGTTGGACATAGATGTCATGAGAAGTGTCTGAACTCGCGGGAAGAAGTCCGAGGAGAACATGTCAGTCAGGTCTCTGCATCGCCATGCTTTGCCGAAGTACAGCGTCATTGGCTCTCCAGTTGGCAGCCACGCCTCTTTGGGCATTTCCTTTGAAGATAAAACGGTTTTGTAATGTTTCAAATTAAAAGACGATATGTACTTTTGTCGCTTAACTTTAGTCAGATTACTATATGGTAAAAAGGCATTTGACTTTTGTTTAAATATTATGTACATTATATGATAGTATCTTTTCTTGCACAGTTGTAAAGGTTGTTTTACGTATTTATACCAAGCCTCGTTGCATATGCGAACGTTGTATAAGTAAATTTTCTTCAGTTAAGATTGGAATATCAGATTAACCGTTGGCTCACTTGTGTCAGAAGGCTTGGGAAGACGAATTCCTTGCCATTGTAGGAATGGCAAAGTTGGAATCTTTGCAGCAAGGTGATGACCAGCTCAGGATCTGACTTGTCCTCGAATACTCGGTAGATCTCATCTCTCGTTACAAGATCTTCTGCGGTTCTTCTTAGTCGTTTGGCGAAGTTCTCCGGGGCAAGTGTCGGGCCGAAGACGTCTTTGCCCAGCCAAGAAGGCTTCATGATGACGATACTGTCCGACCTTGAGGCACTCTTGCGAACCATAATGATCTTTAAGAAACAAGTAAAAGATCTAATAATGACTACTATCATACGCATTTGACAGTGAGTAAGTAGTTTTGCGTTTCGTTCTCTTTCATTTATGATACTGTATCTATTTGACTTACTATTGCAAAATGTTGTAACTGCTGCCCAAAATCAATGCGTGCGTGGATGTCATCCATAGAATTTAATCGTGTTGCCTAACTTGCTATAGCAGAGAGTTTGTTAAAAAGGGAAAGATCGTCTGTGAAATGTTGTTTGACTTATACCACGCCCATGTACGATGACGTTGGGAATACCCTTACCTCCGCCTGATCGTGAAGATGCTCCGTTGACTTCTGCAGAAAGTTCTCTTCTACAGCAGGGTTGAACTCCTTCACGGCGCGTCTGTAGGTGTCCCAGTCCATCACAGGGCCTTTAGGATTACATCTACTTTTGCACCACCCTGGCACACGGTTGATGATCTCAGCACATAGCTTTGGCATGTCTTGTTGCTTCTATTCAAAAGTGTGTAGTAGTTCCAAGTTATTGGTTGCAATGCACATTGTCGTTTTTTAAATAAAAAATGTAGAGTGTAATTGCATCACAGAACATGGAGTTGAAGCGTCGTGCGTTGACGTACATAATCATTTTTTTCCGAAAATAATTTCATCAAATAATTTCATCAGGTTGATAGATCATAGGAGAGTGGAGTTATCTTTTATCAGTGATGAACCGTGACAAGGGGGTACAAACTTCGCTACATTTGGAATTGTCTTCTCGCAGCAAAAGCGCCACACAGCGGCGAGATGCAGAACTCCAGGTAGAAGCTCTGGGCAACATGTCTGACAGGAATAGAAACGTCAGTAGGTAATATTAACTTAACTAAACTCGGCACAAAAAGTTTGGAATATCAACTTTGGCTGATCATATTTCCGTTGTTTCTGCATCAATTGTAATGTGTTATATATCAAAAGAAAGCGTGTGTGATTTCTTTTCACACGGTATCAAACTCCTTACGATTATAAATTCGTGGAACGAGCACCAAGGCTACTCACGTCAGTGGGTCACGAAAAAAAAGTGCGCAAATTTCAATTTTTGTGTTCAACTCTGTATCATCCTGCTGGTATGGGTGCGGTTTCAAGGATTCAATCTATCCCTTTTTCACGTAATCTTTGGTACACAGAACATCTAAGTTTATCTTTAACTTTTCTAACATTTGATAAGAGTATATGTGACCATTTTGGCTATCGAATGACCGAATCGAGGTGTGGAGGCGGCAAGGAGAATGCCACGCTGACTGTCGCACGGATAGGGCGCGTAGCGCTTGGTGTGGTGTATGTATGGCTGCCACGGGAAAAACAAGGTTCACCATCATCCCAGACAAGACAATCTCAATGCTGTGAGATACAGGGACACCATTCTCACTTCAGTCGAAATGTCATACCCTTCCAATATGAGGCCGAATGGCATTCTGCAAGAATACACCGCCTGTTCACGCACACAGTCTGCAATAGACCTTGCTCCGTGTGGACGGGCGTTGTAGTCTAACACTTGCAGAATTGCATTTGGTCCCCCACTAGCACACGCTGACGATCGAGGTATGACATTGCGACTGGATGGAGAATGGTGCCCTGTATCTCACAGCATTAAGGTTGTCTTGTCTGGGATGATAGTGAACCTTGTTTTTCCCTTATACACCACGGCAAGCGCTACGCACTGTTACAGTTGTACGCCCTATCCCTGCGACAGTCAGCGTGGCATTCTCCTTGCCGCCTCCACACCTCGATTCGGTCATTCAATAGCCAAAAAGGCACATATACTCTTATCAAATGTTAAAGATAAACTTGGATGTTCTGTGTACCAAAGATTACGTGAAAAAAGGATAAATTGAATCCTTGACACCGCACCCATACCAGCAGGATGATACAGAGTTGAACACAAAAAATGAAATTTGGGCACTTTTTTTTCGTGACCCACTGACGTGAGTAGCCTTGGTGCTCGTTACACGAATTTATAATCGTAAGGAGTTTGATACCATATGAAAGGAAATCACACACGCTTTCTTTTGATATATAACACATTAAAATTGATGCAGAAACAACGGAGATATGGTCAGCCAAAGTTGATATTCCAAACTTTTTGTGCCGAGTTTAGTTGTGTAAAAGAAAACTCCACTTTCCTCAACACAATCATATTTTCATTATTATATGGTATTTTCTCAGTCAAGAAAAAGGAGATTGAGACTCACTCGCAGCAGAGCCTCGTGGACATTATGGAGACACCTTTTCAGCTGCGTCATCTCAGAAGTTTGGGACTTTCGACAGTCCATGACGATGACCTGATCAGCAATGTTCAGGTGGGTCCTAAACAGGCCGCTCATCTCCCTGAGAATGGTCTCAGCCCTTCTTCTGCCTGTAGAAACTTAAAATCGGTTATCTATAAAGGTAAAAATTGATGGAGGTCAAGAAAATATATTTCCCTGACTTCTATGCCTTACTGAAGTAAAATACTTGAATTGTAAACAAATGACTGCCTAATAGCTCAACAAACTTATCTCAAGGTGGATCATACGGTAGCATAAGATAGTATGAAATCTAGCAAAGGAGTGAAGCCGGCCTAGAAGTGTGCATTGGCTACCTCTTGGAGATAACTACAAACCTCCTTCCTTGTCCATGAGCATGTCACCATGAGTTGCCACGAGGACCACGTCCGGGCGGTTGGTAGGGTCGGCATTGCAGGCTTTGATGCTGCACAGCCACTGGTGGACCTTCGGGAGACAAAGGTACATGTGTATAAAAAGGACGGCAGTTTCCAGAACATAACTTTTTAATATATTACAGCAAGGACGTTATAAAACGTCTTTGATTACAGTCTGTTTTGGGCTTGCCTTTAGCAAGCTACTGTATTTGAATTCTTCAAGTGGTTAAGGTCCTGACAGATACAAACATATCGGTGAAACGTTTCATAGGTGATAAACCAGCGATGGTGAGTCTTAAATTTTTCAGAATTTTAACGATATACACGTCTACGACAATTTCAAAAGCAACATAGTACCGGGCCCATCGGTGCTCTTGTAGTTAACGATGTAGATGGTGTTTCTCGCGTCCAGTAGCATGGCGTGCGTGACGTAGAACTGCGTCTGCCCGGCGAAATCCCACACACTTGCCTCTCCCACCCCCGGGATCCTCACGATCTCGACTTCTATCCCGGGGGTGGGGACATACGGCTGCGTCAGATCTCTCTTCAAAAGCTCCTTCAACGGCAGTATCTACAAAATTGGGGAGGGGGGGGGGATTGAGACGTCAGATGATTTTTTTCTACACAGTACAGACAGAAGGTAAAGGTAGTCTTTTTGTTACCTCTCCGACCGAAGTCAGGTACCCATTTGTACACCTGGGTGAAGTGAGGAAAGTCGTGTATGATTTTAAGATGGGATAACTTATAAAAACACCCAAACTATTAATAGGCGAACGAATATGACACATGTTTGTTCTGTTACATTAACTACCTTCAACAAGAATATCTGAGCTCACCCTCTCCAGGGCTTTTATCAGCGTTGTCTTGCCGACCTTGCCGTGACCAACCACGAACATTTGATTCTCCTCTTTATCTTCACCCCTCCTGTTTTCGCCATCAGTTCACTTTGTCTCTGATCCTGTTCTCGTTTCTAAAACAAACAAGGCCAAAGATTGGATGCTTATTTAAGATATTTCCAATTTCACAAAGCCCTCTTTTAGAGACCGTATCAACTATATTTAGCGAAATGGTGTTGTTACTCCTAGCGTTTGAATCAGTGTTGTTGAAATCATGTTGTCTATGAAAGCTTGGTGTGAGCAGTACGCTGAGCACATCAAGCAATATCATGTCTTGTGGGAAAAGAGTATCCATAGGCGTGCGAAATTTCAAAATAATATTGGTTTCCTGTACCTTCAATACTCTTCGGATCATCTGATCTGTCCCCGACAACTCTAGGGCAGTCTTCCCGTCCTGTTGCATACAATAAAATAATTGTATGGCTCAGATTTATAGATTTATACCAGTGTCTATGGTTGTGTATACGTTATGTTGACACAGCCAACGTAAAGCTAAAGATGCTGATATGAATTATGTATACTTGCTGAAAGAAGTTTGTCTGGGTCATCTTTTCTATGCTACGTTGCTTTTTTCGCCATGTAAAAAGTTCGTTAAGGTATATTTCTGCAGTTTCAGGAAAGGATATACCAATATGCCAGCGTGTCCACGTACGTCTACTTAAACAGAACAAAATATATTTTTCTAAAAAAAAAAACCTCAATGTCACGAGGACGAGGGCACCTACTTCATTTTTTGCCAAGACGTCCACCCCTGGTGTTGAGACGAGCAGTTGGACCATGGGGAACTCTCCCTGAGAAGCAGCGATGTGGAGCGGCGTCTCACAAAACTGCGCAAAAAGAAAGGTTAGAATTCACTGAGCAACACATGCTTCGCGACTCAGGAAGTACGCGTAGTAGCAACTTTGAATTACTCGCTAAATATGTACAAGGAACTTGATAAAATGTGGTATATCGCTATTGTCAGTACTATGACCATCTTGCATTCATGTCACCGAAACATTCAGCCATCTGATACATTCTTTACGCAGGTATCTTAGTGTCGTTGTTGCATAAAGTACCAGTATAGGATATCTTCTTACGTACGTCATCTTTCGTGTTGATAGCCGCTCCTTTGGCAATGAGAAGCTCTGCTATGTGGACATGTCCTCCTTCTGCTGCCATGTGAAGAGCCACGCGTCTCTAATGACATCACAATTGGAGCAAGATTAGTTCTTCGCTTCTGTAATACTGAATACCCCCATTCCACTAGGACGGCGCTCTCGTCGCGCTCTCTCTGCGACCTAAAATTTGACATATCGCTCAACGAATTCTATACAAAAGAAACTAATCTTTTTACACTTTATGTGTTTTGTTGTCTTCTCAGTCACACTTTTACGTTTTGTATGATATACCCAGTGTGAAAGCGAAGGTTACACATATCCTATCTAGGTCGTAGTGAGAGCGCAGCGCGATCGCCGTGGAAAGGGGGCTTAAAAGTCAAGCAACTCGTTGAAATTGTGGCAGTCAATATCAACAGCATTAAATGTATGTATCGAGCCCTGAAGTGACTACCAGTATCTGGTGCAGCATGTTTCCCCTCTACATTTATTACCATGTTATTTTTCCTATATCATGACATATTCAATAGCAACAACAAATAGCAGATTGAGGTTGCGGGCTATACGATTAAAACCTACCCATGACTTGGTACTTGTTGCGTTCACATCCACCCCCTTAGCTAGACATTTCTTCACGTCTTCCTTGTCTCCGTTGTCGGCAGCTTTGAAGTACTCTTCCTCCAAGTCAGCGCTAACGGACGGCCCCCTGCTCTTCTTTCCTGACATGCTAGGCCATTTCTAATGCCTGCGATAAAATAAGCGGTATCAGTACTAGGCAAAGTGGGTCTCTCATACTCTCCAAGCAGAGGTAAGGCTCTGGTTGTTTTTGACGTTTTTTCAAACATTTTTCGGGATTTCTATTTTGTCTCGCGGCCTAATCTCTGTTGGCACACGGAACTATCAATGCCCCATTAACCTTCAATGGAGTTAAATAGGTTTGCTCCGCCCCGGGGTCTGTGCCTGCAGAGGTTGGGCCGCGAGAAATCAACAAAACGGTACAAAATAGAAAGCCCGATGAAAATGCCTTAAAAACGTTTAAAAAACAGCCGGAGCCTAACCTCTGCTTGGAGATCGAGAGTAGGTTTCTCTCACTGGGCCGCACCTGTTTGCGAAAGACATTCACACGCAGTGTGATTTGCATAGTTCGGGTCAGTGACCTTGATAGGAACAAAGCAGGGGTAAATGGTAACGCTAGCTAGGTCACCTTTATCCGTGTGGTAATCTGTACTCGTTGTTTGTAAAACAGAATATTTAGGTCATGTCGACGGACGGTGTTTTCAAATTGCAACATCTTTGATATATATAAGGTATCACAGTTTGAAAACACCGTCCATTGACCTTATATCCCTAAATACCATGTTCTAGAAAATAACGGATAAAGGTTACCTCGCAGATAAAGGTGAATCAAGCGCTAAAGGTAATATTGCTCGTCAGTAAACACAACCTTTGTTTCCACCACCCCCACCCAGCCGAGTGTGTACCTGCTACCCATAGCCACCGACCCGTGTAGGTATGTCAAAAGTTGCAAACACAATCTTTGAAAGAAAGAGTCATTTGTACTCAAACACTACTTCGCATGTAATGGCCGTGGCGGCAACCACAGTACCACAGTAGCTTTAAATACTTAAAGTTTTGTCATGCCCCATAGGTAGAGAAGGAGAAGAACGGTAAAGCGATTTGTGTTTTTGTGGCGAAGTGCACAGAAGCATGTTTACACCACTTGTAACGTGAGAGGTGTGTTGACTCTTTGATTATTTTTCACCGACTTTGTACCCGGAGGCATTTCCGCCATCGACAAATCTGACATTCTCACGTCGGTCACAAAATGGCCGCCGTGTTATTTGTTCCTAGCTATAGTTTAAGTTCACTGAGCTGTAACATCAAAGTCCTCGGGAGTTTCCTCGACGTCTTTCTGCTCACAAACTGCCATAATGTCTGTCATATTACGACGATGAAGGTTAGACATCCAGGTAATAAGCCACGCCAAATAACAATTACTCAAGCAACCAGATCTTGCTAAAAAAGGAAGTGGATGCTACCTGAAACGTCTAACCTTTTCCAAAATCATTTTCAGTTGCTTGAGTAACTGCTATGTGGTAATACTGACAGCCCACTTCAAATGGCGTTGTTCAATAAGAGTCGTTTACACCGCGTACAAACAGGTATGGTTTCTAAATACTTGAAAACAAGAGTCCGTGTCAGGTCAAGGTACATGTGCACGGACAGGTGTTGTGATTAACTGCGTGGTCTAGGAACTGAATACAAGTTTTACACATTCGTGGTTCAATGCGTCGAGACGCGTATGAACCGCTTGAACAATCATGTATAGTAAAGAGCTACACCAACCTTTATAAAGAGTTCTGGTTCCCAACATGCAAACTGCTCAATGTGGATGGCTCCCACGATTTGCGGTAGTTGTCTAGTTATCTATTTCCGGGAGATCAACATGGGGTTTTCCAAAACTCATGACGACGTTTGTGTCCCTTTTAGTCGTTCGTGCATCCAGCAGGTGTCACAAAGGTTGCCCCCCCTCCAAGTTTCCAGGAGTTCATTATGGGGTTTTCCAATATTCGTTAGCGACGTCTTTGACATTGTAGATTTAGAGTCCCCTTTGTCTTTCATGTATCCAATACATGTTACGGAAAGGGTACACCAAAGATTACAAAAAAATTTTGATTGGTAAGCTTGTAATAGTTTGGGCCAGGCTATAATGCTCTTCAGAACTGGGATACTTCAATACCCCACGAGGGACACCTAATCCAAAACTTGTTGGACCGGTGTTACAAACAGTGCCGTGCCCGGGTTACTTCAGTTCAGACTTTTGAATTATTCACCTTTCCATTGATTTTTCTCCCTCTAAACGTGCTGAAATAGCTAAAATAGAAACTCTCTTCGGAGATGACACTCTGACATTGGGGTCAAAATAAAAACAAACATGATCTGTGTTTGACTGTAATACTTACAGGGTATTTCCTGTTGCCTACTCCCCCATCGTAGACAACGGGAGACGTTATCACGAAAGATTAAAATGAACACAATGCAGACTGTATTTGGGGGTGGGGGGTTGACATACATTCGGGATCTAAGCGTAGACCTCTGTAGTCACAACAAACTTAGCTTTGATTCAATTACAGACCTTGCAAGCAGCAGAAAGGTATTGTATTGACCAGAGTAACTCGACCAATGTAGTTGCATGTCAGCACACGTATGACTCAGTTGGATCATATTGCTAGCCAGTTGGCTAACAAAACCCTGGTTAGCCTTGCTAACCAATTAGACTGCTTAATTGGTTAGCCTTGCTAACCAGTAGACTTGCCACACTCCATGAGTTTCCATTATTGCTAACCTGGCGAGCGAACCTACAGTTTGTATGAAATAGATATGAGAAACGCAGTTCGGCTGTGAGTCGACTATGGAGATGCCATAAACAACTTCACTCACTCAAAATTCAAACATTGCTAATCTGGCAAAATACAACGGAATCATACGTAGAGAACAAGGAGCTAGCTGAGGATGGTATAAAAGACAACGTGACATTAATTAAAGTGAAAAGGACTGGTTAGAGAACCTTTCCCATTGGCTCATAGGATTCTTGAATCTGGCAGATTCAAAATTTATGATAGAACTGTGCTTTCGGTAACCAGGACGTTAAAGTAAGTTTTACGGAAGAACTTTATTGCACGATAATTGTCACACGGTACAATGTATGGCAACAACAATTAGACGAAGTACAAAATAAAGGTCTAGAATAAAGCTTAATATCCTAAATACTAATAACAATAAGGACTAACATAATTTTTTTATATAGTGTTACAATGGAGTGGGCTAATCATTAGTTTGTTTTACATAACATTGAACAAATTGTTGTCCCCTAGATATCCTTCAGTCAGAATTACACTCGCCTATAACATGTCTGATTACTCCTTGATTGTGGAACTCCTGAAACATGGCGAACTCTTGGTCCATCTTGTGCCAGTGACCGTAGCCTCCTCTGTCATAGTAGTGGTAAGAGACGTTCCTGTTGTTGTATGTTTGTAGGGGGTAGTACCCGTACATGGAGATCCTGTCACAGAAGGTCGAGGCCAGGGCGAAGGTGTTCAATCCCGTGGACGGGACTCTCCAACGTTTCCCGGCAAGTTTGCTGTACAAACTGGAAGAGAATGTCCCAACGTACAGTCAGTTATTTCATTCGAAATTATAACATATGAAACGATATCGACATTTTCTTTTACACAACCAGGAAAGTCTCGCCTACTTCACTGCGTTTGGATACCTGTCAGGCGTGTTCCTCAAAGCTTCCGACTAGAATGCTGTTTCTCGCCGCTATAGGTGGCGCTTTTGCGGCAAGAACACAAACCCTAACGAGGCTAAGTTTGTACCCCCCTCGTCCCGGTTCTCACCGCAAAAGCGCCACCAGCATCACCAATGTGCTTCAGTGAGATGCGTCAGAGACAATAATCTATCATAACATAAAACAAATTCCAATAATTTAAACGACGTACCCTTTGTTGCCCATTGCAGACTGGTGTGAGAACGCTAGTGTAACGGGGATTTTGTTGTCTCTGATGACTCGATCTATGGCCTTGAGTTTACTGCGCCCGGGAGAGCCCACAGTGGAAAGTGAATAACTGAATATCATCCCTGGCGACTCACTCAGTCGGGTAAGGATAGCTTTTCTCACTGTCTTGTTCTTTGGTCCTAAGTTTGAGCAGACTTCCCATAGTTTTGCATGGTTTATCGTTGTGAGGTCGGTCTTCTTCCCAACATCGTTGGCGTACGAAGCAGTTGGCGGGAGGTTGTTCCGAATGACGAAGTCGTGAGCGTCTATCTCCGCACCACAGCCGCTGTTGATCAGTATCCCTCCGTTCCCTACCACTGCGCATGTCCGGTAATGATTGACGTGTGTGTGCGTGACGTCACAGGGCACCCCTGCAGAGTTGAGACGTGTGAATGTTGCCGGGTTGCACTTCTCCAAAAAGACGTCGATGTCATCGAAATCAATGATGTTCTTTTTTGGGCCGAAATACTCTCGAGTGATGTTTCTGTGTGGGAACATGTGCAGTTCTGCTTTAGATAAGGGAAGTAACCTGCAAATATTAGTCATTGGTATTGTATCTAGATTTATTGATCGCAAATTATGAGGGGAGTCAAAAAGCTCATTTTCACCGAATGAGGTTTAAAATTGACACAAAGATAAAGGCATATATTCTCTTGAGATTGAATTATCTGGATTTGTTGTTCAGTGTTCAGTGTTTTATGGGTGACTGAGTTGAAAACGAATGGCAATATTTTTACAACCCCTCGCAGGTTGCCGAGAAAGTCACCGTCTGTTTGTACAAAGCAAACTGGATTGCATTGCCTGAACAAGGTGATATTATTTACTTGGCATCTACTGTAAACAAGTTGAAAGGCATGCCATTGTATCTATTAACCATGGTAAAACCCTAACAATCTGATTGTAGTCGATATATATATGGCGCCGTATGTTGTATATTTTATGTGAACTTGATAAAGGTTATAAAACTGAAAAAGTTAAACATACCATATTTCATACTGCGACAATATTGGTTACATACGTTGTATTTGCTTTTGTGTATCTATAATTGTAGACAGTACAGTATTGCGGGTGACTTTTTTTTATATTTGCTTTTGGACAGATGGGGACAATTTGACACTGCACTCAAGTTAGTAACTTATATTAACAGTGCCACATACACAATACAGACAGAAGGTAGAGGTAGTCTTTTACCTCCCCGGCCGAACTGGTACTAATTTTTACACCTAGGTGGAGTGAGGAAGGTCGTGTAAAGTGCCTTTCCCAACTTACTGGATTTGATGAATTCGTTCCATGTTGAAATGGTCCTGTATCGTGCCAGCGGTTTGATCTTGAGAGAGTGCTAGCCGGCTTGCGTATGGAGGAACTGCGTAAGTATCGTTGACCCTGTGAGTCATCATCGTGGGCAGCTGGAACATGCCTGTCCACCTGTCCATCAGACTGACCACCAGGAGCATGGTCGTGACAACCAACGCCAGGCACAGGACGATTTCTCTGTTCGTGGCCATGACTGTTCAGCACTCTGAGAGGAAATAAACAACGTCGTATCATGTATGAGCCATACATTTGTTAATGAGATATGGTCAGGCTTTTAGGTAGGATTTTATAATAGGGAGTCCAAACTTATTGGTGAGTCGCGGCAAGTGACTATTGTAGGGGGGTCCGGGGGCATTCACCTTCCATGGTGCAGAGTTTTTGATGATTTCAAGTTAAAAAAGTGCATTCTTAGGTATCCCAAGAGGCAAAAATACTGTTCCAGAGGTCACAGTAGAAGACTGTGACCACAGATGACATGGTAGCATCCCTGGTCAATCAGAATGTCATGCTTGTCAGATGATTTTCTCCCTAGTGTAAGGGCGTCCAGGGCATAAAATTTCTTATTCTAAGAAAAGTGCGTCCAGATGACGCGTTGACGCATGCCTGGCTAAAAGCCTGGATATGGTATATATTTGAGTTTATATATTCATATAAAAGATACTGATGGGGTGCAGACCTACAGGTAAATGCTCCCGTGGTACAACAAGGCTTTTTGGTGATGGTCGTCTTTCACCTTCCTCAGGGCAATTCTGATTGGTTCGCCTTGTTCAGAAGCAATATGTGTCCCTGCTTACAGATGCGGTCATAAACGTACGTTATTCACATATATACAGAGATTGGTTGGAATGTTTACAATGCGTTACGTTTGTGAGTTTTTTGTGACCCCATCTTTAGGCAGCGACATATAGTGTGAACCTATCAGAATTGCTCTGAGGAAGGTGACAGACGGTCACCAAAACGTCGGTGAAAATACAGTTGTGGTTGTACGTAAAAAGTGACATACCAACCTGAAGAAACTACTCACGGAGATTCATGTTAATCATTAATGTTTTCCCTTGTCTGAGGTGGGATCTTTGCACAAGATCGAATTGTGTGGCTTTAAGATACGCTACCAGCGGTACATAGCAACCACCGTTCAGCACATAACACTTTTAACGTTATGATACTCGGTGTCCTATTCTACATTTAATAATTGTTACAGTATACACCTTTCTGCTGTCAAAATCATCCAGCGACCGGCCGCGCGGCAGTTAATGTTTTGCTATCTAAAAACACGGTCACACCCGTATGTTCCGACGCCCCTATGTTCCAAACTTCCGACAATCCCGTGGCCATAAAAGATATGATCTTAACCATAACATAGGGATGTCGTAACGTATGGGCTTTGGGACATGCCCTGGTGACAGAATACTGGACTGCCCCCAAAACTACAAGCAGATTGACCTTTTGCACATTTCTTATCTGTGCACTTTGTACAATGTCATCTGATGCAAGAGACAAGGCAAGTTTTTTTTTAAGGGAAATCCGGATACTACAGGTAATCCGAACACTAAATATGATATGATTTAACTTAGTTGATGGAAAATATACGTATTTGATGTATATATAATTATCGGTAACGTACAACCGCCCACGGTGTAGTAATTTAATAGCTACAAGTGTGGCCACTTGAAGTAAAAATCACAGATCTTCATACAGAATAACAACAAATGCCAAATAATGGATTAGAGATACGTAACCTGACAAAGAAAGGAAGAAAGACAGTCAACGCAGCGTCTAACTCAAAGCAAAGCTTTTGTGGTGTACTGGTAGCATCGTTGAATATATATTAGGTTGCCACGTCGCCCCAATACGCTGTAAGCTTGGGCTATCGTGCACACGTGGACACAGCTACTGTATAGCTACTGTGCTCAAAATCGCGAATCACTATATATAGTTTGGCTACTCACTTTATGTCACTCAAAATGTAAACCGTCGATGGCTCTCCATGTGATGTTTGTGACGCCTAAAGTTTCCATACGTTTTGATCACCTGTAAGCTCACCTCTCTTAACACTTGACGGGTTAATTATTGGCATAACTACGTATTGATATTGATTGAATGGTTAGCACGTATACAAATGGTGATAGCACGCTTTAAGTTACGATGTTACAATTAAGATTTGGTAATAGAACAACCAGCAGGGTTCAGAAAATCTGGTTGCCCCGATGCACCGAGCAATTAGCACGTTTGTTCAGCACAACTTTTCCAAACTCAGGTAGCCCAGCGCCTACCTTTACAACAACAATAAACAACAGCAACTACTTGCACCGTAGTGAGGAAAGAACGTATGCCATTTTCTTTCAGCGAGAATTTTCAATGATTACTTGCCACAAATTACGACTGGCAATTGTAAGAATTATGTTCTTGTTTGAAACTGAGGGAATAGCGGGAGACCCATGCCCAATTTAGCCGTTGCCGCTCTGGGAGGGCCCATTTGCTTGTATATAATGGAGGGCGTATTTGCTTGTATACTAGTATGTCAAAAGAACAAATACGGCCTCACAACCGCTACGCCATCCAAAAATGCATGTTTTGTTTTTCAGTGTCACCGTCATTTTGGCTTATGCTTAAATGCCAATATTCCATTCAGCTTTGTTGGGAAGTCATAGACAAAAAGTCACCGAAAGGTTATCTTACATATGTCACGAGTATGATGTCCCATCATTTACCACTAAGGAAAAATAGGCACTTTCCGATTAATTGCGCAAATTAGCTACCTATTTGCATAATTTATAGACAATTGGTTCTGTCCATCCTACACATCTGATGTCAACAATTACTTAATTCCCTAGCTGCGGAAACACAGGTACACAGATTAACAGATGACACATCCGTCCACGTAGATTATGACTACACAAATGATATCGCCAGGGGGCATCACTGATCAAAGCATACTGAGTGTTCAAAGTCCAACCTTCTCACGTCACATGACATCACCTTGAACATTCACTTGAGTGACTTGACCTGAACAACTCGCCTCCAAAAAAGTATGTTCGTGAAACTTGGGGGACATACAAGTTCAGGACTAGATCAACATTGAACTTCGGCAAGTATACAGCACAATTTCTTCCCTACATATTGGCATCAGTATCTGTATAGCCAATACAACTTGGTCAAATGAAGTCAATGTAATGTTGCTATAGGTGCATATATGAAACAATATGGCGTCAGGAGGGACTGAGAATAACATTTCGTGTTAGTTTTAAAAGAGTGCTGAGCGCTTGTCACCATTTGATGCCACAAACAGATCAGGCAGTGACAATATTGACAAAAGGTGTAAGCGTATCTTTGTGTGAGATAAATCTTCCTTATTTTCTACCAGACAATTGGTATTGTTAAATATACTGTCATGTCCATTGCAGAACCGTAATATTGGTTGACGATGGCGGCTTCCAAGGACGAGACTCGAGCAATAAACCGCGGCAAAGGCGACTCGTCAGAAACACGCCCCCTACTGGAGAGACACGAGAATGACAACCGATTCTCCAGATGGCGAGCCCCGATGGAGCCCCTCACTGTACTTGTTCTACTCGCCGGTTGCTTTCAGGACAGCGTGTATGAACAATACTTTTACTACTATCAGTGCAAGAGATATAACGTGACCTTCTCATTTGGTTCAAACGCCTCGAAGTGTGAGAACACGACAGTTCCGGTACGCGAGAACCAAATAACGGCACAAGCCCAGGCCGCCAGAATGGCTCTTTACCACAATGTAGCACTCTACTCTACCGTGTGCATTTCCTCCATTTTACTTGGAGTGTGGAGTGATCGGAGTCGCCGGAGAAAGATCGCCATCGTGCCTTCAGTCTTCGCGGGCATGGTTAAGGCTACCGTGTACCTGCTCTTCATATCGCTTGATCTACCTTTTTACACATTTTTCCTCCCCGGTATTGTCCTCTCTGGCTCGCTGTGCTACTACTTTTCTGCAATAGCTGGTATGTATGCCTACATGGCCGATATAACCTCTCCAAGTCAGCGTACTTTCCGTCTCGCGGTACTGTACATGTGCGAGGGGTTAGGAGCAGGTGCCGCTGCCTTTCTCTCTGGTTACTGGCTTGATCGGCAAAGATCGTTTACCAATCCAATATGGCTATCCTTAGGACTTTTCGGTTTCTGCTTCATTTACTCAGCTTTCTTGGTTCAAGATAACTGCC
Source organism: Branchiostoma floridae x Branchiostoma belcheri (assembly GCA_019207045.1). Taxonomy (NCBI): domain Eukaryota; kingdom Metazoa; phylum Chordata; class Leptocardii; order Amphioxiformes; family Branchiostomatidae; genus Branchiostoma; species Branchiostoma floridae x Branchiostoma belcheri. The sequence continues at coordinate 24,811,287 of CM033025.1, read as the reverse complement.
ACGTGGAAGAAAAGCCGTCTTTCTGTGCCCATCTCCGTAAAGTTGGGGGATTGTTCAAAGCAAGGTCCGACTCTGACGACAAGCGGTGGAGACTGTGGTGCTATTATATCGGTCACCTTCTCGACATTTTTTCACAAGGCGGGTTCTCAGTCATTGCTATCCTGTACATGATGAACTCGCCCTTCTGTTGGGACCCCACGGCAGTTGGAACGTTCAGTGCCAGTATGAATGTGGGGACCACGGTCTTCAGTGCCGCCGGAATTCGACTATTCAGGCGCTGGATGGACGACCACTGGATAGCACAGATAGGGATGGCCTCCCATGTGCTTGGGTGTCTCTTCATGGCGTTTGCTCCCTATTTTCCTAACACAAGGACAATTCTCTATTTTGGTGAGTAACTATGCGTGTATATACGTGAATATTCATGTATGAGTTGAACTTAAAGAAACATTGATTTTTACTGATAGATTTGAAATTTTTACCATTTCAATTTTGTGACCGTCTATCCAATTTATTTAAGTCAAGAATATAAAAATTATAATACAGACATTTCTACTGATCGAGTCTCCATTCAGGCTTTGGTATGAATGATACATTTTTGTCCGTACAGCAAACGTACGATATCTGTCGTTTAACAAATGTACTTCAAACGTTTTATCATTTCATATGAAGACGTCACCGATTTGGAAGTCTTACTAAATTGAGAAGAAATGTCTTTTAAAATAGAAATATCAAACTGCGATGTGCTAGTTTGAGTCCACAGCTAGACTGGATAGTTCTTGCTATGATTACGAAACTTGCTACGTTTCTCCCTTTTCTCCAGTGCCATGTGTTATGATACTGAACAAGATGCAGATATCTGTGCTGAGAGGCCGGATGTCACTGTTAGTGGACCGGGATCAACAAGGTATCTACTTTTACTTTCTTTAAACTACTGATTCAGAACAAAAACATCAGCCTATAACCCTTCTTTAAATTTGACATGCTGTTGATAAATAGAAATCCAAAGAAAAAACCACAGCCGTGATCAGGCGTATCCCATAATACATAGCACAAAGCTTTAAAAGTTGACAAGACATGTGAGGTCAAAGGTCAATTTGTATGCCGGGATACCATTTTTCACTCCTCTGGAAAAAGAATAAGCTAATTGATATTTCTCAAGTTTATCAGTCCGAATCATGTTTATGCATTTGGTTATCCTATGTTTTAGTTTAATACGGTAAATCAAGCTCTCAAAAGCATATAAAACTCTGATTCGTCTATAGACTTTTTCACATAAAGCAAGTTGCCTCTGTCCTAGGGTTGATCTTCGCCTTGAGTTCCTGTGTGGCAGGTTTCCTGATCCTGTTGCAGTCCGTAGTGTTCCTGTCCGTGTACCGGGCCACCCTGCACTGGTTCCCGGGCTTCGGCTTCATCCTAGCCGCAGCGGTGGACGTCTTGGTCGCCGTCATTGTCGCGTAAGTACATATATACATATTTCCATGAAGGTTAGACATCCAGGTAATAATATATGCCAAAAAGCAGTTACTCAGGCAACTGGATATGACTTTGGAAACGGTCAGACGTTTCAACTAGCATCCACTAGATTTCTCCAGCGACACTTACGCTTTGTAGACGACAGTTCGTTCGTTCGTTCGTCCCATAGCCTTTTAATTAGCCGTAGGGGCAGCACAACATTTTGTGCTGTATCAATAGGCATTTTAGTCCCCTGGCGGCGCCTATCTCCTCTCCGGGAAGACGACACTTATTGCACGCAAAAACAGAGAGAAGCTGTCTACTTTTTGACCACATCAACCAAATAGATAAGAACATCAAGTTCACCGAGGGGTACCCCTTGTATCCGGCAGTCTACCGGGACAAATTTGAAGCTTCGGAGCCCGGCCGGGGCCACATCCCTGACGGGCACCTGGTACCTAAATCTATGCATGAAAACGGAGTTCTAAAATCATTTGGAAATTGAAGACAATTATAAATTTACCAAAGAATATTATAAAGTTTATTGCAAATTCATGCCCGTGGGCTAATTGCAGATAACATGAAAGATTCAAACAGTGTAAAAATCCATTGTACAAGTGCCTACTCTAGTCTTAAAGCTAACTCTTGATTTTCAGTTGATATTGGGTTCGACTTCTTTTTCGGAGAAAGCGGAAGACGAAAGATCCCACCTTTTCTATTATGTATGGTGTTTAACAGTGCCCGCATATAAACAGATCGGTGTTGGACAGTTGTCATAATAACGTTTCCTTGTTTCCATTCCAACTAGATTTCTCCACTGTCACTCAAGGGCATCCAGTGAAGCCAATGTGAACGAGTCAAAAATCAACTGAGTACATATCTTATATCTGAATAAATAGGAAAATCATGACTTAAAGTAAAATAAAGTAATGAAATGTTTTGTGGAAGGTCATTGAATGCTTTCTTTGAATTATACATAATAAGGTTTGGAAAGTTGAATACAAGTGCTGCGCACGCTTTTCCTTTGGAACATGAAGATAGCTGGCATTGATTTTGTTTCTTTGTTGTCGTTCCATCTATATTGTTACGCTAATGATATCTAATCGGGTTCTGCTTGGAGACAATAAAACATGGTGAAATTAAAATCCAATGTTTTCTCTCATACTTCTTGTGTCATGTACACACTTCCCCTCATGATCAATTTAAAGGAAAGGTGGAGATAAAGAAGAAGAAGCACATGTATGCGTTCGGTATTATACATAACATTAACAAACGTATACGTAGTGATGAATTTCACATTCGTCATTATGAAATCAAAAGAAAATGCATTAAGGCATATCAATCACATGAATTACTACAACAACCTGACACTTTTGCTCCTACATCGGCAGCGTTTTTGGCTCAAGACCTAAAGGTCCCGAGTTCGCATCCTGCCGTGTCACCGATCTTGTGCCATTTGGAAAGACACTTAACACGACTTTAAGCCTTTTTTCTCTTCTAAGTGGAAATTGAGTACCTAGTTTCGGCTATGCTAGAGACTTCCCACGGATAGAACGTGAAAAGGAGGTCCCGTGTTTGAGGAGAGCCACACCTCACGCACGTTAAAGAACCCAACACCTTTCGAAAAGGAGTAGAGGCGAATCATTCTGTCTGGTGTTGTTGATTCACGTACAAATCACCCCAATGGAGGCCTGGTGAACCTCTGCCCATTATCAACGGACTGGAGATATGGCGCATCCCTGTGTTGTAATCAGCTAATGAAAGGGTAAGTCACTAGTCTCTACCAGACTCTCGCCTGCAATGGCCGAATAGTAATAGAGGACTTTGGCCAAGTTAGGCATAAAAGCCTTACTAAGTCGAAGTTCATTTCCCTATCTAGGAGTGAAATCCCATGGCAACTTATTTACTTTTTGGGAGGACAAATTGTAAAGGTGTTGATACACCTGTTTTGTCCTCCCTTCCACTTGTTTTTGCATGTGGTAAATTCAAATAAAGAAATAAAGAAATAAAGAATTTGTCCATATTTGGCCAAATTTTTCTCCTTTTTTTATCCAGCTGACAAGGCTGCTTGGAGACTAGTAATTCACCCCCTAAGGGGCGGTATCATCGTCGTATAAGCACGACGATCGACAATTGTGATGTACACAGGGCAGCGAGTTCTGGTGGTGTTTTCTGTTTGCAAGATTTTAGAGGAATCATTATTGGATGGGCCGACTACTCTCGCTTCGAAGCCAGGAGCTAAATTGCTAGGGGCGTCCAATAGACTGGGCTGAATCGCAAGAGTCTGGAGCGGCTGCCATTCGGCGCTAGCTCAGGTCGCCTATAGGTGACCTAATTAAATACTAGCTTGTATATACAATAGGCCACAGCAAGTACTTTTTTATGGATGACATCTTCTGCAGACTGCAAAAAATAGTGAGATGGGGCGAAAAAAACAAGATGGCTAAATTTTTCAACATTCAATTCAATTTTACAGGAATTGAAGTGATTAAAAACGGTAGCACAAACAAATCATTCATTCCTATATCTAAGAAGTGAACTATAGTGTCGTAAAAGTCACACTAGACTGATATTTCTTACAAAGCTTAGCAACTACATTCATGATCATGACTTCCATAGGCGTGCCACGTTTGCAACTGTCAAACTAGTTTCACTTCTATAACTACAGTCATGGCTACCTCACTAGTTTCACTTTTACAAGTCCAATCATTATTACGCTACAACACAATATATTTTCCCATTTTGATACTTTCTCGTCATGTTGACCATCTTCGAAGAAGACAAAAAAAATCAGGCGAAAATTAATAAGCGTGCAGATATCATCCGTAAAATTTACTTGATGTGGCCATATATAGCCTTAGGCGCAGCAGTATAGGACAAAGGATTTCGCCCAAGCATGTCTTCTTGGAAGGCCTTCTGTGTAACTGACCCATCCAGTTATCATGCATACATCTTCAGAACACTCCTTTTGTCGAACACTCAGGTTGTGGTTTCTCTGGTCAACGACGTTATATATCCCTATTGACCAGAGGGTTTGTCCATTCTGTCCAGAGCTAATCGAAGACGAATATCACTTTATGGTTGTATGTCCCAAATATTCCGATATACGCAATTCTCTATACAGAAGGCTGTCATTTTGTACACAAGGATTTATCCAAATGGACCTGAAGTGCAAATTCAGATACATAATGACATGTGACAATCCCTGCATGGCAGATATAGGAAAATATATCAAAGAAGGTTTTGACATTAGAAATTCCCCAAATGATTGTAAAAGCCTCCAATGATTGTAAGAAACTTATCCCATACTACAACTCCTGTATTAGTTAGATAAGCCCTAAGTTAAGTTATAGCACTGTAGTTATGTAGATGCCATACTTTGTACCTCGTACAATTGTTGTGCAATAAAGTTATATATAACGTCCTTGGATCCGATTGGCTACTCTGAACATCGTCCAAAGGTCAAAGACGCCTCAGTCATAAAGCGGTATGTTAAAACTGTTTCTTTGTAGTACAGATGTATTTGATATGTACGATTACAGTACATATATCTCCCATACGTGCAGGAGATTTGGCCACTACTGAAAATTGTAGTTCTTTTGTTGGCTATTTCTATAGACTCTTAGTCTTACAACTCCTGTCCTTAATAGTGTATCCATTTGAATGACACTCAGTGCACTGTCACCTGTCAATGCTATGCTGTGCAAACTTGATCTGGCTAGAAGTCAGATACCCACTTCTTTCTGGTTGAAACAAGGAGGGGCCTGAATCTTCGTTGCGCATCTTGACTGGAAGGTAGTAGATTTGACATAAAGAACAAGACCCACTCAGCTCTGTTCATACTTGTTTGAATTTTCTCGCCACTTACTTTCTGAGTTGCACACCTTATTAGTATTTCTGGTTGACGTCCAGAACTTCAAATTAGTATTGACCTCCACTCGTACAAAGATGAAGCAAACACGCTATTCTCTGCCGTTTACATGAACAACTGTTATTAATTATATCAACTCATTCTGACTGAAGTACACCTCCTGTAGCATAGTTCATACCAGTCGTTTTAACTGACTATTAATTTCACACATCCATATAGATGGCTTCTGAGTTTCACGTGGCCTTGGATTGGACCATTCTAAGCGTCCCCAACACCATCTGCGTATACTGGAGAGCGCTGTCTCTACTGTACTGCGCCGTGGCTGTCCTGACCTTGGGGGACAGTACTCGCACCTACGGTGTCCTTCTCACGGGGTTGAGTCTCATGGAAATACCCATAGTGTACTTCCCCTACGGCCACTTTGTTGTGGTCACCACGTACGCTTAATGCTCTCATTAGCCTGACTGAAATCGCGCTCCTAGCGGACGGCATATCATGTACAGTTGCCAACTCGGGGAAGGGGTCATTAACCCCAGCCAGCGATGGATTGTGTAAACACAGGCTAATGCTCTCACCAGTTAACTCGTAGTGATAAAGCACTGGTATCATTACAGTGGTGTGATAATGTGATATCTTATTACGTATATACAGTTACTAATGCATACTGGTGTGTCCAGGTTCAACTTCTCGCTTCTTAAGACAGTTGTAAATATACGGGCAGATGGACCTTATATTTATACGCGGTTTATCTAAGGAATATATAAGGAATATAAATTTTTCTTTGGTATTCAAATACTAGTATCAGCACCTATGGGACTTATATTGAATAGAATTGAAAAAGATATTTGCCTCATTGGTGTACAAAATACAATGCCCGACTTAAAGTAATGGTCGTAACAATATGTTGAACTTCACAATAAACCATGTAATCGTAAGTGTTATTAATAAACCGCAATGTCATCACAGTTCCTACTATACCGTATAGTTCATAAGAGACAAAAATGATAATCTGGAACTTCTTTATCTGAGCTAACACTTAATCTACCTATTTCACTAAGCAATGTATCGCACAATTACAACACGAATAAGAACCTATACATAAAGCTCTATAGGTCATTTGGTACTAGATATGCTGCATTGTGCAAGAGATACTTTTGTATGAATGAAAGGTCTCACTCGTTAGCATTGGATAGTAGTAGTTTGGCATCCATAAGTATTTGCATGTTGTTAACATAGTTTTGGGTAGCGATGGATTTGGATCAAAGGTTTCTCTCATATACTGATGATTGTGGTGTACTAATTGTTGTCATTTGTGAGTTGACTTTGATGTAGATGTTATTACAGGATATGAATTCGTAGCATTTTCAAACGTATTCACTTAGGTCCAAAAAGCGAAATCATGTTAGAGGGCGCCTTAACGTACCGATCACGCTCTGGTGAGATTACTGTTGTCAGTTCAGAAAATCACGGTGACCTTGTAACGGATCAGCAAATAAGTTCACAACGGCATCCTTCAACTGAACTCACGAGAATGTAGTTAATTATCCTGGAGGGATTATGGCTGTCTTTAAAGGCACCTATACAGATGACACTAGTACCGTGTTCATCGACAGCTGTTAAATTCAAGACTAGCTGAAGAGAACGCGCCGGCAAATTAAGCTCATTTTAAGATATTTTGTAGACTATACCTTGAACTTCAACATATTAGATTTGTAGAACGCCACTTAGCAGAGAGGCAGTCCGGAATGTTTCCAAGAGCATAGGCACACTGTATGTGACCGTGTATCGTTGCCGTACAGGGTATTTAGATGTCAAGATGAGACTTTCGTGTAAGTACGCCCTGTCGCGATAATGGCCATTGGGTACGGCAGAAAAGGACATGGTACGGCGGAAACTAACGGGTACAGCGGAGAGTTTTAGCGGGTACGGCGGAAATTTACGGGTACGACAGAAAAGCAGTTTCATGGGGGTGTATATACGAACGTAGTGAACGGAAAGTATATCGTAGTCCGTAGTCGCCAGGGCGCTAGCGTATTATGTATCATCGAAATTCAAGCGCAAAGTAAAGTTAACTTGTGGCATTTTATCAAAGCAAGTCAATAGATATTTGAAATCCACCCATCATAACTAGCATAGTAACTAGGGCAATATGTGCTAGATTGACCCTACCTGATTCCAAGCCCCGTCGATGTGTGGATTGGCTCAAAAGGGACTACCGAGGCTTCATAGCTCTACCTAGCTCCTCCTAACACAGGGACGCGGAAATAACTGCATTTCTTTTACTTCTGATTTGTCACAGGTGAGGTCACGTCCTAGCTAAATATTTTACCAGTCGGCATGCCATTGAGGGGCCGGAAGTAATTGAATTTTTGTTCTTCAGGCCACTGTACGGTCGCACTAGCCTTCACCAGGCCTTCCTGGGGGGGGGGGGGGTACCGGGGGGAGGGATCGTAAAGTTAGGCAAAGAGTTTGGAAATTGGCCAGGGAAGTCTGTCCAGGACACAAGATAGGAAAACCGGACGTTCTACTGCAGTACCAATGACAGCTACCAGGGGCCCAGAAAATCTCATCATTTCTTAGATTGGACAAGACCTAAACACATAGAGAGTACCCATTTTCAGGACAAAATTTATAACCCAACAATAGCGTTTGGGGCTATGTTCTTCAACCACATACATACAAACATACTTACAAACGCTATCAAAACATATTCTCGGCGATAGTGTTTCATAAAGAGATGATTGTAAAACATGGCCGGCGGCAGTACATGTATACATGACTGGATACACGTAGTTCAAATTTCGTGATCATTTCCTCCTCAATCAAAGGCGACCCAGAGGCCTTGTTTACTGTTTCTCAGTAACAGATAGCTGTGTCATGACACATGTGTTTGCGTGTCGACCAACTGGAAGCCTTAAGCTTTAAGCATTAAGCCTTTAGCCAGGTGGTTGGCGTTAGGTTTTTCACTCAACACCTTTCACTGTCAACATCTTTCGCACACGGAAACATTCGCCATGCAATTTATTTAGTACTAGTAACTAAATTACCTCACGCACACCTACACACACACGTATGGCACCTTAGTGGAGGTAATATTTTGTTCGGAACACTATTAGTACTTGGAGAAATGGTCTAAGTTCGTACTTAGAACGAATTCGAAGTACATGTACTTACAAAGCAAATGCCCACAATACACGTATGACTAGCTATAGCATCCACTGATGTCATAAGACATGTGGACATCCGAAATTATTGAATTTGTCATTCTATGGTTCCAAACAACTGTCTGAAAAATTCTGACACTGTTTTACCATAAAATCTGAACAACGTGAAATGACATCTACCGATGGGCAACTACAAAGAAGAAGGCATAGATGTTATGATAACAACAACCTAAAAACTACTCTCCAAGCAGAGGTTAGGCCATTCTTGACATTTGTTAGGCGTTTTTATTGGGAATTCTATTTTGTACTGTTTTCTTGATGTCTCATGGCCGCGACTGACATCAAGAAAAGAGTACAAAATAGAGTACCCGATAAAAACGCCTAAAAATGTTTAGAAAACAGCCGAGCCTAACTTCTGCTTGGAGAGTGCCTAAAACGACCTAATGACTATTCTTCAAATAGGGAAAGCCAGTAGAGAACTTGAAAAAAGGTTGTCTTACCCTGGAGAGAGTTACCCGGTTGAATTCGGTCGCAAACTCTTATCACAAACACGCTCGTACCCAGCGCCGCGAAGAAGCCATAGGTTTAGATTGTGGGCTCAACCAATACACAAATAAAACTATATGGAATCAACAGCTGTCATTTTGTTTTGTTTTGTGTTTGTCTCAATTACCTTAGCAAATCGTAAGTTGTGTGACTCTTGTGTGCAACGTGAGACTGTACCCTAGTTAGCTAGTATTTTCTACAGTTACCGAGGCGAAAACAAGACGAAAGTTTACTATTTCGGGGGTAAAATGTTGCCACAATGGTGATACGTTATATCAAAGGGAACTTTAAAATGTACCTAATTTGGTGGCGCTGCGAGGGTGTTAGATTACCCTTCTAGATTGCCGAGAGGGGAGTTATGTCACGGAAGGGAGTTCGCTACGGTAGCGCGTTTGGCCTTCTCGTCCCCAGGATACTACCGCCCTCCCAGCATGCTTCGCGCAGAAAAATACGTTCTCTGTCCCAGGGCTGTCTTTGAGAACAAACCACTAGTAGTCCCCATGCGGCCCAAAAGTGAATTGCATAAAAGACTCGCACACGCATATTCAGTGGAACAAGACAATTTATTACGACGCTGTGAAGGAGCGTGTATCACAAACATGTTTTCAGTAGAAATACCAGGAAAAAAACAGGACAGAGTTTCACTAGCTGAGTCATCGCTCAAGGTTCAACGACACACCTGATGAAATTTGACAATGAATAAGCCCTTTCACAGAGATCAGGTTGCAGAGGCAGGACGTTGTTATTCAAATCGAACAATGGTCAAGATAAGGACTGTTTTCTTTTCGTGATCACCAATACATGTAGTACAAGTAGTCCAGAAATAGCAGCCGAGGCTGAATTGTTTCAGACTTTACAAACGAGTTAAAGGCATTTACATTTCACGGGCTTTACATCACAATTGATCAAAACATGACAATTATTGCGATTAAAATTCTATAGATTGGCAAGAATCGTTAAAATTTATCATGTAATATAATATAATATCAACATTGAAGAATGAATAGAAGAATACCGACTAGAGAATAACAACGAAGATAATCTCCTTACAAACAACTACTACAGGAAATGAGGCAAGTGGTCTCGTTTACGTTTTCACATTATGTAGTAGACTGATTTTCAAAATAAAATCATCTACCAACAGAAGACTTTCTGTCCTTATCTGAGACCCATCAATGCTCTGACGGGGGTACTTCTCAATTTATAACGCAGTCGTATACAAGCTCAAGGACGGGAAATATAAATTGTAGGACTATGTGTTGACCAAACGTACCATATACGGGACAGCGCAGTTTCTATATCGCTCTGTTCTACAATGAACCAAGTCCAAGTTGTTTGAGGAGCGAGTCTGTCTGCCACTATTACTCTGTCTGTCCGGTGGCAGGCGGTGGCGGTAATGGCTGGATGTTATGAGAGCAAACTTTAGTGTCAGGTTCTCACGCCTCTGGTGAAGAGAGGGTAGGCTGAGCTGTGAGTAGGCTTCTTCTTCTTCTCTTCTTCTTCTTTGAAAGCCCACATTCTTCATGTAGAATATTATGGCTTTTTGTGGTGCGCATACTCGTCGGTTTATTACTGTCTTATCAACCATAATCCGTAACACATTAGTCCAATTTCCATGTCTGGTCCATCACCTTTGAGCTGTCCGGGATTGTAGTAACTTGGGTTATTCCCGGCGGCAGCCAGCGACTTAAAGATGTTAAAAGTCGCTGCCTCCACGGTACTGCACTGAAGGGCGTTCCAGTCCCTAATTGTACTGGGTAGAAAGGAACCACTGCGATATTGGGTTCTTGTGATTATCCTTTTCAGTTGTCGGCTATGCGCCCTCCTCTGCCTTGCAGGTGGTGAGACCAATTTGTTCTTAATAATGGGGCACTGGGCAGAGTCATGCTAGATTTTGTACAACATGCCAACTCGAGTGAGCCTTCTCCTTTTCTCTAACGATTCCCATCCCTAAGAATCTAGCATATTTGACACACTAGAGGTGTTGTGAAAGCAGTTACAAGCGAACCGGGCAGCTCTCCTCTGCACTGCTTCTATTTTGCACGTGTTTTTCTGAGTGTACGGGTCCCACACCGTTGCAGCATAATCCAAGAGTGGTCTCACAAAAGCTTTATAAGCTTTTTGAACCAATCTTGAGATTCCTCCTCAGGAAACCCAAGACTTGGTTTGACTTGTTTACGGTGTTGTTTATGTGGGTGTCCCAGCTCCCGTCCCTGCTCATAGTTGTACCCAAGTATTTGGCCGAGGTTACACAATCAAGTACGTGGCCATGCAGAGTGTAGTGATGGGTCAGGACCCCACTGCTCCTAGTCACCGGCATATAAACGCATTTTGCGGGATGGAACTTCATATCCCAGTTTTCTTCCCATTGCTCAAGACGACGGAGGTCTTGTTGTAAGTGAGCCTGTTCCGCTGGCTCTGACACTACTTTATATACAGCTGTATCATCTGCGAAAAGCCTAGACAGTGCCTCCAATCTGTCGGGCAGATCATTAATATAGGCCAGAAAAAGACAGGGCCCCAGGACTGAGCCCTGCGCCATAGTTATGTTAATGTTATGTTATGACGTCAGCGGTGTCCCGGATGTTCTCCGCCATATTGTTGAAGAGTGTCCAGACGTTATTAAAACCGTGCTGCGTTCATCCCTGCACTCGAGTCGTCAATTGCGATCCTGGTAGTTCACTACTGACGTGGTGGCAGCGGTGGGATTCGAACTACCCACCAAGACAAAAAATTGCCGGGATACGCTCCTTAAACGACCGTGATGGCATCGAATCGCACTCGGAAACAGTGGCCTCTGACAACATCGGAAACCATAACGTCATTCGAATCATGGAAAAACAACCTGGTCTACGGCCTATCGCTTGATCCCAACTTTGCTCCCTTTCTCGCCCCCGGCGCCACGTGGCAAAAGCAGAGCCGAGGGGTGGAAAATCGCGGCTTAGTGGCTGACGGTGAAGACGTCCCGGAAGCTCAGAGGAAAACGGCAGCACAGAAGGCCGCCATTTTGGACATGCTTCTTGGCCAGATCGCCAATTTCTGCCCAATCATCGCCAGATCTCGCATCTGCAAGGCAAGTGTGTCTCTGAACGACATATGGCAAACTATTCGCTTACACTTTGGGTTTCAGTCCACGGGGGGATATTTCCTCGACATCGCTAATATTAAGCTGGAACCAAACGAGAAACCGGAGGATTTGTACCAACGATTATGTGCCGCTGTAGAAGATAGCATGCTTACTGCGGCAGGGCCTATCACTCACCACGGGGAGGCTATGACGGCTGACGAAGAGCTCACACCGTCTCTCGAAAACTTCATTGTCTTAACATGGCTCAAACTCATCCATCCTGACCTCCCAGCGCTGATCAAGCAACGGTATGGCCCTGAGCTTCGAAACAAGACCCTAGCCTCCATTAAGCCGGAAATATCCTTGGCCTTATCGTCTCTCTTGGACGAACTTCGTAGCACGGAAGACATCCGCACTCTCCGTCTCACTCAGAACCGCCAGCCGTACCGGAAGTACCCATCCACCCGCCCCCAAAGTGCCAAGACCAAGTTCAAGACTAACTCTAACACCAAGAGTAGCCCAGCTACGTGTCCACTTTGTGAACAGGTAGGCAGACCAGCATTTGACCACTATCTAAGTGTCTGTCCATATCTCCCTGCAAAGGATAAGAAGTACATGGTGCGTACTCGTGCAGTAGAGATAGATGATGTGTATGACGTTGATGATGACACCCACTCTGATGAAGAGGAGGAACCCAGTATTTGTCAGGCCAAAACCCCTCCGCCCTTGCCCCAACGCCAGTCCGACCGATGCAGACGACAGCCGCGGTACCTGAAAGACTTTGTGCTGTCATAGTCTTAGTGTGGCGAAAAGTTACTTTCAAGACCTGATGTATCCCTGAGTAATACTAGTATGTACTCACATAGTCCAAACAGATAAACACTTAATGCCAGATATGAAGTATCACCATATATACTCGTGTATTCCAAAGTTAGTGTAAACAACAGTTATCGTGTACTCCAAGGTTATATAAGTCCTGATTCTTAACATAGTTCATACCAGATTGTATACTCCAAAGTTCTCTAGGTCCTGATTCTTAACATAGCTCATCGTCATACCATGGTAGTGTCCGTATATACTCCAAAGTTAATTAGTTGAGATAACACCATATATTCATAGCTTAGATACTGACCACAGTTGAAATTGTTAAGCACATGTTCGTTCTTACCACTCACAAAAAAAAGGAAAAGAAGAGTAAATCACGCCATAGTTATGTTAATGTTATGTTATGACGTCAGCGGTGTCCCGGATGTTCTCCGCCATATTGTTGAAGAGTGTCCAGACGTTATTAAAACCGTGCTGCGTTCATCCCTGCACTCGAGTCGTCAATTGCGATCCTGGTAGTTCACTACTGACGCTGGGGGACTCCTGACTTAATACACTAGTGTATGAGGAATAATGACCATCAACCACAACTGCTTGTCGTCGGTCTTTCAAGAAGTTGTCTATCCACGCTAGGGTGGGGCCATGAATGCAAAATGGATACCGTAAAATTTTGTTCAATATTTGCAGAACCATGCAGCTGGAAAACAAAACAAGGCCAAGGAGTGTTGTTTAGCCGGCTTCACTCCTTGGACAGCTTATGATACTATCTTATATGCCACCGTAGGTTCTGCTTGAAGATTAGATTTTAAGAGACAGTCCATGTCTTGTTCAACGTTCATTTAGTTCAACGAACATGATATCCCTCATCGCCTAGAGAAGCGTTTGTCTCGTTCTGTATAACCCCGAGTCTTTTCCAATCATTTTCTCACGCGTGGGTTCACGTTAAGACATTATTCCAGGTGAACTGCCCCCTACCTCACCTGGCCGCTGCCTTGGTTACCTCTTTGTTTGCGCGTACATTGAAACCATAGGTACACCGCTGCAAAACGAATCAATTTGAAATCCAATTTGAAATAATTTTTGTCAATGCATAAGAACTGCTCTGAATTTGTGTCAAGCAGTGTCATATTTACAATAATTTTTGAAGCGCTAAATAGACAATTGAGTCCGTTGATATGGCCTAGCGTGGCGTTTATTTGCGTTTGGATGCTGTTGAGGAAAACAAAGATGGCGGAAGGTGTGGCGAAACCGCAGCGGGATCCTGGTAACGGCCGCATGTAGCCAGTCACAAGTATGCAAATGAGACAGCAGTCACATGTATGCTAGACACAAAGGACAAGCATTAGGCACAGTCACAGGCAGACAGGATCTCGCTAGGCAGAAGGCAGCTAAAGCAATGCCTCTATACAGATGAACATCCCTGCCAATCCCCACCCATCCCTACCAATCCCCAACCATCCCTACCAATCCCAACCCATCCCTACCAATCCCCAACCATCCCTACCAATCCATACCCATCCCCACCAATACCCAACCATCCCCACCAATCCTCACTCATCCCCACCAATCCATACTCATCCCCACCAATCCATACTCATCCCTACTAATCCAGACCCATCCCCACCAATCCACACACATCCCCACCAATACCCACCCATCCCCAACAATACCACCCATCCCCAACAATCCACACACATCCACACCGATCCACACACATCCCCACCAATCCACACACATCCCCACCAATCCACACACATCCCCACCAATCCACACTCATCCCGAACAATCCACACTCATCCCCACCAATCCATACTCATCCCTACCAATCCATACTCATCCCCACCAATCCATACTCATCCCTACTTATCCATACCCATCCCCACCAATCCACACACATCCCTACCAATCCACACACATCCCCACCAATCCACACTCATCCCCACCAATCCACACTCATCCCCACCAATCCATACTCATCCCTACCAATCCATACCCATCCCCACCAATCCATACTCATCCCTACTTATCCATACCCATCCCCACCAATCCACACACATCCCTACCAATCCACACACATCCCCACCAATCCACACTCATCCCCACCAATCCATACTCATCCCTACCATCCATACCCATCCCCACCAATCCATACTCATCCCTACTTATCCATACCCATCCCCACCAATCCTCACTCATCCCCACCAATCCATACTCATCCCCACCAATCCAAACTCATCCCCACCAATTCACACCCATCACCACCAATCCACACACATCCCCACCAATACCCACCCATCCCCAACAATACCACCCATCCCCAACAATCCACACTCATCCCCACCAATGCATACTCATCCCTACCAATCCATACTCATCCCCACCAATCCTCACTCATCCCCACCAATCCATACCCATCCCTACCAATCCATACCCATCCCCACCAATCCCCACCCATCCCTACCAATCCACACACATCCCCACCAATCCCCACCCATCCCTACCAATCCATACCCATCCCCACCAATCCACACACATCCACACCAATCCATACCCATCCCCACCAATCCACACACATCCCTACCAATCCACACACATCCCCACCAATCCACACTCATCCCCACCAATCCATACTCATCCCTACCAATCCATACCCATCCCTACCAATCCATACTCATCCCCACCAATCCATACTCATCCCTACCAATCCATACTCATCCCTACCAATTCATACTCATCCCCACCAATCCATACTCATCCCTACCAATCCATACCCATCCCTACCAATCCATACTCATCCCCACCAATCCATACTCATCCCTACCAATCCATACTCATCCCTACCAATTCATACTCATCCTTACGAATCCGTACTCATCCCTACCAATCCATACTCATCCCTACCAATCCATACTCATCCCTTCTAATCCATTACTCATCCACACCAATCCAGACTCATCCCTACCAATCCATACTCATCCCTACAATTTCATTCTCATCCTTACGAATCCGTACTCATCCCTACCAATCCATACTCATCCCTACAAATCCATACCTATCCCTTCTAATCCATTACTCATCCACGCCAATCCAGACTCATCCCTACCAATCCATACTCATCCCTACCAATTCATACTCATCCTTACGAATCCGTACTCATCCCTACCAATCCATACTCATCCCTACCAATCCATACTCATACTTACGAATCCGTACTCATCCCTACCAATCCATACTCATCCCTACCAATCCATACTCATCCTTACGAATCCGTACTCATCCCTACCAATCCATACTCATCCCTACCAATCCATACTCATCCTTACGAATCCGTATTCATCCCTACCAATCCATACTCATCCCTTCCAATCCATACTCATCCCTACAAATCCATACTCATCCCTTCTAATCCATTACTCATCCACAACAATCCAGACTCATCCCTTCCAATCCATACTCATTCCTACAAATTCATACTCATCCTTACGAATCCGTACTCATCCCTACCAATCCATACTCATCCCTTCCAATCCATACTCATCCCTACTAATCCATACTCATCCCTTCTAATCCATTACTCATCCACAACAATCCAGACTCATCCCTTCCAATCCATACTCATTCCTAAAAATTCATACTCATCCTTACGAATCCGTACTCATCCCTATCAATCCATACTCATCCACACCAATCCAGACTCATCCCTACAAATCCATACCTATCCCTTCTAATCCATTACTCATCCCCACCAATCAACACACATGCCCACCAATCCATACTCATTCCTACCAATCCATACCCATCCCCGCCAACCCTCACCCCTCCCCACCAATCCGTACTCATCCCCACCAATCCATACTCATCCCCACCAATCCATACTCATCCCTACCAATCCATACTCATCCCCACTGATCCACACTCATCCCCACCAATCCATACTCATCCCTACCAATCCATACCCATTCCCATCAATCCATACTCATCCCTGCCAATCCCCACTCATCCCTATCAATCCACACTCACCCCCACCAATCCACACTCATCCCCAACAATCCACACTCAGGGATGGAAAGGGGCAAGTGGGGTGAGGGTGAGTATGGATTGGTTGGTATGTCTGGGGATTGGTGGGAATGAGTATAGATTGGTGGGGATGAGTGTGGATTGGTAGGGATGAGTGGGGATTGGTGGGGATGAGTGTGGATTGGTAGGGATGAGTATGGATTGGTGGGGATGGGTATGGATTGGTGGGGATGAGTATGGATTGGTGGGGATGAGTGAGGATTGGTAGGGATGGGTGTGGATTGGTAGGGATGGGTGTGGATTGGTAGGGATTGGTGGGGATGAGTGTGAATTGATAGGGATAAGTGTGGATTGGTGGGGATGGGTATGGATTGGTGGGGATGAGTGTGGATTGGTGGGGATGAGTGTAGATGAGTGTACATTGGCAGGAATGAGTGTGGATTAGTGGGGATGAGTGTGGATTGGTGGGGATAAAAGGGGTTTGGTGGGGATGGGTGTGGATTGGTGGGGATGAGTGAGGACTGGTGGGGATGGGTGTGGATAGGTGGGGATGAGTGAGGACTGGTGGGGATGAGTATGAATTGGTAGGGATGAGTATGGATTGGTGGGGATGGGTGTGGATTGGTGGGGATGAGTGTGGATGAGTGTAAATTGGTAGGAATGAGTGTGGATTAGTTGGGATGAGTGTGGATTGGTGGGGATAAAAGGGGTTTGGTGGGGATGGGTGTGGATTGGTGGGGATGAGTGAGGACTGGTGGGGATGGGTGTGGATAGGTGGGGATGAGTATGGATTGGTGGGGATGAGTGTGAATTGGTGGGGATGAGTATGGATTGGTGGGGATGAGTGAGGGTTGGTGGGGATGAGTATGGATTGGTAGGGATTGGTGGGGATGGGTATGGATTGGTGGGGATGAGTGAGGGTTGGTGGGGATGAGTATGGATTGGTAGGGATTGGTGGGGATGGGTATGGATCGGTAGGGATGGGTGGGGATTGGTAGGGATGGGTGGGGATTGGTAGGGATGGGTGGGGATTGGTAGGGATGGGTGGGGATTGGTAGGGATGGGTGGGGATTGGTAGGGATGGGTGGGGATTGGTAGGGATGGGTGGGGATTGGTAGGGATGGGTGGGGATTGGTAGGGATGGGTGGGGATTGGTAGGGATGAGTGGGGATTGGTAGGGATGGGTGGGGATTGGTAGGGATGGGTGGGGATTGGTAGGGATGGGTGGGGATTGGTAGGGATGGGTGGGGATTGGTAGGGATGGGTGGGGATTGGTAGGGATGGGTTGGGATGAGTATGGATTGGTATGGATGAGTATGGATGGGTAGGGATTGGTAGGGATTGTCGGGGATTGGTCACTAGGGATGGGTATGGATTGATAGGGATAGGTAGGGATTGGTAGGGATGGGTGTGGATTGGTAGGGATGAGTATGGATTGGTAGGGATGGGTGGGGATTGGTAGGGATGGTCGGGGATTGGTAGGGATGGGTGGGGATTGGTAGGGATGGGTGGGGATTGGTAGGGAAGGGTGGGGATTGGTAGGGATGGGTGGGGATTGGTAGGGATGGGTTGGGATGAGTATGGATTGGTATGGATGAGTATGGATGGGTAGGGATTGGTAGGGATTGTCGGGGATTGGTCACTAGGGATGGGTATGGATTGATAGGGATGGGTAGGGATTGGTAGGGATGGGTGTGGATTGGTAGGGATGAGTATGGATTGGTAGGGATGGGTGGGGATTGGTAGGGATGGTTGGGGATTGGTAGGGATGGGTGGGGATTGGTAGGGATGGGTTGGGATGAGTATGGATTGGTATGGATGAGTATGGATGGGTAGGGATTGGTAGGGATTGTCGGGGATTGGTCACTAGGGATGGGTATGGATTGATAGGGATGGGTAGGGATTGGTAGGGATGGGTGTGGATTGGTAGGGATGAGTATGGATTGGTAGGGATGGGTGGGGATTGGTAGGGATGGTTGGGGATTGGTAGGGATGGGTGGGGATTGGTAGGGATGGGTGGGGATTGGTAGGGATGGGTGGGGATTGGTAGGGATGGGTGGGGATTGGTAGGGATGGGTGGGGATTGGTAGGGATGGGTGGAGATTGGTAGGGATGGGTGGGGATTGATAGGGATGGATGGGGATTGGTGGGGATGGGTGGGGATTGGTAGGGATGGGTGGGGATTGGTAGGGATGGGTGGGGATTGGTAGGGATGGGTGGGGATTGGTAGGGATGGGTGGGGATTGGTAGGGATGGGTGGGGATTGGTAGGGATGGGTGGGGATTGGTAGGGATGGGTGGGGATTGGTAGGGATGGGTGGGGATTGGTAGGGATGGGTGGGGATTGGTAGGGATGGGTGGGGATTGGTAGGGATGAGTGGGGATTGGTAGGGATGGGTGGGGATTGGTAGGGATGGGTGGGGATTGGTAGGGATGGGTGGGGATTGGTAGGGATGGGTGGGGATTGGTAGGGATGGGTGGGGATTGGTAGGGATGGGTTGGGATGAGTATGGATTGGTATGGATGAGTATGGATGGGTAGGGATTGGTAGGGATTGTCGGGGATTGGTCACTAGGGATGGGTATGGATTGATAGGGATGGGTAGGGATTGGTAGGGATGGGTGTGGATTGGTAGGGATGAGTATGGATTGGTAGGGATGGGTGGGGATTGGTAGGGATGGTCGGGGATTGGTAGGGATGGGTGGGGATTGGTAGGGATGGGTGGGGATTGGTAGGGATGGGTGGGGATTGGTAGGGAAGGGTGGGGATTGGTAGGGATGGGTGGGGATTGGTAGGGATGGGTTGGGATGAGTATGGATTGGTATGGATGAGTATGGATGGGTAGGGATTGGTAGGGATTGTCGGGGATTGGTCACTAGGGATGGGTATGGATTGATAGGGATGGGTAGGGATTGGTAGGGATGGGTGTGGATTGGTAGGGATGAGTATGGATTGGTAGGGATGGGTGGGGATTGGTAGGGATGGTTGGGGATTGGTAGGGATGGTGGGGATTGGTAGGGATGGGTGGGGATTGGTAGGGATGGGTGGGGATTGGTAGGGATGGGTGGGGATTGGTAGGGATGGGTGGAGATTGGTAGGGATGGGTGGGGATTGATAGGGATGGATGGGGATTGGTGGGGATGGGTGGGGATTGGTAGGGATGGGTGGGGATTGGTAGGGATGGGTGGGGATATGTAGGGATGGGTGGGGATTGGTAGGGATGGGTGGGGATTGGTAGGGATGGGTTGGGATGAGTATGGATTGGTATGGATGAGTATGGATGGGTAGGGATTGGTAGGGATTGTCGGGGATTGGTCACTAGGGATGGGTATGGATTGATAGGGATGGGTAGGGATTGGTAGGGATGGGTGTGGATTGGTAGGGATGAGTATGGATTGGTAGGGATGGGTGGGGATTGGTAGGGATGGTCGGGGATTGGTAGGGATGGGTGGGGATTGGTAGGGATGGGTGGGGATTGGTAGGGATGGGTGGGGATTGGTAGGGAAGGGTGGGGATTGGTAGGGATGGGTGGGGATTGGTAGGGATGGGTTGGGATGAGTATGGATTGGTATGGATGAGTATGGATGGGTAGGGATTGGTAGGGATTGTCGGGGATTGGTCACTAGGGATGGGTATGGATTGATAGGGATGGGTAGGGATTGGTAGGGATGGGTGTGGATTGGTAGGGATGAGTATGGATTGGTAGGGATGGGTGGGGATTGGTAGGGATGGTTGGGGATTGGTAGGGATGGGTGGGGATTGGTAGGGATGGGTGGGGATTGGTAGGGATGGGTGGGGATTGGTAGGGATGGGTGGGGATTGGTAGGGATGGGTGGGGATTGGTAGGGATGGGTGGAGATTGGTAGGGATGGGTGGGGATTGATAGGGATGGATGGGGATTGGTGGGGATGGGTGGGGATTGGTAGGGATGGGTGGGGATTGGTAGGGATGGGTTTGGATTGGTAGGGATGGGTGGGGATTGATGTGCATGGAACATCTGTAATCATTACGGGAGGTCTTGTCTGCCTTGCTTTGACTGTGCATGCCTGTTGCCTATCCTTTGTGTCTAGCATGTGTTCTGTCTCATTTGCATACTTGTGACTGGCTACATGCGGCCGTTACCGGGATCCTCCGCAGGGGATGGAACCCTTTGATCGGGGCGCTCTGAGCGAGGAACAACAGGCCAAGCTCAATCAGTTCAAGGTAGGGGATCTCCTAAAGCTCGGTGAAGAGTGGGGTGTCTCAGAACTGACCGTATTCCGCATAGAATTTGTGTGCTGTGAATCAGATTCCACCATACCCCCCTCCCCCTTTATACTATAGACCACTTCCCCACCATTTAATAGTGCACCACGAACCATCGTCATAAGTGACCCCCACCCCCACCCTGAAAAACATGTTGGGGTTCGCCTAATGGCAATGTTGGGACGTTACACCCCAAAAAATAACCTGATCCTTGTGTATCTGGGACCTTCAACTGTGACATATTACCCACAATATTTCTGTCGCCGCACACCTGTGAACGTGCTTTAGTCATGGTAGTTGTTACTAAATATAATAATGTATCTTTTTTATTTATCTGTGTAGGTGCAGACCAGGTTAGGTAATGAGCGTTATCTCAGGGAGCATCCAGAAGTGTCCTGTATGGTGTCTGGATTCCTCAGGTAAGAACCACCAGGAAGATTAAGTTGTCTGTGTCGTATGCCGGAATGGGTACCGGTATACGTACAGAAAATTCAGGTCCAGGTACAGTCCAGGTACAGGGGACCTGATCCTCCGGACCTGGACCATACCTGTACTAGTACTTGAATTAGGGCCTAATTATCTGAACTAGGACCTAATTATCTGTGAAAACTTGTGAATGTGCGATACTGTCCATTTCTATCAACTCTTCTGTACTTAGTACTTTGCTGTTGTTATTTTCTTGGACACAAAGTTAAAACTGCCACAAACACTGCAATATCTCCATACTACAAAATTCCCACCGATATTTCCATTAAGTTGGACAAGTGAATTGATATCTAGATGTTGCTATGTTAAATGATATTTTTGACACTCTTTCTTTATCAATTAGAAGTTTTTGAACTGTATATTGCAAAATGTTTACAATTTTCGTTTACTTTTCTAGTGATGTCTTGGCGAAGAAACCGGAAAATATCAGGGAGTTTGCCGCAGGTGAGTACTGATTACTCGCAATCATCACTTGACTTACAGGTGATGCTGTAACATAGGTTTATCTCAAGGATTCAACTTCTGGAACCCTAATGGTTTCATATCACATGTTTCCTTTGGTGTATTATGATACATTGCAAGACAATGTATTTCAATACAGTAGATCACTGGAGTCCTGCAGGGCGATGTGCTGGCACCTTTCTTATTCATTATCCTCATTGACTTCCTCCTGAGGAGGGCTACAGCAGACAGTGACTCGGGGATTGTGACACATCCTAGGGCCTCCAGTCGTTATCCAGCAAAACTGATAAACGCATGCCCGAGGATGAACCTGTCAATACCTATGCACTCTATGTACCAATGCATGGGAAACGCCGACGAGGACGCCAAGCTACCTCCTATTTAAAGTACATTCAACAGCTCCTAGGCGATTACAATGACCAGATCACCACAAAGCAAATTCGTCATCTAGCTGCCGACAGGTCTTGGAAGAAACTTACAGTCGCCTGCGCCGCAGCCGACCAATGATAATGATGATGACAGTAGATCATTACATTCATCATCATTACATTACATTATATTTTGTTCATGTGTCTGCATGTGGAAAGCATAACTTGAGATGCTGTGTATGGATCCTTAAGATATATATCTGGTAGGTGGGTAGGGTTTGGGAAAACAAAGGTCAACTTTGGTAATGACCCTCCCTACAGCTTACTGCAGCAAAACTTACGGTTTTGATATTACGTAGTGAGACACTATATGTTAGATACTGTGTGTTAGTTATTTTATTGTATGTCATTTTTGGTGCATGTTAAAGGAAATGAATGTACCTTATCAGTACATATATTTGGTAACTGGATAAACATTCACAGCTATTGCTCTTTTCTATTCTTCTCTGGAAAGAATTAACCCTTATTCCTTATTTTTGGTTCAGAATACTTCAGGAACCCAGAGCTCCCTGACCAAGTCAGGAAGGAAGTTGCAGCACAAGAAGAGAAGAAAAGGATAGCAGCACAGGCTAAGAAGAGGTTGTAAAAGTGCAGTGGTGTGATGCTAATTCTAGTCTTAAACACAGAAATACCATCTTTGTTGTCAAAAGTATTCTTCAAACTGTTCTGTTTGACATATCTGAAAAACTGTACAAAGAGTGCCTAGACTACATGTAAGATAGTAACCAGTCTGAAGATAGTTTATGACAAGTGCTGAGTATTGTTATCAGTAAACATCAAGTTTTATGTGAATTTTGTATTTCTAAAACTTTGGAACAAAGGTACTCATTTTGTCCATTGCTTCTTCACAATCAGGAACCTTTAACACATTCCACTTGTTGTACATACAAATGTATCATCATATGTTTTTGTAACATTTGTTTTTGAATGATGTTCATGAGAATTCTAAATCTGAAATGTTAACAGAAGTCTGTCAATCATATTCTGGTCAGGTACAAGTGCTGTACTATAGATATGGAGTCTTACATCTATTTTTCTGTGTGTATCATTCTGGTATATTACTTTTTATGGCCTATGTTGAAGTGATGGCTATTAGGTAAACTGGATAGACAGGAAACCCTTGCTATTTTCCTTCCCAACATCTGCTTGAACCATTAAAGCCAGGACATGTATCAATGAAACAAAGTATGCAGAGCTTGAGATTTTTATTTCTCTATAAAACTATGTATTACATGTATTCTGTATATTTTCAGCACTAAGTCTATTTGGAAAGCTTTCAGAAACCACCAAATTAGGAGTTAGCTGGTGAAGGGAAAGCTGTGCTTGCTTAACAAATGCTTCCTGTTTTAAGTGTATATACGTTGTAACTAGATTGAATACAGATGTAACTGTGCTCCAACAATATGGCATTAAATCTCACCAACCATTGTCCATGTATTTCCTACATGTATGTGATAGTATGACCCCGTTGGATTCTCCAAGCAGATCCTATGGTAGCATAAGATAGTATCCAAAGCTGGCAGAGGAGTGTAGGTCCCATTGGATCTGCTTGGAGATTAGGGTTCTCCTAGTGTTCTTTGCAATGGTTATGTTTGGAAAATTCACACTCTATCCATATCAAGTTCCAAACTACCGACAAAGTGTGACTTAAACTCCACCCCTGCACTTAAACTGTTGTCCTATGTCCACTCAAAGGCCATTCTAAATAAAATTTATGATATGTGAAGACTTGTGCACGTATTATTGGTTAAGCCGACTACTCATTCTTCGCAGCCAGGGGCTAAATTGCGAGGTGCTTACAATAGGCGGGGTAAAATCGCAAGGGTCTGCAGCTTCTGCTATTCGGTGCTAACTCAGGTGACCTCAATGTGACATTCAGGTGTGACCATAGGACTGTAGGTTTTGAACCACTCAAACCAGGAAGGACCCGTAGCCTTTTTTTTTATAAGTGTGGTCTTCAACATGCTCGAGATGTGGCATGACTCTCCTCAAACACGGGACGTCCATTTAACACATATATGTACCTGCTTAACGCTTACAAGGGCATTCATGACCTGTTTTGCTTCAACATAAGCAAGCACACTAAATTTTGTCGTTGTTCCAAGCATGTATGTTGTTTATAAAGCATAACGTTACATGTAATGTTATCCGCACGCAGAGCTCATTCGTAAAATAGACGCGCCTCGGAAATTACATTAAACCACAGCAAGTAGATTTTATGGATGACGTCCTCTTGAGACTGCAAAAGTAGAGAAAATATGGCGAAAAAAAAAGATGGCCACATTTTCAAAATAGATTCCACAAACATGGTACACAGCCAACAAGGCATTCATTCCTGCATATTCAAGACATGTACTGGTGTAGTAAAAGTGACACCAGTGTAGTAGACGGGTATCACTAACAAAGTTTGTAACTACACTCATGGGTTTCATATTGGTGCCACTTTTATAACTATCCAACTAGCTTCACTTCTGCAAGTACAGTCATATCTACCTCGCTAGTGTCACTTCTACAAGTACAATCATCAGGCTGCAGCACAATATATTTGCTCATTTTGGTAAGTTTTCGTTGGCCATCTCCAAAGAAGAAAAAACAAATTCTTGAAGAATTAATGATCGCACGGATTTCATCCATAGAATTTAGTTGTTTTGGCCGAAACCAAACCAATCTACTTCGCCTCCTGCCGAACCGTTCATTACGGAGAGGACTTTCTTTAAAAGATTTTGACAAAGAGCCAATGTTCTTCAGAGCTCTGTCGGCGACATCGGCTATTGTAAGTTGATTAGGTACTACTGTGTGCTGCAAGATTACTGTCAAATCAAATTTGTGGTGGCAACCGGAAAGTTTAATACACATCAGTCTTAAGTCAGCCAGCCCGAATTTTTTCAATGGGCTGTCCTGTACACGTGGATTGGGAACCCATAACAAAAACGAGTTCACCTTAAGCTATAAATGTGTAACGCTCGTTCACTTTTATCAACGTGGTAGCTTTTATCCATTGTATTTAAAAAGGGCGTTTAGTGATATCAAGTGACTAGACGGTGGTTTCGAACTGCAGTATTTTGAAAACATTACAGTTTGGAAACCACCTCCCGTCCACTTGATATCCCTAAGTACTAGTACTGTACTAGTACTTACTACTGGATAAAAGGCCACAACTATAATGAAAGGTATGTAGGAACACCAAAGGACTAAGTTTCAATTCTTGGTATTAGTTCAACACTGAGCATGAGAGGGGATACATGAAGAGATATTAGTACCAGACTTCCTTGCAGTAGTCTTACCGCAATTGTCCGCGTTCTGGACCCAAGACTTGAACTCAGTGTGTGTTTGTCACAATTGCATTCACCTGGCGGGCTAGAACAAAACAACAAGCTTGTGATTGAAGTCAACAACGCCATATACAACTTCCAAGTTCTAGTTTCTTCAGTATCCTAATCTGTCATATCGATACCCTTCCACTGAACGCTCTGATGGTATTGGACTCAAATTATTCTTTCGGTGTAAAAATATTTTAAGGTAGTTATGAGTTGATATGTTCCTGTATTTGTTCGTGGACTTTTCTGTTGATTACTTACCGACCTTTCTTCGGGGGTTGGTATGACTGCGGGAACGCCGTGTAGTCCGTTATCACCGTATGATACAAGTACTAGCACGTTGTCCACTCCTGCTCCAACTCTCTGAACTCGTAAGGGGGCGCTGTGGCGCGGTTACACGTACATTTTCTCTCACTGTTATCATTTATAGGTTGTAAAAGCTGAGACCATTGGCAGTATAGATAATGACTTATATCATGAAGGTTAAGAAACATCCAATCATCTGACCAAAGTTTTCATGATCATCAGGCTATTTATTGCATCGGTTTGCCGGACAAACGAAAGTAAATACAAAATATGTGCAATATTGTCATTATGGCAAAAAAAATTCAAAAGTCTGTATATGATAGGGCCGCAACTGTATACGTGCGTTTATTCTTCAAACTTCATATTAGGCCAGTTGATTCGATTACACGTATATGAATGTCATTCTCTGTGGGGAACTCCAAAACTGATGCGAGAGTGCGCGTAAAAAAGTAGGAAGGTTGAACAAATGACGAAACACACATGTATGATATGCCGAGCGATAGAGTCTTTAATTTTAGTTCTTTCCCGTCTTTTTTTGGTGCAATTTCTAGTAGTATCCGTTTTCGATATTTTATTGCAATCTACGGCATAGATGTGCCCAGCATCTGCTATGATATATTTACAGCTTGATTGACAACGATTTTTTTAAACGGCCGAAAATTGGTACGCGCGGATGTCATCCATATCAACATGTCATCCATATTCTAATATGGCCTTAAAACTGGATATAAAATACACGAAGGACACAATGTTCCCGTTTCCTGTGATTTTATTGTATTCGGCATGCCTTTGTGTACATTTTCAACTCTAGAAAGAGCTAAAGTGACAATACAAAAAATATCTCTTTCAAAAACGTACGTACATTACACGCATGTTGTAGCAGTCGTGGATAAACGCGCAGATAACAAAGAAGTGTACATGTGTATGTTGCTTTCGTGTCGGGAAAATTGCACATCTTCCTACAAACACTAGGAAAATTGTATACCTACAACCAACTATAATTGAAAAGTTATAAATTTTCATGCATCACTCTCAAATAGTAAATTGAAGTAGAATGTACTATAGAAGTAAAGTAATTTCATTCACATGCAAAACAATGTGCTATCACACGTACAATACATCAGTCTATTGTGGGAAGGACAGCGATTTTATCGCTTTTATGTTTTTACAATGTTTTTCTCTGCTAGTAGTGAGTACATGTTAAACTAAACAGTGAATTACTGTAAATGCATTAAAGTTCGCGGGGATTTAATTTCGCGGTTGCGGGAAAATGGACTTTTCGCGGTGGATTTAATTTCGCGGTAGCGCCATGCACTGTAATCTCTTACTGTTATGGAAAAATGTTCGCGGTGGTTTTAAATTCGCGGGGAAGCGGCCGCCGCGAAAACCGCAAACATTAATCCACCGCGAAAGTTTCTGCATTTACAGTACTTCACACTCAGCACTGTTAATTATCTTTCTCCAGCATTGCCAACAAGACAGACACACTTAATTTCCTGACCCCTTTCGACATCCATGACATGTCTAGATGGAGTCAAATTTGATATATGATATCACGTAAAGTGCTCCATTGAAGACCAGTCTGCAGCGCCTCCTACCAATTTACCTACACGCTGCAGCTTGCATTTCCGTGAGGACAAATATACTTTTAGAACATCACCAACTACCATAAATGCATAGTATGTTATCTAACCATCCCTTACTTTACTATATATTTATTTAGTAGCATTGAATTTATGGTTATTATTTTTTCAACATTGTGATAGAAGTGTTGTTTAAATCTAAGTGAATACCAAAAACGTCGGGCCAAGCCCTCTCGTCAGCAGCAGTTTAGTGCAGTTCATCTAGGATGGAACATCGTTATGTCGGTAACTTGATAACAAATGTTAAAATCCAAGGTAGAGGAGGATAGTAAGTTTGTGAGAGGGTTGAATTGGGAACAACTTACATCGAAAAAGCCCATTTTCAGATACTTTTTTGCCCCATGATATATTTCTATTACCCGCTCTTTCAATCGAATTTTTAAAGATTCCACAATTCAAAGATTTAGTGTGCAAAAGTGGCATGAACACTTTGATAATTTCTGTCAGGAAATCCTTCGTTCGTTTTGCGGGCTCATTTCGGGCAGGGGGCGTTCATTTGTACATGTAATAAGGGAGTACATTACTTGCCACTTTTGTGTAAGATATTCTTTTCATGTAACGTTTGTTATTTATTACACAGAACTGGACACCATGTGGTCCATCCTCTTCCTGACGGTGAGCCTCTCGGAGGTCCAGTCCGGCGCGATGATGAAGTGACTGCGGTGCGGCGGCCGGACGTGCTGGAAGAAGCTGACGTTACAGGTGTAGTCCAGCGACTTCTTCGGCTGGTTGCGGTACCACCGCGGGGGGTTAGGGGGCAGCCGTGCAATGGTCACGTTGGACTTGCCGCTCTGCACTTGGCTGTAAGAAATGGGAGAATCTATGAGGGAACGTCGCATGAGTTGTTCTGACTACCTTTTCATAACTTTTTCTATTGGCTGCCCTGTCAACAAGGAAATAAAAAAACCT
This sequence comes from Branchiostoma floridae x Branchiostoma belcheri, assembly GCA_019207045.1. Lineage (NCBI taxonomy): Eukaryota > Metazoa > Chordata > Leptocardii > Amphioxiformes > Branchiostomatidae > Branchiostoma > Branchiostoma floridae x Branchiostoma belcheri. The sequence goes on along the minus strand of CM033025.1, from coordinate 24,782,547 downwards.
AAAAACAAGCAAAGAAATCCACAACCCAACGTCACGAAATCGTAATTTTGCCAGGAAAGGGGCCTTGAAAATCACATAAAATGCACCACAGAGGTCCCTTCTGCCAGCATGTGGTTAGCGTGGTCATCAGCACTACGGCTAACGTTAGTTACTGACGTCACCGCGCGACTTACCTGTCCTTCTTACCGCCGGGACTCTTGAAGATTTCTGACAGGTAAGCCTTTCTGTGTGCAGAGCAGAGCAAAGAAGCATAAGGGAGCAACAAGGTTGGAGATTTTGTGGCATGCCTCCCGACTAAGACTCCCATGTACTGTTACCCTCCTCGCTCCTCTAGTCCTTCAACAATGTTGTCGAGGCTATAGTTGAGAATTTTACCTTTTGGTGCATTTGGACTGTCTTCATCATGGAAAACACATACTTTGAGAGCAAAGCAATGAAATGATTATTTATCCTGACTAGCTCAGTTTGTCAAGTTCACGGTACACTTACTCTTCCAGGTCTTCCATGTAGTCCTTCAGGATCTTTTCTTCGCGTGGGTTCCCGTCCACTCTGCCGTCTATCCCGTTCAGCCTGTAGGCCGGGGGTGGTCCGTTGTTGGCGCCAGTAGGGGCTAGCTTGCGGCGTTGTCGTGCGGGTGCCGAACGGGTCGCTCTATTCTGTGACGCTGCAGATCAACAGAGAAACAAATGTTTTTACCAGTGTGATTCCCCACAAATAATTAGAATTGGCGATTAAAATAATTCGTTTATCTTACGTAACATTTAGATTGCGCTATAAATCGTTTGAAAAATGTGGTCCGGTCTGCTACGACATCGCATTAGGCTAATTTAACGTCACATTTCCAAACCAGGCCCCTGTCGGGCTGTTTGTGGAAACGAAAAATAGAAATGTATACGTAAGAATATGTACAAATAATGCCAACGGCCATTCTCTTTACGTCTTGTGTAGTTTGAGGTCTTATATATCAGTCTTTTCGTTTCCGAAAGCTGCCCGGTCCTGGTTTGCAAATGTGATGCTGGCCTTACAACTGTAAACGATCCGCCCCTGTGGCATGACCAAAAATGACATACTAGACATCATTTTTGTTTTCTTTCCTTTCATACCGGCTTTTCCAGACGTACGGAGGAACTACCACGTTAATCTATTTTATGCAAATAATGTATTGCTATTAATTACATTTGAAAATTGTCGACCTGTTTGCAAAGACATTGCAATGCTATAGTAAGGGGTTCTCCCCTGGGGCGTCACCAAAAAATGACACCTACCTGATTTTTCCAGACGTACGGGAGAACTCCCCCGTGTGGCCACATGTACCCGCATGGAGCTCGGCTGGGACCGCTCAGGCCCGGCAGACTTCCCACCATTCAGACTCTTCAACATGTCGTAAACTATCTGTTTCTCTGGAAAACGGGAGAGAAAACGGTGTCGTCATAAAATACGGCAATCCTCAACGACGGTGTGTCCAAAATACTGAAGACTATTACTACTTTCCTGAGGTATTTCGCCCCCTCTCTAAAAATGTTTCGTTTACCCACGAACAGAGATTGCATAGTAGGATTCGTAGCAATGGGGTATTGTACATGATAGGTTCTACATGTTGTACATTGTACATGGAGAAAGAGTTTGATTGAACCATCATCGCTTGAACGCTTTTCTGTCTTCTAGCAAGAAACAAGTTGTTGTTTTTTCATCAAAAAGTAAGTTAAACGCACACACACAACCCATTCATGAAATCGATCTGTGTTGGAAATTGCATTAGAACAAACCAATTCACTTCACCTCCTGCCGAACCATTCACAATCGAGGACTTTGACTTAATAAAGTTTCTGACAAAGAGCCAATGTCCTTTAGAACTCTCTATGCGACATGGGGCGTTTTAAGGTAATTACGTAGAACAGTGTGCTACAAGATTAGCGTCCCTCCTGTAAATCAAAGTTTGTTTGCTAAAAAGGTTGATACATTTACTCTAAAATACCATCTATTCAGTGCATTGTCCCGTGCATATAGCTAGAGAACGCATAACAAAAAAACGAGATCACCTTTAGCTAATATGAAAGGCCAAAATTACAATGACCAATCACCATACTGGAATACAATCCGTAGCAACGCCACAGGACTTTGTTTGAGTTCTTGACCAGTCAGACGTACTTTTAAGTCACTTTCTTAACTTGTAATCGCCTTACCGTAGTCGTCAGCGTTCTGGGCCCAAGTCTTGAACTTGCCCACCTGTCCACCTGTCGTCATAGCGCTTACCTAGCGGGTGAGAACAAAACTACAGGTTTACGATCAAAGTAAGCAACGGTACAGCATGTCAGTTTGTTGAACACTCAATATGTATGTGCAACACATTGCCTCTGCTGTTTTCAAAAGTTACCATTTGTGCTTAATGGGACAAAGTCACTTTTTTCTGAACGATTTACACAATAGCTGGAGGATTCTAGTTGTATTGAAACGCTGTGAATTTTGGCGACACCTCTAGGACTAGCCTAATAGTATAGTGTGCGTCCGGTTGTCAAGAAGGCATGTCTGGATTTTTTTTTCCGCCAATGCATAGTAGGATCACATGAGTATTCCCGGGGGGATTTGTTTTGAAGACATTTTTATGTGATTTATTGATTTGAAACGAAAAGGCCTTCCCTCTTTTAGCGCTGTTTTCCTTTCTGCATAACTTATGACCTGATATAGTCTTGTATAAAGTTATTGTTCTTGGACATCCCTGTTCATTACTTACCGGCCTGTTGTCAGGCGGCGGGATGGGCTGGTGTGACTGCGGGTAGGCGGTGTAGCCTGTCATGGCGTGAGGCGGGGTCTTCACAGTACGGTACGTCGTCCACTCCTGCTCGTCCTCTCTGAACTCGCCAGGGGGCGCTGTCTTCGGTCTGCTCGGGACCGAGTTCACGTGGTGCTTGGTAAAAAGAACCACAAATTTAAATGTTATTATACTAACAGTGTTATATCACATTGAGTGTATATAATATATAATTTCTCAGAAAATCGTCTAAGAACTTGAGGGTTTTCTAGCCTTCATAGCAGGCTCTCTGGCACTTTTTCGTCTTTTTTGGCTGATAATACACTTTTGCTGGCAATTTCTTTTTGTACTAGGGCGCTTGTGCTGCCGGTCCTTACAAGCGCCTAAAAAAAAAGACGAAAAAGGGCACAGAGAGCCTGCTTTGGAGGCTATGGTTTTTTCTCCTTTCGCAATATGCCCAAAACAGAATTTCACACGCAACAAATATCGCCCAATACAAATATCATTTCTTTTCATAAACTTTGCAAACTATACCCTCTATCTACAAAAACGGTGTGCCATGTCATGAAGTTGTGTTACCTGTGGCGCTGTGGGAGGGTGGAAGGGTGTCTTGGTGTTCCAAGTTGACCAGTGCGGCTGGTCCTCCGGTGCTGTTGGCGGCCCTTTGTTGACCACTACCCACTTCTCTCTCGGCTTGTACTGGGGCAGGCGAGCCTGGATACTTACTCGCGGTACCTCCGGGTCTGAAGATATAGAAAGTATCAACAAAACCACCCATTTAAACGACGGTTCAACTGCATGGAAAGAAACTTCTGTATTACAAACACCTTGAATCCGTGCGTTTGTTGATAATATCGATTGGATTGCTACTGCTCGCGTCGTTTGATATGGCAACGGAAAATACGCAGCCATAACAACACACCACTACACTCTCTATGCGAGGTGTGTCTCCATTTCAATATGAGTAGCTAGCCCCTGAAGTTTCTTTCAAAGCAGTAACGTCACATACATTTCCAGCCAAATAGTGACACCCTACTTAACATCATGTACGGAGAGTGAATGAGAATTGCTTTCTATACAAGAACGATTTTCAGTCCGATTGATTATGTAAAATACAATCATAATGCTGGGAAATGCTGTCGAGACTGAATCCCACAAGGATTGTCTGTTGTCTAAACATGATGACACCAAAAGATAAGAATCACATGTAACGTTACGTACCTAAGAAATGCACCATACACATGCACTTGTAATACAAGACATCCGTTACCGAAGCTCTATAGAGCCACCCCACCCCCCCATAATCGTCTTGTTGCTACCTTTCCACAATGTTACTGTCTACATGTACTTTTTCCTTTGTCCCTAATATTAATTAAACTCTCTCGAGTGGAAGAAATGCTTGCATCCAAACACAAATATTTACCAAAGACCAAATTTAATCCAACTCCTTTTAGCCTAGCAAAAGGCATTTAACACCAGGTCATATCTTAAGCTCACACGAAAAGCAGTATATACTGCACTTGCCATTATTCTCTAAAGGAAGCAGAAACAATGTCCAAATCATTTGCCCCGGTATCGAGGTTAGATCTCCCAAAGGACCCTTTTGTAAAGGGACGTGTTTTCATTGTAATTCACGACGCACAGGGAGAATGGGTAGGCGCTGAACAGGTTGTTTTAGTATATCCCGCTTCTTAGTTCCACCTGTACGCCGGCACAGTCTGTAAGATCCTGTGTTTACGCGGAAGATCCGCTTACAGGTTGCTGTACAGACTATAGTATGCCGGCTTTTTGTGTATCAATGGCGTCTGTATAACCAAAGCACAGTCAGAACTCACGGACTCAAAAATTCAACCGGCTTCTATTTGACAAAAATTATATGCAAGCTCACAGCAAAAATAGTCAATGATGTTACAATCAGTGTTCTGATGACAGAACAAAGCTCTGTTGGTTTTCCTGAGCGATATGTTGAACTGCCTTGCCTTGAATGTTAGTTACTAAACATGCCGCTGTTTATGTGTACACAACCGACTTGTTCTAGCCCCAGTGGATTTGCGTAGATCATGTGTGCAAAACCAGCCCTTTTCTCGACCTTTTCGCTTCCAAACAATGTCACGGTGGGACTGAACACGAGAAATACACAGATAGTCTGTGGGTGCATAGGAGTCTTCTTAAACGTCCTAGGATAGATACCTTTCGCCATGACATTGAAAGAGTGCAGATGATTTGAGAGAATCCAGGCAAAAATGACTGCACAGTTGCGTGAGCAAATATGCTACAAAAGTGTCTAAATACTTAAACGAAGCCAACGTAGTGTCACACGCTTCGAATCTGACCTCATTTACCTGTTAAATCGTGTATAATCTTACAAAGCACGTGTTAGAATCACTGACCAAGAGTCTCAGCCAAAAAAGAAGGTCACGCTAAGAAATCGTGTCAACACAAGACAACCTAAAACCTCACCTGTCACAAGAAAGCTGTGAATTCTGCACAGCTCTGGTTAGAGAGATTTTCCGCCAAGCGAGACCGGTCTGCCACAAGGCCCTTTAGTCCAAGCTCAGACCGTGACTGTCTGACTATTGTTAGTCCTACAGGGTGGCAACAGACACCGCCAGGTGATATAATACCACCGGGCAGGTACGGCAGAAAAGCGTCCTTGGCAACCGTGCCGGAGTGTCGTGTGACTTGTGACCCCTGGTCGGAGTGTGCGTAGAAGAGACTTCTCGTGCTAAAAGATACTCGAGCCAAGTATACTTTACAGTTCACGTGTGGAGTTCGCACAGACTTCGGTCTGACATACCTTGGTCTTTAGATACAATGGCGGCCGGCCTAAGTTGTAATTGGCGGAGAATCACCAACGTAATGTTACCGACCGTGCTTTCAAAGTTCGGAAGGACGTTGCTTGGTATGTGACATCTCTCGGTTGAAGATCTAGATTTTCGTCTTAGGTACAACGAGGAAAATACTAAATAACATCAACAGAGAATACCATTCTTGTACGTAGAAGTAACCTGGAACAAGATCTTTGAGGGGGAACGCAGAAAGAGGAGTTCACATTACCAGACTCTAGCCACCATCACAAAAAGTATCTTCCAAACTCTACTATATTTTCCTCCCGCATTATAATAAATTCCCTTTGAAGACCGACCTTTCTAAAATCAGTTGCAAGTCATCTCCTAACTATCGGCTACGACTTAGATTTGAACCGTAGAACAGCCAGCGCCCTCTAGCGTCCATAGCAGGCGCTGCGAAAATCAAAGCAGGCATATGCATTGAAGGAACGTCAATAATGACATGAAAGCTACATGTATGATCGTGACAACAAAAGATATACTCTACTATCTTACCGGGAGGTTGGTGGTACTGTTGTTGCTGTGGGGGCTCCAGCGACTGCTTCAGGTATTGCATCGACGGCCTGACAAATTTCTTGACCACATGCTCACCCGTGTTCGGCACTGGAGGAACAAAACGGTGTATTTTGTTAAGCTGCGTTACGTGATAGCACTTTTAAACATGTGACACATATGACTGAAAAGAGTAGAACATCAATCCTGCAAATACTAGTACATCGATGAAGGTTAGACACCCAGGTAATAAGATGCCAGTGGCTGAAAAAAGATAGCGGATGCTATCTGAAACGTTTGACCGTAACCGTTTACAAAATGTATCCACTATCCAGTAACTTGAGTAACTTTTGTCATGTGAATCTTGCAAATGAAAATCTCATTTACATAATTAAAGTGAAAATGTCTCGCTTACACAATTGATGGAAATATGCCTTCTTTGCTGAGATAATGCTTTCGTACTTTGGACAACTTGTGTTGTTTGGGGGAGAGAGAGTATCAATACATTATGTAATTTATGCAGTTGAGGACTTTATTTGCATAATCGTTAAAATCATTTCGAATACGTCTGTATTAAAGGTAGACAGCTCATAGAAAGTGGCATTGGTTGGAGCTTTGGCAATGTATGAAATCGATGGATGGCTTGTTAGAATATTGCTTCGGGAATTATAGGTTACATTTCATAACACAGTATCAGTAGTTGTATTGCCTGCAATACAACTATTTATTGGGACAGACCTACGGTTTCCAATGGCCCTTTCAGCCTCTCTTAAGAATGTTGGTTCTACTATCTGATGGAGACCAAAGGTTTGGTTAGTTTTGCGTCCAATAATGTGGCCGATTAGTGTCTAGTGACCTCGTTTGTAGCGAACAAATATTTAAAGTCGCAGATAAGGTATCCTAAATGGTAACGGTAAAATGTTACCTTAAAAACAGTTAGTGAAAAAAAATTACCCATGATTGCAATCATTGTATTCTATTTCTATATGTCGGTAAAACTCACTTGCACAAAGACACACTTGTCAAATCCCTTTAGCCTGTACCAGGGTCCATATGTCGCTGGAAAAAAAAGTAGAATTGGCCAATTAAGACAGAAAACATACCAGATGAGTTAGCTGGCAGAGGAGTACAGCCTTAGGTCGCAAACTGTACTCCTCGGCAATCTAACTCTTCTTGCGTATTTCATGTTTTATTTGGCCAATTTCTACTGTTTTTCCAGCGATATGTCGAGCCTGGTAGAGGCTAACATACATGTACGTAACATGCCGCACCCAAAATACTCTCTCTCTCAAATTTACTTTCTCCACCATGTTTATGTACGATTAGTAAGAATGTTTTGTCTAGTTTTGGTCTTGAAGCCAGTTTTAAGCCAACTAAAATGGACCAACAGACGAGACTCTGACGTCACTAGCCAAACCTTGAACTACAAAACACTCAACCAAACATGTCACCAGTATGTTCAACCCACACACAGACCACGTGGCACGTAACCATGGCGACCAGGGACGCCACCTGTGTGTGCTATCGCTAGGCCATTAATTGTTATTGTTGTAATCAACATTTCTTCTATTCGTCCCTTATCAAAACACAATCTTGATGTGCCAGGTTACGGTTAGGCAGACAAGTATGTGTCATTGCACTTTAATTGTCACTTCAGATAACTTAGTAATACATTTTCAGGGTTGTACTTTGGTGCCTATTGAACTAATATACCTTAATTCATCGTATATTGTAGCGAAATTCACTTGGAGCAAGTTTTTCACCATTTGGCTTTGATCTAATGTACATTCATGTAGGAAAAATCAACTGTAAATTCAACTGTAAAATATGCCAGTATACGGTTTCTCGTAGTTGTGTTTGTCCAATGTGTAGAAGTGTAACACGTATGTTTAGGGTCTTACTCCCAATGTTTTCCCACAAATCCGCCTGTGTTGACAAGGCTTTTCTACTCACCTAGCAAGAATGTGGGCGAGCCTTTGTACTGGTCTCAACTAACCAACATTACACCACATGAACCACCGCAGCCTCAAACGTTCCTTATCAAACAATTCGAAATGATTTCTTTTGTCAAGGCGGCATTGAAATGTATAAATTGCTTGATATGTGCCCTATGCCATTAGTACTTTGATAACAATACAGGTTAGGAACCTTAACTGGTTTTAAGTAAGGTAGCAGGGAAAGTGATATCTTTGTCCTTTTGTAACAAGATACGGGGGAAAACATGGCTTTGAAGGAAGGTCGGAAGCCCTCTGTGTTCGGTAGCGCGGTTGTTTTCCTTGGCGCACGCTCATACACCGTTGCTACCGTCCCCATGTGATGGTTGCTATGGCTCACCACAAACGAGTAACAGTGATATCTTCTCATTAGCTTTCACATAACCTTCCTACTTTTACTTTCAAGGTCAATGCTTTTTCTCTCTCCAAAGATGTGGTGTAATTGGATTGGAATATCGCCGTACCTTCCGAAATGGATTAGTAACTAAGAACGCTAGTGGTTCCCGCATGTTGACTCTACTACAATGTGTAGCGCCATGTCCAACAATGGCAGAACACAATACATCTCAGTAAAACGAGGGTTCAAGGGGCTTTTTTTGCCACAATGGTGGGGCCACCCGGCCTACTCTTAGTGCAAACCAACCGTAAAATCATCTGAAAAAAGGCTACAAGTCGACTCGAATTTCCGACCTTACTTTGTCTAGTTCAAGCATGCTTCATTCTGTCGCCTAACTTGTGAGCTCTATGCAATATTATACATCATGGTTTCATACAAACGTACTATATTCATCCTGAGATATTTTGTTAGGCGGTTGCTAAGGAAGAGTACTCACGTCTTTGCTGGATCTCCTTGGGTTGAACAGAGAAGAAGTCGGTGTTGGTCATGTCTTGCGGGTTGTCCGGTCGTGGTTCGACGGACGCCCGGCGCATGTAGTCCCGCACGGCCTTGCGTACCCTCTCCTGGAGTAGCGCCGTCCCCGTGGCGAACCGGGCCGAGTTCGGCGTGTCCAGAAATCCCTTAAAACCAGGAGGAGCATGGATACTTACAAACTCAATACCACCACGTTTCGGCATGGTTATTCTAGTCTAACCTCCTAATAACTCTCTAAACTAGGAAGTAATGCCCGACGTCGGTACTCTCGGAGGCCAACACCATCTACATAGAACACCGCCACACGAAAACATTGTCGTACGTAGCGACAACAGCTTTGTAAAGCAAGAAAACTGCTCCTGTTGTGATGTTTCGTCCCGTATGTTCAGAAAGTTGTTGCCTAAACTTTTCTGTGGTAAAAGGAAAGCTAGACAAGAACAACAGGAGCTGAATGGGTTTAGCGACACTCAACACCGGCTGGGTTCCAAGGTCGCGAACAGAAACAGTGGATAAAGATAGCCCGTAAGGTCATGGTGTGCCGTATGACACCGATAGAGCACTTCTCAATGACCAGTGACCCAAGCCTAATCGTCTACAATGATATCCTAATTTACAACGGCAATGGCGCTGTGTGTTTCTGTGAAGAATAGTGTCGGCAAAATCTTTTGGAGGAAGAGAAGTCTACAACAATATCCTGATTTACAACGGCAATGGCGGTACGTGGTTCTGTGAAGAATACTGTCGGCAAAATCTTTTGGAGAAAGAGAAGTCTACAACAATATCCTGATTTATAAAGGCCATGGCATTGCATGGTTCTGTGAAGAACACTGTCGGCAAAATCTTTCGGAAAAAAAGAACATCACCGGCAAAGTCTCTCTTAGGAAGTGTTCTCAAAAGTATGCCTGCTATTTGGGTTAATAGCCTTTTGGAGAATTTTATTGTTTCATTAGTTGTCCATTAGTCGAGTGGCGGTTGTTATGAAATGGTTACCGGCGTGGACCTTACTTCACGATGGATTGCAAGTATTTTTGAATCACAACTATTTAGAATTTTGTAGCTTACCATAGATATGTCATCATCCAGGGTTACCGTCGACCGACTCATGACGACTGGCTTGAAGAAAATCCCCAATACGATATCTTTTTTTACCACTACAAAAGCACTATCATCAGTACAATGTCCTACCGTCACAGCGGTATTACAGTTCTAAAATGACTTTCTTCCGTTCTCGTTTCAGAAGTGTCTGACAAGTATCTATTAGATCCTTCCGATGATACAATGAAACTACCTCATCTTCTGATAACATCCATTACACGCAAAAGTAGACCTATTGAGCGGGATGAAAACAAGCTGAGAACCACCAACAACGTGACAATACCGTAACGGTTGTTGTTGTCCTAACGCTATTACCCTCATCGTATCACGTAAGCCCTCAAACCAATTAACCTACAAAAGATGGGTATAAGGACCGCCGGGTAAGTTATTGGGTGACAGTGGTCCATGTTTTGGTAACAGAATAAAGCTATAAACGGGATGTGTAGGAAGCAATTATCTCCCTATAAAATATCACGTACCGGATGTCGTATTGTTTGACCAAGGAGGTCCTTGGTTTGACACAGTTATGTGCTTTTACAAATTCAAGAGCAAGCTATTGGTCATAAAGTTTTTTTTTACTACCTGGTCGACAACGAAGGTATTTGTGGTCACGAAACCGAACTTAAGTACATCACTTGTAAAACTTGTCATTCAAACATATCTAGACTTGGCGGTGCGATGCACAGCATGACTGTAAACACGTGTAAAACCATTTCCCGTGGCGTTTTCGTTTAAGCTCTTAGCAACCTGCTGTTGAAGCGGAATATTGCTAACTATACAGGTGCGGCCACACGTTAAAGAGTGCTGTAGGACCATGAAATCTTACCGTCCGAGGATGAGGGTTGTTCCGCCGGCCAGGAGAAAATGGTCTCGCCTTCATCTGTTTCATGGGTCGCGGCTTCTTGTAGTCATCGCTGTAGCTGGTCTTGGGTGTCCTGAGGTGGGCCGGGACTTGCGTCTGAGGCGGCATGTTGGTGTCGCCTTACCGGGGCAGTTCCGGGGGACGTTCCGTAACCCTACACGGGCTCTCGTACTCGGATATGACACCGTAGAAAGTGTGCCGCCGCGGCGCTGGAGTGACTTCAGGCCGGCGCAGCACTGTACCGTCTGTCTGTCTGTATGGCGGCACACCGCGGCCCAATTCAATCACACAAACACACAAAGTACCTAGGGCAACGCTTAGGACTCAATCAATCGGTCGTCATTTACCAACCATTGAGGACTCTACAGGAATTCTCTCCTATTGGCCGCGACATTAGTTACACAAACAGGTTTAACACGCTCGGAATGGCCAATGAAACCTTTCGCCAATCGCCGACGAACAAGAGTGACAGAAGTAACTTTTCACTACATTCACCCATGCGTCACACCTTCTGCCAGGTAATTGAAAAGTGTCATTTTAAGTCTATGCTCAGCCAACATACCTGCAGTTCTTCTGAAACACTTTGACAGCCCCTCCGGCCGGGATTAATTCAGTTGATCACAACCAGCAAATAAGGGCGGGTAGACCAAACAAATGGAGCAAATACATGATTTGGAAAAGGTCGCCCGGGGCCGTTGCCATAAACGCTATCGTGGTTACTATGGTGTTCACGTCACTGGGCTTGCGGCGATGAGAAAACGCCCGGCGGAGTTAAAGATTGACCACTTTTGTTCTGTGAAGAATTGTGAAGAATTTTGGTCCGTGGCACCCTGCCCGACCGTCAGGTCACTCTGAAAGGCTCTGGAACAAATTAATCTTACTTCGTCGTCATTTTTATCACACCGATAAAGTCATACATACCTGTAACGAGAAGCAAACTGTTCACAAGTATCGAGACAGAACACACGTTCTAGCCATATAAAATTGAATGGCTCACTTGAACAAAAATACCTTCTATACTAGTGATAAATCTATTTGCAAACTGAGATATACAAAATCTGCTGCATTGAAACAGAACTTTTGTTATGAGTCAGCTATGTTGGAACAAAAATTTATACAGTTGCTTTACAGTCGTGCCAATACCTCAGTAAGTATGTAAACGTGAACTTCTTGTTCGCTCAGCACGTTCGTTCAACATGAGAATTTACGACGTTTGTATTGTAGTATTGGGCTTGGCCTATATTTTCTACGGTACAATGACATCTCAAAGGCTGTCAGCAAGAAGACTGTACTGTGTTTATACATAAGGGAAGTTACTATGGTTAGAAACATAGAGCAGTAGTACTCGGTACTAATAGTTGAAGGATAGACACGTCTTACAAATTCATAAGACACAACTCTACTAAAGAATAGTGTACAACACCAGCTTCATTTTTGCTTCTTTTAATTGTTAATTTTTCAACTGTACAAAAACACAAAACATATTCAACTTTGGCAGTGCAGCATATACCCAATTCATTACTGATTTAAACAACCACTACTACATGCATTCTACCCCTTCTATGATTATTTCACTGCTTTACACAGACCAAGGTTTTTGCATTCAAAATTCATTACATGAAATTTACTCATAGTTTTGTTAACACCTTGCACCATACATTTTCCTTGACAAATACAAGAGTTATCCTAGTCTGGTATCCATTCTCTTTAACTTCAGTTCCCTCTGACAGTTACTTCCATAGGAAAAATTGGTGCAAACTGCAGCTAAGAGAGACTGGACCCAGTAATAAGAAAGCCTGACGTTACTTGATGAAAGAATGTCATCTCAAGTCTAAAATGACAGGAACATTTTGTAACATTAATTTTTAGATTGTGCAGCCTGGCAAAATTGCACAAAAGTTCACCATTGCTTCCAAGCAACATACAAACAGAGATGTGGAACCCCGAACCAATAGCAAGTGTGGTTTTAAACTTGTACCATATATGTCCCATCCAGGGCTGAGTACTAGTATTCTATAAACTAAACATTTGCTATGTGTTATACTAAGTTTGCCCCAATGCTCTATCACATTTACAAACACATACATGATGATCTGTAGTACACATAGTATGGAAAAGGCAGCCATGAGACATACAATTGAAAGCAACTACATGAAAGGCATGTGAACGTTGGGCCTTAGCAATGTCCTGTACAAATACAGCTTGCTGAAGTGCATATACCTTGGGCCATTTATATCAAGCCTATACCTCCAACTTATGTCTCGCATATCTCACGTACTACAGTTTGTACTACTTTTTATAGCCTCGCTAGCATTCCTTACTTGCTTACATGCACTCTAAAATCTGACCTCTCCCAACCCTCAAACACACAGGTAACAGTCTGTAACAGTTCTTGTTGTGAAATCGAATACTGCATTACTAAATTCATTTAAATTTGGTTATCAAGAACGTGCATAGGGTACATTCTGGCCCATCGGTGTGTCCATGACAAGTGTACATGTACACACGCACACACACAGGGGCCTACAGCATGCATCAGGACAACAAAGATTCTACATGTACACTTGGGTAGTCTTGACCACTTCACTGATGTTTGACTTTGACCTTGATGGTGTTGATGCTTGTGACAAAGTTGTACAGGAAGTGAAAGTTCTGTGGGATAGGTACGAGAAAGCGTCAGTTAACTGGCAAGAGAAAAGCAAACTTGATTGACTGAGCACATTTTCATTTCTGTAGATCTATATTCTTCATCAAACCATGTCCTTGCCAAAAGAAACACAATATGGCAGAAATCAAGGATAACATATCTCCATGAGAGTGTTTAGTATAAGTCATTATTGTGAATATCTTGTTGAATCTGTCCATGCATTTTCCTGACTTCCTGGGGGACTTTGTATCCAGGGCATGCCTGCAGCAACAAATTTGGACCCAGGCCAAACCTGATTCCCCATCCTGCAAGTTTCCAGTTACACCACTTTCTGCTATCGGGGCCAGAGGGAACAAACACCTAGTAAAATCCTAGTAGTATTCAGTGGTAACAAATGCCCAGAAATACCAAGAAAAAACAACAAATGAACTGAAGTAAAAATCAAACTTCTAACAACAGAATATGTACTTACAATGATGGCCACATACACCAGACCCAGGTACACAGCTATCCCCACTGCCAGGAACAGGTCAAACACAGCTGGCTTCACACTGGACATAAGGGGGAGAGATACATGTAGTGGCCATAACACTTGGAAAACACATGACATCCATGTACAACAAGATAAAATGTACACTTTTTGACAAAGTCAAGACAACATGTCAATAGTTGAAACTATTTCACACAAATGATAACATTCTAATAGTTTCATAATATACTTGTATATGTATGTTTTACCCCAAAAACTATGAATAGTCATGTGAAACAAACTACATGTATTTCTAATATCTGAAGGGAGAAGGTTTTAGATTAGATGTTTCAGTGCGAATCAACAGAGAAAATATAACTGTTATGAGAATTATTGTTCTCTTTGTAGTGTCTAGTAGCACATACAGGGCTCGAAATACTTTTTCTGCATACCTGCCCTGGTGCTAGTAACATTGAAAATGACCTGTACCAGACAAATTCTACCTGCACCACTCTGAATTTATCAAGTATGGATCAAACTAAAATTGTTCAGGAACCATTGCTACTTTTTCTTCTATACTTTATAGGTGGTAACAGTCAATGCAGCTAGTAACAATCCATATACACCTACATCATAGGACATTTATGTATAACACCCAGCACATGGACCAGTGCAGGTTAGGTGCAGGTAGACACCAGAAATACTTGCACAGCTCCAAATTTACCTGCACTAACCTGCATATGCAGGTGGTATTTCAAGCCCTGACATAGGGCAGTTTCCTTGCTGTTTCAGTAGCAATTTTTTTTCCACCGGGAGGAGTTGCTAGCGTTTTCCCTTTAATGAGAGTGTGGCACCTCCTCGAAAAAGGGACCCCCATTTTACTTCCTTTCCGAAAGCCCTTCCCAAACTAGGGGCTTGAACCAGGGTCTCCCGGTTACAAACTAATTGGGACCAGGAGTTCAACTGTAAAGCTGTTACCAGTTGAGCCACAGGGACATCCCTTGTTCTAGGAATGATGATGGACTAAGACTTCCATATGGCCTACCATGTAGTATTTTGTTTCCAGTATCCCCCATATCTAAACTCTTAGACAACACTTGTCAGTAAAGACACTGCACAGGTACCACCTCAAGGATTACCTTATCAACACACTACACTGATAAAGCACCTGTTTGTTCACCAGACCTACAGAAGCGGAAAGATCAGTCTCATCATAGAACAAAGGAAGCCCCATTAATCACTTCATTACCACACAGGTTTAATTGCTGTAATAATAACAGTCTTTTGATGAAATAATGGCAGAAATCAGTTTGGGGATTTGAAAGTTGTTTTCTGGCCACTTACACAGTATGTGGTCTCTACGGGAGTTTCTTTTTATGCGGCTATGGGATCAGCTATCGACATGCAAGGACTGGAGACAAGATGAGATTTCCATACTTTATAAGGTTAGCAAATAGCAAAAAGCACGATAACACAATATACTTCGTTCCTTTGTTCCTTTCATCTATCTGTGTTTTCTGACATACTTCACACCTCCCTTCTCTACCAACATCTATGATGACATGTAATAAAGTATAATAAAGTCTCTCAAAGTCTCATGATCATCTCCTTTAAAAGCTGTTATTTCAACCTAACATTTTTGCCCTTTCACTTGTTGTTTTGGTAACTAATGAAGTAAGCCTACATTAATCATATACTTTTAGGTATCTATTATCATATCAGGGAATGAAACATTACATTAAGCAGGAAGAAGACAACCTGGGTAATTTTCTTCTATTTGCATAGGGAGCTCCGAGGCGCCAATCAGTGTCACAGGAGATAATAAATTGCTCTGACATTTTGCCCCAAGAGATTTCAAGATACAATGTACTATCTTCAAACAGAGCTTCTTGGAAGGAGTAATTAACAGCTTAATGTCGGGAAAGGTTCCTTTAGGGACTTCAAACTCTGTGAAGATCCTAATGGCTGAACAAAAAAATTTCCCCTAATTTTTCCAGATTGTTGTTCATGTACAGTGTGTACTGGGTATACTTACTTGTAAGCATTCATTGTGGTCTGCATAGCAGAGTAGAAGACAAACTCTGGGTCTCTGCAAACAACAACAACAACATCAAGTCAGTCACATTTCTGATCAACATCAAATATTCCATGACAAATTTGTAAAAACTTTCTATTCCTTATGATCTTACTTCACTTCAGTCATTTTCATAATAATCTTTAATTACTATGATGAACCAAATTTTTTTTTTTTTATTCTGTTTTCTTTAGCCAGGGTAGCCCAACTCAGTGTATCACACTGCTTTACAGTGGGGCCCTGGGTAACACATAGTACATGACACATCAACACAATACATAACATACAAATAATATATACAAAGACCGGTTTCCATAATCATACTTCAGTCCGGTCGTGAGGTCAGAGGTCAGCTCTCAGTTTCATCATATGCTTGAATGTTGCAATGTTGGGAGCCGTTTTTAAAGTCATTGGAAGGTGATTCCACTGACAAACGCCCCTGTAGCTAAACTTACGTCTTCCACATTCCAAGTGAACTTGTGGCAGCTGTACTGATTAGCTTAAACTATGGCGAGTAGGGTAACTATGAGTCTCTGATACCATATGGAATACATTGAGATAATCTGGCAGTAGGTGGTTAATAGACTTGTAAACTGTATGCAACAGGTGTTCATTTCTTCTAGTTTCCAGAGTTTTCCAGTGTAGACTAGAAAGTTCATTACTACCGATGTGAGATGCATATGAAAGACCAAGTATAATTCTAGCAGCCCGGTTGTGTAGCTTTTGTAGCTTATCTGAAAGGCATTTTCCACAGTTACCCCACACAACATCGCAGTAATCCAGTTTGGGAAGGACCATACAATTGAATAACATCTCAATGGTACGTTTTGGCAAAACTGGCTTAAGACGCCGTAACACACCTAGTCTGGCCGATACACCCTTGCACAATTTATCTATATGATCTTGCCAAAATTATTGGCATCCAATTGCAATTCTTACCAAAGAGTTTTGATACAACCTCTTTGTTCTTAGACTTATAAATCTCTTTTCAGTCCAATACTTTAGATAGTCTTTTATAAAAATGAAGCCCAAAACAAAAATGTACACTTTTTCTTATATATCTGTTACGGTGGCTTACATAGAGGACATTTTTGTTAGATGTCAAGGAACTGTCCCTGAATAAATTCTGCCCTATCCATCACAATTAGCCTAATTTCTTAATTGGATTAAATGAGTCAGAATGGGCTATTGTTACTCCATAGCAACAGAAAAACATGTTATTTGCTGTGCAGTAATAATTACGTCACCTAATAATATACTTCTATCAAGGTTATGCAAGTGATTGATTAGCAAGACAAGGTCTGAAAATTACACCATTTGAAAATATTTTCAGTGATATCTCAGAGGTTGAGCAAGTGAGATATACTAAAAGGTAGAGTACCATATGTTCAAATAAAATTGCGACAGTTATCAATGCTCTAGCTGTAACATTTAAGTATAGATAAAAAGTAGCCCTTTGAGGGCAGCAAGATATCCTGCTTTGGTAAGGTTAAAAAATCCTAATCTTGTGGTAAGAGAATATGCTTTTGTATATTTCATGCCCTAAGGATAAATTGTTATTATCTCAGTGAAAAATGGAGGTACAGCTTTTGTTGTGTATGTGTGTGTGTGTGTTTGTTAGTTGATTTGCTTGTTTGTTTTTCGGATATTTTTCTTCCTGCACATAAGCACCTGACTCGTCCCTACCTCTTGTCAGGTTTGAAGGTCAGCCTGCGGACGTCCTTGAGGTAGCCGTTCATGGCCTGCTCCATGGTGCTCAGCAGGGTGTGGTCCTTCCCGATCAGCTGGGCCGCCCGGGGCTGGGCCGTCACCGAGTTCAGCCACGCCTCGATGGACTTGGGATGGAGGTTCTGGGAGGACATGGTGAAAATGTGTAACCATGGATGACACAATGTAGTATATGGAGAAGGACAACCGTTCACACTTACACTTGCTGGAGCCGCATGTTCCCCGTTAAGGAACTTTATTCAAACCGCCACACAACAAACATGTTTCGTCGTGTGGCTTCCTCAGTGTTATGGGCTCGAATCATGAATGACACAATGGTGTGAGGTAGATCTAGTCTTATACAGCCAAAATATACAAGATATGATACAAGGCTTGAAGTACTTTTGCTGTAGGTTGTATCTAAAAGTCACAATTTGTTTCTGGATGGCAAGAACACAATCCCAAACGTTTGGGCCATGTTTGGGTTTGTGTTCTCGCCACAACAGTGCCACCTTCATTGGCTACATATAGCCGCTAGAAGCAGAACTCCAAGAAGAATTCTCCTATATCATCAAATTCAGTGAAATTGCTAGAAGTTGATAGAACAAGACAAAAATAGTCTACTTGAAAGTATGAAATGTTCTATTCAAACCCTTCTCAGCTTTGGTATATATTTAAAAACCTCTATAAGTAAAAATTTCTAACTAAAAAAAAATCTTACCAATCCATCCTGGAAGATCTCCATTGAACCATCATGCCCCTAGAGAAGTATAAGTATAAAGCATGTTGATCAACTTATAACATAGTGCAACCAATATGATGCCTGAACAAAAAGAGACACCTTGTGACAAAAAGACAAACTGCAGTACACCAAACCTGGTAACCCACACAACAGTTACACTGTCACACAGTTACACTGTCACACAGTGTAACTACACTGTCACGCATACTGCCTGCAATTTTGAAAACAGACTTGTGTGCAACTTCTAAAACAAATACAATAGTATTAGCATATAAAATATACGAATATGGTATATAATTATAAAAGAGAGTGAAATTTATAGAGATTTCCCAGGACACAACTGTATATTTCTACACAGTATAACAGATGTGTAGTTGCAGACCTTGGCAGTGAGGTTATAGATGTGTCTTGCCAGTGCCTCAGCCAGCCCCCTGATGTTCCTGGTCAGGACACCTGGATCTACCTGGAACCTGGACAAACAACAATCAAATCAAATCAGCAAAAACTAACACCTGTAGTGGATAAATGTCTTATACAATACTTGGTGATGGCATTCGTCTTTTTCTCATTAAAGAGATTCAGGGATAGGCCACTAATCAAAAGTTGCAACAGAATCAGAAGTTTTCTGACACTGCCAATCACCCCTCTTATCAACATGTTTACTAAGTCATGGTACAAACAATCTGGTGGTTGTATATGCAAAAGACACCTAGTGACCAAAAGGTACACTGCAGTGAATCAAACATGGTACATGTAACACTCTGGTATCAAACTTCAATTTTGAGAATAGATGTACTGGTGCACCTAACCTAAAATTTACATGCACAGAAAGATTTTTGGGTGCACAACATAAAACAAAGTATACTATTAGCAAAACATAATTACAAACCCTACTGCCTCTCTTTAAATCTTGAATCTGCAATTCTACAAGCTAAATTCAAAATCTTAAATATATAATACACCAAAGGTAAATGTACAAAGGTTCTACATTGTATTGCTGTCTCTGATACTGTAAGACCACCCCACCCAGCCTGACAAATGTACCACCCCCACACATACTTCTGGTCGGTGATGCTCTGCCTCTCCAGCGCCCTGTGGGTGGGGAAGTGGGACAGCGTGGCGGCGGGGAGACGGCGGATGCTGAAGCGCTCGTGTTCCCACGCCAACAGGTCCTCCGCCAGGTTGATCTTCTTGTGCACCATGGTGAAGTTTACCACGGGAAACTGGGCATCCAGGACCTGGGGAGGGTTGGTGGGCTGTATGTAAGTCTCCAAAATAACATTCTGAGGTTTTCAACTGGCTACCACCACGCCGCTCTGAGGCACATGGTAGAAATGCTGACAACTTCAGTCAGTTTAAGTGCCAAAAGTCAAGTCTTAGGAATACTATGCTGCCATATTGTGACGACATTTTAAATTCATATTAGACTTTAAATGTCACATTTTAATCTTCCTCAATAGCTCTATTTTATAACTGATACATATGTGTGTGTGTGTGTGTGTGTGTGTGTGTGTGTGTGTGTGTGTAGATCCACACTTTTAAATTGTACAGTTAAGTGGGAATTGTGATTATCATAATTAGATTAATGCACTTAGGCAGGGCATTCCATTATACTCTCTTTTGTTCTTTGCAATTTAGTCTTCGGACTACCATCTTGTACATGACTTTGTGTGTGTTTAAATAAAAAAAAGTTCTCTCTCTCTCTGTTTTAGATACAGACAGATACAGATGCAGAATATTTCATCTGTAAGAATGGCACACCTGACTGCACAAATAACAGGAACTTCTAAGTAGGGGTGTCTCCAGCTTTGATTTAAAATCTTTTTATCACATTGCTTGGGAGCCAAATATCATTGATTTTCATTACTAAATCTTTCATGCCATGAAGTTAAGATTTTTTGAAAAATTGGGTGATTTTTTTCTACTTCCCAACTAGAAGGGGTGGGTTCTGGAAACAGCCATGCTTGTATCAGAAGCAAGACAGTTACATCTTAATGACATAACAAAGTAAGCCACAAAACTGTAAATGACATCTATGACAGACATCATTTATAGTCATGTGGCTTACTTATACAGACTGTATACACAAGAGGAAGTGTTCTTACAGTCTTCAGCTCCTCCAAGAAGGAGTGGAGTGCGGAGCCCTCCTTGGGAGGTTTGGACACGTGGAGGTAGAGACCGTCCCCGGAACCAACCGAGTCCAGACACAGGACGAACGACACCTCCGACAGGAGGCTACCATCTGAAGGGACACAATCATAGAACTCAGTCAATCAATCAATCAATCTTCAGCAAAACCTATTTGGCAGTAACTGGAGTACATGCAATAGTGACTTATGCTGATTCTTTTCTAATAGTTAAACTTGTGATACAAGTTGTGAACATGACGACATGATACATACACAATAGTATTCAAATACAATTCAATCTCTACAACTGGATAAGGTACAGATTTTCTTCCGGATATTTCAGGTGACATCCATCACTCTTATTCAGTGTCACTCATTCTAGTGATGCTGAAGAAGAGTAACGGATGTCACTTGAAACATCTAAGAGTAAATCTGTATCTTATCTATTTGTAGAGACTGAATTGTATTTGAATCTAGAGAAGTGAATTGTCTAGATGTCTAACCTTCATAAATGCATAGACAAAAGTACTACATCTAAGAAAATGAGTCACAGAAAAAATCCTAAAGTGCACATACAAATCCTATAGTGCACATACAAATCAGTTTTGATGTGTAGGCAGATTTACCTATTCAGTCTATGTCACAAGATAAAAGATTGAAGGAACAATAGACAGAAGTGTACCTGTGTGGTCCAGGTTGTCCTCGATCCACCGTTTGGTTCCCTGGTAGTTAAACTTGCCTCCTCCAGACAGCAGGAATAGGAGGTTAAATCTGTACACCAGTCAGGAGGTTTAACAGTCAACTGTACACGATTATGTCACTCTTCTTACATATACAGAACCTGTTTATGCTGTGAAAATTATCAACCATTTCCCTAATAAATACAGGGCTTGGAATTCATTTTTGGGATTAGGTGCCCTGTTGCACCCAGCTTAAAAAATTGGGTGCACTAACAACTTTTTGGGTGCACCACTTAAATTTAAGTAATAACCTAATAATAAAACTTAGTTACAAGCTATCAAATTTTTAAACAAGTACCATGACAGACATTTTTATTATCTTTCTAACAGTTAGATGTCAAGAATATGATGTATACTAGTATACTTTGATATCTTTTCATACCTAAAACCTAAGAAAATATTTGGGTGCACTTGGGTGCTCCCTGTGCACCCACAGAAATAATTGGTTGCACAACTCCAATTTTGGGTGCACCTGGGTGCACATGCGCCCAGTATTTTGAGCCCTGGAATATGTTCTTACAAATAAAGTGAACTACTTTGGCAGGATAAAGAAAGGTTAAATTATGAAGTTAAGTTCAAACCCTTCTCCTTTCAGTTAGGAGTACACATGTATTAGATTGATAAGGATACTTTGGGTGTGTCTTGGGGTTGTCGTACAGCTTGGAGAAGAGCCGAGCCAGTTCCAGCAGTGCCACCATCCCGCTCCCGTTACTGTCTGCACCGTACGACAGGTGCTGCAGCAAAGGAACAAGGAAAATCAGTCAGCTGTTGACTACACACTTAAAACTAAAATCTTATTTAGCGTATATAGTCCAGTGGTTAGCAACACTGCCTCTGGACCAAGAAGCTGTGAGTTCAAATCATGACACGCATTTTACGGGACGTCAAACCGTGGTCCACTGTTCATCGTACCTGTTTAAACGAGCTTGAGGAATTATAACCTGTAAATACTGCACATAGCATTTGTCTTCTCTCTCATGACCAGTGCAAGAATAGTTTTCAGCAAAACTGGTTTGTGACCATTTTCACTTTCCACTTTGTATTTCAAATAAGAAATCTACATTGTACTTACAGGGGCAATCCCAAAGGTGTCATAGTGTGCCACGATGGCCACAGTTGGTAGATGTTCTTCTATTCCCAACCCAGACAGCTTTCCCTGAAACAGTGGGTACAGACGACATGGTCGTTAACAATATATAAGTACTGGTCAATGATGAGCGCAATATTTTTCCATGGCATCACAACAAGGTTTTACTGTCGACTGGCCCGATTGTCCTAGAGCAAGTGAAAGTTCCAATTCAGCTGCAAGTATAAATGCATACAAATTCTAATCAAACATCAGGCCAGTGAAAGTTGGTTTGGATACATTTTTTCTGTACTTTCCCTATAGGACAATTTTTTTACAATCTTGTACTACAGGACAGTTTTTGTAGGAAGCTCGCCCAACCTTGCATATACACCATATACAGTACCACCCAACAGTATTTCCAAGCAACATTACATTCCTACACCATTATAAAGTTAAATAATTAATAAATAATCTACTTTCCTGCTATATGTTTCATTACAAATTTGACACTGACTACATCTTTTTCTTACGATTTTTAGTACATATACACATTTCAATCTAGATGACCAATATAGATGACCAGTGACCAATCCCTACCTACTGATCGTGATATCCATAAATGTACAACTACAACATCTACATGGTACCATGTTCCACAGAGGTCACAAACTATCTTTGCCCATATATGGACTGCCATACCTGGATGCTGGTGATCTGTGCGTCCTTGATGGGCGTGGCTTGTGTTGCCGTGGTAACCATCTGGAACCCATTGGCTGAGGCTGCGTGCAGCAGAGCTGTTCACAACAATAAATACACCAAGACTATTGTTAATGCCTAAATTATTTTCTTTGGCTCTGTTCTCTGCATCAAAATAAAAGTCTATCTTTAGAATCTATCTTTCCTCTGAAACATATGTCATACTGTAAATGCAGAAACTTTCATGGTAGCTTCGTGTTCGCAGTTTTCACGGCGGCCGCAAACATTTTCTTTCACTCTTCTGCTCGCAATGCCTACAGCACCCTCTTCTTGATACATTTACGTACACATTTGTATACATTGTCACAGCATCATTAAATGTTTGGCAAACGAATATTCACATATTTTTTTTAGTTTGCATCCATTCATTTCTCCATCAAACCTACTGTATAACACCACAGTAGAAAAACAGATCTGTGACCACGCCAGCACTGTGAAAGTCAGAAGTGGACTGTTCTGTCTATTTGTAGCACTCTTGCTGAGTAACCGGTAAGTGATTTCTGACTGGCAGTTTGTAGGCACCAGTTTTCCATTACAGCAGTACAGAACTGTAAATAGAGTTACCGCGAACTCAAAACCACTGCAATTCCCTAAACACTCTATTTACCCTGCAAAATTAAATCCCTGCAAACTTAATGCATTTACAGTATTTTGCGATCTATGTGCTCCTACCTTCCGTGGCTGTGGCAGCCTTGTCAGTGTTGGATCCATCCTGGATTGCTGCATAGATCTTGGTCAGGGTGTCGTCCTCCACAGCAAAGTACACAGGAGTGTTCACATCCTGGTCCATCAGGTCATGTTCCAGCTCTATAAACTCCTGGGGAGAAAGTTGTTGCATCTGTAATTATTCTGCTACTTTACAACATTTTTGTATGTACTTTATTTAACATGTCAGGGTTGACTGCTGTTTACAGTGCTCAAAATACTTTTTCAGCCAAGTTGCCCAGGCGGCAACCTGAGTCAAAAACCAAGTTGGGCCATCCACATTTCAGCTTGTTCCACTCCCAAGTCCCAAGTTATTACACTTTCTTCAAATGAGTTACTTACTCATTTTTTTTCTTTCAGGTACATGTAACTACTTATGTTTTACCCTGTTAAACAAGAACAAAATTTTGGGTTGCACACTGAAATACCTGGATTTGAAATTAAGTTGCACCAAGCAAAATGTGGTTGCATTGCAAGTGCGTATTTTGTGCAATAAGAAGTCATGAAATATGTATTGTTAAAAAACAATGCAGTATATAATATTTCTTCATATAAGCTACTACAGAGGTAGAATATGCTTATGATACAGGGTTTAACTACCTAAAAACAAATGACGATCTGTTCAGAAATTTATATTGGTTACATGAGTCAGAAGTGAAAAAATAACAGAACACACAACAAAGCATATTTAGTTGAAGGGAAAGAATTTTCTGTTCATAAAACATTAATTCTCAAATGACCGACCTCCAAATTCTCCCTGGGTACATTGGACAGGTCGTCGGGCAGGAGCACCAAGACGGCCCCTGCTGATTGGTCCACCAGGTCTTTGAACTTGTCCACGGTCAGGTCTGCCAGTCGTGTGACGACACAGCGCCGGGTCAGCATGCTGGCGCCAAGAGACCGTGCCTCCATGTTTACAATAGCGTTTCTGCATCCTGGACATTGGAACAACAGGACAATGTGTGTTAGCCAAAATCTTTAAAGAGATTCTTTATAATATGTTTTGATGACATCCATCCACCCTTCTACTTCTACTTTAACTTAAATGTCATACCTGGGCTGCAATAATGTTTGATACGTGCGTCTCGGACAGAGTGATAGTTGAACTTATCTGTACCTGTATCTATATAGCCGGTATAACTGCCGTTCGGCGTAACACACCAGCTTTGCAGGCATGCGGCGCGGCAGCAGCTGGTTATATTACACTGAACGACCCGTCACACCTAACTTTCACACATCTATCTGCAAGCGTTCTTTAAAACTACCCAGAGAAGATGCCCCTAATGTACTTGGTGATAAAAAATTCCACTCTACGATAGTTCTGGGAAAGTACGAATTTTTGAACACATCAATCCTAGGTTGGTAACTCTGGTATTTGAAGGCATGTCTATTTCTTGTTCTTTTTTGAGCTGGTATTAGATACTTATCAGTTGGTACGTCCACCAGTTTATTGGTCATGAACTTAGAACACTGCAAATAACTCCTTCCTGAAGTTAAATCCACACAAAAATAAATGGATTTATAGTGACTAGTGCTGACATTCTGCATTCTTCAAATGGAATATTTTGATACAACCTGATGAAATTCCACTTGTGGCTGTGCTACACTTTGCAGGACTTTTTACACATTAAAGATCAACCAGATTTTGACACGTCATTCTTTGTGAACCTCAACCACAGAAACCTTTTTGGTAGTAGAAGAACAGTCTTTTAACTGTTATGTCTACTGCATCAGACCAATCATGCAGATTACAACATACTACGAATCATTCAATATTCATATCGTGCTGGATACTAGTACATTTATGGTACGGTTATTCTATGTACTCAACAAAGTGCTATCAATCATAGAAGGTAATGACATGTTTTATGTACAGTGAATAATCTTTAGCAAGAAGTGAAACTATATTCTTTTGTTTATCATTTGAAGCCGATTCGTTTTAACATGTGGACAATGCATTTTGTATCATGTTGGTAATTTGAATAATTCATCACTCTTTGGGGTTATGAAATAATCCGTGGGGTAACCTAAATGGTCGTAGGTAATGTTAAAGCCTGGATATTTAGAGATGACTACAGCATGTCAAGAGCACGTTTCAAATTGCAATAATTTGAAAATATTGCAATTTGAAACCACCATCCATCGACTTAGTATCCCTTAATACCGTGTTTAAAATCGGATATTAATGGTCATCTCGTGGATAAAGGTGAACTGGCGTAGGTCAAAAATTACAAATTCCATGTAACGTTACAAGTAAGAGCGGCTGATCCTATTTAAACTGCGTCCTTGCTTCATACTCCGTGTGCATTTTTTTCCGATCAATCAAATGACAGAAAACAAAAGAGAATTCACACAGGGATTAGAAAAATACATAAAATTCATTTCACCATAGCTGGTCCCCTGGAGGTCGAACTGCTGCATGCGGTAGACGGAGAACTCATGCGCCGCCTCCACCGGATCGGGCGACACGATAATCAGCACAGCAGGCACGAACAGCAGGAACGAGATGGGAAACACGCCCCGGAATATGTCGAACACTTCTCCCGCCTCCTCGTACATTTTTTTCTCAGAGAAAATACCTCAAAAGAAGAGAAATCAGAGCGACATGACGAGGATGTTTCTACGTCTGGGGAATCTCTGCACGTTGATCTACATAGAAGAGCGCATGCGCAGATGGTGCTGCGTGCTGCATCCTGGGAAGGGGTCAAGGAAAGGACACATTTTTTTGGAACAAACCAAATGAAGAAGAGAGGGGAGTTTATACAACTTTTGACAGATGAAAGCAAACTTATTCTCCTATTCAAACTAGCGTCGTTACTGAAAACGGTTGAAAATGGTTGAAGAAAACAGAAAAACTTATTACATCCATATGTTTGGCGTAGTTTCCCCGAACATGTAAAATTAGGGTTGCTGGTGGTCTCACAGCGTCCTCTATCTCGTCTTGTTAGTACTGCAGCTAACAACACCGGCGGTCGACCTGCAATTATAACTTGAACAGCTAGAAGTCCCCACTGCCACGTCGTCTGGGTACCAACATGTACAGGACCATGCGGATATTCTGAGTCTATCTAATAACACTTAACAAACGTTGGGTGTTATTTGGAACGACAATTTTATCAAAGGTGGCAGTGTTTGGAAGGCATCCAAAGAGGACACGTATCTAAATATCAACGATGGCGCAGCTAGCAGACGACGCCAATTGCTCTTCTGGATCAAAACTGTCAGGGAAGGTTAGTTGGGTCTTAGTTACGATTTGTGCGTTATGGTAAGGACAATAGTATCAATACATAAAGAATAGAACTTTGGCTTTTCTATGAAACTTTGCTTATGCTTTATTATCAGCCCTGGGAAACTCTATCTGATATTTATGATCAACTCAAACTCGTTGGCGCACAACTAACATAACTTTCTAAATATCTTCCACTCAATATCTTTATTGGTAGGATGGACACATTGGGTGGGATTTGATCCCCGAACCTCTACTCCTTCAAATCTGTTCTTTCCTGGGCTCTGCAGACAGACTCCGGGTGTGCGCAGTGTGTTTTCGCTGGAGAAACGTAGCCGCCACAACAGCCGGTCTCTGGACGACATTTGACTTCACCCATGACATATTTGGCACGGCGAAGTATGACAGTTATTTCGAGGCGTGCATGAAAATGTACGGCAACCATGTCAAGACAGTGAGAATGAACACAGCTCCAGCGGTGGCGGTGAAACTGTTACAGCTGTGCGTTAAGAACTGTCCTGCTATGGAAGAAGTTTGCATCGCTTACGATGTTTCTTTGAGAAGACGTTATGACTATATGGCAGCTGTTGTCCACAAGTTGTTTCGCACAATTGCAAGAGTCAGCACGATGAGAAGAGTGCGCATGCCCGGCCTAGCGGAGTGGGTAGAGACGTACCCGAACGCCCAATCAGCGCCGCGGAGAGAAAGTTTTGAACTTCAATGTGCAAACATCACAGCTATTGGTAAGAACATGAGACTGTCGTGTATCAGTATCCAGTCTAGGTATTTTGGCTAAACTGAGATCTGATTATTATAAAAGAATAAAAGGATAGAAGAGCAATAAAGAAAACAATTATTGATTCCTTCGTAACATATTTGATTTTATCCTACAAGTTGAAATCGTCTTTAAAATTCAATTGATGATGAAATGCCGATGTGTACGTTTTATTTATTGCTCAATGAACCAATTACTACTTACTACAACTACACTACTTCTACTACCGTGACGTTTCAATTATGACACAAAGTCATGTCACCAAATTTTTCATGCTTGCTATTTAGAGGGCCCGGTACGTCTGCATTTTTATGGATAGCGCTATATCTTGGTAACTCAATCCTTCAATGTATCTTCATTACGTATACGATTCAATCATAAATCTATTTATTTTCCTGCATCCATTAAAAAGATCTGCGGCGTTTCACCCACAAGCGGGTCCCCCTGCGGTTCTCCGGCTGCCCCAACCTGAGACGGCTCGCTGTCAGCTACCACAACATGGACGAGGAAGGACTGAGGGACTTGTACAAATGTTCACTGGAGAAGATATCAGTGGAGGTGATAGTAGGCAAACTGTTAGTACTGTAGGAAACATGGACGGAAGGGATTCTATGTGAAGTTTTACTTTTCTACATTTTCTTCACATACTCAAAAAAGATTTCTACAGCTTTGGTTTGTCATTGCCATTGGTATCTCACAAGCATTACCCTGAAAAACGCAAGGAATGGCATCAAAACGTAGTATGATGATGCTATCTGTACATGTTGAGGTAGGAATGTTGAGCAAGGTATACAGATATGAAATAGTTCTAAATTTAATCACATCCTTAGTCATCGTTCACATCAATGTTTAGCCAATCATTGGTGACAATAGAGAAATTTAAACTCGTCTTTATACTTTATCATTCTTTTCCAACCCCCAGGTTGATATCATCGATGAACTGATGGCCACTGCCTGGAGATATCTCACGCATGCGCACCACGGGTTGCACTGGCACATGATGAGCACGTCACCGGAACGTACTGCGCCTGCGCGAAAAGTACAGACATGCTAAACCTTGCTAAACCCCCGGTATACTAAAGGGCCGCATTTAAGAAAGTACGTGCGTATATAAGGTTAAAATCCCGTGTACGTTTTACATGAAACCATGTCTCTAACATATACTGTGCAACAAGCGGGATTTCAATGCAACGTTGACCAAACCAAGCCCCAAAACACCAGGGTCCGCGCAGGCGCAGTACGTTCCGGTGACGTGCTCACATGATGTTCCCGCGCGACGCAGGCGCCTTCTGGTTCCCGGATGTAGCGGTGACGTCAGTGACGTGTGAGGGCGGGATAGGGATGATGCACGTTCTGTTCATGGTCAACAGGAAACAGATTCCACTGGAGAAGCTGGTGCGATTTATTGCATTATTTACAAGGTTATCATAACAAAGTTTGATCAAGGAGCTTTTATCAGTTGCTTGGTTTGATGAAACGTGATTGGTCATCAGTATTGAACCTGAAGAAGGCGACAGTGGTCGTTGAAAATTGTACCTGTATACCTTTGTGTTTACCATTGCACTATGATTACTACCAACACAGATGAGCTTCCATAATAAAGTTTGATGAAGTTTTACTGTGAGACCATATATCTGATCAACATAATTTTGATAACTGCTGCCTACCCCTGAGTCAGGGATCCCAGCAGCAGTATAATCTAACCATGGATAGTGAAGTGAAGTGAAAATTGACCAAATCTAAAATAGAGAGGAAAATGTGTCACTCCAGTGTTACTGACAAAGGTAGTGGATGCTACCTTAAACTTCCGACTATTTCCAAAATCATATCGAATTGCTTGAGTAGTACTAGTAACTACTACTTGGCGTATCATTTTACCTGGATGTCTAACCTTTATTGGCGTAGACAGCAAATGGTCTCTTTTGAATAACTCTTTTCTTTGAGCCATTTTTCTACTGTTGTAATTGTTGTAATTGTGTGCAATATCCACAAATACTATGTGCAATATCTGCAAATGTGCAATATTCGCTAATGTGCTGATACTGTTTTTATTAATTGTCTTCTGGTTTTAACAGATGTAACGCGGTAGTGCAATTCAGGGTCTTTATATTGACCCTGCCATATGTAACGTGTTGTGTGACAAGAAGTAAAACATTATATATACTGCATTAACGGCAGGTTTGCCCTGGTAGTGGCAGGAAGAACCCGAAGCTGGAGGGACTACAGAGGAACATGCTGCGTGTTCTGTGTACGGTCCGTCCGTGTGTACGCATGCGCTGTCTGCTGTATGGTGATGACATCCTAGTGTCCACGTTACTGGCGATAGCAGCGATGTACCGAGATTTGGAAAAGGTTGGTCCGACTTTCTTTGTCCCGTTAGAGAATTTTTATCGTCCTAGCAGACAGCAACGTCACATTCAAGAAATATGATTCTAAACTTCAAATCAACTCGCTTTAAACAAACGCAAACATTCTATGTATATAGCGCAGATATGAAATCTTTTGTAACAATGTAGAAAATGCCAGCTGGCTAGAACGGAGATCCTAATAAAACAAATGTTATGGTCTTCAACTTGTCACTCAAAAGAATCCCCAAACGGCACCACTTAGAATCTCATGTATGTTTAACTACTTTTTCTATAGTTTAGGTTTTTGACCCAATCCAATGAAACTGTGACTCATAAAAGGAACAAAGGAGTCTTTAATGATTTCAGCCGAGACGGGGATGTTACAGGCTGTCGTCATCTTTGACCAATCATTACACTTGCATGACCGTAAGGCCACGTGTCCAAAGTCAGTCATTCTTAGCTTGGTCCGGAAGAAAGACAGAAGCACATGGCGCAACCTACGACCATAGAGAGTGCAGCCTTGTTAGCTTTGCCTTTGGTCCGCCAACGGAGTAGCAACGCTAACGTACCGTTGAGAGCGCACAAAAGCTACTAAGGCTGGACTCTCAGATATAGCCATATAGATGCATGAGGTGTGCCGCTAGCTTCATTGTATGGTGTCAAATTGTGCCGCTGTTCCTGTTAATTTACAATACAACCAGATTGCTATACTAGTATTTCTCTGCATACATTCGCTGAAAACGCGACTGTTTATGCTTCAACAGCTCTACATTAGAAGAGGTGCAGTTGTATTCAGATATGACCCAGAGATCACTCAAGTCCCCGGGTTTCCAGCGGACGTCTCGAACATGATCCAGTCAACGGCAATCACGTCCATGGACGAGCTGGAGCACGGGGTGAGCTGCATCATGGGAAGGTGTTGGAGAACGAATCCCGATGGATGCTGGGAAGAAACAGTGCGAGTAGTTGGAGACCCCCTGTGAGAAACACTGCAGAACACGGTTTTCTCCTGTTGTCTGAAGTGTTCACTGGTTCTAGTTATTTGGCAGTTGCTGCGTTATTGTAATGGATACATGAGAGAGTGCAAGCAAAACGCCGACATGTACAGATGCAAACTTTGCAAGCAACAAACAATATTTTTAGGTGACCTGGTAAATTACAAGTGCACTAAAGTCTAGAAGCCAATCTTGAAACAAAATTGTCATCTTGCCTTTACTTCTGTATCATATTACATTTGTATAATCACAACTTCAAAGTTAGTAATAGTAATAATTGTCATTACTACTTTGATGTTTTAATTGCAAAACAGAAACCTGTTCGTGGCCTGTGCACATCGCTTATGTTATCTTGTTGAGGCTGAATTGATAGACAAGAAGCACACACAAGAACAACAGTGAAAGCAAAGTACCAATCTTATGAATATACGAGTTTATTCACTGTAAAACCGACTGGGAAATACCAAAAAAAGAAGCATACTACTTATGAAAGAGTGCAAATCATACTTGTGCATGGGACTTTTTACCTAGTTACATGAAATTATTTGGCAACATCATTCAAAACATGTCTGTCTCAATAGCAATGTAAAACCATTATCTATTCTTCCTATAGCTCTCTACAAGTATAATGCACATATGCAATAATTTGCAAACAATGACACTATTTTTCCTTAGGATATGCAATTTCTATAGTAGGATAAGGCTAAAATTGTCCACATATTGCTATTTGACAGTTTACTGCTCATGAGGAAATTATTAGACAGAATTCAACTAGCCAGACTTCAAACTTGAAACCTTCTCAAAACAACATCAGTATCCACTTGGTCCTGCTACGAAACAAAACCACACTCTCTACATCTGAAAACAGCTCCACACTGCAAATGCCAAGAGAACTGCAGCCACAGCAATTGATTCTCTCAGTCAGTAACAGAAAGCAGACTTACAGCAAAAGATATTGCTTAATCATTAAGACTGGGCACAACTGTGTTTGTATGGTAAAAATACTGGTTCAGGCAGAACTTTTCTGTTATGGAGACCATAACACAGCCTTTTTGAAACCTTCATGTGCAATGGTGTTTGTATGCAAACGTTATTAGTCGTTAACACACCCTAGCTCATTGTGTTGATGCTTCCTATAAAAACTGGTCTTTCATCAAACGATTTGGCCAATTACTTACGTTTGGTTGAAGCCCCAACAGATATAGCACTTACTGTGCTTCCATCCAATGGCGACTCTTGTGAATAAAGAGTAACCATTTCCTGTAGACACACTACAACATCTAGTCATTATGCAGTCTGTAACAGTTTAACACTCACAATTACATAATCTGTGAACATTCCAGTAAATGTGGCTCCACCCCTGAGGTGTCGCCAAAAATGCTGGTTCACATGTTCACTGAAATCAAGTTCTTTGGTCTCACGAAAAGAAAGGAATGTTTGTGTAGCTGTGTGGTACAGTTAAAAGCCAGCATGATCAACTTGAAATACAAACTGATCCATTCAGTACCTCCTTAACACTTATTCATTTGTTCTACATACTGATTAACATTACTGACCTTTACTTTAGTCAAAGAAAAAAAAATTGGGAGGAATAATATTATAGCACTTGTTACATCATTCACTACATCTTGCATATAATTAGGGGGGGGGTACTATGGGTTTGCTTCAAGTGGCATAACATAGGCAACATGGCAACTACCGCCTACATAAGATAGCACCTAAATTTGTACAAATTTCCTCAGTATCATGGTAAATTTACGTAACTTGCCCCCTCCCTATTTGTCTATATCAGGTATAAGTGATTCATATAATAATTCCATCTACCTTTAATAACCAAGCACAGGTCTTAATCTAACATCTGCTGTAGTTTCCGATATGGCCAAATATGATAAAAACCAACATGCCTCGCTTGTATTTTGCAAGTAATTCTCACATGTAAGTTGCATGTTAACAACTTTATATGCCTATGAGGCACAGGTCAGTTTTTACCTCTACTAATATTTATTGATTTTAAAAAAAATGATTTTGGCTTGTATGTACAGTTACATGTTTAATAATTCTAGAGACGAGACTGAGAAGAAGCCATGGTAAAAATAATAGGCAAAAACTGCAAGCAAAATGAGAAGTACAAACATGTCCTTATTGTGAACATACTAGTATGTAATACCTTTCCTTTAGACAAGGTTTCGCCAAGACCCTAGGATGTAAGACTCTAACTCTAAACGGCCCGACCATGCTTCAGGGCGGTTGGTACGTGTGGGTACTGGAGTCTGATTGTTGTACAGGAGTAGGGGGGGATGTTCCATGGGGGGGTCTCCGTGGAGATGGTAACGGGGCACCTCACATGCTGCTCAGGTCGCTCAGGGTTTTGTCTAGCTCGTCACTCACACGTTTATATTTCTCCTTCTGCTCGAACAGCTCATCTGGAACAGAAGTGGTGGAGTGTTAGGCTCACGTATTTGGCTCAGATTACAACACATGTGACACATGTGAACAACACCAGACACACAACTGGAGACAACAGAGGGCTCTGCCTCTGAGGTGTTACCAAAAACGCTATCAGAAATAAGATCTGAACCAGGATGAATTGAGAGACGGATATCAAATTGGGAAGCAGTTTTCATCTTGGGCTGTATAAAAAAAAATGAAAAAATGACCCCAGAAAAATATGCAGAAATCTGTATGACTTATTCGTCTGAAAAAAAAATCATTTTCATTGTCAAAGCTCTCTTCCTGGTCCAACCCTATTGGAACAAACATATCCACTTGCAACATTTGTTATATACATGTACAGGCACAAAATGCAAGGACAAAACTACAAAATTTCTGACATGAAAGTTAGTCTAACTCACTAATATAATCCATGCACATGGAAAAAAGATACCCTTGGACAAAGCAAGGAGAAGCAGACACCGGTACAACACTTTCTTCTTTTCAATGGCAGTACTCCACCTGAGCTTACACATATCAACTTGTCCATTGAGAAATGAACACAATATCCAGGGCAGTACTATAAGAAATTATATTCATACTGCAAGATATGCTAATAGATTAGTCAACAACAGGCATGCGGCATCATTATGCACAATCATGACCACTGGATATACCTGTAAAGAATTGAGTGTAAAAACTGAACACTGTAAGAAAATCACCGACTTTGGGCATCATCTGATAAGTACATCGTTTGATTGTTCAACTGTTTGTAAGATATAGCATGTGAGATGCAGTAACACTGTCTGTGGATAAAGTGCAAAACATGTAGTGTACATTTTGGTGATTGAATTGGCATTTGTGAAATGTAAGCCTATTTAAGTTGAGGAATCCTGCACTGATCGGCCTAAACTACTATAAGTCCTCATCATCAACTCAGCTAGTGGTATGATCTTGCGAGTTTCCCGGGTAATTAATTTCAATGATGATGTCACTATATGACATGTAAATAAACTTCTCTCTATATACTCTAGGAGGCTAGCTGTAAATTGTGTACAGTGTAGCATCTACAAAATCACTGCCTTGTCACAGATTGACAATTGGGACTGACAACAGACTTTTTTTCTTCTATTGCTGCATCATAGAAGCCCTTTCAATAAAATACTAGTATATATATGGTCTCCCTCAGTCAATAAAATTCTAACAAAGAAAACCCACTTGCACGACTACATTGTATCTACTACTGGGAACAACTTCCAACCACGTGACTCTGACCACCCCTGCCTTCAAAGTCCAATGGTCCACAGATGCCCTACCCGCATCATCTCATGCACTCCTTTCTTTGGACCACAAGACTTTGCTGCAGGGGTGTACAGGGTAGCATGCAATACTGCGGACAGCATGCAAAACAAGGACGGAGACCGTATGTTGCACGTACCCCGCAATAGGTTGAGGTTGAAGGTTGTTGTGTCGCGGCTATTACAGGGCATTGAGATCATTGAGTGTTTGGTCCAGTTCGTCACAAACCATCTTGTGTTTCTCTTTCTCTGTGAAGAGTTGGTCTACAAAAGGGAAGGATATACAACGTGGAATGATCAGAGCTGATGGTTTCCATCCATGCTGTGCCCGGGTGCATTTGCCGTTGTTGTAGCCGATAGAAGCGACCAAACTCTTCATACAATTTGAGGTGAGAATAAGCAGTTAGGACCGTGGTGGATAGATTAAATCTTCGGAGGACAGTAGAGTCATGCATCTACGTCAATCTAGGGCAGTTTTTACCTTTGGAGGATTGGAGGACAATGAAATCATGCAGCTAGTTCGACCTAAGACCAGGGAGGTGGCGATAAAAGCAGTGATTGTGCCGAGGATATTGGCCAACAGTGAGCTGACAGTTTGGCTGACTACTAAGAAATTCCTTCTTGCCGTGTGGTGTGCATATATCATAGTGGAATGGAAAACCTACATCTAGGAAATGAACAGTAAATAACACAGTAGAGAGTCTTAAACCACTGGTCTCCAACACAGAACACACCGATATAGTGTGACATATAGACATCATGATACAGTACTAACTACATGTATCTGGATATCAACATTGTGGTTTTATGTTCAGCTTTAACCACACAGATATACCCACCTGGGCCTAGTAAAAAATGAAATGAGAAATCATCAAACATTATTGTTTGATTTGGATAATCATTGACAATACATAACAAGAACAACAGAATCATTCAGGGACAAATATACTCTTCTGGATGTGTGTGTGTGGGGGGGGGGGATTGCATTGTACTACTAGATTGGAAAAACAGAAGTGGAGAAAGTGTCATGTCTTTCTAGTAAATAATAAAACTATTGAGGACAAGTTGTTGACGTTGAAAACTACTGACAGCTGCAAGTGCATTGCAAGGGATGGTGTATAGAATTATGCGCATATTTTATTCTGAAGTTGTACCATTAGAGCTGAAACCAAAGGCATCTCCACTGTATATGTACAAGACTGTACTGTGCGACATGTACATACATGTACAAGGTCTCAAGGCCAAACAAAGATCATACTATAGTAGCCTTGGATTACTGAAACATCTTTAGACAACATCTGCCAACAGAGTCACAGTTGCATTAAGTAATTATTGAATACGCCATTATCTGAGCACTTCTAGATTTAGTGAAAGAGACGGAATGGACAAATTTAGAACAGTAGAGGCTATTTCAGGACATACACAAAGATGAGAATTTTTACACGACAAATCAACATGGAAATAGATATAGCAAGGGATATAGCACAGGATTATTTCTGTCATCTTTTTTTGTTTTATGAATTGTCAAGATATCTTAGCAACTTGCACTGTTCTGTACAAAGTTGTAGTTCATCAGATATGAAGTATAACGTAGTTGTTTGAGTAGCCCATGCAATTTTCAGATACCAGCTTTCCAAATTTGAGGGTCGCTTTAATTTTCAGCAAAGGTGGGATCATTATAAGGCTCTCAAAACACATTTTAATTCATTTCAGTCAGTACTGACTAGAAACAGTAGAACCTGTTCATGAACTTTTACAAGTGACTTCTTACCCATAATGTATTCGAGTTTATCTTTTAACTGTATGATTCAAATACACTAATAGTATCATACAACCTTGAAACACATTCTCCCTGTTGCCACGCCGAACTCTCACACAACATACTCCATCCATAACACCCAACAGATACACGTGTGTGTAGATATTTGCATAATCTATGAACAGATCTATAGCAAACGAAAACAGAAAGGAAAAAGAAGCAAAGAACTTGATGTAACATGATTTATTGTGTACAGTGACAAAAGTGACATTTTCAAGAAAATATTGTTTTAGCATTTACAACGTAACAGAAGAGCAAGAATCGTCTATAGAACTCGAGGGGTACAGTGGAAGGACAGAGGAGAGATAGCAGAAAAATAAAGCATGCCACACTCGTACAACAACGTCTAAACACATCTTATACCAAGTTTGTGTTGTCTTCGAAATAATTTTTTTTTTCAAAGGTCTCCCTTCCCCAGTTTTATAAGAACTGGTAACAAAAGAGTATCTGTTATTCAATTACTAACAGCACTGATGTAAAACTGCAGGAAAGTCTTCCTCCGGTGTATTGCCACTCAACGTCCCTACTACAGCTCCTTAAAGGGGCTATCGGGAAAAACAAGAGCACACTGCCCTGTTTCTGAGACAGCACCTTTTAACGGTGCCCCTGTCTGCCTATGTAAGTACAATGTTGTGATGTAAGCATAAAGCCTCCCCTTTTTGCCCTCGTAACTGTACCTACATAGACGATGGTACTGACAGTGACACCGCGGTGTGCCTTCAGAAACACGACAGCATTGCTCCAGGTCCTTTCCGATCTTCCCTTCACACTCAAAGCAAGAGAAGCACCTACATAGGGTATCTTAGCTAAAAACAAATTTCTTGGTAGTACTATCTGTGCTCGCACACCTAACTCTGCAGTGCTTACATACAAAGCCCAAGCTTTTTTCTTCGTGAGGACAATGTATGCAAAGTCGGTTCAACTTGTCGTAAAGCAAACACTTTTTTCAATCTTCTAGAAAGAGAGTTCTATGCTGTTGAGAGTGCATAGTCCTGGTCAGATACAACGCGTCAGAAAACAATGATGCAAGGGGGACAAACTGAACCGAATCTGGCACACATCGCACCGCTCCTGACACGACACACATGAAGACAAGAAATGGGAGGGGCTGAGAAAAGTTTTACATATTGTGGAGTTCGTTTAATGCTTGGTCCAATTCTTCGCTCACGCCCCTGTATTTCTCCTTTTCTGCGTAAAGAGAGTCTGTGGAGGGACACACAGAACACAAGAGATAGACAACCGTGCAAGATCAGGCCTGGCCACACGCGGGAGTGTGGCAGTCCTGAAGGGGTGGACTGCATGCATATACAGGTCAGATGTACATGCTTGCACTCCGAGGAGAAAGGGAGAGAACGTACACCCTAAACGAGGCCACAAACACGCTCTGGCTAGGTATGGAATATGCGGTGGTAGGGAAGATTGTATAGAGTAGCCAGGGCTTCAGTAAGTGGACAGCTCGCTTAGCGTTTGATCCAGTTCCTCGCTCACGTTCTTGTACCGCTCTTTTGCGTCATACAGCGACTCTGATGTGGGAAGAACAAGAATCATCACAGAGGTTGGATGGGCGTCTCTGTGTTAATGACACCCCCTTGTTAATTCCCTCCCAAACTACCTCTCCCGTTGTTTCGGTTTGTTTTTCCGGTTGCAAGTGACTTGTACACTACGGAGTGCATGGGGATCTACCCCATGGCCCGGCATGCACATGCAGAAAAAGGTTTGGAAGGAGAACGGAGCAGTGCTAAAGTTGGAGGAAACACGGCAGCACAGGAGTGCCAGACAGTAGGAAGGAAGCACATGAGATGTGCACCAAAGGTAGTACTACCAAGAAAAGGTGCAGAGTGATGGCTCGGGACTTTTTACAGGGCTGTGAGGTCATTGAGGGTCTGGTCAAGCTCCTCGGAGATGCCCTTGTATTTGAGCTTCTCAGCATACAATTGATCTGGGATGCAAGAGAAAAGAAAGGAGGAAAGAGAAAGACAGGAGGAAAAGAGATGAAGACAGGATATCACAGACTTAGGGAAAGACTAGTGCGGCTACAAGGTAGATGTAACATGTAACGCTAGACAGAGAGGCTACATGGTTGGGTACTACAGCATTGTTACAGAAAGCTTTGGCACTTGTTTAATTTTATCCCAAGCAGACTGGAATATGCTTTCAAAGAAAAGCATTCTGTAAACTTGTCAAGACTTTTGCAAAATTGTATAGCTCTTCAACCCTCTCTGCTGAAGTCAGCTTTAGATGTACAAGTGTGACAACAGTAGAGAGAACGTCAACCAAGCTATACAGGCAATGCTGTAGTACTAGAGAAAGGTGGCAGCTATATGATGTAGCCAATTACTACATCTGAAGAGAGCTGTACTACAAGATGGTAAACCTAAAGAAGTGAAGATGTCAGGAAATGAATGTAAGTGCGGATGGAAGTGGGCACAGCACCCTCTAGCAGAAAAAGGAAGCATTGCACCCTTGGAGTCCCACCCCTCCCAGCACAGAGAGATACATGAGCTGACAGTTAGCCGCCAGTGGGAAGAAGCATCTTAGAAAGTGGAGAGATCGTTGAGAGTGTGGTCCAACTCTTCGCTGATGCCCTTGAATTTGAGCTTCTCGGCATAGAGTTCGTCTGGTGGAAGGAAGGATAGAGGGAAGGTAGAACAGGGCATGAAGTAAGAGGGATGGAATAAAAGAAAGAGACATGCAAGTAGGGAAGGGGGGCAGGCCAGTAAACCATGGCATGCTGTTAAGCATAGTGTGCATCAAAAATCAATGACACACCACTGGCATGCTATTCCTTGGTATCAATGTCACTTAGAATAACCCTCACAGTGCAACTCAAGCAAATACCCAATCCAAATACCAGAGTTCTGTTCATGGTAAGACTCAGTAGTATAGTAGTTCATCACCATTAAAGCTTTGAATATTTAATTCTAAGGCTTTATTTTATGTATAGCAAAATGTTTCGTTTATAGAAATTATCAGTGTTCCTATTTGAATATTCTCTCATTGTGAGCATGCTCATGCACACAGCAAAGAATAAAAAAGAAAGAAAGAAGAACCTCTATAAAACAAAAAGAAGTTACGATTCAACAATAACACATTCTTCACTCAAACAGAAACACATGTATAGTCAACCAAAATAAGTAGAAAATACCACACACAAAACACAACACAGCATACCAGGTCACGAGTAACAGTTAGAACAAGTTCAAAATATACGTTGGTGTTATCAAACTCAGATTTAGTAGTGCTCTCAAACCATGAGGGTTATAAGTGGAGTGAGAGGATGTTGTGTACATGTGGCATGGCTTACGGAGCCTTGGCTCTGAGAGAGTGTTTCTGTGTATCCTGTGAGAAAACTATAGTGTATCAAAGGGAAGATGTGCAACAAGGTGGCCAGGCTTGCCTCATCTGTGGAGTTCTCACTAAACACTAGAGACAAAGAAATGGAGTGAAAGTGCTACTAACAACTACTAGACTACAGATAAGGACTACTAGGTAACTATAACATAGGAAGTAAAGAATATGGTTCATACTTGAGACAGATATGTAAGCAATATTGCATACCATCAGATAACTATTCAAGATGCAGACCACTACATTCTACTAACTCCTAAGTTCTGCAGATAGCTCATCCCTTTTGGAAGCATTCTTCTGTAATGATTTTTCTAAAATGTACATGCCTTCTGGATATACAATACAATACAATACAAAGCATAGGTCTTGCCTTTTCACATGCATTCAGGTCATACTCATACAACTATGTACAACGAAAAAACACATGAACCATCCAAACACATCTCATTCTTTCATCCACAAACACTAGACAAGATACAAGCACAGTTTTTAACACAGTTCTACACAGGAATAGTCTAGTAACAAACACATTAACAGGTAAGATATACAGACTACGGAATGACAAACCTTACAGTAAGATCACGGCACACACTATATACACAGACAGATGCACACTTCACAAACGTTACAAGACAACCCAAAACGTCTGTGGCATCGGCAGGGACTGATCGGCAACGATCTTTCCGAGGATTTGGGCATCGCAAGGCGGTGTTGGAAAACAGGCCAATGCTTCGGGAATACTTACCTTCCAAGTCATCAATGTTCTTCTCCAACTTGGCCACAGACCTCTCGGCAAACTCAGCGCGAGTCTCAGCCTACAGACAGACACATACACATTGACATTGACACAAAGAACCCCACCTTCAAGGTCATCCACGTTCTTCTCCAGCTTCGCAACTGTCCTCTCTGCGAATTCTGCACGGGTCTCAGCCTACATTGTGTGGGTTATACCAAAGAGACCGCATTGATTTCATGGGGGCAAAATTTCCAATACTCTGGTGGAAGTTTCACAGTACAGCCACAAAGACAGGGGAGATTTGCAACAAAAGGAGAGAGAAGATGTAGTGCCATGACGAAAAAAAGATGGAGAAGGATTTTTAGTCTTGTGGAAAATAAAAACAAAATGTTTTACTTACGAAAACAATTTTTTTTTTTGCAGGAAAAGCATTTGAAATGAATTTTTAAAAAAAGCCAATAACAGTAGAGAAGTTAAGCATAACAGCTATTGTGGTTGTTTTAAGATTTGAATTGAACAGAACAGAGGGTGAAACATGGCAACAGTAGTAACGCAGAAGGCACAGAAGAGGGCACAGCTGATAGACAGGGGCAGTGCAGAAGACTCATAGAGAAGAATGAGACTGAAACAAAACAGCTCTCAAGAGAGAACATGTTGGCATGACAACTTACAAATGGAGAAAGGCAAGAAGCTACGTTAAAAGTTTAACAACAACACAGGCAAAAGAAACATTGGGTCACAACATTAACACACTAGTTCAAAAGCAAACTTTCAAGATAATTTCTCAATGCACAAAATGTTGTCAAGTTTTAACTTACATTTTATATCCTGAATAGAAATATGTGACACTGGATGAATACTTGGTGGTGCATCGCAGGAAATTTTACATTTACAGTTGAACAGTTATTCGTGTTTTTGTGGATTGCCAAATCCAAACTGCACATGTAAAGAAAGCATACCTCCTTGAGCTTGGCTGACAGGTCGCGGACCTGCTCCTCATAAGCCTCTTCCTTCTCTGAAGCCTGAGGGAGGAGAAGAGTTAGGAAGATGTCAGTCATTAAGGGTTGATGATGGCTGGCAATGGCAGAAGATACAAACGTATCTTGTCTGATGTTGAAGCCCTGGCAGCTAGGCACAGGTCCATTGTTTGAGCCTCCAACACACTTTATCTTTTGATGCAAATTTCAAATTTTTTTGTTTCACTCTTGTTACAAAAAAAAGTTACCTATGTAACATTTTTCATTGACCTTGTTTCATGCAAGAACTACATCTAAATCTGGCCACTGGCCAATATGTTTTCCTAACAATTGTGAATATTTCCATTTCATACATCAGCTTATTGAATAAAACATGCATTTTTTCAGTCTTATCATTACATACATGTCTATGTTATCTTCAACAGACACAAATGCGACATCGGAACATCACACACAATTATTAGTCAATTCAATGAAAATACAGCTATGGATGCCACACACATGTAACAACCCACCAACAATTATGTTGACATTGAAAAACCATGACTTCATCACCAATCTCGACAAGGATGTTAAAATGTGGAGAAATCATGGGAATACAAGGAGACTTTCATACAAGGAAATATTCAGACACGCCCAACATACAGAGAGAAACAACACAGAGTGCTGTGGAATACGTGACTACTGGTACTGACATGTAGGACAAGGAAAATGGTACAACTATGAGTATCTACTTACCTCTGTTCTAACAGTGGTATCTCACAGGTTAGTGGGCTAGAGACAGACTATTGCCTGGGCTAGGAATGTGGGAATGGTTACCGTCATGCACCAAGACATTCGCCCTATAGATTACCCATGCAGAGTCGTAAGGGTA
Organism: Branchiostoma floridae x Branchiostoma belcheri; assembly: GCA_019207045.1. Classification (NCBI taxonomy): domain Eukaryota; kingdom Metazoa; phylum Chordata; class Leptocardii; order Amphioxiformes; family Branchiostomatidae; genus Branchiostoma; species Branchiostoma floridae x Branchiostoma belcheri. The sequence continues at coordinate 24,739,771 of CM033025.1, read as the reverse complement.
GTGTAGATATGTCAAGACTGGTACATGGTACCTTTATATTAGTGGCAGACAGACATGCAGGCCTGTATTTTATTCTCATAATTTATCACTATTATTTATTACCATTATTTATTATGTGCAGTAGATATCCATTCTATGACTGTCGAGATAATTTCTGCCATGCTAACATATCAGTGTACTTTTGCTTACAAGCAAGAATAGTACAAACACAGTTAAGAATTTAGATTAAGAAACTTGACATTTTCTATGATTAATTTCATACTGAATTACACCTAAACAGTTCTGAACATGCACAGGTTACTTGGAACACTGGGACAGACGCAAACTGATGACATCACATTACACCAGATACTGATGACATCACATTACATTACACCAGATACTGATGACATCACAGTGCTTGGACTACACGGGGACTGATGACAAGACATCTCGCGTGCACAAACCTTGTCTGCAGCAGCTTCCAGGGATTTGAGCTGGTTTGTCACATTTTTCAACTCTTCTTCCAGCTCAGCTGCTTTACTGTGGAGACAAAACTGTTAATATCTGACACCGCTAGCCCTGGCCGTTAAAATGGCAGGGTAGCTGAGTGTTTTGGACAAGCCCGGCTGTCCATTAATACCTCTCTTGAGTCTAAGACCCTGAACAACTTACCTTGTTGCAGTGAGACTCTTATTTTGCCCAGACATTCAAACACTCACACCACTGAAAGAAGGGAGGGGAGAGAGAAAGAGGAAGAAGAACATGCCAAGTTTCAGTTTACTGGGATCTTAGCTGGTTTTCTTTTGCCGTCTACTCATTCTGTGTGCTTGATATGGCTATTTCATTTCTGTACCAAAAACAATCACATAGATGAGATGGGTGGTTGATAGATTGCAAGAATGAGACCCAGCAGGAAAACCAGAGATCCAGGAAACTTAAACTTGACTGTAATCTTGAGGAGATTGCCCGAGGTTGTGGAGGGGGGGGGGTGTCCTAGCGTACCTTTGTGGCCTGTGCCTCCATGGACTTCAGCTGGCCGGTCGTGGTTTTCAACTCGTCCTCGAGCTCGCGGGCCTTACTGTACGATATAGGCCGCGGGATCACAGAGAGGGGGGAGGGTGCCACAGAGACACAGGATGAGAGAAAAGAGAACAGAACAGAACGACAACAATGACAAGGTGACTGCTACAAGGGCAACCTAAAAGTAAAAGTGTCCCATAAGGTGACAATGTAACACACATCTTGGTAAGTCAAGTACTAATGACTTAAGCAAGTCTGACATACTTTCAACAACAAATTTTCACAATTTGCAAACATTAGTATGTCTACAGACTTATCTTTCTGCTTTTCATTTTAAAATCCAAAACTGGCCTTTTTTTAAAAACTGCAAAGTGGCCTACAAGTTGTTTGAAGTTGGAGACCTTTTATGTGTTACACTGTGAATCTGGGACCAACAGAAAACATGGGAGAAGTGATATAATGAAGACAGCATGTACCACATGGTGACAGAAGACAGAATCTACTACTGATCCCCACTTTCTCCTGCTGACAGTTGCTGTCAGCCATCTCACCTTTTCTACTGCGGCTTCTAGAGATTTTACGTTGTTGACAAGCGTTTTGATTTCCTCCTCGAGCTCGGCCCTCTGACTGCACCATGCCATGGTCAAGCAACAACACATGCGGTTAGTTGTGAGCACAATCCTAACCTAACCTAACCTAACACACACTTATTAAGAGCATTAATTTTCATGCAGATAAGTCTACTACTAGTGCAACAGACTATTACTTATCTAAATAACTGTAAATACTTTTATAGTCACTGAGTTGCAGAATTCATTACAACATAAGAATACATTTAGAATCATCCACTGTAAAGCAAAAGCAGAACTTCAAAATGCAAATTCTTCCTACCAAACCACAGCTAAGTCATGCAAAGACTGCCTTAGAATGTTATACTTACTGACTTGCACATATGCAATATAGAAAATGACATTTGAAGAAAATAAAGAAGCAAACACAGTCAGTACTCAATCAAGTTTAAGTTCAAATTTCTGCTGGCAAGCGTTTTAGCAGAAAGTTGAAATATTCTTGCAGAATAAACTGTATACGTAAGTAGTTTGGCCCATGCTTTGATTTTAGTTTTCATGCAATTTTTCTTTCTAACTAGTGCCTTAAGAGATCTTACACAATGTATACCAACATATCTACATCCAATAGTGTTGCTACTTTACTTCAGACTTTACTTTAAAACAACACAAGCTAAATACTCCGTGAGAAAAGGCTGCAGCACTATGTTGTAATCGACAGTAAGTCTTACGTTTCTGCCAAGTCGGCGCGCTCCTCAGCACGCTCCAGGTCGCCCTCAGTGATCACCAGCTTACGGGCCACCTAGCGTTTGGGAAAGGAACAACAGTCTTGGTCAGGATAACCACGGAACATACATGTACTTGTCCAAACTTCACTTCACAAAACATGACTTGTCCGTATACCTCGAAAGGACGATACTGATAACAATATCAAATATGATGGACAGTTAACATCATGCAAAATTTACGAAGTTCGATCACTGACGAAGAAAAGGATGGAAGAGTCTCACCTCCTCATACTTGCGGTCAGCCTCCTCTGCAATCATCTTGGCCTCCCTCAGCTGCATGTCCAGCAGCTCCATCTGTCAACCAATCACACACAGTCTAACACCACGTCTGACCAATCACAGCCATTGTTAGACTTTTTTGGCAGTATGATACACTTGCTAGTATTCAGTTCTTTCTTCTTTTTCATTACAAAACATAGATTTGTTATAAAAAATGTTCCAATGTTCCATTTCAAAATGTGTTATTAGAACTTTTGCTTTTTGTCCTTTTTTCCAGAGCTCTTAGCTAAGTTTACTCTCTCCCTCCTTGAACAAAAAAAATGACAGAAGAGAAGTAAAAACCAAACACAAAATCTCATGGTTAAAAGATAAAATAAATCGTATAAAAATAACAAGTAGTTCAAGATAGTAAAAACAAAACAAAAATAAGACAGTTTGGAAAGCTTACATTATTAAGCATGAAAGAAATTTTCCACAACAAACAAGATGAGAAAATATAGAGGAGATGCAGAAATGGAGGAGGGAAAGATGTTGTGTGGCTAACCTTGTCCTCATCTGCACCCTGTCTGTTCTCCAGCACCTTCCTTGCTCTGTTTTACAAACACATGGGCAAAACAAAAGGCTAAGAATTAACAACTCGCTGACATTGACCGTGAGCTTTTGAGTTTCCCTGTTGTTGTTCCCGGAGTGTTGTCTGTGTGAAGAAGAGTTTTTTGCGGGGTTTAGAATGAAACCACCTACCCGATCCTCATCTGCCGCACCTCTGTTTTCCAATACCTTCCTTGCTCTGTAAGGGATAAAGTACATGTACATGTAGTTCACATGGTTACCCCATCCCCTCCCTACTTGTAATACTTTGTGGTACCAGAAACAAAGTAGGTTCCTGTATTTGAGTAATTTTTATGAGGCTGCAATGATTAGAAAAGGAGTTCAAAATGTTACCTGGCTTTAGAAAAACTTTTGTTTTCTTAGATTTAATTTGCCAAATTAGAGTACTTACAAACAAATTCAGTATCATTCTCTTCTAAATGTGGGGAAACTTTCAACTAGCCAAAAGAAAATCTTCAGATCAGAATAGGCCTCTCTGTAGTCTTTGTCTATTTTGTACATAAAATGTTTATGTGCTTTTGTACATAAAATGTACAAAAGCACATAAACATGTGCATACAAGCATATAAATCTGATAACTGATGTTGACACGGTATCTTATCTAGTGAGATAAGGCATTGTCTGCAACAGAGACAAAATAACAGAGGTACTTTAAGCTACATGGTTATGTGTAATATGCAATGGTACAACCATACTTTGTGCTGTAATTTCAATACATAATACAAAATGACGCAAATGCAGTCCCTTAGAAACCTACACCAACAAAAGCAAGCGTTAAGAGCTATGCAAACAAAGACAGTATTTATGAATCTAACTTAAATATAAACACAAAGTCAGTGCTGAAAATACACTAAGAAAGGCCAGCAATGGCAACACTGACAAATGTGACAATAGGGCAAACTCAAATGTTCAAATTTGAATTATGAAAACATGGCATGAAGAGGTACACTAGATTGCTATGCACACACAAGCAAATTGAACCAACGCAAACATTTACAAAACAGTGCCTCACTTTAGGAGTGCTATAGCGTGGATTTTTACAGCATTACTGTTGCTTGATCATAAGTGTTACTTTAAGGCTCTAGGATATGTCTAGAAAATATCTTTAAGATGGAGGAGAGGTGGACGTACCTCTCGCTCTCATCAGCAGCCTTCTCAGAGTCTGTCAGTTTCTCGACAGTGGAGTTCAGGCGCTCCTGGGCACGGTCCAACTCCTCCTCTACCAGCTGGATACGCCTGTTCAGAGATGCCACTTCTGCCTCAGCCTGGGGAGGGGAGGGGGGGCACCAGTGTTAAATACAACTACAAAGACATCTAAAGCTCAAAGTATGAAATGTTCAAAAATACAAGAGCCAGAAACAATTCCATTCAAAGTAAACATTATTGTCCTTTACATTCAATTTTATTTTCATTCAAATAGTACATGGATTACAACTTTTTATATTAGGCCAAATTATGTACATAATATACATAATCTTATTTGCCCAAAATCAATAACAAAACTTTGTACTTTGGTATCATGCGAATGTACCAGACTCTCTTAATAATTTATTATACTCAATCAAATTAAAACAAAAAGAATCCCCTTTCTTTTTAGCTTGAGGAACCCCAGTAGGCTACATCAGAATTCATGTAATGTAACTGTCTAGACAAGGACAGTTTTCACTAGCATAACCTTGAATTAATATAATATCCAACACATTTATTACATTTTGAATTGATCGTGAGTCATGATGACGGTTTTTGCTCAATCATGAATCATACCTCCTTTGTCACATTGTGACTAAAACCTGACCATTTAAAGCTGCATCTAACACATTGACTTTGTTGTTATTGTTTACTTGTTATTGCAAGCACCTCTCCCAAACAAGCAAATGTCTTGCCTCAGTGGAGACAGAACATAGCGTGCCATTCGTCACTGAAATTGGACGAATCTCATTAGTGGAAGATTGCCTCAGCACCTGACTGGCATACCAAACTTGCCCTGTAGGGTGCGATGCCCGGTAAACTTGGACAGATGCTTGCATCAAAGACGCCTTTCAACAAAATGAGTTTACCACACATGGCTTGAATATTAACAGATTTCACTGAAGTGTTCTGCTTTGGGCAACGAAAGGTCCAAAACTGTTTGTGCAAGTTTTGTCTTCCAGTGGAGTATGTAGCACCACTTTAGAATGTGGAATGTTCTGCTATGCATACCTGGTCGAACTCAAACCACTACTCTGTTTCATAGGCCTGGTTCAATTGGCCCCTTTCTTAAATCATAATAATTAATGCCCTTCAGCCATCAAACATGTTACAAATTTCACTTGACATCAGAAGATGTTGTTTTGAAGTTATGATTTTACAATAAAACATCAGTTTTATCAATTAGACATGACTCTGACGAGCACAATTCCAGCTGGTGATTATATGGTCCACCTCCTCAACTGTATTTCCTTGCTACACCTTGTAGTAAAGTGGCAATTGTGACATGTTGTCTCTGCACCACATTAACCTTAGCTGGGCTTTAATTAACCCAACATGCCCCCTTACTTGTAGAAACAGCTGTGTACTTTCAAACCTCCAGCTTGTAGAACACTGTTTATTCCAACACATTAGGAACTGATATGTTTTGAGACTGTCCATACCAGCTATCAACAAAATGTAAGCAGAAAAAAACTCTTCAGTATGTTGTGTACATGTATTTTCATAAATCCATCATCTAACATTATTTTTAAATTTTTAATTGTAATCGCCAGTACATCATTGCATCAATTTTTTCTCCAATCCAAAATCCTGGTACATAGACATTGGGGATAGATAACCCACTAGAGCTTCCAAATTGTTCAAAAAGGCCTTTGTACTGGCATCAAGGTGTTGACATAGGTCAAATTGCTAAGCCATGCACTGTGACATGCCAAAAAGACTTGTGCATAACTCCATACAAACTTTCTCAGACAAAAGTGACTCTGTTTTCCTAAAAAAAAAAGGTCCACCTGACTAGAGGAAAACCCTGAGGGTTTGTAACCACAAATATTGGACATGTCAGAGGAAACTACAGACTGATAACGTACATCACTCAGGAACAAGGAATTTTGTAGATCCATAGCAAATTCCAGGCGACTGACTAAGCCTGCATTCCTCCAGTCCAAATGGCAGGTTGGAATGTTTGCATTGGGTTGTTCTCTCCCATACCCAAAAAAAATGTCCCAATTCTTCAGGTAGGGTTTTACAGAGAATCGTTGAGAAACTGCTTTGCTCATTCTTGATTTTTCCAACATGAAATTTTAGATATTAAAAGATGGAAGCCAACTTCTAATCTTTGTGAGATTAACATGCAAAATTTGACATTTTTGAATGAATGAAGAAATGAGAGCAAGAACCTCAGTTTTGACAGAACAAAGGAAAGGGCTACATAGCCAATCATTGAATCAATAACTTCCTCCAAAGGGCACAAGTTTGGCAAAATGTCAACGTTCTCCAAAAGTGTGAGAGCACATCTGTTGCATTGTGATAGCTTTTTTTTCGCTTTCAAGTGAGACCAATGTCTCGTGAGCTGTGGTAACATCTGGGTCAATTTGAAAGTACACTCCAATGAAACGGTTTGGGAAATTTGTTTACGTCTGGCGGATTTTGCGTAATTAGTCAACTTTTCTGTCCTGCCAGGGTGGTTTTAGGCTGGAATGTTTGGTTGGCAAACAGGTGCCATCTCACTGATTGAAAAAAATGTCAAAAAGGTCAAATGAAATGGAAATGCTGTTCTTTTGTTTCAGTCCCACGAGATTCATAATGAAATGCATCCCATTTTAAAAGCCAGAAAATCACTGGAATAAAATATGTTCACCAAAGCTGGTTGTTCTTGGGCATACAAGCAAGAAGTTACGGTATGTACATCCTGTCCAAGCAGAAGGTTGGAGGGGGAAAGGGGACATAATTCACGCCTACTTTCTGCCTAGTTCGTTCATCTATAAACGCTACTGGGTGGGTGTGCAATCGTTCGATACGTGGCTGTGAAAATCAGACGTTTTATACTGAGGATATTTTTTGGGTTGGTTGTGACTTTTTTTTACACTCCCTCCATAGCCAACGCCCAAAACAACACAGAAATGCCAACAAGAAAAGAAGAGAGCGGACGCGCCGTCTGAAATCCGAGCCACCACGGTGTTCCTGCTCGGTGGGGCTAACAATTACAGCGATTTACACGGCTATAGTGCCGAACTGTGTTCACCTTCTGGTCTGTAGACCTCTGTATAATCAGGCACAGATAGAAATGTCGGGACGGACCGAGACACACGCTATGCTTGCCTGAGTCTGCTGAGGAGGGGGAGGGGGGTGGAACTCTGTGCGCTTATACTTGACAGGCTGTTTGTTGACACATCCCACAGAGCCAAAAGGGTCAGTAAACAGATGAAAAGCTCATCCTTTCCGACTTTTACTTCGGATAAGGATATACTAGACGGGAAAAGTTCGATCTCTACAGATCTATGACCCCTTACGATGTTCCGGGCTGCCTTCGCGGTATGCATACAGGACTCGGCTAGCGGTGCCCCTCCAAGGAAAGTGCCGGGACCTTACCGTATCTGCGCGTTCCCTCTCGTCTTTGACCATTTTCTCCAGGAAGTCCGCTCTCTCAGAAGCCTGTTCGGCCTCGGACTTCAACGTCTGCATCTTTTTCTTGATCGCCTCCATTTTGCTAGCGGGAAATTATAACGGTCCTGGCGAAAATTAGCCGATCGCACACTCCAGTCACAACGCTTCCACTTGGGTTACTGGCGGAGCGGAAGTGGGACACGAACGCTTCCGCTCTAAATAGTTCCAAACATATTTCCAACGAAATCGACCAAACCTTCCTTTTCCAAAAAATTAGTAAACCATACAGACACTATGTATTTCATTTTCATAGATATTAAATGGTTTTTTGTTAATCGGCGTGCAAAATAAGATGTGCGTAATGATATTGCTGAGTAAAGCGGCCGGCGGTGGCTGCCCTGGGACGTCCTGGCAATGTCGCCTATAGGGTGGGTCAATAAATTGAAGGTGTGTAAGGGGTTCCCGAATTTTTCACCCAATCTACCTTTTGCAGACGTATTATCAACATATTATCATTCTTACATTACAGGTATACTTCATCAATGTTTTTTGGATGTGTTTGTCATAAGGCTGGTGCAATTTGTGGGGAATTTTAGGCACAAGATGGAACGATAAATCTCCATTTTCGTCCTCCGATGGACAGACTGCGGATTTTCCCGCTGTGTCTCCATATATGGAAGTGCACACCTCACTCGCTTGGCCCGGATCAGGTGTGTAAACGCCGGTATCCCCTTACGCCTGTATGACATAATGCAGAACTATACAATAGCATTGTGTGAAGGCCGAAATGCTCGTGCCATTTCAAGCTCATGTCGCTGAAATAAAAATCATTTTGGACAAACTTGACCTTTCCATTTTTTTCTTGTTTTATTTCTGAGCTTTGGAAGTTTGATTGTTGATGGGGGAAATTATATTGATATTTCTGGCTGGGGTTGATGATAACGAAATGTGTTTAGTGAAAGCAATGTGAATTTTCACACGTGGGCGTTGGGAAAAGGAACAATACTCGACTGTCAAGATACACTCGGGCTGAGTCAATCTACTAGCATTTTATCTTTCGGCATCTTGTCCGTAAGTGTGTCAGGAATTTCACGGTTCGTCGCGTATGAATCGGTTCGCGAACAGGGGGTTAGAACTCTCTCGGCTCCCCCCTGTTTCCTAATCTGCCACCTACTGGCACACAGCACGCCTACAGGTGGATGCCAAAATCATTAAATCACCACAAAAATGAACTGATTCTAAATCTCACTTTCTTTGTTTGCAATGTATTGATTTTGCTGTTATATTATTCCCCTTACTTCTAGTAACGTTCGCTTGGCTGCACTAAACGTTGAAGCGTTTAAGGGTGCTACATTTGTCTGTCACTACATTAATAAAAGCATTAGTTTCGCTCTCTACTTGGATACATAGAATCAGAAGATTGTAAAACTCGACGATACATTTGCTAGCGAAAGATCTGCTTACTTTGATTAATTTGACGCTAGATGGCGCTTTAACAGTATTCCTGTTTTATCCTAATAGCATCATATTTCTTGCAGTCCTGGCACCGCCTTTCTTGACATATCGATGACCTTCAACCCCGTCTTCTCCTCGACCCCGGCTGCCTACATATCTGTCATTCCTTTCCTATTTAGGTAACGGGTGTAATGGTATCCCCTCTTTGTGTGCATGCCTGGGTCAATTCAAACACGCAAACAGTTTATACAGGTCTGTCAAGCATCTTATGCTTTATAGACGCTAATCTCAACAAACGCCATCACAGGCATCTTACTTTCTCTCTGAAAGAAGATACTTTCGTGTCACTTAATAGGATAGAATCTTGCCCTCGTTACCTGTCACTATGAGGTCAACTTGCCAACCAAAACTTTTATGTGCCCAATATAGCTAGGTCAAATTCGCTTACATCACACAGCGCCGACTAGTGAGGAGGTTGAATATTGCATCTGCCGCAGAGGGGCGTTTCCTCCCATGTTGCCGAGGCAACGCCATGTCCTAGTGTCAACCTCTTGAGAAGGGAACCCAAACGTTTGCCGGGTGTTGGACTGGAAGAATGTTTGCATTTGCTGACATGTCCCTAAAACCCGTTGTCAGACATCGTCTGGATTCCTCTGATTCTTGGTAAAACTACGGCGTTTTGAAGATATGATCTGCATAGGCCAATGAAGGTTAGACGTCCAGGTAAAAAGATACACCAAAAAGCATTTACTCAAGTAACTGGATGATTTTGGAAACATGCTTTTTTGGTCAACGAGAATGATCACGACATGTGTTGTCTAGGCAAAGAATCTTTACACCATAGCTATCTCCCAAATACGCGTCAAGAAGCTATCCAGAAATGGTATTTGAAAAGAAACACAAGTCAGTGTTGTATTACCGCTCTATCCTTCAGTCGGGATGCTTTTCCTTAAACGTTTCCTGTTCAATAGAGATTGAATTTCATCGTCCGGTGTTTTTCACAACCACTCTTGTTTTTAAGCCGCCAACAGTATATCTCGCGTCATTAGTAGTCTGTGTACTCTAAATGTAAACATATCTTATCCTCAGTCATGAGTTGCCATTCCTTATATGGCTTCGCGTTGTTACTTACAGTGTTTTCCCAGAACACATTGCCACTTCATGGCTCACGTATAACATTTAAAACAGCATTGGCAAAATATGACCGAAATGCCAACATCCTAAGTTGTTTTAAAGTCAACCATGTCCTGAGCGATTCAAACAAAACCAGAACCAACTTAGCCGAGGCAGAGTGTCAAGCCCTCGGTTTTTGGTGTTTTGTTTGAGGCCGGGGAACGGACAGATCAAAATATCACGGCTCACCGTTGAAGAATTTCACGTGTCTCTACTTAGAGGATACACCGGATCTGAATGGTAGGGAATCCTGGATGGGCGGAACTTTGCCACCATGTGTGTCATCTCTACACGCGCTTGAAGGTCTCTTGAAATTCTAGATATTCTGATCACGAAATGTTGCTCATACCTGAGTCCATACTTGGTACATAACCAGACTATCCTAATCCTCCGCTGAGGTTCAAGTTTAGCCTTGCAGAGTCAATGGCATAGATATCAAGTTCCAGGGTTGGCCCCGTACCAGAATATTTCTCTGTCAGGGAAGTCTACAGGGACTGATACGGTTGGGAAAGCGCCATCTAATGTCAGATAGTATTTATGGACAGCTTTCACCTGCCACGAGAACTAACGTTATTAGTTACGAAAGTCAAGAACTTGTAGGAGGTTTAAGTTTTTGTGTGATTAATAAATCGAAAACCTTTACTTTGTAATTTGTTGCTAAATGATGTTACGTTACAGTTTAATTACCACTTTAATTTGTTTCTGTGTGTTTAGAGTTTATTGTTTTAACAGTTATAACTATGTTGCTACACCCACCCCTGTGATTACGTGGACAACCCCCTCTTCTTTTAACCACCATGAGATTACCTGTACGGTCCCCTAACTTTTTTTTTGACCAACCAAAGAGGTTTACTAGTAACCTCCTTGGATCCTTGACCAACTTACATCTGCGGCCTTCTTGGTGGCGGCCTCCAGCTGCTCGGTAGCGTCCTTCAGGGACTCCTGGGCCTTGTCCAACTCATCCTCAACCATCCTGATCTTCTTGTTCAGATCGTTGATCTCATCTTCCAACTACAGAAATCAGGAAATAAAAATCATGAGTCATGATTGCAATCAAGATGGTAGATAAAGACCAACTATGCAACTTTTTGTTAGTGATGTCAAAATCATTGTCAAACATTGATATGAATGTGTATGCATACTGGGAATTTTCAGTCGGTTGATCCAGTTTCCAAAAGGAAATCATCATCATTGAAATAATGATTTGGTAATCGTCATCACGAATATTCGATTGCATACTGCACTTTGGTGTCAGTAAAATCACCGCAATCGTCTTTTAGTTGTGCTTAGTTTTCTGGGAACACCCATGATGCATGGTTATATGTTTTCTTTTGTTTATCATGCAGTTATCAGATATGTACTAAAATCATAAAATACACTTTCGATGCACTAAAATCATAAAATACATATCTGGTATCAGTTCTTTTTCCTTCCACATTTCTTTGTGACACATGTGCAATATCGCACACTTCCATATTAGGTCGACATTCAGTTAAGGTGAAAACATTAAATAACATATTCTTTATAAACTGTATGTGCATTTGTATAAAGTGAACAATACACTGCACACAGTGTATTATTTTAATATTGTGTATAACCGCTTCAAACCAGTTACAGTACTATTTCAACAATTAAGGCATATAAGGCAACACGCATGCGCACACTGACACGCCATATTTAGGCATCACCGCTGTCGATGGACCAGTTCCTCCAAGGCATCTTCAAGAAATTTCGGTATCGGCCTTGCAACTTAACGCACGTTTTTAAGATACATGATTTTTATTGTGTACTAAACGTTCACTGTCTCACTAACGTCTGTGTTCACTTACGTACGCAAGTACAATGAGAGTTACATTCCTCTGATTCACTATTATCTTTTCCAAATGTTTGCACATAGCGAAACCTGGTTTTCACGTTTCAACTCTATCACAAAATATCAGTACAGAAATGTACCGTATACGAGTATTCAACGAATCTTTTTGCGACTTCTGGGCGTACGGATTAGGGCATGGTATAAAAGTATGCCATTGTGGATCTTACCAAAAATAGACTTGCTGATACTGCTGCTGATACTGCCAACAGTATCAACTTGATATTCGATATGGAGACGATGGCAAATACCATTTTGCAGATGGAAATTTTCCTTGTGTCTAACTCCTTCTAAAGTGAAAGTGAAATCTTCCCCTTTCTCCGCAGGGGTTACTCGTGACAAACGCTAATATCCCCCCAGCGAGGAAGAACAAACATCATCGGTTTAACCAATTTCACGGCTTGCCATGACACGCGGGGAGAGGGTTCCTATTAAAAACCCATTTAAACCTCCAAACACTTTCCATTGGTTTATATACTCTTTCGCTCAACAGTTTCTCCAGATTAGAATCTTTAGATGTTTTAGACTTGAGAGAATACATATCCAACTTTGTACAGACTGTACCCAGCTGGATTATATTTGATTGTTCAACATTCTACAATCATCACCTCGGCCGGCCGGATAAATTCCTGTGTCGAAGCACGAATTAAACTTCCTATTTCTCCCAACACTTGTCGTTCCAAGCCTTTCATGTCAGCCTCCCACCTCCCAACCCAAATAATCTCCGATACCGCGGCCATTTCCGTCTCGGTCCGGGCTCCATATACGGCCATGGCCCAGCTACCGCTAGCAAATTTTTGTCATACTGACATGAGCCCAGAAAAAGTCGACCTCGCTTAAACAGCCGTTCAGAAAAGAAAAATACGTCTGTATTTACAGCAAATGAAGAAGTAACTAACACCAGTTGCTTTCAGTTGGTTTTCCGTGATGGCTTTGAGACAAATGTTTAGGAAACGCGAATGTTGTTGAGCGATTCGGTACGCCTGGCGCACACTCAATGTCAAGCGGTAGATACACAAGCCAGGCACGTTTTCAAATCTAACCCAGTTTCTCAACAAACACGGGACGTGGAATTGGGAAAGCTAAAACAACCAACATAAAACGTATCGAGAAGATGTCTGATGCCGAAAGAAGGAACTGGTCCAAAGTCTCTGACATAGGGATGCACAAGAATGCACGGAATGTCTGAGGAGGGGGGGTCTCCCCGGGCCGGAGCGGCTAACGCTCGCCCGACCCCTCGTCATGTCTCCGTACTCACTTTGACGTTCTTCTCCTGAGCATCCTTCATAGCCTGCTCGGCTTGCTCAGCCCTGTCCAGGGCGTTCTCCTTGTCGTTCTTCAACATCAACATCTTCTTCTTGATGGCATCCATGGTTGCTTGTTAGTCCTGGGCGTCCCACACAGAGAAGAGAACACAGGCTAGGACCGCGCTGAGAGGCGAGAGAGACAGGAATAACCTTGCAGAGGAATGTGCGCAAGTCTTGCCACTCGTGCCCTCCCTTATGTCACGGGGACGGGATAAATATACCCCCACCGATGGGCCAAGCAATTCGCGGTTCGTCACGTGACCTGTCAGCTGTTTTATCATAAACGGAGGCGCCGCGCGCAGTGCTTTTCGACGAAAAGTTTAGCTTTGCCTGCTGACGCAAGGCTGCTATCGGATTGCCCTGCAGGCCTGTGATTTGTCGCTTCCGAGTTACCCTGGCCTCCATATTTGGCCGCGACACCAGAAATTTCACATGTGGCCAGCGTAATACAAGATCCAGGGCAGTTTGGTTGAGTGGTGCCATGTGTGCAAACAAGCGTGCCTTCATTTCTGTACTTAGGACGTCCCACAGTAGCACTTTTTAATAACTAGCCCTCCCCCTCCATTGCATATCTTCTAGGGAAAATCCACTACAATAGCATTCGTTCTTAATATTTCTCTTTTCAAAGAATCACACAAGAAACAAGTAGAAGTCAGAAACATAAACTCCCAAGTTCACCCGTCCAGGAACTGTTTAACGACGATTACAATCTTTATTTACCGTATCAAAATAAAGTAACTGAGCCGAGAGCTGACATCAACAGAAAACAAGCAGGGGGCGTCACGAACCAAGTACTATTTGCATTGGAGGGGGGAAGGGGAACATCATTATAGGAGTGCTTTGTCTCTTGGGTTAAGCGTCTGAAGTGTGCTAGGGTACTGTACATGTTTCGTCTTCAGCGCTCTGTCATTCCACAACTAGCCCGTCTGGCGTTTTTGTTTTCTGATATCTCCAAAAGTCTGCACGCCAGACCCGCGCCGACTCACGTTGATTGACCGTGAATGGCTGTTTGGAATTGCCGAGAATGGAATGCCGGTCTGCTTGCCAAGGTGGTCAACTTCCCATTGCCAAGTCTGCCAAGGCCGTACTTGGGATGATGCGAGGACGATGTGAGATGGCAGACAACATGGCCTGCATCATCTGGGAGTACAGACAGGGATCCACAAGGACGATGAACATGTTTGTGTGCGTGGGAGTTAGGCTGACACGAGAACATGGTCTGGTGAGAGTAATCTCAGTTGAGACTGCCAAGAACTGTCAAAACCATTTATTAATCTTAATATGAAATTTTGACGTTTGGCATGTTGTGAGCCTATATTGTCTTGTATCGCAGAGCTGTTACAGCCGCCAGAGAGAAGACACGTATTCTATCAAGTATAAACTCTCTTATGGTAGTTGACATTTCCGGATTATGTACACCTTTCTCTGATGTTATTTGACATCGATTTTGTCAACAACTTAACGGCTAATCAAAGTGTTTTGTATATATCCTAGATTACCGATTGTTGACTCATTTTTTTAGTCCTTTGTACGTTTCCTGGACCAAGTGACTGAATAATTGTCTGGTGTCTCAACACAAGGTCTTATAAACGCGTGGAACGCTTGTTCTACGTCCGTATACATTCCCCTGTCCATTGTGTATTTGCGATGACGTACTTTTAGACTAAATACTCCAGATAAGTTCAAGGACAGTATATGGTATGAAACGTTCCTTTTTGATTTGATGATGTCAAGATTTGCTTCTTGAACCGATTCGTATATTGTCACCAGTATATGATTTGTTATGGTGTAGACAATATGCATCATTTATTTGAGAATACGGGTAATCCTTTTTATATGTAGGCAATTAGGACTATGTGGTCTGTGGTGTGCATTATGGAAATATGCATGTTATAGATTCTTTTTTTAGGGTGGTTGTGGCTACTGCTATAGTGAATTTAGAATAATTCGTCATCAATACAATTCTTCAATGGCCACTTTACTTGATCAAATGTATAGACGCCCAAGATAAGTATGCTACAGTGGCAAACGTCAACTGTGTACATCAAGCGACTTAAAAAATTTTAGTCATTGCTGGTTGTTGTGTCTTTGCCAACTTTTTGTGTTTAACATCCTTTGACTTTGTCCAAAGAAAATGAATGAACCTTGGCGATAAATCAACAGCTGCCGGATTGACGTCAACGATTACGTCATCACCAGCGTCTGGTTGTCATGGTAACGCGTGATTTCAAAGGAGCAATGGCGGGGACGGATGGTATGTGACGTTGGACTAACCTTTGCCTTAAATTTTTGACAATGATGTAAATGTCAGCTTTTTTCTTGTATAATACCTCCTCCTTTAATATGGGAATGGATTATGTTTTTCGTTTGTAATGGTTGTTTGAATGAAAAGTTTACGGACGGACAGCACTTGTGTCATTTGTCGCGCTTACAGTTGCTAGGCAACGGCGTGGCATATGAAAGAATGCACCTGTTCCTCACGACTCGGCAGTGACGTCACACATAGCGGCCACGAAGGTAACACGTGCAGATCAGGTTACCAATGACTGAGGTCACTGACACACTGACCCCTACACTTGACATCGTTACGCAGCTTGTGTCAAATAACCAACGTTATTGTTTCGGTCCCTTACAATTGTGGTTCAGGACATCTGCTTTCTCTTCATTTCATCATGGTACTTGTGGTTTCTCATGTACAAAAACGGTACAAACTTTTTTTTCCGTTTTGAAATATTGTTTATGGCATACACAGCTTCTCACCTAACTGCCCAAGTCTGTAGATGACGTATTGTTAAGATGATCAAGTTTAATTTCCGTTTTTCAGCACTCAGCTAAACAGAAACAGGTGCTGAGTGAAGCATGGCCTGGGGCTGTCTTCTCATGTCCAGTCCAACCTTCCCACCATTAGTGTGAACCTCAGACCGACAGTTCGTGTATTTGAGTCATATCTAACTACAGTTTTACTGTCTTCATACCTGAGCAAGTCTGTCTATCTAGAGGTCGTTGAGGCCAAGACTATGCGATCGGTTGAGGATACCTTTTTCTTGTTCCCTCTCCTTTCTATCACCACATTGATTTTTGTCACAGCTAAGAAAATGGAGGTAAAGTTTTGCGTTCGGTCTCCAATGCAGTTTTATAGGCCAACTTAACAACTTGGCCAGCTTTTGATACAATCTTATGCCCGTAGAATATGCTTGGAGATTAGTTTTACTGGACATGTCACTGTGTCGGACTGTCGGTGACATGTATCTTCGGACCTTTCCGGGGAATGAGATGATATTTGGTACTCTGGTAAGTGCTGTGTTTATCCGATGGTCAAGTTCAATTTTTGGGCCCCCTGGTGGCCGACCTTGGCACTGCAGCAGGTCTTCCTATGTTTAGCATCTTTGGCCTTGGACATGCTTTGGTCTTGATTTTTTCCTGGTTGGTTGCTTTAGATGTAAGGAACAATTGATATATTTTGGATGCCAAAACCTCCATTCGGTAAAGTTAGATGGAATAATAAAGGTGAAATATTTAACCAAAAACTGCCACATTTCTGTCTTGAACAGGAACACTACATCGCCAATACAATTTGAAAGTATAACGATCATACATGCTCAATATGACCTCATCTAACATTTCAGTCTCTTTTTTGGTCGAAGAAGATCATCATAAGCATCTACATCACAATCCTCCACGCTACTCGTGTGTTCCGCAGTCCGTCCCACCCATCTCGTCCCCAGGGGAGCCTGGGTGTATATGGGTACGGGAGCGGCCCTATTTTGGGGGCGGTATCACCGTATCACCGACCCTGCAGCGCTGATGCTATGAAGATACGGCCTCATTGTACCGAAATACCGAAGTACAGCCTGTACATTTGCCCCAAACAAATCACCGTGGAGGATTAGATGTAAACGAATACACATTTAGCAGGCATCAACTAAGTTGTAGAAGGTTACTTGTATCTGAATTGGGCTAGCACATTCCTTTCCATGTTTAGTTGAAAATTGCCACCATTCCCCCGCTATTTTTGACAGGGATCAATTTACATGATAGTGCTAAAATGCTAATCTAAATATAACTTGGCTCAGGAGAGCAAATCCCGCCTCAAGTCGTATTCTCACATTTGTATATGCAGACGACAGGAGGGGTTGTAGACTTGATCGGATTTGAGATTAGGGACTATTTTCTATACTTATAATGTTAGTCATTGTGGGTGCGGACGGATAATATTACGTCCCAATCAGTGCCATTTTTATCCCATATATAACGATGGCTTCGTTGATATGCGCCTAGATACAAAATGGCACTTGATAGAAACTCAACATCGTAAGACTGATTTAAAGTGGAAATAGGTTATAAAAAAATCGGAATTGATGGAGCAACCTGCACTTAGAAAGAAAGCTGATAGGGGCCTGAAATTTAACTGATGCTAAAACCAAAGTAAACGATTTGAAATCTTTAAATTATATCTATTATGATATATTTTCAATTGTTTTGCATATGCTGTGATGTTCCAGTCTGTATCGAAAATGTGGCAAAATCCACCCTTGGCTAAAACATAATCAGCACAGTGCCTTTGTGCAATGAAATTTGCAACTTGCAGCATATCATGATCACATGTCACAAACCTCTTTGACAGATCAGGTCCAGGTCCGGACCTAAAAAAAACTTGTGAATGGCTGATACTCAAAACAATGGTCTATTTTGCTACAAAGGAATCTGTTTGGTGGAATATTCAACTCCAACTGGCATTTTAAAAATCATATCTTCATGTAAACAATGCTAAATGCCTCTGTATATTTGAATGTAAAATTTTGGTTGAAATTACTATAAACTACTTTGGTCTTGTCATTTCATTGGATAAATAAGCCTCAAAATGTGTGGATGTATGCCAATATAATTTGTTCATTTCTCCAAAATCCGGTTTCTTTCAGCCTGAAATTCAGGTCCATATTTTTCGGACCAGTCCAAGAAGATAAACGACGTACCGGTCCCCACCCCTAATCATAACACCTACACACAGTACAACAGGACATCTTGACTTAAAGGTTCCATATAATGTTAACTTTATTCCTTCTTTACAAAAAGTTCATCATCCATTGTACAAAGACATTTGTAACCCTTTTCTTCCATTCTATTTCAAGTTCTGCTAGCATCCATGTCATAGAATGGAATAGCCATAATCATATGAACTGCAGTCATACAATTCTAACACATTCATTCAAGTCCACATATCAATATTAGTAGTAAGGTAATAATTTTACTCTATTTGAGATGTTTCAATTGCTATCCTCCTCATAGTTTTACAGTGGTAGATGTGTCGAATGACCTTATAAGGGCTTAAGACATGTCATCTAAACACTTTCTCCTATCAGAATACTCCATTACTGCAGCTCCTATGGGTATGCGGTATGTAGGAGCAAAATGGAGAACTCGTCAGGAAACATTTATGTTATACAAACTTATTCCACATCTATCGAAACTACTTTTTCAGTAGAACAAAGGTGACATGACCTCCCTGACTACCCAGTCGGTCAGTTTATAGTCTTGACATCTTCCTTGTTGACCGATGTACACAGTTGTGAACTCAGTAAAACATTTACGTTAAACAAAGTTATTTCACGTTCACTGAAAATATTTTTTAAGTGAAACAAAAATGACATGATCTCACTGACTACCCAGTGTCAGTTTTTAGTCTTTACATCTTCCTTGCTGTCTGATGTACAATGTACCTACACATACTGTAATTCCTGATTTTTTTCAATGTACTTTTATGTTCACTGTTTTCACGGTGACGACTGTAACGTGAACTTATCATTACTGATAACAAATAATATATGAGACTTTTTCATGTGCACCTGCTGCCACCGTGAACATATAGTTCCGAGAACAAGCTAAATTTTCTCAGACCGTGAAAGTTTGGTACCGAGAAGACAAAGTGAATTACAGTATTGAGTAAGTGGTTCTCCCAGTCCAAAGTAAATACATTTGTATGTATAGATATTAACTATCCTGTTCTACACAGCCTTTCTGTGGTACTCAGGAGGTGCCACCTCGTAGTCAGCCACGTTGAAGAGAGATGAAGAATTCCGCTGGAGATATCTGTATCAATAGGAACATAAATACCAAATTTAGATATTATTGGTCTGTATCTATGTGTACCTAATATCTATAGTCGACCAGACAAAAGTGTATTTTACAAACTTACCGTAATGACTGTCAAAAATACAAGTGCTAATGATACAGACAACGTATAGTCAAATGGTTCACTTCTTTTCTTCATAACTTCTACTGTTGTTACATGTGCTGTTTCATGTGTTGCTACATTGTGTTTTTCAAGTGTTCAAACATGTCATGTTACCATGTTGTCCACACACATGCATCTGTTCATGTCTATCTACTCTGACAACTTGTTACACTTGAAGCACAATGATAACAAATATTTCCTTCACAGAAGAATACACACACACGCACTTTTTCAGTGTTTGAAAGGAATCTTCTGTTTAAAATCAACTTTTCTTCAAACCATGGCATGAGAAATTTTGTAAATAAAGGCAACTGTGCCTTAAAGCAAGTATCTCACTGAAGATATTCATACTTTGTGTGTTTTCTTGTCTTTCTAGTCATACTTGTATGTTTTGCATGATATTCCCATTGTAAAGTCAAGGGCAATACTTATAGGACACAGTGAGACCACCAATGTGCTACAGTCCAGTGAGGTACCCTTTAAGGGAAACTAAGCCTGTAACATGAGCCCACTACACTCCTACAGTACAGCATGGCTACATGGTACAATGTAAGAGCTTCTAACAGCCTTTGATAAACAGCTACAGTCTGGTATAAGCCAGACTGTCAACAGGGACCTCTACAGGAGAGAAACACACCATATGGTGACAAACACTCCGTCAACCAGCGCTGGGATGATTATGTAGAAGGTTTACGTGTTTTTGTGTTACTCATCGATATAGAATTCTGTTTATCTTAGATATGTATATGGTATAGTCTTATGGGAGAACAAGGATTTCTCCTTTACTGACTAAACCTACAAGCAAAGGGATCATCTCAAAAGGAGACGTGTTTCCTCAAAGGTTACAACAAACATGGGTTCTTAAACCCTAACGTTTATAAGTACTCCTGACAACTCTAAATAACTTCTTTTGCAATCATGAAATCATTTGTTAATTACTTAAGTGCTAATAATAACAGTCACATTGACATAACTAGAGAACATGAAAGAAATTGAATGTATTTGGTGGAATATCTTGCAATACCTAGAGCTTTCAGCCACTGCCAATTTGTTTTTGTCATCTTTGCTTTGTTATTGTTATGCTTGTAGGCTAAACAATTTACATGTACATCTACAAGGCTTCACAGTGATAGGTGCAACATGGCTAAGTATAGACCACTAGTTTTTACACAATCCTAATCTTACTGCTACTTATGTCCAGCAATAAAACATCTCCAGTACTAATTCATGTAGACGACTTTTACAGGAGGGCTGCAAAATTATTACCCCACAAATTTGGTAAAGCTGTTTAGTCTACACAGGGCCCGACTAAAAACAAGTCACACATTCTCCAGCATAAAACACTGCGAGCAGGACAGCTGAAGTGTGCATGTTCTTTCTCACAGACATTCTCCCTGACTCTTCCCTGAGTCTGAGGAAGGGAGGGAGGATTCCAGGACTGACCCCTTCCCTTGGACTTTGGCAGGAATTTGAAGAACACAAAGTTGGAGTCCTTCTCACAAATAGTCTTAAGGGCTTCCCCAGGGAATTCAGGCATGTGGGGGCCAAGTCTGACTGAGGTGGGGAACATGGACTACAGCTGGAGGAGGAACCAATCATGTAAGAGGGGATAAATCATTGTAGGGGAGGGGGTGTGTCAATCAGACAAGGACATTAGGGTCAAACCATTTGTTAAGGGGGAGGATAGACGGATAGAAGATAGGGAAGGCATGTCACAGGCCATACAGTAAATCAAATTCCTTTGTTTTGGGGGGAATTTAATTCCATGGAAAGAAGGTTTCCCCAGTGTTAAGTTCATGGCCAACTGTAGTTAAAAAAAAAACAAATACTTTAAGTGTCATGATTTGGTGATGAAGGGGCACCGTGAAACTGTAAATATCTTAAAGTTTATAGTACTCTAAACAAAGGAATTATGGGTAATAAAGCGTTATGTTACCATTTTTCTCCCAGCATGCCAGAGGATATACATGTATGGCACATTTGCTCCATGATAGACACATTTGTTGAATACATGCTGCAGTGCATCCATTTATCCATCAGTCTATAGCTTTAGAAAATGTTTGCTACATAGCCACCATTAGAATTACACCACAAAAACATCTTGTATCCTTACAACTCTCCTTTGATGTTTCAACTATCCAAAAAATATGAATATGTTAAGATTTAACTCACTTTAAGAAGTCGTGTAGATGTGTGAGCAGCAGTTGTACACTCTTTTCATCCAGAGGTGTGTAGGCCAGCATGCTCCCCAGTTTCACTGTAGGGGAAACATGACAAACTTCAACACTCCACTACACCACACTCTTTACTTGTCACATGCACAAAAATAAACTATTGCTTAATATGTGAAGGTTTAATTCCAAGAAAATATTAACACTGATATTATAATCTTACAAGAATGTAAAGAAAATAAGCAGGTCTTTTTCGGTTGTTGACAATGTAAATAAGAAGAGTTTTGATGTTATAAACAGCTGTGATGATAAGACTTAACTTTACTATTGTAAATGCAGAAACTTTCGCGGTGGTTTAATGTACGCGGTTTTCGCAGTGGCCATTTCACCGCTAATTTAAAACCACAGCAAACATTTTTTTCATGGCAGTAAGAGACTACAACGCATGGTGCTACCATGAACTTAAAACCACCGCAAAGTCCTTTTCCCCGCCACCGCGAAATTAAATCCCCGTGAACTTAAATGCATTTACAGTATCTCTTTGGCACTAAAGCTAACAAAACAAGTGCCATGCTTTGTCTCCAGTCTGAGGTTCGACCGCTTTACCGTATTGTTTCAGGATGATAAAAAATTTGGTATCTCCAATGCACACAGGCTATTATATTACCAACATATCTGCTTCAACATATAAACACACTAACATGGTATATACAGATCACAATCATTAGATTAGTTGCATACACACTTCCAACACAAACGCAGCAATCAGAGATGGCAGACTTCACCCCCTTCACCTCACCATCTGCATAACATTCATTTAGGCAATTCCCAAGGACCGAGCCTTCCAAACTCATGTCAAAAGTCAAGTTGATGAGAGAGCTTAAGGGATGTGAACTTGGTGTGTGGGGAGAGGGTCAAGCAAATCAAGTGTGCCACATGCCCATATTAGGTAACCTGAACTTGGAAACAACACAAACTTGTCTCAAGTGCTGTTTTCCTGAGTCTGTTCTGTGTTAGTTAGGTGCCCTTTAAACAGTTGGTGTTCCCCCAATGCCTTCTGCCTGTACATGGCATGTTTCCAGATCTGATCACACAGGCAAGCATTGGCCCATCAACTGTGTTTTCATTTTCAAGATGGTCTCAAAGTCTTGGAAGGGTGGCAAAAGGAGATGGAAGAGTTCACCAATTGTGCAAAGTGCCAAGAAAAAATATCCGCTTTCTTCACGTTTCGAACAAGAACGCTTCACCTTTCATGCTGTAAACACCAATAAACTGAGATTCCACCGCATCCGAAAAAGGGAAGCATGCCTTTTCTAAGTCTTGGAAGGGCAGCAAAAGGAGATAGAAAAGTTCACAAATTGTGCAAAGTGCCATGAAAATATATCCGCTTTCTTCACGTTTCGAACAAGAACTCTTCACCTTTCATGCTGTAAACGCCAATAAACTGAGATCCCACTGCATCCGAAAAAGGACAGCATCCCTTATCTATGAGTCAGGGCAAATCTCTCTATAAGTAGACTTGACAGTAAAAACGTCAACACTTGATGTTGACCCTGACCTTGGTGACAAACTATATCACACCGGCTTTGCACAAGGGCAACAACCCCCACAGAGGGCAACACCCCTATCAATCTGTCCACTATAGTTCTTGCCATGTGCCAATTTCCAACAACACTGGCCCACATTCCTAGGTGATGAATCCCCCCTCAACTTGACCTTGAAGCATGGCAGGTCAAGGTCATGGAATCAGGACATCCGTTTTAGGGGTTGTAGAAGTGAGTGGGAAAATTTAGCTTCTCTCTAATGCTAGTTCACCTTTATCCGATGGGTAACCTATATACATTGTTAAAATAAACTGGGTATTTGAGGATAGCAATTTAAAAGACTTCCGACGACATGATGTCCAGAAATACTCTAAAAACAATGGATGTAGGTTACGCCACGGATAAATGTGAACTAGCGTTAGTACATATGGTGACAATTTTTCTGCAATATTCAACTTTTCGTCTTCAAAACTCATGACCTTATTGAAAACAAGACTCTTCTCTACATTGAAAGGTTGACTTACCAAACAGTCTAAGTAAGTGGGGTGCACCGTATATCTGAGCCATAGGTGTGTCAGGGTGGTCTGCCAGGATCTGCAACAGAAAAACACCAAAAATTTACAATTAAATATCATGTATTTCACATTGGCAAGAAAGGAAATAACAACAAAATTTTACAGGAAAACGTGCAGTGCTTAGTCTGAGCAAAGACATCCTTGTCCAAGGCAAAGTGTACAAAATTTGAATGGTATTCTCTCTATAGTTCGAATTGCTGATGTATGTGGGGATGACTGTAGGAAGACGATGGATGGAGGGTAAGAGGACTATGTCCAGACAACACGGAGACAACAGAAAACACGTCTTCACACATTTGATACTGAGACACAACTCTTCTTTATCTCAAAGTACGAATGAGTATTGTGAATGGACACTAACATCTGACAGCTGATTCCGTTTGCAAGTACAGCCATTAAATGGCCATTATCTAAGACTAAGAAGTATCACTCACTTCTCTTACCTCCAGTTTAATTACAACCTTGGCAAGTGAAACGTACTACAAAAGCAAATTAAAGGGGGTTTGCTTCTTTTCGTGACCAAGCCTGTTTGTTCAAGGGTTGAATTTTTTTGCACCATAAAGTCTAAAATATTTTCCTGACCTCTGCATACTGTGGTCTTTCAAACTTGTAGAGGAGTTGTGTGCCCAGCATGACGTTGAAGTATTCCTTGATACCCGCTGTCACCTCCAGTATGGCACTCTCCCTGTGATGTTGCCAAAAACAGGTATATCATAACATGTCAAAACCAGAATCAAGTTTACTTCCAATAATGTCCTAGTCATCTACAGGTTAATTTCTGTTCACTTAAATAGGTTAAAAAGGTAATCATGTTAATCCTAGTAGAAGAGACTTCTAGCAGGATACAGTACTATTGCAGGTACATGATGACATCACAAAGGTTAGTGAACCTCCCTTTTCCTTCTTCATCAATTTGACTGAACAGGTACTAACTTGCATAAAATTCATCTTATTATGTTAAACATTAGGTAAGGTACCTAGATGCTAAAAAACATTAAAATTCATCAAACCCTGCTCAAGTTATCCTTGTTCAAACTTTCCAACAAAAGGCCCATTACCTACTGCAATCCAAATAGCATAGGTACATGTCACTGCTTGGTCTACCCTTTGTACCTCTCTGACACCTATCCAGCCACCAAATATCTTGAAAACCATCAATACAAACATCCACAGCCAGTCACCATAGAAAATCCGTACATATAAAAACTTACTGGTTAGGAGAGAGTCCCTTGGACTTCTTCTGCTGCAGATAGTCATCCAGGATCTTCTCCACATTGGTCTTGGCAGGCAGATGGAACAACTGTCAATCACAGACAACAACAGGCTTTAGAACAGGTAACAGACAGTTGTGTAACTGGAGACTCATTCTATGTCCTAGGCTAGGCACATACTGTAAATGCAGAAATGTTCCCGGCGGTTTTATGTTCACGGTTTTTGCGGTGGCCACTTCACTGCGACTTTAAAAACACCGCAAACATTTTTCCATGGCAGTAAGATATCATAGTGCATGGTGCTACAGCGAAATTAAAACCACCGCGAAAAGTCATTTTCCCGCTACCGCGAAATTAAATCCCCGCGAACTTAAATGCATTTACAGTAATCAGTCAAAATATTCTCAAACTGCATCTGCATGGACATAAAATTTCCACCTCTGCAAACATTTCTCATCTTCATGTGCCATATTCTTTTAGTGTTGTGCAAGGACAGATACATGTACATTGCAGTATAGGCCATTTGCATGAGCAGCTATAAACTGCAAATCTTTTAAAGTTTGAAACATTTTTATAATGAATGACCGTTCACCTTTACCTGTTTCTGCCTGGTGATGAGGTCCCAGTCGTCCACCAGCCACGGCTTCAGCTCATCGGGAATCTTCACCTTTATCTCTACTCTGGTCATGAAGGTTTCCTCCTGGACAGGAAGGGGACAGGAACACACGTATTTTCTCATATATGCAAAGTGATAAATGAGAAAGTATAACGTGATCAGCGGTTTTGATAATATTTTTGTCAGGTAGCACCATCTGGGGCAACTTGCTTCTAATACAACATGGTATATTCCGTATCATCTAGAGTACCAGCCTGCCTGTCTGTAAGATTGCTAGAGGGCCGTTGTGTGATCCGACATGCAGTCAGGTAGGTGGTCAATGCTGAATACACACCGTTATATACTATTTAATAAAGTAGGCCAAGAAAACATGTGTTTCAATGCGAAATGCACCAGAACTGCAGAAGTTGAGAAAATTTGGTGTCCTCAAACAATAAAAATTGTAACGACAGCGATTCCAACGTCTTCATTCTAATCTGGTATTCGAATTATCGACACTAAAACTAAATTGCGTACAAATGATTCTATGGAAGCTTGTGTGATAAGAGTAGAAGCCTATGTTATCAACTGGTCCAGATCAACCATACCAACTGTTATCACGGCCTAGGTTTAACATAAAGCAAAGCCTTGTCAGTTTTAGTGTGCTCCCAATGAACATTACCCATGCTTCAGTAGGACTGCACACAAGAGCTAACGAGCCTGATATCCAGGCTGCTGTATGATAAGAAGAACTTACTGCCTCTACTGTAGGGTCAGCACGCACTCTCTTCTTCCTGGGAGGTTCTGTGATGGGAGTCTGTTCAGCAGCTGGAGAGGGGGGCAAGCATTTGAAGGACATTTCAAAAAGCATAAATAAAAGGCAGACAAAACATTCTTAGCCATCAGTCTCGTTATGCCTTCAGAGATCTTGGAAACAAAGCATACTTTTCCATGCAAGTAAAGAAAGACTATTTTCATTTTCAAACAAATTTACAATACAGATGGTGAATGTGATATCCGTCAAGTTTTGCTCAGTAAAGAGCTATTCTTCCACTGGTCATGACGGAGAAGAATGATGCTATAGTAATTAGTATGTACAACTTTTACAAATTCATAGTCTCAGCTCCTTGCACCAGTTCTTCTATCTAAGGACTGCAACCCTTTCGGGTTATAGACCTTAGGATAAGAGTAGGCCCGTACCCCCAGTAGTGTCCGTACATTTCTGGCTGTGCCACTCACCTGACAAGAACCCTACTCTACATGTCAGGTGAGTGACATAGCCAGAATTGAACTAACCGCTTTTAGTTCCAGACAGAGGCAGGGCTGCTAAGAACTGAACTACACATGCTGCCTACAGTACAGGCATAACAAATCAGTATACAGCTGCAGACATACCCTCACCTCTCTTCGCCTGTTGTTTCTCTACAGATGGCGTGGAAGACCGGCTCCCGTCCCCCTTCTCACCCCCCTCGGGCGGGCCCTGACCCCTCGGCTTCACTTTGGATTGTTTCTTAACTTTTCTGAAAATAAAAAAAAAGCAACTGTCATTCTCAAAACTAATCATGTAACTTCAGCCCACTGATTACCTTGTTCACCAATGGACAAGCCCAACAGACCTTCCCAGCAGGCAGTGCAGCTGTCAACATGGAGGAAAGCTAGCTCCACATTTCACCATCACCATTACGGACCAGGGTAGTAGCAAATCTGCTCAGCTGCGGTACGGAAAGACCACCACAATCTTTCAAACCCTAATCAAGAGGGCAAGAGAAGGTGTCTTTTTTGGGGGGGGTGGGGGGTGGCTGGAATGTAGTCTTCTTAGCTGTAGTCTGCTTGCAATGGTTGCTATCTTGTGAACAATTGTTTGAAAGGGACTAGAGCTAAGAAGACGAAATTCTAGCCTAGGAGGGAGGTGACTGAACCCAAGAGTGCGCAGGAGTATTTTGCCACCATTCCTGACAGTTTGGCCACCCTGAAGTGGTACTAGTACTGTACCTTGGGGGAGGAGGGGGTAACACAGACTCATCATCAGCTAACTTCCTCAGAGTCAGGGGCTGTATTACACTGTACAGACACACACACCTTCCATCATCAACTACAGACAGGTAACACTGGAGCAGGGATTTTCAACAGTTATTTTGGGCCAAAATCACAAATTCAAAGACATAACAAAGAGGGAAGTACAGTCTTTCAAGCACCTGTTCACATCAACACCAGTCACTTAACATTTTATATGACACAACAGGGAACTGCATGTAGGAGCACAAATTGAACTTTTATAAATTTTTATCCATAAAAGTTAAGGCAGTTATAAAGACACCAGTACATACTACTAGAGTAAACTGTTCTTTACCTGTTGAACTTAACTTTACCTTAAGCAACAAGTTGACAAAGAAGTTTGTTCTTTTAATTGACAAATGTGAGAAGAAGTTGAAATACAGTCAAAACTGTCCAAGAAGACCACTCAGGTGACCGACAAAATCTGGTCTATGTGGAGAGATAGTCACCATAGACACTGGATTCTTGGTGCTTGTTTTCAATGGGGAAAATTATCTTCTGGACAATCAGAAATGTGATCATATGGCCAGGTGGTCCTTATGTAGGTCATGGAGGTCACATGTACAGGTTTGACTGCATGAGCGTTACTGTTTTCCAACTACGTATTGACTTCCTGAGTTCAAAGTGACTAGTGCTTAATACAGATGTTCTACTCACGCCTGTGCTTCTCGGAGTTCCTTCTGTTTGCCCTGGTTGGCATCGCTGAACTTCAGCACACGGCTCTCTGGTACCCACTCATCCCAGCTGGAGTAATACAACAATACAGGTATGAGCAACTGACACACTGGATGGTAATGAAATTACATGGTTTTCTCTCAAAGGGGGGAGGAGCCTAAAAAAACCTTTTGAAGCTTAAATCTGTAAATTATAACAATCTCTTCGTGGTAGGTATGGAGCAAACATTTGCATGGATTTTATGACATGTGTACAAATTTTATGAAGAGAGCACAAATCACTATGTGAATGGCACAAGTTTTATGGGGCACACAGTCTTTGTAGCTGTGTCTTTATATGCAAATTGGACAACCGTTGCCGTCTTCACATGACAAAGCGGGATATTCTGGATGGGAACACCAGAAAATACTACAATGTAATGCAACAAAATGAAGCAAGAGTAGCTTATTGACTATTAAATAGTATACGCCCATTCAAGATTTGTGGGTTTCACGTTTGTGCGAATTCCATAAGATTTGTGTATTTTTGCACTTTGATTCATTTGTTTTCATAAAATTTGAAATAATGAAGATAATGCTTGTATAGTTGTACTATGACATAGATGATAGAAACAGTTTTTTAGCATATAGAACAGTGAATAAACAATACAATATTAACAACAACAGTTTAAGGTCACAGTCAGTCTGAACAAAATTGCTACCATAACAGTTACATGTACTTACAATCAAATCATGTGACAGATATATACATGTGAACAAACATAATATCAATACATAATATTGATATAATACAATGTCTAATCTTGCTATTTTAACAATATTTACCGGAAAAAGATGATTACTTATTTACAGCATGATGTAACATTGTCCTCCTTTCCCTTCACATATGTGGATGACATTGAACCAAAACGTCTGCCTGTGTGGGGCGCTGACACTACCCGACTATAGTTACATTACAGACTAGTCCACTCCAACTTAGGGGGGCAGTACAGCCTTTGTTACCACGTCAACTGGACTCCTCTCAAACCATATTCATCTTTTTGTTTATTTAGGATGTTTGAAATACTCAGAATATTTTTCATATCTCTAGCTGTGGACGGCTTATACATTTTTCAAGAGTCGTTTTCAAATGTTCCTCCATTTCGAGTCAGTGCAGTCGGCCATTGCTGATATGCAGTTCTGGAGTACAAGAATAACCTAGACACACTGACAGTCTGTTGACCCCACATGTATATTTACATGTACAGTCTATTTGGTTTTCAAAGCCTCGAGCATTTGACAACAGTCAAGTTGGTACAGAGCTAACAAAAGCTGTGAATGTGAATATAATAAACGTCACATCTATTAAGAGTTAAAAACATGTCATGCAACAGTTATGCCTAAAGACGAGAACAGCTGTGCTTCAGGCCAAAAATGGAACCAACATTAAGCCATCATATCTTTTGTTACAGAGTATTTCCAATGCAAACTATACTCAGGGTTCTAGCTAAAGCATTTTAGCGTAACGGTCCACTACGCTATAATTTGAAACCACCACGCTAAAATGAGGACCACTACGCTAATTTTCAACTAGCATAGTGGTACTTTGCTATCAATTACTTGTTGAAAAATGTCTAATCAAATATGGAAAATGATGATATGCCACTTTGACCAAACTGACTTCAAATTAGATGTAATGTTAACAGAGTTACAGTTTAAGCCCCCTCACAGGTACTCTTATCATGCCAACGTTTTACTCTGCATTTTCAAAACCTCACCTTGGAAGGGCCAAGACCCCTTCGTCACCATACTCCTAATTCATTGGTTGTTCGCCACCTCACCATTACCATTACGCTGAATTCCTGGCCAGAACCCTGATACTTGATGTACCGAACGAAAATCAGTGACTTACTTCTTGTTCCAGCCGCTGTAGTGGATAAAGTATCGGACCTGTTTGTCCTTGGCCTGACCTTTGGAAGGTTGTTGTACCTCCAGTACCTTGGCCTCGTATAGCAGTGGGCCGTGGAAACACAGTACCTTCTCATCTGCATGTACACAGGGCAAATATCATCTATAACAGTAACTCAACACATGGCAAATATCATAACCAATATGGCAACACAGTCCAACATTAAGTTTAATCATGAGCCATTGAAAAGAATAAGCAGTTGTCCTCTATTGGCATAATTGAGGTCAAGAATAATTTTTGCCAATGCAGAGTTGTTTTTTTCATGCTCACCGTTGCGCAAGTATGTGTTGTAGAAAAGGGTAGATATACAGGCGACACTTTAAGTTTAACACGGGTATCTCACTGCATCTGCGGCATGTTGGCGACCTTGCTGCAGCTAATTCAACTGAGTTCTCAATTTCTTTGATAAAATTTTTTTTCTGTCTTCTTTAGTCATACTTGTACGTTTTGCAGGATAAAGTCAAGAGTGACACAAATTCAATTTTGGACACAGTTTGTCACCAAAATCCCACAGCTTCAGCGAGATGCTTTACAGATACCGAAAAGAAAACAGGGCTCGAAATACTGGGTGCATGTGCATCCAGGTGCACCCAAAATTGTACTACACATGCACCCAATTTTTTTCAGTGGTGCACCTAAATATTTTCTTAGGTTTATGTATGGAATGATATCAAGTGTACTTAGTATACATCATATTCTTGACATCTTAGTGTTAGAAAGATAATAAAAATGTCTGTCATGTCACTTGTGTAAGAATTTGATAGCTTGTAACTAAGTTTTGTCATTAGGTTTTTTTGACATTCTTCTTAAATTTAAGTGGTGCACCCAAAATTTTTTTGGTGCACCCAATTTTTTAAGCTGGGTGCACCAGTGCACCTAATCCCAAAAATGAATTTCGAGCCCTGGGAAATGTGCACTACCATACAAACTGAAGTTCAAGATTTGGCCTTTGACCTCTGGGTATATACACCATGTGGGCCAGGCAGCAGTGGGTTTAGTCAGAGAGTTTATTTCTGTCAACACTTCAAATTGTTTTATGTCAATTTGTACTGTCATCTTTAATCAACCTATAATAAAATACAACAAGGCTTCTGTAGCAAACACATCTATCGAGGTAAAATGCTGACAGTTGTGTCTCAATTCATAGTAGGTAGAACTACAGTAGAACATACACACCAACATCACAGGACATTTATGTATAAAACCCAGTACATGGACCAGTGCAGGTTAGGTGCAGGTAGACACCAGAAATACCTGAACAGGTACCTATTGTATATTTTACCTGCACTAACCTGCATATGCAGGTGGTTATTCGAGCCCTGGAGAGATTCAAGCTATGCTGTAAATGGAACAGCTAGTCCAACTCTTGTAACCCATAATCTTGAAAGCTGGAGTGGCCTTTGGGTCTTGTGACATAAAGACCATAGAGTAAAAAAGACAGGAACAGATACATACCTATTGTATATTTTCCCACAGACTGCGGTGTTCTCTCCTGCGTCCTTCCTTCCGCACCTGGACGGGCTTTTGCTGCTCCAAACAGAGAAATATCTTAACTCCATACCCGTTGATACACACGTTGACATATAAATATTGAATACTACTAGTACATATACTAGTACATGTACATGTTTATCAGGTCCTCATAGTCATACTACACTGCAAACCCATCTTACACAAAAAGAATGATTAAAATAAATCCTTTTGAAAGGCCTGTTAATGCAGAGAACTAAACTGACGCAAGCAATGACTGTGTGCTGGAGCACAATGTGGTCATGGGTTTTTCAGCAAATTTATGCAAATCAAGAAATAAAAGAGTTCATTTGCAGCCGACCGTCCGACCGTCGTATCTATGACTGTGTTTCCATCCTGTATCCTAAACCGTACCTTCTGTGACAAGGGTGTTCTCCTCTCCTGTGGACTGTACCCTTGAGCTTCCCCTATTCTCTCAAATCTTTCCACCATTTTGCCCAAAGCCGACTCCGAACTTCTTCACTTTGTTCAACAGTGGCTGGCCAAATTATGGGCAAACAGACTTCAAGGCTGTTGCGATATATGATATAGATGCGTTCGTGCTGCTACATGTATGAGCCATATTCATCAGGTTCGACTTGATAAAATGAGTAAGTTGGTGGTGTTGTATAAATTTTTTGTGTGAAACTTTGAGATTTGAGTGCGCAAGCCTAAGGAGATAAAAGCTTCTTAGCAAGTCAAAACACTGCCATCTTCCAACAAAATTTTATGGGATGTACTATACTTTTAAAGATAAGCCTATATTGTAAAATATTTTTGATCAAAGCCTAGCTCTTTACGATAAACAGTGAAAAACCAAGTTGTAACGCTGCCCCCCTCCCCATTAAAGTATCAACAAAGCACCGCTTTCCAAGTCGCAACTTTGCGAAAAATTAATGGAGTGGCAGAAAGAAATCTATCTGCCTACAAATGTTACGTGTTCTCTATTCATTCGACCTATGCCCTTCATGCAAGAAAGGTAAAATGCGCTAAAACGGCAAAATGTATCACTTACTTTCCTGAAATTTCGCCTTCGGTGGCGCCATTTTGCTTCTCAGTGATCACGTGCTGATTGGGCTGCAGGGACTGGACGGTGCAAAAGCGTCCCCTAATAAAGAGTGTCGGTACTGCAGCCTAACTGCTAGTGGTCGTGCTCGGAGCTTTAATACCATCAATGTCACAGGGCGTCAATATGAGCGGTAATTTTCGGATCCCACCGAAGTCTTTAAGTGATGAAACTTTTGCAAAACTATTTGGCTGATGAGGCATTGATTTACGTGGCTGGATATATGCTTAACCTTACATAAGTATAGTACAATGCTAAACTTTCCTCCAGGTGATTCCCACACAAAGTTACAGGGATCATTCAAGTTTTCAATGACCACTGTTGCTTTTTCAGGATCAATGATGACCAATCACTTTAGAACGTAAACTTGCAAGAGTTACAGACACATGATCTAATCATTAACGCGTCATCTTGCAGATACGTGACTTGGGCAATTGGTCAAACGTCCCAGGAAGTTTATAATGCCCACCGTCTACGTTCAGTGATGGCTGGAGTGGCCTGGTGTATATGGCCTCCTTTATACAATGTGCGTCTTTATATACAAAGTAGTCCTGTTGTTATACTCATACCAGTGTGTTTTTATTCATGACTGCATTGGTTACAATGTAACATTTATAAGCTTGTAAACTTATGTATTCACAACATAAGTAAGAGGAAAAATTGCAAGATGGTCATTCTTCATCTTTTAGTCTTGGAAAAGTGGCCAGTATGGCGGAATGATTGATAACGTTAATGACACTTAACAGTTACTTTTGAAATCAAAAAGTGTGGGGCAGAGATCTGATATAACCGATATACCTTGCTGTATGGTCATGCTAGGGTGAATACTGCTTGTGATGAAGTTCCAAATGCTGTTACAATGGTTACGTATTTCTTCACACAAAATGGCTAGTCTGTGTGATGTCTGATTGATGAAATACATGTATGAGGAATTTTAAATGAAATTGATGATGTCTTAAGAAAAGCCCTACCATACATTAATGTTCCATGTACATATTATTAAAACTTTGACACAATTACTTTTAAAACTAGAAAGGTAATATTTGCAAGCAAATACAGAATGTTACCTTCACATGGTTTAGTCTAGCATTTCTACCTGGAAGGGTAAACTGATTAAGTTGCAGATGTTGACACAGGATAAGTCAAGACATGCAAGAAGGTACAAATAAATTAACCGTGACCTAACATGGGGAGGGCGTTCCACGCTGCAGTTAATCGTGTTTGTTCAGGTCAGTTTAATAGCGAAATAAACTCATCAAGTCCATCGTTTGTGTTTCACATACCTTTATGTCTCAGGCGTAAAACTTTGAGTTTGCATGACGATCGTTATGCCTGTTTTTTTTTTATGTAACAGCCGGCAACACGCAGTGACCTTGCGTCTAACGTAGTCATGTGTTGTTGTTTTTTTGCTCAAATGTTCTTGTTGACTCAAAAATCGGTTAACTACAACCGTGACACCAATCCGTGTTTCATTTAGACGGCAGCTGTATGTATGAACTTGAAAAACGAACAGGTCTCGCTACATTTTTATGATTAACGTTATATGCCAGTTACTTATCATGTCAGGAGACATCCAAAGAAATCACCACATACACGTAACGTTACCACAGTTGTCGGCCTGTCTGAGAAAATTGCAGTAGTGCTCTGAATGCGTTTGTTCACCAAATTATCGCGTGTGTACGCACGAGTGCTGGCGTACTACACATCGTGTGTGTTCTCGATTCTACGTAACTCAAACACAACATAGAATCCGAACAATGTCTGGATGGCTCAGAGTTAAACTTGTGCAGGTAGCAAAACCTTTAGCTTAAACAAAATCAAGAAAAGTATCGAAACAAATGCTTAGATTTGACTCGATATAGACCTTAACCGAGACACATTATACTTTTGGGGCATTAAATTTCATTCTGCCTGCCCTCAATATTTCATTCTAACTTTCCTTGAAGTTGATATACTAACGTTAGCATGCAAAAGGTGCCGATATTCGTCAAAATAAAGTCAAAGCTCTGTGAATTTCTTGATCCGATTTATTACTTCTTGGTAAAATGAATTCCACAAATCATTCAGAGGACGGCTTTTGCCTCAATTCAGGCCGTCCAAAGCAAGATGAAGTCATCATTTGACGGGCGGACACTTCCGTGTTGCGTAGTGGAGGTCGTTGACCTCGTTCGAACACCATGTTCCATAACTCCCGGGCGGGTTCCATAGCTACCGGTCGTTGACCTCGGGTCCTTGGAACGTGGTTCTAATGTTCTATGGGGGCTCGAAAGTTCGATTTTGTGTTAAAATTGCTAGTTTTTTCACCCTTTTTTGCCCCATAAAATCATTTTGTGGTGTCTTTGGGGGACCAAATGACCAAGGTGCAGTGTCTTATGTGCAGACCTACCAGCTTGCTGAATTACGAGATATTCCAAGGTCTAGTTTTGGAGATATTCATGTTTTTTATTTGTGCGGAAAAGAAGAAGAAGAAGAAACGATGCAAAAACAGTATGTACCTTCTGTGAAGGTAACATAATAAATAATAAGTAATATTTAAAAACTGTAAAGTAAAAGATGTCTGAAACCAATATAAACTCCTTGAAGCAGTAAATCATTCTCAGTATTGAATCTTATAACCATTATCATTATCATCATTATAAGAATAGATCTGATATTGACAAACCAATATTGACAAACTATAATGAGACAATGTTTGTGACAAAGGTGGACACTATTCAGAGAAGAGAGTCTGATATTGCTGCAGTTCCTCTTCATTGAGAGAGGGGGCAGTGTCCTGCAGTGCTGCCATGAAGTGGGCATGTCTCACCACCCCTGTGTCCAACCCCTCCTGTTGTAGGGCCTGCATGGCAGCCTGGAAAAAAACAAAAATTCAACATTTTAAGGCCAGAAAAACTTCAACTTGATTGCCTAATGCCTAGAAAGTCCAAAAGAAATGATTTGTAATCATATTAATGTCATATTTGTGTCTTCTTGTTCTGTCTGTAATAATTCAAAACATCTCCCTGTTGCCTTATCCTGTAAAGTGGGTATCTCACTGGACTGCTGCCTTTGCAGCGTTCAAATTAAATTTGTGTTATTCTTTAC
Organism: Branchiostoma floridae x Branchiostoma belcheri; assembly: GCA_019207045.1. Lineage (NCBI taxonomy): Eukaryota > Metazoa > Chordata > Leptocardii > Amphioxiformes > Branchiostomatidae > Branchiostoma > Branchiostoma floridae x Branchiostoma belcheri. The sequence goes on along the minus strand of CM033025.1, from coordinate 24,703,546 downwards.
TGGGATGGGAACATGCCAAACGTTCATGCAAATATGAATAAACAAGACGACTGACAAGACAACAAAACACACAAAGTGTAAAAAGATTTGTTTTCTATTGATGAAATTTGTTGCGCACTCTACAACACCAACCTACCGCAGATTAATGAGGTACCCCTTTAACTGATGATCAAAAGCATTGTCAAAAGGCTATCTTGGCATCTTATTCCTGAGTATGGCCTCACCTCTCTACACAGGTTCTCCAGGTCTGCACCAGAGTACAGGTTGGTCCTGTGTGCTAGCTCCTGTATGTCCACATCCTGTGACAGTGGCATCTTCCTGCTGTGGACACGCAGAATCTTCGCTCTAGCCTGGGAGAGGGCAGTGATGGGGGTGGGTTGTGGTTAGGTGTGTGGGAATACATAGTAGGTTGAAGAAAAGAACTGGCTTCTATCTACTGGTCTATCTAGTTTACAAGACGATGTTATTCTAGATCCTGGAGTTTGAGAAAGAAAGAAAAATGGTGGAGCAAAACAGTGGTTTCATAGAATGTATCTGAAGCCTTTTACAGCAGAATATGTTTGGCTCAAGTAAAATTCATATCGTACTCTCTCAGACCTGAAGTTACATTATTTGGTATTGGTGTACAGGTAAAGATTTAAAAAAAGAAGAAATGTTTGCACATAAAATCTTCAACTGATCTGAATGATGTTTCTATAAGCTGTAATCCTTCTAATGTAGTAACCCTCTAAATCTTAGCTCTCTAAGTTCCATGTATAGTACTTACTATCAGGTCTGGAGGCGGCACGTAGATGGTCCTGTCTACACGACCTGGTCGCAGCAGGGCGGAGTCCAGCATGTCCGCACGGTTGGTCGCTGCCACCACCAGGACATTGTTGTTTGTTACTGGAACAGCCTGAATGACAAAACACGGGTCAAATAGACTGTTAGAGAACTAACATGTGCCAAGCCTTGAAATGCTGTGCAGTAGAACACAAAGTTATGTTATGTTGTGACTAAGATATTTGACCCTTGAGCAAAATGCTCGTGTTATCAAACATGTGCCAGTGGCATACAGATATGAAAAGGATGTCTCTGTGGCTCAACTGGAAATGGCCTCACAGTTGAGCCACCTCCTGGCTAAAAATTAGTTGCACCTATGAAATACAATATACCCCTCAAGTAGTCCTGAATCATGTACAATAGAAATAGCCAGTCTTACCTTCTTCTCTACTTGATCGGTACAACTTGATCCCTCTGCGACCTTTGTCGAGCCGCCTGACCTTGAAATCTCTACCCCGATCCCGTCCATCTCGTTCAGCAGGGTGGACAGCACACGCTCCTGTACACCGCTCTGTACACCCTCCCCGCGCTTCCCGACAAGCGAGTCAATCTCGTCCAGGAAGATGATGGTCGGAGCGGCAGCTCGAGCACGCTGGAACACCTGGTTAGAGCAGTAAAAGAAAGTTTCAATTGCATCATCAGGACCAACAGAAAACCTGCAAAGGACAATTCATTGTATCAACTGTCAACAGTGACATTTTCAAAATAAAGAGAAATACTTGTCCCTCCTATCATCATATACATGTACTTCTCTGTACATATTATTCCCTTTAAAGATCTGGTATGTTTCTCTTGCTTTTAAATAGTCTTCAAGTTGGTGTTTTAATTTAATCCTATGCAGAGCTGAATCCAGGCCATAGAAACTTCTCTGTACAAACCGAGCAGAATTATAGGACTCAGGTTCAAATCTGCATTGGAGAATGGGTGTCTTTATTTATTGAATATCAATAAGTCACCTTGGTCAGCTGCTAACAAAAGAACAAGTCTCACCTGACTTATTGTCTTTTCGGACTCTCCCAGGAATGGCGAGTACACCTGGGCTCCGCTGACGGCGAGGAACGTGGCGTGACAGGCCCCCGCCGCCGCCCGTACGAGCGTGGTCTTACAGCAGCCTGGAGGTCCGTACAGTAGCACGCCTTTAGGACGAGGCAGTCCCAGTCTACTGAAGGCCTCCGTGTGTAGGAGGGGCCACACCACTGCCTGTACAATACAGGGATTCAGAGGTTTGTCTATAGTATAGGAAAGACTAGATGTACACACATTGCTTGCCTGAACAGAACTGCTGTGGACAGACTTGGGATCCCGCCCTTTATTGATTCATATTTAATTACAGATGTGCAATGGCTGTGTCATAGGGCCACCTGTGGACAATACTAGACACCTTCCTGTTGTTCTAGGCTAAAAGCAAAACACATTGCAACATACAAATGTGCTCCCCAACACAACTGGTTCGCACATGATTCCTCACAACTTGGTTCACACATGTAAGCTCACAACTTTCCCTCAAGTTTCCTTCACCATTCCAAACTCACTGGGAACTTTGTCTGGAGATGTTTGCATCTATCTGAATGACCTCACCTGTTGTAGTTTGACCTTGACCTCCTCCAGTCCACCAATGGCAGACCAGTCCACAGGGCTGACCTCTGTGGTCCCATCAAAGCCTCTCAGCGCTGAAGGTCGAATCTCGGCCAGCGCCTTGCGAAGAGCCTCCATACTGATCTGTGTCTGTGGAAACATGGGGAATACAATGTACCTAACTGTTATACAACAAGCTCTAGCATTGGTGAAAGAAGACTAACGGTAATTGTTCTCAAATAACTGGACCTGAAACACTTTAACTTACTAGCATCTTACTGAAATTTTCCAACCTGATCTAGTACAAATAAACTCACATGAATTTTCATTCTAGTTACCGGTATTTTGTCCTGTGTCTGTGTGTGGGCCCTGCTCAGTAAGCAGTAAGCTGCCAGGTGGCAAACAGCTGTCAGGTCTGCACCTGTATAGCCTGGTGTCATCTCTGCCAGCCTGTTGAGATCAACGTCCTCTGCCAGGGACATGTTCCTGCTCACCACCCTGAGGATCTCCTCACGCTCCTGCTGATTGGGCACACCTACGTACACCTGATGATGGAAATGTCCTTATTAACATATATATTTTGTACTTTGTTTGCATACTTGGGATAGTTCAGATGTTGCTGTAACTGAGGAGGTTACATACCTCGCTAGCTAATGGAAGAAATACCATACATTAATTCTTGATTTGTTAACAGTAACTTAAACCTAGTGACTTTTACAGTCACTGGCCATGGGCAACTGCTACAATTTCATCATTGCAAATATTTGATACCAACATAAAGGCAACATTGGAGGCAGTGATGTTTGTTCCCAACGTTAGAATTGATATGCTGTGAACGCTTTCCCCCAAACCTCCAAAATTACTGACTACAATATATTAAATGGGTTTACAGTACCTTGTTTGCATATGATGATGCCTGATTTGGAACATTGATTGTTTGCCCCTGAGTTAACCGTCAGAAACTACAACCGTAAGAATTCTGTTTGGTTTGGTTTGGTTTGGTCTGGTTATACAGGTCTCCATTAGTGACTGATATGTCACTATTCTTCCTGGAGTCCGGGTGATTTGTTTCCACCATTGGGTGTCACCAATTCTAGACGGAAGGATTTTGCTCCATCGCACACCGCGCCATCGCACGTGTGGGGGTTCTTTAAATGCCTGGGGTATGGCTCTCCCTAGACACAGGACCTCCATTTTACGTCCTATCCGAGGGACGGCCCTAGAGTTTTCATCTGAGGAAAGTGAGGAAAGTCGTGGAAAGTGCCTTTCCCAAGGGCACAAGATCGGATTTGAACCCGCAACCTCTCGATCACGGGCAGAACACGGTCCCATGTCTGTAATTGACATTAGCATCCATTAACCATTACATATTTCAACACAATATCTAACCTAAATGACTGGACATGGATTCCCCATGTACTTACGCACCTCTTTGTCGAACCTGCCGGGTCTCCTGAGGGCGGGGTCGATGGCGTTGGGGCGGTTAGTGGCGGCCACCACGACCAGCCTGCCTCGGCCTGCCTGTCCGTCCATCAGGGTCAGCATCTGGGCAACCATCCTGGGAAACAGAGGAAGGAAGACACAAATCATATTACTTCATACCGGTCTTGTACCTGTACAGTGTAAGTTGGCAACACAAGTACAGTAAACCACTTTCATAAAAGATAGAGCTTAAAGACATCAAGATTAGTTAAAATGATACACCACGTCATCATTTTTGTCAATTAGACTTCCTTTAAGCTTCTTAGTTCTCACAAAGACATAACCAGTATATTTTTTGGTTCCCAGCACATCATAGATCACAATGATAGAACTGCATACCTATTTTCTAGATTTTTGCATTTAGATTATATCTGATAATACATTAATTGCTTATAAAAACACACATACGACAAAGGCATGAAAACAATAGATCTTCCGTACTAGTACTCATACCTGTTCTCTTGACTTTTTCCTGAACCTCCTCGTTTCGGACACAAAGCATCCAACTCATCTATAAACAGAACACAGGGTCCCTCCTCTGATATCGTAACAGCTTCTTGAAAAACCCTCCTCAGGTTTTCTTCACTCTCTCCCGGGTGTGGCCCAAACACGTCCGGCCCATTTAATGCCACCAGGTGGGCGTGGCATTCCGCTGCTACTGTCTTGACCAATGAGGTTTTACCTACTCCTGGAGGGCCAAGAAGAAGGATCCCCATTGGTCGATTGATGCAGAGTTTGTCAAAAGTCTGTGGATACATCAGAGGAAGGCTGACCGCTTCTTTCAGTACTGTGGCCTGACGTTGGAGCGCACCCAGAGAGATGGTTGAAGATTGCTGACGTTGGTTATACTGTTCCAGTCGTATTACTTCAACAACGTTAAATTCTGTTTTCTTTGTTACATAACCAGCATCCAGTCTGCATTCTGCACATTCGACATCCCTCACTAAGACATAGGCAATATTGTCGATTGAAGATCTATCTGCATATGATACGGTACAGTTTCTGAAAACAGCAATATTCAGAAGCTTTTGACCAATGTACATTTCAAGTAAAGACTTGTCTTTCACGACAGCATTTTTCAAACCACCAGCTACAACAACTGCTACGTCAGCCTTCAAAAGTTTCCCAACTTCCAATTTTTCCACGCAGCTTTCTTCAATAAACTTTTCTGATACATTTCTTTTATTGACGTCTCTGTAGACGAAGTGATCTGCTTGAAGAATCCCTTCTGCCAAGTCGTGACGAGGCCACGCCTTGCACAGCAGTTCTGAACGTGCGAGGGAAAGCTTGACATGATCGCCCATATTGAGGCCGAGTTTCGTCATGAGTTCTGGTCCGAGACGGCAGCGCTGGGATCCAGCGTCCTTCGGATCTGATTGCACCACCATCAAGTTAGAAGACATCTTCTGAGTCCGTTCTGACCAATGGCATCACCCTTTACAAAACATCATTCACTTTTTCCCCAATAGGTTCCCGAAAAGTTCTACATAAAACTGCCACTTGGGAAATGAGATGAGAATTTGGCCATCAAGAAAAAATTAGTATACTCTTGCAGTTTGGTAAGAAAGTAAAACAGTACAATGCCCAGGAAATGATCCTAGATGCGTAGAAGATTACAACTTGCACAAGAAACCAAATGCACCCAACTCCAGAACCTACAGTCTGATTTGAAATGGCTTTACCAAGGTAGGGCTAGTTGAAATATAAATAGTGCCTAATTGATAGATGTTAAAAAAAGATATGTATTATATTTCATCCAAACATACAACAATTATCATCTTTGTACACGTTCACTTTAACTTATATTGAATATCAACTTCTAATCAATTTCATATTTCAGCAGATATGTTACTGTATTACGGCTGAATAATTAAGGCACAGAAGAACTGCTAACATAGACAGTCCCCAAACTCTGATATCCAAGATGGCGGCGCCCATGAGATTTTTGACGCGCCGAACTTGTCCCCAGATTTGTCACAGAATTCTGGGGTCTGTTCACGTGCAGGTCGCCAACTACGCAAAAGCCAAAGGTAAGGTGTCTTAAAAGGCAAGTTAAGAATAAATATTTTGTGTATAGTGTACGCATTGGTCACTAGATTGCGATCATACCCAAAAAGGGGGAGGGCGACAGGACATGTGAGAATTTTTTTTAGAAACGAACTCTTTTGCAGCGATTGCAGTCTGAAATGTAGTCAAATTTAGGTCTATATGACCAAACAAACCATAACTATAGCCTAATATTTACAAGTGTCTGTGGTAAAATGCATTTAACTTGTTGTTCATGTCCTTGTTTGAACGTATTTTTGAACATCTAAATTATGACTATACGACTAGTGTAAGTTGTAACGCTATAAGCCTTCTCACATTAGTCAGGACGCATGTGCGGCGACAGGAATTTCTAGGTAATATGTCAAAGGGTAAGGCACACAAAAAGTAGACAAAACCCATCTGGACGTTGTTATGCAAATTGAAACAATGGTCAAGACAAGGACTGTTTACTTTTTGTGTGCCTTACCCTTTGACATATTACCTAGAATTCCTGTCGCCGCACATGCGTCCTAACTAATGTGAGAAGGCTTACATCATGAAACACATTTTCTTACTCTTGTTGAAATGTCGTATTTTCAGTACCTGCTTTCAAGGGAGCTAAAGATCTCACCAATGAAAAGCCGAAGGGTCCGAGTGTTGAGACAGACGCTGCTGTCCTCACCACACATTGCTGTGGAGCTAACATCTACAAGGTGAGCAGACTTTCATGTGTTGTCCTTGCTTTGTACACCTTCACCAGGGGACCAGTCTTTTAGGTTGAACTGTATGTGGATTGTCAGACTTGTAAAGTTGGTATGTAGAGAGGAGATTAAGTACATTTTAATGAACACTATTTTCCCTATGTTTCTCTTGCACTGCTTCAAATGTGTTGCATCAAAATGTTCCGAAATGCCATTTTCTTTTGCCGTAGGTCTGAATACCTTATGGTTAAGCTATGATATCCATGTTATATGTATAACTTTTCCTACTAGAACAAGAACCTAAAAACATCAGTTGCAAATACATGACCATTTAAATACGTGACCATTTCCCTTTCCTCCCCTTCAGGATGGGAGTGACCCTCTCCTCCAACCAGATGAAGAGTACCCAGACTGGCTGTGGAAGTTGAACTTGGGGCCTGCAAAGAAGTTGGACGAAATTGAACCTGGCACAAGAGAATATTTCAAGAGACTCCGTAAGGAGAACATTTGGGCCGAGAATGCAAGGCGGAAAGGAAAAAAGTTTTCAGTTCAAGCACCACCTGCCAGAAAATATTAGTAGTCCTCTTTGGTAATGGTTTACAGCTTATTTTTCACACTAGTCATAGTACGAACATTTATTTATGTCTAATTTGCCCCTCAAACAAGTTTCAAAAGACTTCAGGTTTACCTGGAAAAGTTTTGTATTATGACCAGGATTTAGTATGACAGTAAGGAAAAATTCTCTGTCTAAAGAAACTCATAACATTTTCCACTTAGAAACTAGAGTGGGTAAAATAATTTTTTCAGTGGGATGAACCCATAGTTGCATTCATAAATGCAGTTCTATGAATGCTCTCCTATAAGTAGGCATCACTTACTTGTATAGATATGATAAATAATGATTTTGAAATTAAATGAAAAGAAAGACCATTGTCTCTGTAAGCATCTCTGGGTTTTAACAACAGAACATGACCAGGGTCAACATATATTACCTGTTGTGTGGTGTTATCGGGTTATTTGTGTGGTGTTATCGGGTTATTTGTGTGAGTTTGTGCTTAAAATGAAAAGTATTGATGACTTCCTGTTCTGCAATATTCACATCATAATTTTCCAAACATGCCAAAGCTTCAGTAAAATGTTCCACACAGGAATATGTATGAATTAGAAGATGAAAAAAATTATTCATTGTGAATTTTGAAAAAGATAAACTTTTTGATGCAATCTTGACTCAAGACAGTAGATAAAAAGACCAGATTTACGTGTGCTAAACATGTTCTTACCTACCAGTATTTTCCTTCGTCTACACAACTTATAACTAGGCACAGAGCTCTTCTATGTAGTACTTCAATGTACTTGTGTGACAACAAAGTCTGTGGAGTAGGGTTTTTTTCTTATTGGACTGGTCCGGAAAAACCGGACCTGAAAAAAATCGGTGGACCAGATGTTGGACCGATTGGAAAATGAACAGATTATTATCAGGTATTCACACATTTTGGGACTTAGCGGTAGGGGAAAATGACTATAAGAGCGAAGTAGACTAGACTCTATAGTCATTTCTACCAAGTTTTACAGTCAATCAAACAAAGGCAGTAAGCCTTGTAGGATTTTAAAACGCCAGTGGGAGTCGAATACTCCACTAACCATATTTTTTGTAGCAAAATGGATCATTGTTTTCAGTATCGTCCATTCACAAGTTTTCAAATACTGAATCAGGTCCAGGTTCATGTCTGGACCTGATCCTCTGGACCTGAACCGGACCTGTATTTTCTGTACCGGTATCTACCCCTACAGTGGAGCAAATGAAAACAGACCAAACAAGAATACAGCTGCTCAGATGTGTATTGATATAAGCCAGAATCAGAAGAAAACAGCTGTATCTGTGGCACCAGTGACATGACAACAGTCAATAGGACAGTGAGTAAGTTGAGAACTACAGCCAATAGCAATCCATAGGATAACATACTGGTAGTTACATGTATGACATACATACATTTGAGCAATCAACAAGGCATGGCAACACTTCTATTGCAGTGAACACAAGTATTATGACACAAGTTGAAAAGAAGTGTCTGATGTTTTTTTCTAACCATCAAGCTATGCTCCATATGCTGTGGACACGGAACCAAGAAGTTATGAACATGGAGGAAATGAACATAGTTTCCGCCATCTTGCCTGCGCCTCTGACATCCAAACTGTTATTCTGACAATCCCTTAGTGCAACATACAAATTATAATCATGAACACAACAAAAGTTTTAATCTTGCACTCTGGAAATATGATGCAAGTGATACAGGGCAATGCAAGAAGAATATAACTTGGGTATCTCAAATTACAACTTCAACTGCATGTAAAATGTTAGCCAGCCAAAAGAATACACACTGGCATGCATTACTTCCATCTCTACATAATTTTTCACAATAGTTTGAAGTCAAAGTGAGTTCTGGCCAGACAGATACCCACACACTGGGTGGTGAAAACGCCTGTAATGTTTTATCACATACTTCTAGTAAAGGTATCACATTTAGATTGCCCCATTCCCTCTATTTGATAGAGCTATTACCTCATAAACATGGGAAACGGCCAGACTTTCACCACTTTTACACACTCAAACTTTCATGGCCATACATAACTGCCAACATATTATACGAGACATTAATTTTGCTAAGCATTGTAAGTTTTGACAAATGAGTGGCCTCTAACACAATGTCAATGAACAAGGCTTGAATTACACGTCCCTGTTTCCTGGCTGTAATATTGAGAGTTGTCAGAAATTTTACCTGAAATTTGGAACAATATTCTCTAAAAACAAGCTACTGTTTATGCACATATGCCAGTACCAGAGCTGTGAACTGCCAATCTTTGCAGTGTTTGGTTGTACAAATGTACTATGCTGATGCTTGGCTCCATTGTGATTCGGGAACCAAAATTTCTGACCACAAAATTGGGCTGTTTGTTTGTCTGGAAACCTGCCATCTTCATATTTTTGCATATATTTCAAGCGCTAATTAAGCATGACAGTAACAATCATAGAATCAATTTTTGATAACTCCAGTCTTTATCAATGGCATTGTTGCAAGCTTTAAGTTAGTCCTCCTCTACAAAACATATCACAGAGTGTAATACACAGAGTAACACATATAGTTCTCAACAACATAAGGATGGGCCCATACAGCTACTTTCAGCTCTTACTGATGTTATGAAGTATGTTTTGTGTATGCATCTGTATTACAGTCTGGAAATATTTTCATGGACAAGAGTAGTGGCAAAGACTGGCACGTTCATGTAGAACACAACTACAATGCCAAAAAGCTTAATGACAATTTCAGAGTTATTTTTTACACCTCCCTGGTTTCACTAATTCAGATAGTTTTATAGTCTTTCTAGCCTGCTACAATTACAAATATACTTCCACATTTCTCTACACGATGTTGAGCTTGACAAAATAGAACTACTCCATACAAATGACACCAGCTACACATGCCACTGGTTGACAGAAAACTACATTTCAGACACTTTTTGCTACATTTTCTTAATTTCCTTCACACATCAAAATATTGCATACCAGTATTTTCCATTACTACTTTATACTTTGAAGTACAGTCGACATTGAACTGTGTGATGAGTAACATGACTTGTGGAATTTTACATTGTGCTCTGAGTCTCCCCAATATGAGCAATATCTTCCGTAGAACTGAAACAATAATATTTATAGTATTATAGTAGTTGGTAATAAGATTTTACAAATCAAACAAAGCCTTTTTCTGAAATTTTTCATTACTGAATTCATAGCATAAGGTAATGAATTCATAGCATAAGGTAAACCTCATTATAACACATCACTGATCAAGTTGCATTAGGTTCTGTTTGCTTAGTGGATTTAGAATTATAGCACTTTAAGGCTTTCTCTGAGTGACAGTACCCTTTCAGGCCTGCAATAACTTACGGAATTTTTCCAGTAGCATATTCTTATAACTACCAAAACACTACCTTATATGAATTGGGAAAATTGTATGTTGCAGGTAGATATTCAATTACTATATATATTCAATGAAAGAATAAAAGAAAAGATGGTTAAATCAAACATGGGTTGACTCTGTACCCCCTCTGTACCAACCTTTGATGGTACAGCCCATAATCCATTCTGTGGAAAGTTACTGAAATTTTGTATACAACATTTGTAGAGATTTTGAATAAAAAAATTGAAAGTGAATATTGTTTGAGGCAAATCCTTAACAACTTTCAAAACATAAAACCTAAAATTGTGTTTTCACTGTGAAATTCTAGTGAATCAACAACAACAAAGAAAGAACCAAAATAACTTAAAACATCAAGGACACATATTTCAGAGACTGGCTCATCTACAGTACAGTCAGACAAGGCTTGTATCTTTTTTTACAAGTAACTTGATTGGTCACCATCCATAGTACACATAATTAATTAGATGGCTTGGAAGGACAGCAAATTCATATTATTCATGCTCAGAATAAACTTAAATATCATGATTCTTGGTGACCATTACACAAATCAGCCGACCTTCCGTTCACTTTTTTCTTATTAAAGTGTAACATAATTGTACATTCCAACAATACATGTATTGGAAAATTGTCTTACCATTTAGAGTAGGACTAAACAAACCGTGCAACATAAACACCCTACCTGTCTGGTTGTCCCTAATAAGATGAATAAAACATAACTGAAAAGAAACTAATCTTTACCAGTATGGCATACCAAAACATAAAAATGTGAACTCAACAATCAAATGTCTATGTTTAAGGGTACTTCATCATCAGATATGAAACGAAAAGCTAAATTAAAATCTAAATTTGATAACACAAATAAGATTAAGAACTGAACAGAAAACTAAATTAATTGCCCTTTTTGACATAGCTTTCACATTCCTTAAAGTGACTCCTAAAAGTAATGTGGCTTTGAAGAACACAAAATACATGTGTAGGTAAGGCAATTTGGTGACTTTCTCTCTTTAGGCCTCTGCAATAAATAGTCAGCAAAGTTACCATGAAACAATACAAATGAAACTTTTTTTTGTAAAATCATCATTCATGACATGTATAAAATGTTCAATCCAAAAAGGTGCCATGTAAATCAATGCACATGCAGAGCACATGGGGAAATACTTCAACACTGTGTAGCACGAACACCACTGGTGTTATTCACATCGGTGCCCATATGTTTCAATCCACTTTACCATCCATTTACATTATGAAGTAGATTGTCCCTCTCTCTAGTTGGTATCTTCCTGTAGGGGCTTGCGCCTCCCTATGCCGGGATGGAACCCTCCGGAGCCGTCCGGTGCTCGCGGCTGGCGAATCAGCACCATGTGAGGACCCCCTCCCGCGCTGCCAGTGGAAGCGTTGCTGTCTGTCCGCGGCCGGAGTCCCAGGGATGTGTTGCTGTCCGTTCGCTTGCGTGGTAGAAGCGGGCTGGTGCCGGGGCTGGTGTCTGACATTCGCGCCGCTTCCTGAGCAGCTAGCAGTCTGAAAATGCAAGAAAAGTTGATTATACATCCCTAGCTCACTGTCAATTTATGGTGCCATTAACATGTTCATTTTTTTTTCTGCTGTGAAATTTTACTCCCATGATTAAAGACAAAGTGAATTACAGTAGTATATTGATGAATTTGATAAAGACATCTGATGGCTGCTCACCTTCGCTGCACCCAGGGACTGTGGGACGCACCGGGATCCCAGTCCCCGCCGGCAGCTGCGTCAACTCGTTTACGCCGCATCTCGGGGCTCGTCATGGGGCTCGGTCGGGGGCTGCTCTTTGGAGAAGAAGCGAGCGGGGAGACGCCACTGCCGCGACCCTTCCTCTGCATCCGCGGGCTGTTTCTGGGGCTGTTGGCAGGGCTGCTTCTGGGGGAACTTCCAGGGCTGAGGCGATTGGGGTCCAAGGCATGGGCATAAGATGGGCTGAGTTTGTGCTGGCTGCGATGGGGTGGAGAGGGTGACAAGCCGTCTACTTCTACATCAGATGAACCACTGCTATAGACCGCTGGCTCATCTCCGTGGGCGAGCTCTTCTACCCGACTACGGCGCTTCTTCTTCTTCTGCTTGTCCTTCTTGGCTTTAAGGTCTCCCTCCCCCTCGCTGTGGGTGTCTTCCTTCCCCTTCCGCTCTGCGTCTTGTCGCTCTTTCTTGTCCTTCTTCTTGCCGCAGGGCGCGAGAAGAGCGACGTGAATCCCCTTTCTCCAGTCGTCTTTTGCGCTCATCATGTCCACTGACATCTGGGCGCTCTCGTGTTTCTCGAACTCGACCACGGCACACACGTTGTTCCCCAACTCGGGATGGCGAGACATGTGCTTTCGCACGTCCTGCGGGATCATTCCTCCTGGCCGTATAATTCTGATTAAGGCGATTTCCCCACAATGGGAAAACATTGCACTGACTTTTTCTATGGTGGGGTTTTCGACACCAAGGTTCATTGCCACGATTGTTCTAGAGGGAGTGGTCTCGTCGTAATCTGGTAGTGGTTCCTTACGACCCACCTTTGTCCCTTCTTCGTTTAATCTGAGGCTCTCTGCTTGCTTCAGGCTGTATGCCACGGCTCTCCAGTCCTTGGTTAACGACTTGACTTTCCGGAACGAGGTGATGAGCTTGATGTTGACCAGTCCTTCCTTGTTCCGCCGCACGTGTTTCAAAAGGAAAGCGTCCTTCAAGATGTTGGCGTCGGAGAAATAGAACTCGACCTGCTTGATGATCTTGTCTTTGAGTTCGTCGTCTGGTGGGGTCCACTCGCCTCCGTCCGCTGAGGGCTCGGGACTGGGGTCTCGCGAGGCCCTGGGGCTGACAAAGGGACTCACATCCCGAGAGTCTACGCTACCCGTGTCCGCTTCATTTCCGTCGTACTCCTGCATACTGGTAATGTGTACAGCCAGCTGTGCCTGAAATAGAGAGAGCAGCAAGTTGTAATCTCAAGTATTACAAGTATGACAAACACTAAGATATGGTCAAATTCCTGAAAAAGAGTAATGACTAGAATAATAGGTTAAAAGGTCGAATCAACAACAACTCATGGACAGGCTACAAGTTGATTTTCTTCACAAAAACTGGAAACACAGAGAAAACAGAGTCAGAGCAAATGCTAATGCCAATCACTTTAAAACTAAGGTTTAAATCTTTTCCTAAGAAACAAGATATTTTGAGATATGTCTTTATACTTGCAATTACATACTCATACATTCCATAACACTCTCAGTTACTGTGCACTCATATGAAGAATCCACAATAGGAGTATGTCACAATGTGTAGTTTTCCACACACCAACCCTACTGAGCTGCTGACAATGCAGTGTAGAACAGACTTGTAGACTGTTAGGGTAAACAAGCCTACTGATGGTATCACTGTTCAACCTAATTTGGTAGATATGTTTAGACTTCAGTGGCATTTCTTAGTACATGTATGTGGATCTTGCCTTTGTCAAAGGATTCTATGGTGGATGTGCAAAAGCGCCCTCTAGGAAGAAACTTAGAACATGCAAGTTATAGATGTCAAGGACATTATACTAGTCCTTTTAATGTAGATAATGTCCTTGACAGCATACAAGGACCTGAATAACTGATGAAACAAAAAAGGAATGAAAAATTGAATCCAGAAGGCTCCAAAAAGATGGAAAATTGCACAAGAAAGCAACCTAATAAATGAAAGCCTGTAATCCTTTTCAGACAAAAAGACAGGAGACAAATATTCAGGCTCTCATAATAAATATCAAGGACTCTTACATAATGTCCTTGCATACATATAATTGATATAATAGACAGTTTCACCCTGAGGACATTCTATTTCATAAGAGCTCACATGTAGAAATAAACATGCCACGTGTCTAGATTATGGGTGCCATATAAAACTAAACGTTTCCTGATGATGTTGCAATATCGCACAGATATTGCCCTACCTTGTACCCACACGTCATGTTTACTTTTGTCAGCAGAGAGGAAGTTTGCTAAGGTAACTAACAGCTGGCAAGCGGTAGCTGGTCTCTCATGTTGAAACAAGGTGAAACTGGCTTATCATACATGCAGTAAAATTTTTTTTACAAATTTTCAGTTGACTTTACCACTTCAAGAAGCCAACAATAAAACCAGCCATCAACACTATAGAACGTTGATGAAGGTTTGACATCCAGGTAGTAAGATATGCCAAAATGCAGTTACGTCAGTGTCATTGGTGAAAGGTAGTGGATACTGTTTGAAACGTCTGACTATTTCCAATATCATGTCCTGAACATTGCTTGAGTAACTGCTTTTTGGAAATACAATGTACTATTAAAATAAAAGTTGTTGTTGTGTACAGTAGGTTGGTCATGGATCATTATCATGTCCTATGTATGGGAAATTGACTTGTATCCTGTTACTCAGTTGATTACAAAACAAGTTTTGGATGACCATCCAAATATTGAAAGGGATGAAATGAGTTGTTTGGTACAACCTATCACCTGTTATTTTGAATGTTACCTGCACCAAGTGTACCTGTTTGCCACTCTCTTTTGAGGCTTGGGAGATGTTTTACCAGGTCCAGTCTTGACATATTTCTGACAGCCTATCTTTTAGCCTGCTTTTCAAGGTATACCCAGTCAACAGTCTTCTTAATCCATTCTCATTGTTGATTGAGTTGAAACATGAAAATTATTCACACAGCTAGTATTACAATATGGCACAGGGTTCTCCCCAGAATTTTTTAGTATAGTGGAGGGGTTGGCAAAAATAACCCGCACCAACGCGCTGCACTTTCATGAAAATGGGTTCATTTTGCAATGACAGAGGGTGTCAAATACTACAAGTATAATATACTGTTGTTATTCCTTTGTTGTGAAGTGGCAAAACTACTATTATTTTGATCATTGCTCATTCACAAGTTTTTGCAGACAATGCTGACTGGAAAAGTGATGCCACTTGGTACAAAAATCTGTGAATTGTCATTAATCTTAGCAAAACTAACAAAGAAAATAGGGAAGAAACACACTAAATTTGAAAAATAGTATAGTGGAGCTGGCTGAGAGTATAGTGGAGGGCCTCCCTTATTCCACTCTCTGGGGAGAACCCTGTGGCATAACTACAGCTGCATTTATATCCAATGAAGGACCCCCGTTGGCTGTTGGGTTCTTTTTGTTTTATATTTAGCGGTAATTACATATTTCATATGAATATACTGTGCTTAACACACAGAATATATTTACACATCATATGTAATATTACATCACTAGTATCATCAACAGGCCAAGTTGCAAATTATCATATTGAGTGCCATTCATTTTGTCTGAGCATAGATTGGTGTATGCAAGGAGGTTGGTGTATGTTTTAGATTTCCTTTTAGGTGGAGTATTTCTGGACAAAGAATATTTCTGGACAAAAACTGTTGCTGTATACAGTATAGTCGAACAACAGGTCAAAGGTCTTCAGCAATTTGAAGTTGGTAGACTCAAAACGAAAGAAGAACAGATAAATTACTAGTACTAGTTAGTATTGATAGTGCCCCCCCCCCCCTCCATTGACGTCCATACAAAGATGAAGGACGCTCATTATCATACCCTGACGACAGTCATAGACACTAAAAGCTTGCGTTACCCCGAAAGCTTCTGCTCAGTGGAGATCTCACACATTATTTTGCGACGAGGCCCGAGTGAGAAGCATAACAAATGTGCATACCTTGTCAGGTACGATGAGCACTTCTGCGTTGTGCCCCTCCTCCTGTGCTGCTGCTGCCGTTCCAGATGGAACCCCTTCCCAGGCCTGGCCTCCCTCCGCCGCGCCAACTGCCGCCCCTGCCTCGCTCATTTCGCCTCGAAGAAGCTTCCGCGCGACTGAGAAGACAACAGGGAGCGAACTAGGCGGGTAAAAGCGAGGGGAAGCGATCCCCGCACCAGGCAACCACCGTGCACTGGCCTAGCGTCACTCACGTAAGACCAAAGGCAGCACACAGAAAGTAACACGTCATTCAACACCGCACGATTCGCCGTGATGACGAAGCAGCAAGGACGGGGTCGTGGGATATAGTGGCTTTAAAAAAAAGTCTTGCGAAAAGATAAAATTGCACACACCAATCCAATCAGATTACTACGTTACGTGTTGATCGCAGATAAGTAGTGAACCACTAGTGCGTTGCCATGGTAACGGGCAACCCACCCATGCACACAATGTAATGACGCAACATGGCGTGTCACTCAATACTTTCCGCTCACGCCCTTGATAAAAAGATAGGGAAGTAGATTTCTGCGAGTGCAATTTTGATATTGTGGAACGAGGCTTTTGATATGGTAACGTTACGTGCATTTATTGGTTTTCTGTTTACTGACTCTACTGAATAACCCGAAGACGCTGAACTTTGAAGTAGGAAGGAAAATATTTGAGTTTTTTTCCAACTGTTTAGATTTGAAAGAAACAAACGACATTTATCATGCATGAAAATTTCACCCCGTCCCAAAGTGGCCCAATGCAAATGGCACGGTGAGCATCAACTTGCAGAATCGTCTGATGTATAAACTAACTGCTACGTTTCCTCTACTGACGAGGGCTCTTTAGAACCGGAAGTTGGCACTTTTCGTCACAGTGCCTCTCATTGGTGGAAATATCTGGCACGTGCATATTGTCACGCGGCCGTACAGAGACAAGAAGGTAGTCTTACTCTCCAAGCAGAGGTTGAGTCGCTTAGAATATAGTATCATAGTACTAGTCAGAAAAATTACACGGTGTAATTTTTCCGGCTAGTACTATGTCTACGCGACTCAACCTCTGATTGGAGGGTAGTACTGAGTCTGTCATGCTAGTACGTACCCAATGCTGTACGGTACCGGACATTTTGGGTTCTAGAAATACATTAGAACCTGGTAAAATACAGTTGATGATTTGCAGGATAAGTGAGTCAACCAGAAAATGTCTAACTGCGTACTAGTTAACTCGCAACCAACTTGCGAACCTCTTTGTCAAAGCAAGGTATTTTTCAGCACGCGAAAGGAGTTTGGCAGAGATTAATTAGGGAGTTTCAAGAACGAAACCGGTGCATGTTCTAAAAGTTTTGTTCGGCCGTCGGCGTGGCCGAAAAACTACAAAAGCCTATACAAAGAAAATGCACCAAAGGATGTGACTGTATCTGGCTACCTAAACTATATGTACATTTGATTGATGGCGCTGATCAAGTAGCTCTACCTGCATTTAGGTGACATTGTACATAGCTAGTAGATATAACATTTCCTTATTTATCCATTTGATTTACGGTATACCAAATGTCAAACTTAACTCCCTACTAAAAATAACATTGCTAGCAAGACGACTCTGAAACAGACAGACAGACCAATGACACCAAACACAGGCTTTCGACAGAGGCAGACATGTGCAAGTTGATATTTCTGATTGTTATAAGTTTTATATAAGGCTCGAAAATACTTTATAAGGCCAGTAAACAACGGTCCGCTATTTCAAGGCAACCTAATTTAGTATTACAACGTTAAGAGTGGATATTCTGGATAAAGCAGTCTGTATGATATTGACATTTACTGCACTATATATTCTCACATATGCATTTACATCACTACTTCGTACTTGGAGCGGTTAAAAACGGCCCAGAAATAAGTCGCATGAGAATTCCTTAAATATTGAAACACCAAAACATAAGGCAGTGATTCAGCGCGCTAACTTTCTTGAAGTGGCGCGGCGTTATCAAAATTACTCCATGAATGTCGGTATGGAGTGGATTAGAATGGCTTTATCTTATTACGAAGGAAAGTATCCCAAAGATTGACTTTGAAAATTGACGTTTTGTAGCGATGGCAACACTTCTAAGCAAGGAGGTTGAAAGAGCCCTCTTTCAACCTCCTTGTTCTAAGTGAGTCTTGACATTGCGATTCAAGATGCTTTAGAAATGGTGGCGGAACGATACGGCGATTTTTGGACGTTGCCGTATGACGATTTGGGGATATACAGAGCGAGTGCTTTAAGTCCTTTAATAATAATTAAGCAACCTAATCGATATTAGCCTGTACATGTCCCAGGGCTACTAAGACTGATTATCATAAATTAGAACCATCCATTTGGAAGACTGTGAGGGGGCGAACTTTCACGGGCGGACCATGCAAATAGTTCCGCGAAAATCGGCCTCAGATCCTGCTAAAAATCCTACCCCATTGATTTCTGAAACACTCATTTTTGTGCTCGCTCTCGAAGCGGTTAACGTTAATCATTGAGTAATTGGAACCCATGGCCAGACATTGTCTCCTCTCTTGTCCAGTTTAGATTACTAGTACATGTGTATCACGAAGTGTTCTGGGTACGAGACTCCGGGCATCCAAGATGGTTGACAGACCAAAGCACAACAACCATGGGGTTCAAAACAACGTCGCATTTTTTCTTCGTAGCTTCATAACATTGGATATCACTTGCGCGGTCGAGGAAGTTGGCGCCTGTTTTGGATTTATTATTTTAGGTTTATCTGGGGTTCTTTTATGAAAGTTCGGGCACGCATGTGGTACCGTCACCCGAGGATATTCGTCATTTCATGGGGGCCGCCCCCATGAAATGACGAATATCCTCGGGTACTATAGCTAGCCGCCAGGTGCTACAGAAATGTCGAAGGTATGTGACTTCGTCGTTATGATTGTTGAATAGGAATAGAATTACCAACGTAACGGGCCGCTAAAGTTGATAATAACCCCTTTAACAGAATTCAGAACGTATATGTGGAAGCAGGAATTCTAGGTACATAGTAATAAGTCAAAGGGTAAGCCCCCCCCCCCCCCCCCAAATTTAAAAAAAAAACGTCTGGACGTTGTCATGCAAATCAAAACAATGGTCAAGACAAGGACTGTTTACTTTTTGTGGGCCTTACCCTTTCCTGTCACCGCACATGCGTTCTGACTTCTGTGAAAGGGCTTATAAGACATGCGTTACATACGTTAGCTGTCTAACATTATCTATAGTTAGAAATCTACATTAACGTTACATAAGATAATTATTATACTGGTTTACCTTACAGAAGTTACATAAATCATTTTACACCCTTGGCAATTTTTTTATTGTCAATCAAATTGTAATTATAACGAATGTGCAGGGCACAGAGCTGCAGAGGTGATGCACTCTAACAAATGGCTAAATATCAACATCAACTCTGAAAATAAAGACTACAGTTAGCAAATGAAAATACAGTAACAATAACAAAAAGAAATAAATCACATGTACAACGTTTAGATTGGGTAGTCGACTTGTAAATATTGAAGTGTTTAGTAGGTAATTAAGTAGTCAGTTAAGTTGAGGATTTTACTGTAGTTTCCTGGGACAAGAAAGGTGAACCCCTTAGTAACAGGTATATGGTTCTCCTGTCGGTTCGACAGATGAGCAGGCAGACAGGCATTACCTGTTTTGCCTGACCTGCACATGACTTTTTATGGTGAAGGAGGGGTGTGCAATTCCTTCTCCACCCTCTCGTCTACTCACAGGGACAGAACTGTATGACACGTGTGAGACGGCTTCAGCAGATGCAGCTTTGTTTTTCGGAGTATCCGTCTCCTAGGAGGACTTCCGACCAAGGATGTAAGGGGTTTCTCCTACCCCGTGTGCCATGGCGGGTGCGTCATGCCCGAACATGCCCCTAAGGCCCCTTGTGTCTCGGCCACAAAGCCCCGCCAAGACCACTAGCCGCAGCTAGATACTCATTTATACCTGAGTTGAGTGAAAAAAGTGCCTTTCCCAAGGGCACAAGATCGGTGACACTGCAGTCGGATTCGAACCCGCAACCTCTCGGTCTCGAGCCGAATGCTGCCACTGCGCCACGCGGCCCCATACCTAGTAACAGGTATAATCAGGTAAACTGTCGAGAAATCAAGGATATGGCCTACTAGGTTCTGTAAATTGCCGAGCTGGAGAAGGTCCAGTCTTTGTTGTTTATTGGTAGGGAAGTGTAATAAGAAATTACAACGCTTTCGCTTCGACACCAACAGGTACAACTGTACTTGGGACAAATTTAGGCCATGCTGATTTTATATGGATGACAGCCTCCGGAAACCCCCAAAACTGATGCGAACACGCGAATAAAAAGTTTTGCCAAATAAAAGTGAACTTCATCATGGAATCTAAGTGGCCAGTAAGGATGGACAAACGACTGAACACAAAGTATGGTATAGATTTCTTTTCATTTCATTGTTCAATATATTCTTCTTTGGCTTTGGAATAGACCTAGCAACCAAGACTACATGATGAATTCTACTTTTTTGGCGTGGGGTAACATAGGAAGATACTAGTATTTCATGTGCACATGTACTTGTGGGCCTTCGTGTTTATCATTCTCACGGCCAAATGGGTTGAACTTGGTATCGTTGGAAAGGTCCCTTGGCACGTAACTGTAATCCGCAAACCGCATGCATTACAACGGCGTTACTGCGAGCAGATAAATGGCGTCAATCCTGACACCTCCGGATTTCTCCGTGCCTGCAGCCAGAACTCCCCGGTAACAGCAAAGGTCCCTGTGGAGGACTGCTCAGGACTTCTTGCAGACCAAGAGGTAGTAAAGAAGACTTGAGGAATCGACTCCGTCGAACCCAACCAGTGGAAGATAACAGACTGTAGACTTCAAACCAAGGTAATGTTATCTCTCTATTATGCAAATCTGCGCGTGACAAGTGCATTCCTCACGAGCGGGAAACAACAACCCGGTAAATGAACAGAACCGTATCTACCGGTAACCTCATTGGAGTAACTATGCAGGCTTTTCAGGACATCGGACTATTATAATTTGAATCCTCAGACGGCCATGTTGGCGCGTAATTGAATCAAGGCCGCAGAGTACAGTATTTATCCGCGACCCCCCCCCCCCCCCCGACGTAGGGGGTAAAAAAGTAGTGCGACTGAAATCTGGAAGCGCCTGTAAACACTGTAACGTGAAAGACAGCGGGGGATGAGCTTTACTATATGGTTGTATAAGGAGTCGACTTTCAGGTCGTATGTGTATGTTTATGATGAGGGTCTGCATGCCCTTTTCCGTTAAGCGTTACGAGCCATTTTAATTCACCGTTAATCGTTACCGACCCTCTCTAATTCAACGTTAATCGTTATCGGTATATTCTTCGTGAAGCGTTATTAGTCG
Organism: Branchiostoma floridae x Branchiostoma belcheri; assembly: GCA_019207045.1. Taxonomy (NCBI): domain Eukaryota; kingdom Metazoa; phylum Chordata; class Leptocardii; order Amphioxiformes; family Branchiostomatidae; genus Branchiostoma; species Branchiostoma floridae x Branchiostoma belcheri. The sequence goes on along the minus strand of CM033025.1, from coordinate 24,681,855 downwards.
TTTTAATTCAACGTTAATCGTTATTTCTTATCCCGAATTCACCGTTAAGCGTTACAAAGAAATTCTTCGTAACCCGTTATACTATACACACGAAGTCAAATGCCAGATAGAATCCCTGAAAATGTAGGAAATGGCGTTTCAAAATTAAGGGTCCAGATTTCAAAATTTCTCCGAGCCTCCCGGCCTTCGGCTCTGAACATGGTAAAATAGGTTGCAGAAGCGTCGCCCTCAAAACTTTATCACTCATACAGATTTCAGTGTCAAACATAGCTTAGTTTCGGGCAAAAAGTTCTCCTAGAATGCAGAAAATGAGGTAGAATGCAGAAAATGAAGCTTGCGCCTTTGGCGCTCACGACGACATGGCGAAAATATGTTAGGGGCGTGGGTTTTCGCACAAAAAAAAACTTTTCTCTCTAATAAAATGTCATTTGATTTAGCTTCGTCTTACGGCAAAATCTGCCCTTCAAAATGCAGTAAATGGCGTTTCAGACGGTCCAGATTTTGAAATTTCCCCGGACTTACATTGCAACGTCTCGTGCCTTCCGAGCTCGAAATGGTAAAAATATGTCGGGGCTCTGGGGGTGGAGGCCAAAGCTACGAGTATACATTTGATGACAATGTCAAAATCAACCTAGCTTTTCGGTCGAAAATTTGCCGCAAAAATGCAGGAAATAGCATTTAAGGGGGTCTTGATTTTTAAACATTTTTCCGGGGAAGCATCCCTCGGACCCCCATGGAATGCGTCGCGCAATCGGCGCTCCATGTGCTGAAACAATAGTTCAATCCCTCCATACGAAATTTGCTGCCGCCGTCTCTGTGGCGAGCCGGGAACTCTGCCTCCGTCCACTTACAGATGTCATGGACATTGTCCCTGTTATTCCTCCGGGTTCTGGGCACCTTTTGCTTCTCACAATGTATTTTCACCCATTGATATAACTACTCTAGCGTTGTTTGAATAGGAATGCACGTCAATGCTACTGTTATGCTTTGTAACTCATTCTGAATTTACCGTTAAGCGTTACCGGGCCTCCTGAATTTACCGTTAAGCGTTACCGGGCCTCCTGAATTCACCGTTAATCGTTACCAAGACCCCCCCATGCAGACCCTCTATGATGTTTGTTCATTCGGTGTATAAATGCGCGTGACCTTTACAGCTGTCTGCCACGGTGAGACGGCTGCAGTTCCGCATGGCCCCGCATGACCCCATTTCAAAGTCGGCGTCAAATAAAAAAAAAAGATATATTTTTTGTTTTTCAGTTATTTTATAGGTTATATCCTTGACTTCAACATATTAGTTTGTCGCGCTTCAGAAGTGCACCCTGGTATGATTTTATCCGCGTCGATGTCAGTCACATTGTGGTCCGTAACTATAGAAATGCCCATAGGCTGACTGTACTCTGCTACCTTAATGTAGCAGAACACAGCATTTGTGGGCGACCCCCGTGGACAAAAGTAGGTCGGGCACAAAATAGTACGTCGCAGTTCTTGAAAAACCATAGAAAATTTTCTGTAACCGTCAGCGATTCGGAAACTGTGGTGGATAGTAGAGGAATACATAAGTTTTGAGGCTGTATGACTTGGGTTACGATGTTTGTTTGGCTAGGTATAACTTCGAGCACAAATCCTGTTCCCACTATACTTCCGTGCGTCAACTGCAGTATGATAACCTCCGCTTGGAGTCATTTCAAAGTGTTCTCTCTAGGAAAACGAGAGGGCAAACTTAAGCTCATTTTCACATTTTGTAGATTCTACCCTGAACTCCAACATATTCAATTCTTTTTACTTACTTTTGCACCCTGCTATAAAAATTTGAGTCGTCGAACCTCCTCACTTTTGAAACACCGCCTGTCACGGCACTGGGTAGGGGGGTGATTTAATAACGCTATTGTAGCCTAGGGTTCAAGTTCCGACCTGGCACACTTGGTATCGTTGGAAAGGTCCCTTAGTAAGGAATAGAAAGGTAAAAACCGCAAAATCCTCGGATACTTCCTTCTCGAGATATTCTCGAGCATATGGGCCCTGTTTAGGCGCAACCGCTAGCTCCTTTATTGAGCGCCCACCTTCACGGCACGGGGTAGGGTGATGTCTTAATGTCACGATTGTAGCTCAAGCTTTAAGTTTCGGTCTGTCACACTTGGTATCCTTGGAAGGGTCCCTTAGTAAGGAATATAAAGGTGACAACCGCAAAATCCTCGGATACTTCCTTCTCGAGATATTCTCGAGCATATGGGCCCTGTTTAGGCGCAGCCGCTAGCTCCTTTATTGAGACCCCGCCTGTGACCGCACCGGGTAGGGTGATGACTTAATGTCGCGATTGTACCTCAGGCTTTAAGTTCCGGCCTGGCACACTTGGTATTCTTGGAAAGGTCTCTTAGTAAGGAATAGAAAGGTGAAAACCGCAAAATCCTTGGATACTTCCTTCTCGAGATATTCTCGATCATATGGGCCCTGTTTAGGCGCAACCGCTAGCTCCATTATTGAGACCCCGCCTGTGACCGCACCGGGTAGGGTGATGACTTAATGTCGCGATTGTACCTCAGGCTTTAAGTTCCGGCCTGGCACACTTGGTATTCTTGGAAAGGTCTCTTAGTAAGGAATAGAAAGGTGAAAACCGCAAAATCCTCGGATACTTCCTTCTCGAGATATTCACGAGCATATGGGCCCTGTTTAGGCGCAACCGCTAGCTCCTTTATTGAGACCCCGCCCACCTTCACGGCACGGGTTAGGGTGATGACTTAATGTCACGATTGTAGCTCAAGCTTTAAGTTCCGGTCTGTCACACTTTGTATCCTTGGAAAGGTCCCTTAGTAAGGAATAGAAAGGTGAAAACCGCAAAATCCTCGGATACTTCCTTCTCGACATATTCTCGAGCATATGGGCCCTGTTTAGGCGCAACCGCTAGCTCCTTTATTGAGACCCCGCCTATGACGGCACCGGGTAGGGTGATGACTCAATGTTGCGATTGTAGCTCAGGCTTTAAGTACCGGCCTGGCACACTTGGTATCCTTGGAAAGGTCTCTTAGTAAGGAATAGAAAGGTGAAAACCGCAAAATCCTCGGATACTTCCTTCTCGAGATATTCTCGAGCATATGGGCCCTGTTTAGGCGCAACCGCTAGCTCCTTTATTGAGACCCCGTCTGTGACGGCACCTGATAGGGTGATGACTTCATGTCGCGATTGTAGCTCAGGCTTTAAGTTCCGGCCTGGCACACTTGGTATGCTTGGAAAGGTCCCTTAGTAAGGAATAGAAAGGTGAAAACCGCAAAATCCTCGAATACTTCCTTCTCGACATATTCTCGAGCATATGGGCCCTGTTTATGCGCAACCGCTAGCTCCTTTATTGAGACCCCGCCTGTGACCGCACCGGGTAGGGTGATGACTTAATGTCGCGATTGTAGCTCAAGCTTTAAGGTCCGGCCTGGCACACTTGGTATCCTTGGAAAGGTCCCTTGGTAAGGAATAGAAAGGTGAAAACCGCAAAATCCGCGGATACTTCCTTCTCGAGATATTCTCGAGCATATGGGCCCTGTTTAGGCGCAACCGCTAGCTCCTTTATTGAGCGCCCACCTTCACGGCACGGGGTAGGGTGATGACTTAATGTCACGATTGTAGCTCAAGCTTTAAGTTCCGGTCTGGCACACTTGGTATCCTTGGAAAGGTCCCTTAGTAAGGAATAGAAAGGTGAAAACCGCAAAATCCTCGGATACTTCCTTCTCAAGATATTCTCGAGCATATGGGCCCTGTTTAGGCGCAACCGCTAGCTCCTTTATTGAGACCCCGCCTGTGACGGCACCGGGTAGGGTGATGACTTAATGTTGCGATTGTAGCTCAAGCTTTAAGTACCGGCCTGGCTTCCTTGGTATCCTTGGAAAGGTCCCTTAGTAAGGAATAGAAAGGTGAAAACCGCAAAATCCTCGGATACTTCCTTCTCGACATATTCTCGAGCATATGGGCCCTGTTAGGCGCAACCGCTAGCACCTTTATTGAGCGCCCACATTCACGGCACGGGGTAGGGTGATGACTTAATGTCGCGATTGTAGCTCAGGCTTTAAGTTCCGGCCTGGCACACTTGGTATCCTTGGAAATGTTACTTAGTAAGGAATAGAAAGGTGAAAACCGCAAAATCCTCGAATACTTCCTTCTCGACATATTCTCGAGCATATGGGCCCTGTTTATGCGCAACCGCTAGCTCCTTTATTGAGACCCCGCCTGTGACCGCACCGGGTAGGGTGATGACTTAATGTCGCGATTGTAGCTCAAGCTTTAAGGTCCGGCCTGGCACACTTGGTATCCTTGGAAAGGTCCCTTAGTAAGGAATAGAAAGGTGAAAACCGCAAAACCCTCGGATACTTCCTTCTCGAGATATTCTCGAGCATATGGGCCCTGTTTAGGCGCAACCGCTAGCTCCTTTATTGAGCGCCCACCTTCACGGCACGGGGTAGGGTGATGACTTAATGTCACGATTGTAGCTCAAGCTTTAAGTTCCGGTCTGGCACACTTGGTATCCTTGGAAAGGTCCCTTAGTAAGGAATAGAAAGGTGAAAACCGCAAAATCCTCGGATACTTCCTTCTCAAGATATTCTCGAGCATATGGGCCCTGTTTATGCGCAACCGCTAGCTCCTTTATTGAGACCCCGCCTGTGACGGCACCGGGTAGGGTGATGACTTAATGTTGCGATTGTAGCTCAAGCTTTAAGTACCGTCCTGGCTTCCTTGGTATCCTTGGAAAGGTCCGTTAGTAAGGAATAGAAAGGTGAAAACCGCAAAATCCTCGGATACTTCCTTCTCGAGATATTCACGAGCATATGGGCCCTGTTTAGGCGCAACCGCTAGCTCCTTTATTGAGACCCCGCCTGTGACCGCACCGGGTAGGGTGATGACTTAATGTCGCGATTGTAGCTCAGGCTTTAAGTTCCGGTCTGGCACACTTGGTATCCTTGGAAAGGTCCCTTAGTAAGGAATAGACAGGTGACAACAGCAAAATTCTCGGATACTTCCTTCTCGAGATATTCTCGAGCATATGGGCCCTGTTTAGGCGCAACCGCTAGCTGCTTTATTGAGACCCCGCCTGTGACGGCACCGGGTAGGGTGATGACTTAATGTCGCGATTGTAGCTCAGGCTTTAAGTTCCGGCCTGGCACACTTGGTATCCTTGGAAAGGTCTCTTAGTAAGGAATAGAAAGGTGAAAACCGCAAAATCCTCGGATACTTCCTTCTCGAGATATTCTCGAGCATATGGGCCCTGTTTAGGCGCAACCGCTAGCTCCTTTATTGAGACCCCGTCTGTGACGGCACCTGATAGGGTGATGACTTCATGTCGCGATTGTAGCTCAGGCTTTAAGTTCCGGCCTGGCACACTTGGTATCCTTGGAAAGTTCCCTTAGTAAGGAATAGAAAGGTGAAAACCGCAAAATCCTCGAATACTTCCTTCTCGACATATTCTCGAGCATATGGGCCCTGTTTAGGCGCAACCGCTAGCTCCTTTATTGAGACCCCGCCTGTGACCGCACCGGGTAGGGTGATGACTTAATGTCGTGATTGTAGCTCAAGCTTTAAGGTCCGGCCTGGCACACTTGGTATCCTTGGAAAGGTCCCTTAGTAAGGAATAGAAAGGTGACAACCACAAAATCCTCGGATACTTCCTTCTCGAGATATTCTCGAGCATATGGGCCCTGTTTAGGCGCAACCGCTAGCTGCTTTATTGAGACCCCGCCTGTGACGGCACCGGGTAGGGTGATGACTTAATGTCGCGATTGTAGCTCAGGCTTTAAGTTCCGGCCTGGCACACTTGGTATCCTTGGAAAGGTCTCTTAGTAAGGAATAGAAAGGTGAAAACCGCAAAACCCTCGGATACTTCCTTCTCGAGATATTCTCGAGCATATGGGCCCTGTTTAGGCGCAACCGCTAGCTCCTTTATTGAGACCCCGTCTGTGACGGCACCTGATAGGGTGATGACTTCATGTCGCGATTGTAGCTCAGGCTTTAAGTTCCGGCCTGGCACACTTGGTATCCTTGGAAAGTTCCCTTAGTAAGGAATAGAAAGGTGAAAAACGCAAAATCCTCGAATACTTCCTTCTCGACATATTCTCGAGCATATGGGCCCTGTTTAGGCGCAACCGCTAGCTCCTTTATTGAGACCCCGCCTGTGACCGCACCGGGTAGGGTGATGACTTAATGTCGTGATTGTAGCTCAAGCTTTAAGGTCCGGCCTGGCACACTTGGTATCCTTGGAAAGGTCCCTTGGTAAGGAATAGAAAGGTGAAAACCGCAAAATACGCGGATACTTCCTTCTCGAGATATTCTCGAGCATATGGGCCCTGTTTAGGCGCAACCGCTAGCTCCTTTATTGAGCGCCCACCTTCACGGCACGGGGTAGGGTGATGACTTAATGTCACCATTGTAGCTCAAGCTTTAAGTTCCGGTCTGGCACACTTGGTATCCTTGGAAAGGTCTTTTAGTAAGGAATAGAAAGGTGAAAACCGCAAAATCCTCGGATACTTCCTTCTCAAGATATTCTCGAGCATATGGGCCCTGTTTAGGCGCAACCGCTAGCTCCTTTATTGAGACCCCGCCTGTGACGGCACCGGGTAGGGTGATGACTTAATGTTGCGATTGTAGCTCAAGCTTTAAGTGCCGGCCTGGCTTACTTGGTATCCTTGGAAAGGTCCCTTAGTAAGGAATAGAAAGGTGAAAACCGCAAAATCCTCGGATACTTCCTTCTCGACATATTCTCGAGCATATGGGCCCTGTTAGGCGCAACCGCTAGCTCCTTTATTGAGCGCCCACATTCACGGCACGGGGTAGGGTGATGACTTAATGTCGCGATTGTAGCTCAGGCTTTAAGTTCCGGCCTGGCACACTTGGTATCCTTGGAAATGTCCCTTAGTAAGGAATAGAAAGGTGAAAATCGCAAAATCCTCGAATACTTCCTTCTCGACATATTCTCGAGCATATGGGCCCTGTTTATGCGCAACCGCTAGCTCCTTTATTGAGACCCCGCCTGTGACCGCACCGGGTAGGGTGATGACTTAATGTCGCGATTGTAGCTCAAGCTTTAAGGTCCGGCCTGGCACACTTGGTATCCTTGGAAAGGTCCCTTGGTAAGGAATAGAAAGGTGAAAACCGCAAAATCCGCGGATACTTCCTTCTCGAGATATTCTCGAGCATATGGGCCCTGTTTATGCGCAACCGCTAGCTCCTTTATTGAGACCCCGCCTGTGACGGCACCGGGTAGGGTGATGACTTAATGTTGCGATTGTAGCTCAAGCTTTAAGTACCGTCCTGGCTTCCTTGGTATCCTTGGAAAGGTCCGTTAGTAAGGAATAGAAAGGTGAAAACCGCAAAATCCTCGGATACTTCCTTCTCGAGATATTCACGAGCATATGGGCCCTGTTTAGGCGCAACCGCTAGCTCCTTTATTGAGACCCCGCCTGTGACCGCACCGGGTAGGGTGATGACTTAATGTCGCGATTGTAGCTCAGGCTTTAAGTTCCGGTCTGGCACACTTGGTATCCTTGGAAAGGTCCCTTAGTAAGGAATAGACAGGTGACAACAGCAAAATTCTCGGATACTTCCTTCTCGAGATATTCTCGAGCATATGGGCCCTGTTTAGGCGCAACCGCTAGCTGCTTTATTGAGACCCCGCCTGTGACGGCACCGGGTAGGGTGATGACTTAATGTCGCGATTGTAGCTCAGGCTTTAAGTTCCGGCCTGGCACACTTGGTATCCTTGGAAAGGTCTCTTAGTAAGGAATAGAAAGGTGAAAACCGCAAAATCCTCGGATACTTCCTTCTCGAGATATTCTCGAGCATATGGGCCCTGTTTAGGCGCAACCGCTAGCTCCTTTATTGAGACCCCGTCTGTGACGGCACCTGATAGGGTGATGACTTCATGTCGCGATTGTAGCTCAGGCTTTAAGTTCCGGCCTGGCACACTTGGTATCCTTGGAAAGTTCCCTTAGTAAGGAATAGAAAGGTGAAAACCGCAAAATCCTCGAATACTTCCTTCTCGACATATTCTCGAGCATATGGGCCCTGTTTAGGCGCAACCGCTAGCTCCTTTATTGAGACCCCGCCTGTGACCGCACCGGGTAGGGTGATGACTTAATGTCGTGATTGTAGCTCAAGCTTTAAGGTCCGGCCTGGCACACTTGGTATCCTTGGAAAGGTCCCTTAGTAAGGAATAGAAAGGTGACAACCACAAAATCCTCGGATACTTCCTTCTCGAGATATTCTCGAGCATATGGGCCCTGTTTAGGCGCAACCGCTAGCTGCTTTATTGAGACCCCGCCTGTGACGGCACCGGGTAGGGTGATGACTTAATGTCGCGATTGTAGCTCAGGCTTTAAGTTCCGGCCTGGCACACTTGGTATCCTTGGAAAGGTCTCTTAGTAAGGAATAGAAAGGTGACAACCGCAAAACCCTCGGATACTTCCTTCTCGAGATATTCTCGAGCATATGGGCCCTGTTTAGGCGCAACCGCTAGCTCCTTTATTGAGACCCCGTCTGTGACGGCACCTGATAGGGTGATGACTTCATGTCGCGATTGTAGCTCAGGCTTTAAGTTCCGGCCTGGCACACTTGGTATCCTTGGAAAGTTCCCTTAGTAAGGAATAGAAAGGTGAAAAACGCAAAATCCTCGAATACTTCCTTCTCGACATATTCTCGAGCATATGGGCCCTGTTTAGGCGCAACCGCTAGCTCCTTTATTGAGACCCCGCCTGTGACCGCACCGGGTAGGGTGATGACTTAATGTCGTGATTGTAGCTCAAGCTTTAAGGTCCGGCCTGGCACACTTGGTATCCTTGGAAAGGTCCCTTGGTAAGGAATAGAAAGGTGAAAACCGCAAAATACGCGGATACTTCCTTCTCGAGATATTCTCGAGCATATGGGCCCTGTTTAGGCGCAACCGCTAGCTCCTTTATTGAGCGCCCACCTTCACGGCACGGGGTAGGGTGATGACTTAATGTCACCATTGTAGCTCAAGCTTTAAGTTCCGGTCTGGCACACTTGGTATCCTTGGAAAGGTCTTTTAGTAAGGAATAGAAAGGTGAAAACCGCAAAATCCTCGGATACTTCCTTCTCAAGATATTCTCGAGCATATGGGCCCTGTTTAGGCGCAACCGCTAGCTCCTTTATTGAGACCCCGCCTGTGACGGCACCGGGTAGGGTGATGACTTAATGTTGCGATTGTAGCTCAAGCTTTAAGTGCCGGCCTGGCTTACTTGGTATCCTTGGAAAGGTCCCTTAGTAAGGAATAGAAAGGTGAAAACCGCAAAATCCTCGGATACTTCCTTCTCGACATATTCTCGAGCATATGGGCCCTGTTAGGCGCAACCGCTAGCTCCTTTATTGAGCGCCCACATTCACGGCACGGGGTAGGGTGATGACTTAATGTCGCGATTGTAGCTCAGGCTTTAAGTTCCGGCCTGGCACACTTGGTATCCTTGGAAATGTCCCTTAGTAAGGAATAGAAAGGTGAAAATCGCAAAATCCTCGAATACTTCCTTCTCGACATATTCTCGAGCATATGGGCCCTGTTTATGCGCAACCGCTAGCTCCTTTATTGAGACCCCGCCTGTGACCGCACCGGGTAGGGTGATGACTTAATGTCGCGATTGTAGCTCAAGCTTTAAGGTCCGGCCTGGCACACTTGGTATCCTTGGAAAGGTCCCTTGGTAAGGAATAGAAAGGTGAAAACCGCAAAATCCGCGGATACTTCCTTCTCGAGATATTCTCGAGCATATGGGCCCTGTTTAGGCGCAACCGCTAGCTCCTTTATTGAGCGCCCACCTTCACGGCACGGGGTAGGGTGATGACTTAATGTCACCATTGTAGCTCAAGCTTTAAGTTCCGGTCTGGCACACTTGGTATCCTTGGAAAGGTCCCTTAGTAAGGAATAGAAAGGTGAAAACCGCAAAATCCTCGGATACTTCCTTCTCAAGATATTCTCGAGCATATGGGCCCTGTTTATGCGCAACCGCTAGCTCCTTTATTGAGACCCCGCCTGTGACGGCACCGGGTAGGGTGATGACTTAATGTTGCGATTGTAGCTCAAGCTTTAAGTACCGTCCTGGCGTACTTGGTATCCTTGGAAAGGTCCGTTAGTAAGGAATAGAAAGGTGAAAACCGCAAAATCCTCGGATACTTCCTTCTCGAGATATTCACGAGCATATGGGCCCTGTTTAGGCGCAACCGCTAGCTCCTTTATTGAGACCCCGCCTGTGACCGCACCAGGTAGGGTGATGACTTAATGTCGCGATTGTAGCTCAGGCTTTAAGTTCCGGTCTGGCACACTTGGTATCCTTGGAAAGGTCCCTTAGTAAGGAATAGACAGGTGACAACCGCAAAATCCTCGGATACTTCCTTCTCGAGATATTCTCGAGCATATGGGCCCTGTTTAGGCGCAACCGCTAGCTGCTTTATTGAGACCCCGCCTGTGACGGCACCGGGTAGGGTGATGACTTAATGTCGCGATTGTAGCTCAGGCTTTAAGTTCCGGCCTGGCACACTTGGTATTCTTGGAAAGGTCCGTTAGTAAGGAATAGAAAGGTGAAAACCGCAAAATCCTCGGATACTTCCTTCTCGAGATATTCTCGAGCATATGGGCCCTGTTTAGGCACAACCGCTAGCTCCTTTATTGAGACCCCGTCTGTGACGGCACCGGGTAGGGTGATGACTTAATGTCGCGATTGTAGCTCAAGCTTTAAGTTCCGGCCTGGCACACTTGATATCCTTGGAAAGGTCCCTTAGTAAGGAATAGAAAGGTGAAAACCGCAAAATCCTCGGATACTTCCTTCTCAAGATATTCTCGAGCATATGGGCCCTGTTTAGGCGCAACCGCTAGCTCCTTTATTGAGACCACGACTGTCACGGCACCGGGTAGGGTGATGACTTAATGTTGCGATTGTAGCTCAGGCTTTAAGTTCCGGTCTGGCACACTTGGTATCCTTGGAAAGGTCTCTTAGTAAGGAATAGAAAGGTGACAACCGCAAAATACTCGGATACTTCCTTCTCGAGATATTCTCGAGCATATGGGCCCTGTTTAGGCGCAACCGCTAGCTGCTTTATTGAGACCCCGCCTGTGACGGCACCGGATAGGGTGATGACTTAATGTCGCGATTGTAGCTTAAGCTTTAAGTTCCGGCCTGGCACACTTGATATCCTTGGAAAGGTCCCTTAGTAAGGAATAGAAAGGTGAAAACCGCAAAATCCTCGGATACTTCCTTCTCGAGATATTCTCGAGCATATGGGCCCTGTTTAGGCGCAACCGCTAGCTCCTTTATTGAGACCCCGCCTGTCACGGCACCGGGTAGGGTGATGACTTAATGTCGCGATTGTAGCTCAGGCTTTAAGTTCCGGCCTGGTACACTTGGTATCCTTGCAAAGGTCTTTTAGTAAGGAATATAAAGGTGAAAACCGCAAAATCCTCGGATACTTCCTTCTCGAAATATTCTCGAGCATATGGGCCCTGTTTAGGCGCAACCGCTAGCTCCGTTATTGAGACCCCGCCTGTGACGGCACCGGGTAGGGTGATGACTCAATGTCGCGATTGTAGCTCAGGCTTTAAGTTCCGGCCTGGTACACTTGGTATCCTTGGAAAGGTCCCTTGGTAAGGAATAGACAGGTGAAAACCGCAAAATCCTCGGATACTTCCTTCTCGAGATATTCTCGAGCATATGGGCCCTGTTTAGGCGCAACCGCTAGCTCCTTTATTGAGACCCCGCCTGTGACGGCACCAGATAGGGTGATGACTTAATGTCGCGATTGTAGCTCAGGCTTTAAGTACCGGCCAGGTACACTTGGTTTCCTTGGAAAGGTCCCTTAGTAAGGAATAGAAAGGTGAAAACCGCAAAATCCTCGGATACTTCCTTCTCGAGATATTCTCGAGCATATGGGCCCTGTTTAGGCGCAACCGCTAGCTCCTTTATTGAGACCCCGCCTGTGACGGCACCAGATAGGGTGATGACTTAATGTCGCGATTGTAGCTCAGGCTTTAAGTTCCGGCCTGGCACACTTGGTATCCTTGGAAAGGTCCCTTAGTAAGGAATAGAAAGGTGAAAACCGCAAAATCCTCGGATACTTCCTTCTCGACATATTCTCGAGCATATGGGCCCTGTTTAGGCGCAACCGCTAGCTCCTTTATTGAGACCCGGCCTTCACGGCACCGGGTAGGGTGATGACTTAATGTCGCGATTGTAGCTCAGGCTTTAAGTTCCGGTCTTGCACACTTGGTATCCTTGGAAAGGTCCTTTAGTAAGGAATAGAAAGGTGAAAACCGCAAAATCCTCGGATACTTCCTTCTGGAGATATTCTCGAGCATATGGGCCCTGTTTAGGCGCAACCGCTAGCTCCTTTATTGAGACCCCGCCTGTGACGGCACCAGATAGGGTGATGACTTAATGTCGCGATTGTAGCTCAGGCTTTAAGTTCCGGCCTGGCACACTTGGTATCCTTGGAAAGGTCCCTTAGTAAGGAATAGAAAGGTGAAAACCGCAAAATCCTCGGATACTTCCTTCTAGACATATTCTCGAGCATATGGGCCCTGTTTAGGCGCAACCGCTAGCTCCTTTATTGAGACCCGGCCTTCACGGCACCGGGTAGGGTGATGACTTAATGTCGCGATTGTAGCTCAGGCTTTAAGTTCCGGTCTTGCACACTTGGTATCCTTGGAAAGGTCCTTTAGTAAGGAATAGAAAGGTGAAAACCGCAAAATCCTCGGATACTTCCTTCTGGAGATATTCTCGAGCATATGGGCCCTGTTTAGGCGCAACCGCTAGCTCCTTTATTGAGACCCCGCCTGTGACGGCACCAGATAGGGTGATGTCTTAATGTCGCGATTGTAGCCCAGGCTTTAAGTTCCAGCCTGGCACACTTGGTATCCTTGGAAATGTCCCTTAGTAAGGAATAGAAAGGTGAAAACCGCAAAATCCTCGGATACTTCCTTCTCGAGATATTCTCGAGCATATGGGCCCTGTTTAGGCGCAACCGCTAGCTCCTTTATTGAGACCCCGCCTGTGATGGCACCTGATAGGGTGATGACTCAATGTCGCGATTGTAGCTCAGGCTTTAAGTTCCAGCCTGGCACACTTGGTATCATTGGAAAGGTCCGTTAGTAAGGAATAGAAAGGTGAAAAACGCAAAATCCGCGGATACTTTCTTCTCGACATATTCTGGAGCATATGGGCCCTGTTTAGGCGCAACCGCTAGCTCCTTTATTGAGACCCCGCCTGTCACGGCACCTGATAGGGTGATGTCTTAATGTCGCGATTGTAGCTCAGGCTTTAAGTTCCGGCCTGGCACACTTGGTATCCTTGGAAAGGTCCCTTAGTAAGGAATAGAAAGGTGAAAACCGCAAAATCCTCGGATACTTCCTTCTCGACATATTCTCGAGCATATGGGCCCTGTTTAGGCGCAACCGCTAGCTCCTTTATTGAGACCCCGCCTGTGACCGCACCGGGTAGGGTGATGACTTAATGTCGCGATTGTAGCTCAGGCTTTAAGTTCCAGCCTGGTACACTTGGTATCCTTGGAAAGGTCCCTTAGTAAGGAATAGAAAGGTGGAACTTGCAAAATCCTCGAATACTTCCTTCTCGACATATTCTCGAGCATATGGGCCCTGTTTATGCGCAACCGCTAGCTCCTTTATTGAGACCCCGCCTGTGACCGCACCGGGTAGGGTGATGACTTAATGTCGCGATTGTATACGTAGCTCAGGCTTTAAGTTCCGGTCTGGCACACTTGGTATCCTTGGAAAGGTCCCTTAGTAAGGAATAGAAAGGTGAAAACCGCAAAATCCTCGGATACTTCCTTCTCGACATATTCTCGAGCATATGGGCCCTGTTTAGGCGCAACCGCTAGCTCCTTTATTGTGCGCCCACCTTCACGGCACGGGGTAGGGGATGACTTAATGTCACGATTGTAGCTCAAGCTTTAAGCTTTAAGTACTGGCACACTTGGTATCCTTGGAAAGGTCCTTTAGTAAGGAATAGAAAGGTGAAAACCGCAAAATCCTTGGATACTTCCTTCTCGACATATTCTCGATCATATGGGCCCTGTTTAGGCGCAACCGCTAGCTCCATTATTGAGACCCCGCCTGTGACCGCACCGGGTAGGGTGATGACTTAATGTCGCGATTGTACCTCAGGCTTTAAGTTCCGGCCTGGCACACTTGGTATTCTTGGAAAGGTCCCTTAGTAAGGAATAGAAAGGTGAAAACCGCAAAATCCTCGGATACTTCCTTCTCGAGATATTCACGAGCATATGGGCCCTGTTTAGGCGCAACCGCTAGCTCCTTTATTGAGCGCCCACCTTCACGGCACGGGGTAGGGTGATGACTTAATGTTACGATTGTAGCTCAAGCTTTAAGTTCCGGTCTGTCACACTTGGTATCCTTGGAAGGGTCCCTTAGTAAGAAATAGAAAGGTGAAAACCGCAAAATCCTCGGATACTTCCTTCTCGACATATTCTCGAGCATATGGGCCCTGTTTAGGCGCAACCGCTAGCTCCTTTATTGAGACCCCGCCTATGACGGCACCGGGTAGGGTGATGACTCAATGTTGCGATTGTAGCTCAGGCTTTAAGTACCGGCCTGGCACACTTGGTATCCTTGGAAAGGTCTCTTAGTAAGGAATAGAAAGGTGAAAACCGCAAAATCCTCGGATACTTCCTTCTCGAGATATTCTCGAGCATATGGGCCCTGTTTAGGCGCAACCGCTAGCTCCTTTATTGAGCGCCCACCTTCACGGCACGGGGTAGGGTGATGACTTAATGTCACGATTGTAGCTCAAGCTTAAGTTCCGGTCTGGCACACTTGGTATCCTTGGAAAGGTCCCTTAGTAAGGAATAGAAAGGTGAAAACCGCAAAATCCTCGAATACTTCCTTCTCGACATATTCTCGAGCATATGGGCCCTGTTTATGCGCAACCGCTAGCTCCTTTATTGAGACCCCGCCTGTGACGGCACCGGGTAGGGTGATGACTTAATGTTGCGATTGTAGCTCAAGCTTTAAGTACCGGCCTGGCGTACTTGGTATCCTTGGAAAGGTCCGTTAGTAAGGAATAGAAAGGTGAAAACCGCAAAATCCTCGGATACTTCCTTCTCGAGATATTCACGAGCATATGGGCCCTGTTTAGGCGCAACCGCTAGCTGCTTTATTGAGACCCCGCCTGTGACGGCACCGGGTAGGGTGATGACTTAATGTCGCGATTGTAGCTCAGGCTTTAAGTTCCGGCCTGGCACACTTGGTATCTTTGGAAAGTTCCCTTAGTAAGGAATAGAAAGGTGAAAACCGCAAAATCCTCGGATACTTCCTTCTCGAGATATTCTCGAGCATATGGGCCCTGTTTAGGCGCAACCGCTAGCTCCTTTATTGAGACCCCGTCTGTGACGGCACCTGATAGGGTGATGACTTCATGTCGCGATTGTAGCTCAGGCTTTAAGTTCCGGCCTGGCACACTTGGTATCCTTGGAAAGTTCCCTTAGTAAGGAATAGAAAGGTGAAAACCGCAAAATCCTCGAATACTTCCTTCTCGACATATTCTCGAGCATATGGGCCCTGTTTAGGCGCAACCGCTAGCTCCTTTATTGAGACCCCGCCTGTGACCGCACCGGGTAGGGTGATGACTTAATGTCGTGATTGTAGCTCAAGCTTTAAGGTCCGGCCTGGCACACTTGGTATCCTTGGAAAGGTCCCTTAGTAAGTAATAGACAGGTGACAACCGCAAAATCCTCGGATACTTCCTTCTCGAGATATTCTCGAGCATATGGGCCCTGTTTAGGCGCAACCGCTAGCTGCTTTATTGAGACCCCGCCTGTGACGGCACCGGGTAGGGTGATGACTTAATGTCGCGATTGTAGCTCAGGCTTTAAGTTCCGGCCTGACAACCTTGGTATCCTTGGAAAGGTCCCTTAGTAAGGAATAGAAAGGTGAAAACCGCAAAATCCTCGGATACTTCCTTCTCGAGATATTCTCGATCATATGGGCCCTGTTTAGGCGCAACCGCTAGCTCCTTTATTGAGACCCCGTCTGTGACGGCACCTGATAGGGTGATGACTTCATGTCGCGATTGTAGCTCAGGCTTTAAGTTCCGGCCTGGCACACTTGGTATGCTTGGAAAGGTCCCTTAGTAAGGAATAGAAAGGTGAAAACCGCAAAATCCTCGAATACTTCCTTCTCGACATATTCTCGAGCATATGGGCCCTGTTTAGGCGCAACCGCTAGCTCCTTTATTGAGACCCCGCCTGTGACCGCACCGGGTAGGGTGATGACTTAATGTCGCGATTGTAGCTCAAGCTTTAAGGTCCGGCCTGGCACACTTGGTATCCTTGGAAAGGTCCCTTGGTAAGGAATAGAAAGGTGAAAACCGCAAAATCCGCGGATACTTCCTTCTCGAGATATTCTCGAGCATATGGGCCCTGTTTAGGCGCAACCGCTAGCTCCTTTATTGAGCGCCCACCTTCACGGCACGGGGTAGGGTGATGACTTAATGTCACGATTGTAGCTCAAGCTTTAAGTTCCGGTCTGGCACACTTGGTATCCTTGGAAAGGTCCCTTAGTAAGGAATAGAAAGGTGAAAACCGCAAAATCCTTGAATACTTCCTTCTCGACATATTCAAGAGCATATGGGCCCTGTTTATGCGCAACCGCTAGCTCCTTTATTGAGACCCCGCCTGTGACGGCACCGGGTAGGGTGATGACTTAATGTTGCGATTGTAGCTCAAGCTTTAAGTACCGGCCTGGCGTACTTGGTATCCTTGGAAAGGTCCGTTAGTAAGGAATAGAAAGGTGAAAACCGCAAAATCCTCGGATACTTCCTTCTCGAGATATTCACGAGCATATGGGCCCTGTTTAGGCGCAACCGCTAGCTGCTTTATTGAGACCCCGCCTGTGACGGCACCGGGTTGGGTGATGACTTAATGTCGCGATTGTAGCTCAGGCTTTAAGTTCCGGCCTGGCACACTTGGTATCTTTGGAAAGTTCCCTTAGTAAGGAATAGAAAGGTGAAAACCGCAAAATCCTCGGATACTTCCTTCTCGAGATATTCTCGAGCATATGGGCCCTGTTTAGGCGCAACCGCTAGCTCCTTTATTGAGACCCCGTCTGTGACGGCACCTGATAGGGTGATGACTTCATGTCGCGATTGTAGCTCAGGCTTTAAGTTCCGGCCTGGCACACTTGGTATCCTTGGAAAGTTCCCTTAGTAAGGAATAGAAAGGTGAAAACCGCAAAATCCTCGAATACTTCCTTCTCGACATATTCTCGAGCATATGGGCCCTGTTTAGGCGCAACCGCTAGCTCCTTTATTGAGACCCCGCATGTGACCGCACCGGGTAGGGTGATGACTTAATGTCGTGATTGTAGCTCAAGCTTTAAGGTCCGGCCTGGCACACTTGGTATCCTTGGAAAGGTCCCTTAGTAAGGAATAGACAGGTGACAACCGCAAAATCCTCGGATACTTCCTTCTCGAGATATTCTCGAGCATATGGGCCCTGTTTAGGCGCAACCGCTAGCTGCTTTATTGAGACCCCGCCTGTGACGGCACCGGGTAGGGTGATGACTTAATGTCGCGATTGTAGCTCAGGCTTTAAGTTCCGGCCTGGCACACTTGGTATCCTTGGAAAGGTCTCTTAGTAAGGAATAGAAAGGTGAAAACCGCAAAACCCTCGGATACTTCCTTCTCGAGATATTCTCGAGCATATGGGCCCTGTTTAGGCGCAACCGCTAGCTCCTTTATTGAGACCCCGTCTGTGACGGCACCTGATAGGGTGATGACTTCATGTCGCGATTGTAGCTCAGGCTTTAAGTTCCGGCCTGGCACACTTGGTATCCTTGGAAAGTTCCCTTAGTAAGGAATAGAAAGGTGAAAACCGCAAAATCCTCGAATACTTCCTTCTCGACATATTCTCGAGCATATGGGCCCTGTTTAGGCGCAACCGCTAGCTCCTTTATTGAGCGCCCACATTCACGGCACGGGGAAGGGTGATGACTTAATGTCGCGATTGTAGCTCAAGCTTTAAGTACCGGCCTGGCTTACTTGGTATCCTTGGAAAGGTCCCTTAGTAAGGAATAGAAAGGTGAAAACCGCAAAATCCTCGGATACTTCCTTCTCGACATATTCTCGAGCATATGGGCCCTGTTTATGCGCAACCGCTACCTCCTTTATTGAGCGCCCACATTCACGGCACGGGGTAGGGTGATGACTTAATGTCGCGATTGTAGCTCAGGCTTTAAGTTCCGGCCTGGCACACTTGGTATCCTTGGAAATGTTACTTAGTAAGGAATAGAAAGGTGAAAACCGCAAAATCCTCGAATACTTCCTTCTCGACATATTCTCGAGCATATGGGCCCTGTTTATGCGCAACCGCTAGCTCCTTTATTGAGACCCAGCCTGTGACCGCACCGGGTAGGGTGATGACTTAATGTCGCGATTGTAGCTCAAGCTTTAAGGTCCGGCCTGGCACACTTGGTATCCTTGGAAAGGTCCCTTGGTAAGGAATAGAAAGGTGAAAACCGCAAAACCCTCGGATACTTCCTTCTCGAGATATTCTCGAGCATATGGGCCCTGTTTAGGCGCAACCGCTAGCTCCTTTATTGAGCGCCCACCTTCACGGCACGGGGTAGGGTGATGACTTAATGTCACGATTGTAGCTCAAGCTTTAAGTTCCGGTCTGGCACACTTGGTATCCTTGGAAAGGTCTCTTAGTAAGGAATAGAAAGGTGAAAACCGCAAAATCCTCGGATACTTCCTTCTCAAGATATTCTCGAGCATATGGGCCCTGTTTATGCGCAACCGCTAGCTCCTTTATTGAGACCCCGCCTGTGACGGCACCGGGTAGGGTGATGACTTAATGTTGCGATTGTAGCTCAAGCTTTAAGTACCGTCCTGGCGTACTTGGTATCCTTGGAAAGGTCCGTTAGTAAGGAATAGAAAGGTGAAAACCGCAAAATCCTCGGATACTTCCTTCTCGAGATATTCAAGAGCATATGGGCCCTGTTTAGGCGCAACCGCTAGCTCCTTTATTGAGACCCCGCCTGTGACCGCACCGGGTAGGGTGATGACTTAATGTCGCGATTGTAGCTCAGGCTTTAAGTTCCGGTCTGGCACACTTGGTATCCTTGGAAAGGTCCCTTAGTAAGGAATAGACAGGTGACAACAGCAAAATCCTCGGATACTTCCTTCTCGAGATATTCTCGAGCATATGGGCCCTGTTTAGGCGCAACCGCTAGCTGCTTTATTGAGACCCCGCCTGTGACGGCACCGGGTAGGGTGATGACTTAATGTCGCGATTGTAGCTCAGGCTTTAAGTTCCGGCCTGGCACACTTGGTATCCTTGGAAAGGTCTCTTAGTAAGGAATAGAAAGGTGAAAACCGCAAAATCCTCGGATACTTCCTTCTCGAGATATTCTCGAGCATATGGGCCCTGTTTAGGCGCAACCGCTAGCTCTTTTATTGAGACCCCGTCTGTGACGGCACCTGATAGGGTGATGACTTCATGTCGCGATTGTAGCTCAGGCTTTAAGTTCCGGCCTGGCACACTTGGTATCCTTGGAAAGTTCCCTTAGTAAGGAATAGAAAGGTGAAAACCGCAAAATCCTCGAATACTTCCTTCTCGACATATTCTCGAGCATATGGGCCCTGTTTAGGCGCAACCGCTAGCTCCTTTATTGAGACCCCGCCTGTGACCGCACCGGGTAGGGTGATGACTTAATGTCGTGATTGTAGCTCAAGCTTTAAGGTCCGGCCTGGCACACTTGGTATCCTTGGAAAGGTCCCTTAGTAAGGAATAGACAGGTGACAACCGCAAAATCCTCGGATACTTCCTTCTCGAGATATTCTCGAGCATATGGGCCCTGTTTAGGCGCAACCGCTAGCTGCTTTATTGAGACCCCGCCTGTGACGGCACCTGATAGGGTGATGACTTCATGTCGCGATTGTAGCTCAGGCTTTAAGTTCCGGCCTGGCACACTTGGTATCCTTGGAAAGTTCCCTTAGTAAGGAATAGAAAGGTGAAAACCGCAAAATCCTCGAATACTTCCTTCTCGACATATTCTCGAGCATATGGGCCCTGTTTAGGCGCAACCGCTAGCTCCTTTATTGAGACCCCGCCTGTGACCGCACCGGGTAGGGTGATGACTTAATGTTGCGATTGTAGCTCAAGCTTTAAGTACCGGCCTGGCTTACTTGGTATCCTTGGAAAGGTCCCTTAGTAAGGAATAGAAAGGTGACAACAGCAAAATCCTCGGATACTTCCTTCTCGAGATATTCTCGAGCATATGGGCCCTGTTTAGGCGCAACCGCTAGCTCCTTTATTGAGACCCCGTCTGTGACGGCACCTGATAGGGTGATGACTTCATGTCGCGATTGTAGCTCAGGCTTTAAGTTCCGGCCTGGCTTACTTGGTATCCTTGGAAAGGTCCGTTAGTAAGGAATAGAAAGGTGAAAACCGCAAAATCCTCGGATACTTCCTTCTCGACATATTCTCGAGCATATGGGCCCTGTTAGGCGCAACCGCTAGCTCCTTTATTGAGCGCCCACATTCACGGCACGGGGTAGGGTGATGACTTAATGTCGCGATTGTAGCTCAGGCTTTAAGTTCCGGTCTGGCACACTTGGTATCCTTGGAAAGGTCCCTTAGTAAGGAATAGACAGGTGACAACAGCAAAATCCTCGGATACTTCCTTCTCGAGATATTCTCGAGCATATGGGCCCTGTTTAGGCGCAACCGCTAGCTCCTTTATTGAGACCCCGCCTGTCACGGCATCCGGTACGGTGATGAATTAATGTCGCGATTGTAGCTCAGGCTTTAAGCTCCGGCCTGGCACACTTGGTATCCTTGGAAAGGTCCCTTAGTAAGGAATAGAAAGGTGAAAACCGCAAAATCCTCGGATACTTCCTTCTCGAGATATTCTCGAGCATATGGGCCCTGTTTCAGTTCAACCGCTAGCTCCTTTATTGAGACCCCGCCTGTCACGGCACCCGGTAGGGTGATGACTTAATGTCGCGATTGTAGCTCAAGCTTTAAGTTCCGGCCTGGCACACTTGGTATCCTTGGAAAGGTCACTTAGTAAGGAATAGAAAGGTGAAAACCGCAAATTTCTCGGATACTTCCTTCTCGAGATATTCTCGAGCATATGGGCCCTCTTTAGGCGCAACCGCTTCCTCCTTTATTGAAACCCCGACTGTCACGGCACCTGGTAAGTTGATGACTTAATGTCGCGATTGTAGCTCAAGCTTGAAATTCCGGCCGGGCACACTGGCCTTGGTATCCTTGGAAAGGTCCTTTAGTAAGGAATAGAAAGGTGAAAACCGCAAAATCCTCGGATACTTCCTTCTCGAGATATTCTCGAGCATATGGGCCCTGTTTAGGCGCAACCGCTAGCTCCTTTATTGAGACCCCGCCTGTCACGGCACCGGGTAGGGTGATGAATTAATGTCGCGAATGTAGCTCAGGCTTTAAGTTCCGGCCTGGCACACTTGGTATCCTTGGAAAGGTCTTTTAGTAAGGAATAGAAAGGTGAAAACCGCATAATCCTCGGATACTTCCTTCTCGAGATATTCTCGAGCATATGGGCCCTGTTTAGGCGCAACCGCTAGCTCCTTTATTGAGACCCCGCCTGTCACGGCATCCGGTACGGTGATGAATTAATGTCGCGATTGTAGCTCAGGCTTTAAGCTCCGGCCTGGCACACTTGGTATCCTTGGAAAGGTCCCTTAGTAAGGAATAGAAAGGTGAAAACCGCAAAATCCTCGGATACTTCCTTCTCGAGATATTCTCGAGCATATGGGCCCTGTTTCAGTTCAACCGCTAGCTCCTTTATTGAGACCCCGCCTGTCACGGCACCCGGTAGGGTGATGACTTAATGTCGCGATTGTAGCTCAGGCTTTAAGCTCCGGCCTGGCACACTTGGTATCCTTGGAAAGGTCCGTTAGTAAGGAATAGAAAGGTGAAAACCGCAAATTTCTCGGATACTTCCTTCTCGAGATATTCTCGAGCATATGGGCCCTCTTTAGGCGCAACCGCTTCCTCCTTTATTGAAACCCCGCCTGTCACGGCACCTGGTAAGTTGATGACTTAATGTCGCGATTGTAGCTCAAGCTTGAAATTCCGGCCGGGCACACTGGCCTTGGTATCCTTGGAAAGGTCCTTTAGTAAGGAATAGAAAGGTGAAAACCGCAAAATCCTCGGATACTTCCTTCTCGAGATATTCTCGAGCATATGGGCCCTGTTTAGGCGCAACCGCTAGCTCCTTTATTGAGACCCCGCCTGTCACGGCACCGGGTAGGGTGATGAATCAATGTCGCGAATGTAGCTCAGGCTTTAAGTTCCGGCCTGGCACACTTGGTATCCTTGGAAAGGTCCCTTAGTAAGGAATAGAAAGGTGAAAACCGCAAAATCCTCGGATACTTCCTTCTCGAGATATTCTCGAGCATATGGGCCCTGTTTAGGCGCAACCGCTAGCTCCTTTATTGAGACCCAGCCTGTCACGGCACCGGGTAGGGTGATGTCTTAATGTCGCGATTGTAGCTCAAGCATTAAGTTCCGGCCTGGCACACTTGGTATCCTTGGAAAGGTCCGTTAGTAAGGAATAGAAAGGTGAAAATCGCAAAATTCTCGGATACTTCCTTCTTGAGATATTCTCGAGCATATTGGCCCTCTTTATGCGCAACCGCTAGCTCCTTTATTGAGACCCCGCCTGTCAGGGCACCGGGTAGGGTGATGTCTTAATGTCGCGATTGTAGCTCAAGCTTTAAGTTCCGACCTGGCACACTTGGTATCCTTAAAAGGTTCCTTTAGTAAGGAATAGAAAGGTGAAAACTGCAAAATTCTCGGATACTTCCTTCTTGAGATATTCTCGAGCATATTGGCCCTGTTTAGGCGCAACCGCTAGCTCCTTTATTGAGACCCCGCCTGTCACGGCAACGGGTAGGGTGATGTCTTAATGTCGCGATTGTAGCTCAAGCTTTAAGTTCCGGCCTGGCACACTTGGTATCCTTGGAAAGGTCCCTTAGTAAGGAATAGAAAGGTGAAAACTGCAAAATCCTCGGATACTTTCTTCTCGAGATATTCTCGAGCATATGGGCCCTGTTTAGGCGCAACCGCTAGCTCCTTTATTGAGACCCCGCCTGTCACGGCACCTGATAGGGTGATGTCTTAATGTCGCGATTGTAGCTCAAGGTTTAAGTTCCGGCCTGGCACACTTGGTATCCTTGGAAAGGTCCCTTAGTAAGGAATAGAAAGATGAAAACCGCAATTTTCTCGAATACTTCCTTCTTGACATATTCTCGAGCATATGGGCCCTGTTTAGGCGCAACCGCTAGCTTCTTTATTGAGACCCCGCCTGTCACGGCACCGGGTAGGGTGATGTCTTAATGTCGCGATTGAAGCTCAAGCTTTAAGTTCCGGCCTGGCACACTTGGTATCCTTGGAAAGGTCCGTTAGTAAGGAATAGAAAGGTGAAAACCTCAAAATCCTCGGATACTTCCTTCTCGAGATATTCTCGAGCATATGGGCCCTCTTTAGGCGCAACCGTTTCCTCCTTTATTGAAACCCCGCCTGTCACGGCACCGGGTAGGGTTATGTCTTAATGTCGCGATTGTAGCTCAAGCTTGAAATTCCGGTCGGGCACACTTGCCTTGGTATCCTTAGAAAGGTCCTTTAGTAAGGAATAGAAAGGTGAAAACCGCAAAATCCTCGGATACTTCCTTCTCGAGATATTCTCGAGCATATTGGCCCTGTTTCAGTGCAACCGCTAGCTCCTTTATTGAGACCCCGCCTGTCACGGCACCGTGTAGGGTGATGTCTTAATGTCGCGATTGTAGCTCAGGCTTTAAGTTCCGGCCTGGCACACTTGGTATTCTTGGAAAGGTCCCTTAGTAAGGAATAGAAAGGTGAAAACCGCAAAATCCTCGGATACTTCCTTCTCGAGATATTCTCGAGCATATGGGCCCTGTTTCAGTTCAACCGCTAGCTCCTTTATTGAGACCCCGCCTGTCACGGCACCGGGTAGGATGATGTCTTAATGTCGCGATTGTAGCTCAGGCTTTAAGCTCCGGCCTGGCACACTTGGTATCCTTGGAAATGTCCCTTGGTAAGGAATAGAAAGGTGAAAACCGCAAAATCGTCGGATACTTCCTTCTCCAGATATTCTCGAGCATATGGGCCCTGTTTAGGCGCAACCGCTAGCTCTTTTATTGAGACCCCGCCTGTCACGGCACCCGGTAGGGTGATGTCTTAATGTTGCGATTGTAGCTCAGGCTTTAATTTCCGGCCTGACATACTTGGTATCCTTGGAAAGGTCCCTTAGTAAGGAATAGAAAGGTGAAAAACCGAAAAATCCTCGGATACTTCCTTCTCGAGATATTCTCGAGCATATGGGCCCTGTTTAGGCGCAACCGCTAGCTCCTTTATTGAGCCCCCACCTTCACGGCACTGGGTAGGGTGATGAATTAATGTCGCAATTGTAGCTCAAGCTTTAAGTTCCGGCCTGGCACACTTGGTATCCTTGGAAAGGTCCCTTAGTAAGGAATAGAAAGGTGAAAACCGCAAAATCCTCGGATACTTCCTTCTCGAGATATTCTCGAGCATATGGGCCCTGTTTTATTTTTATTTTTTTTTATTGAACAAACACATTAAGGCAAAATAACAGACGAGTAGCGGCCCACTTAAGTTAAGACAACTTATATCGGTACCGCTATTAAAAGAAAAATAAGAGTAACATGTGATTGACAAGATGCAATAAATCTGTACAAATGGTATACTAAGTATATTGACTGGTGGAAGCGCAAGTCCTGGTACCGTACCCCCCCCCCCCAACCGGGAATTTTGGTAGGACGCGGAAAAAACATGGTTAGAAACGGCCAGTTTGCACAATGAAGTTCTGAGTTGAAGACATAATCAAACAGTTTGTGGAATAGTTGCAAAGGAAGTACCAAAAAGAAGTAAATGTTTGATTTCACCATCAGAAAGAGAGAAAAATATGGAAATATTGCCCCTGTTTAGGCGCAACCGCTAGCTCCTTTATTGAGACCCCGCCTGTCACGACACTGATAGGGAGATGTCTTAATGTCGCGATTGTAGCTCAAGCTTTAAGTTCCGGCCTGGCACACTTGGTATCCTTGGAAAGGTCCTTTAGTAAGGAATAGAAAGGTGAAAACCGCAAAATCCTCGGATACTTCCTTCTCGAGATATTCTCGAGCATATGGGCCCTGTCTAGGCGCAACCGCTAGCTCTTTTATTGAGACCCCGCTGTCACGGCACCGGGTAGGGTGATGACTTAATGTCGCGATTGTAGGTCAAACTTTAAGCTCCGGCCTGACACACTTGGTATCCTTGGAAAGTTCCTTTAGTAAGGAATAGAAAGGTGAAAACCTCAAAATCCTCGGATACTTCCTTCTCGAGATATTCTCGAGCATATGGGCCCTGTTTAGGCGCAACCGCTAGCTCCTTTATTGAGACCCCGCCTGTCACGGCACCTGATAGGATGATGTCTTAATGTCGCCATTGTAGCTCAAGCTTGAAGTTCCGGCCTAGCACACTTGGTATCCTTGGAAAGGTCCGTTAGTAAGGAATAGAAAGGTGAAAACCGCAAAATCCTCGGATACTTCCTTCTCGAGATATTCTCGAGCATATGGGCCCTGTTTAGGCGCAACCGCTAGCTCCTTTATTGAGACCCCGCTGTCACGGCACCGGGTAGGGTGATGACTTAATGTTGCGATTGTAGCTCAGGCTTTAAGTTCCGGCCTAGCACACTTGGTATCCTTGGAAAGGTCACTTAGTAAGAAATAGAAAGGTGAAAACCGCAAAATCCTCGGATACTTCCTTCTCGAGATATTCTCGAGCATATGGGCCCTGTTTAGGCGCAACCGCTAGCTCCTTTATTGAGACCCCGCCTGTCACGGCACCGGGTAGGGTGATGACTTAATGTCGCGATTGTAGCTCATTCCTGGCACACTTTGTATCCTTGGAAAGGTCCCTTATAGCCTCAACTGAAAATTAGGATTTTTGAAATGTGTTTGAAAAAGGCAAACCATGCTCCATTAGAAAGGTCTATTGATAGGGAATTGTATACTGAAATCCGTTTTCAGATTGCGTGCGTGGTTGGCAAGCTATGGGTGTTTAAATTTAACCACATCTAACCTCAACTTAGAATTAGGATTTTTGAAAAGTGTTTGAAATAGGCAAATCATGCTATCATTAGAAAGGTCTATTGGTAGGGAATTGTATACTGAAATCCGTTTTCAGATTGCGTGCGTGGTTGACAAGCTATGGGTGTTTAAAGTTAACCACATCTAACCTCAACTTAGAATTAGGATTTTTGAAAAGTGTTTGAAATAGGCAAACCATGCTCTCATTAGAAAGGTCTATTGATAGGGAATTGTATACTGAAATCCGTTTTCAGATTGCGTCCGTCGTTGGCGAGTTATGGGTGTTTAAAGATAACCACATCTAACCTCAACTTAAAATGAGGATTTTTGAAAAGTGTTTGAAATAGGCAAACCATGCTAATTTTAGAAAGGTCTATTGGTAGGGAATTGTATACTGAAATCCGTTTTCAGATTGCGTCCGTCGTTGGCGAGTTATGGGTGTTTAAAGATAACCACATCTAACCTCAACTTAAAATGAGGATTTTTGAAAAGTGTTTGAAATAGGCAAACCATGCTCTCATTAGAAAGGTCTATTGATAGGGAATTGTATACTGAAATCCGTTTTCAGATTGCGTCCGTCGTTGGCGAGTTATGGGTGTTTAAAGATAACCACATCTAACCTCAACTTAGAATTAGGATTTTTGAAAAGTGTTTGAAATAGGCAAACCATGCTCTCATTAGAAAGGTCTATTGATAGGGAATTGTATACTGAAATCCGTTTTCAGATTCCGTGCGTGGTTGGCGAGTTATGGGTGTTTAAAGCTATTCTCAACACACCAATTCGAGATAGTGCGCGACAAAAATGTGACGAAAGGGTCTCGAGGGTCTGGGTTTTAGTTCAAAATTCTCATAATCTGCTGCGAAATGGCATTTAATATTGGCATGGCTAAAAAGCGTAAGAAGTGATGTGTGTTTAGTGCAAATTGGTATTGGGCCCGAGTTTCACTTCCTTGTATTTCTACGCGTTGGAAGTGATTCGCCCGTTGACCCAGATTTACCGTCCATACGCGTTCTGTGAGCCGTGTTGTTATGCCTTGCGCGTCGGGTTATTGTAAAAATCTCAGTGTTACGATTTTCTTTATTTTTTTGCTTGATTACTCCTAGGTAAACTCTCTTTCCGACAATATCAGTAATTTTCATGACTAAAATATAGGTGATGGGTTTATTTCCACGTCAAAATTCCCTTTTTTTTGCGTATTTTATTACGTAAAAAAACTTCCTCCAAAAATTACGAAAAGTAGAGAGAGTGAAGAAACTGAAACATGGCTGTTCTTAAAGCTGGAGTAAAACCATTCATTCCCATATACGGCTTTTCTGCTTTAGATTTATTTTTTTGAAGAGACGGCCTCTCGACTTGAGGGTGCGCAGCCTGGATTTGAGACCCCAAATAAACTGGGGTGTGCACCGTCAACTTAAAATGATGATTTTTTAAAATTGTTTTTACGTGTTGAGTATACGGGCTCTGTTTAGGCGCAACCGCTAGCTCCATGGTTTGAAACCCCGCCTGCCACGTCACCAGGTAGGGTGGTGACTTAATAACGCGATTTTAGCTTAGGGTTCAAGTTCCGGCCGGGCACACTTGGTATCGTTGGAAAGGTCCTCTATTAAGGAATCGCAAGATGCAAATTATTCGGATACTTCCTTCTCGAGATATTCTTGAGTATAGGCGTTCTGTTTAAGTTCCCCTCTCACTGGACGTGGGGCACTCTTGCGGCATTGCTGCGTTCGAAAACGCAGATGTACCCCAACGGAACCTAGAGGTGCCCCCACGAAACCTAGAGGTGCCGCAAGCAGACCTAGAGGTGCCGGTTGCAAGCGCGACGTTTTTTGGAAAGTTTAAAAATAACGCAAGTGGCAAGATGCCCCAACAGTGCCCCAACGGTGCCCCCACAGTGCCCCCACAGTGCCGCCACCACGTCCCAAACAGTATCAAGGATATATTTTGCCTATTTTACACCAAGAATCAAAAGTAAACATCCTTTTATCACCGAAAAGCTATTTTAGATGCATTTCTAATAATTTTACAGCGGTTTTTGATCCAGTTACAGCATTGCGAATTCCACAAAACTTACCTTGTATCCGTATTCAGAGTTAACTAAAAATACATCTTTTGATTTATTTAATGGAAGGTAGGTAAGTATTTTATACTTGAAAACAAAATAAATAAGTAACTGGTTTATCGATTAATCTACGGATGTAGGGAAAAAGATTATCGTGCAACGTTTAAAAAGAAATTGTTTATGTGAGATGATAACGTTTGCTTTTGAGTTTGCGTTATAAAGTTACAAGCAGTGTAATCATTGCTGGTAGGCTGCCGCCGATAAAATACAAAATTGCAGTTATTCAGACCCATGGGCCATATTTTTCTCACTTTTTACAAATATGATAGACTTAGACATCATCAATAGGCTGGCAAGCCATCCGCCGACAATGAAAATACTCCGCGTCATACAAAAAAGTATGAAATATCAAACATTTTCATTTTAAAAATTTGCAAAATTGGTGAATAAACATCAAGGAGCTTGATAAACATCTAAACATACATCATTACACATAACGTTACATGGTGCAAAACGTACACATGGAGTCAGATCTGGTATATGGTTCGTGTCTGTTCATTCGGGTCATTTCCTTTACTGTAAAAGTCTTTCAATGTTATTTATAGCATATGCATCATATAATTCATTATCATAAGGGAAATCTTTTCATTACAAATCTCATTTTTGGGCATTCTCGTCATTTTACAGTGATTTTTCATAAATTGACAACGCTGCAATTGTCAATAACATGTTCATTTAGTCTAGAAACGCAAAAGTGCCGCACGTCAGTGTGAGTGCAAGACAAAATCGGCGAAATTAACACAACAGTGCCGCAGTGAACGAACGCAGCAATGCCGCAAGCGTGCCCCACGTCCAGTGAGAGGGGACCTTTAGGCACAACCGCTAGCTAATTTTTTTAAACACCGCCTATCACGGCACCGGGTAGGGTGATGACTCAACACTGCGATTGTAACTAAGAGTTCAAGTTCCGGCCCGCGGCAAACTTGGTATCATTCGAAAGGTCCCTTAGTGAGGAATCGAAGGGTGAAAACTGCAGTCCAATCGGATACATCCTCCTCGAGTTATTCTTGAGTATAGGCGCTCTGTTTAGACGTAACCGCTAGCTACTTTTCTTGGAACACCACCTGTCACGGGACCTGGTAGGGTGGTGACTTAAGACTGCTTGTCATATCAGTCACCCTATATTTGACACTTTTCTAGCCAATCTCATGTTTTTTTAACACGCGGAGGGATCTGGTAGAGACTAGTCATGAGGTCCCCAAAACGAAACCGTCTCCATAGCAGGCTCCTGGGCCGTTTTGGATTGGCTTATCTCATACATGTAATACAGTTTTGCTGCTACGTCTTTATTGTACTGGTTTGCTTGTTGCCGCCGGCCCACGGCACAAACAACTCAGTAGTACATACATGTAAAGACGTCATCAGGAAACAGTGAGCAAAAAGATTATGAGCAAAAAACAACGGAAACGCCCAGAGTGTCTGGTCTGGAGGCTAGAAACCGGCAACATCACGGGAGGAATCGTACTTACATCTTACATCTTCCCCAGGTAGGCTTTAGGGACTGTCTGTTAAGAGCATCGTTTCTTCCATCCACTCTACTCGATCATGGAAGATCCCCTCCTCCTCCAATCTATCTAGTCTGCCCAGTCTGTACTTTGTCAGTATCTCCTGTATGTTATTCCTCCGTCTCTTTCTGGTTCTACCTTAAGGGAGTTTGCCTGTTGGTTTGTATTGGAATGCTATCTTCGGAATTATTCCCTCATCCATTCTTTCCACAAGTCCTAGCCATCTTAGGGCTGTTTTTTCTATGTCTTGTTCTATTGGCGTTATGCCTAGGGTTTGTCTCAGGTACGTCGTTCTTTATATATTTATATTTATATTTTATATCTGTCAGCCCTCGTTTTGCCTAGCATGGTACGGACGAATTTCATGAGAGGAATCTACTTTCGATATAATACCAGTATTGACGTGATATATTTGTAGTTTTCAACTATCAGTGGTTTCTGGCCAGGGAAGACAAAATGTAGACTAGACATACTATTAAAGGCCACAGCAAGTAAACTTTATGGATGGCATCAGCGCGCTCATCAATTAATTTTCGCCTGATTTACTCGGGGATGGTCAGATAGACCAAAATAGGCAAACATGTTGTATTGAAGCCTAATGATTATACTTGTAGAAGTGACACTGGGGAGGTAGTCATTTCTATAGTTGCAGAAGTAAAATTTGTTGGATAGTTGTATAAAAAGTGCCACCAATATTGATTCCATGAATGTAGTTGCCAGTGTGGCAGGTGATACCAGTTTACCACACTAGTATCACTTTTACTACATTAGGTCACTTCTTTAATACAGGTAGTTGTGATGCCACGTTTTGTCACTTCAAATCTTGTTATGATGTCTGTTTTGAAAATTTAGCCATCTTGTTTTTTTCGTTTTTTTTCTCATTATTCACTCTGCATAGGATGTCATCCACAAAATTTACCTGCTGTAGCCTAATGAAACAGACATCCCCATCCCTCTGGGCTAGAATATGTCCCTATGAAAAAATAATAAGAATTAGCCATACAATGTATAATCAAAGTGTTGACCTTTATTCAGTATCATCACTTGAAGTCTTTTATTCACATTTAATTTGAGAAGACGTGTTGCGAATTTCACTTTTCCTTACACACGCACAAATAAGTACATTTAGCCCTTTCTCCACAGTACAAACGTATCTTTTCGCCTTTAGCTGTACACGATGTAGAATCTTACAAAATGTTGACATTTATTCAGCATCAGCACCTGAAGTCTTTAAGTTAAAGTTTGAATTTGATTTTCACAAGACGTGCATACTTACACACAAACACACACACACATTTATTTTCTTCAATTTCTTTTTTTTAGTTTTGCTTTTTGCACAGTTGACATATATCTCTTCGACGTTTTTCTTTCAGTTTTCGTGACTTTTTCAGTAACTGGTACACATAACAATTATAAATGATAAAAACTCATTTTGCATATCTCTATATGCTATCGATTCTGTCCTGCCCTATCTCTCTGTGTGTTCCTCAGGACCTCCTGTTGATCGGAGGTAGACGCGCTCTGCCGTCCAACCTCTTCTTCTGCTTTGCATCGACAGGTGGAAGCAACACTAAACGTGGAAGGGAAAAAAAACTTTCTTCACGATACAGCGGATTACCCACTTCGAATGGGTAGTGAATAATGATATGAAATACATTACATGAAATTGTTCAATCTGAGTGAAAAAAATAAACAGTACATGTACATGCTACACTTGGTGGTGACATGGTAAACTAATTATTGATACTTTGCATTCTAAGCTATCATGGCTATCTTTATCACATCTTAAGTTCAAATAATCATTGTCTTGAAAAAACGTGATAACTACATTGGCACGTGATAGCAAAAGATGAACGCCGGTACATTATTCGCCACAATGAATTCATGAAAAGAATCTCCCTTTGGTGAATTAATGTGCTAAGAGGTGTTAACACATTATTTCACCATGGGAAGAATTCATACTTTTGTTCCTTTCGTCGGGTAAAAAATCAAACAATCACCAAACTACTACTTAATGCTATTGCTGATTTTCCTATTTTCGCGTTTTCAAGACAGAAATACCTCATGAAATAAGTAAATGAGATAAATAATTAGGTCTGTTATTCCGTCTCATTCTACGCGGTTTTAGCAGTTTAGATTTCTAGCCTTTCATCCTCATTCGTTCGTTATTCATTCGTTCATTTATTGATCCTTCCATTGATTTATTCATCCATGCTCTCATTCCTCATTTACCTCGTCCACTTGTCTTCCGAAGGGCGTGTCCTCCATCTGCGTCAGCCTCAGCTCCGTCCTTGTTGTGTCTCTGTGACCTGGATTTCCCGCGCTTTCTGGTGCTGCTGTCGTCCACTCTCTGCCCCACGTTTGCTTCCGTTCTCTTCATGGTACTCCGGACGTCCCCTTCGCTCTTTCTCGACGTTCGCTTCATGTCACCGTCACTTCTTGACTTGGTGCCGCGGATGTTAGATCTGCGCACAGACCCGTCCTCGCCGTCACCTCTCTCCTCCTCCCGAGGGCCAACATCGGGGTGCCGCTGGCTCCTCATCGGTGTGGACCGCTTCAAGCTGGGTTCACTATCGCCCAGAACGCCATCTGCTGGCTCCTCTTGCACCAGGCACTCTGGTGGCGGGCTAGGGCAGGGGGAGAGCCTTTCAGCGTGCCACCTGAATGTAGTGCTGTGTGCCACCTGACTGTCGTCCTTGAATGACTTCACATTCTCTGTGGGTCCATTAGGGGAGATTACCCGTCTATGTTTCAGCGTGATCTGTGCTCGTGGGGCTCGTGAGGACTGGTGCTGGCCGGACGGACGCGCCACCATACCAGCCGCCGTGCTCTTCTTCCTGGGCGGCGGCTTGGGAGCGAACGTCGTAGCATCGGTTAGGCTATCGATACTTTTCTGTGTCATCGGAGCAGTTTTCCTTTCGTCCTCATTTGGCTCTAGATCAAGGCACTCCGGTGGTGGGGTAAGATCGGGGGAGGGTACCCGCGCTTGGAAGCGAAAGGTTTTGTTGGCTGTCAACTTTCCATCTTCTTCACGTTTTGACCCGGATTCCATCCGTTCCTTCTTCCTGATCTGTGCTCGTGAAGACGTGCGCTGAGCGTACGGGGGCCTTACCATACCAGCTGTACCTGGCGACAGCTTCATGGTGGATCCGCAGCCTCCTTGATACATTAACTCGCTGTCTTCAGGCTCCACTTGAGTAAGGCACTCCGGCGGCGGGGTAAGGCACGGTGAGGGAATACGTGCTCTGAAGCGCGAGGTTTTGTTGGCTGGTACATTTTGCACACTCTTTGTGGACCGCTTCGGACTGAGTCCACCAACTTTCAGATTCAGTGCACCTTCCTCTGGCTCCTCTTGAGTAAGGCACTCCGGCGGTGGGGTAAGGCATGGTGAGGGAATCGGTGCTCTGAAGCGCGAGGTTTTGTTGGCTGGCAACTCTCCACCCTTTTCACGTTTTGACACGGATTGCTGTGGAACTCTTCTCTCCCTCTCCGAATTCCTGATCTGTGCTCGTGAAGACTGGGGCTGACCGGGCTGTGGTGCCGCAACACCGGCGGACTTCTTCCCAGGCGGCGGTTTGGGGACGGGACATGTACCTCCAACATCTTTCTTTGTCATCGGGATACGTTTTCTTCCGTCTGAGAGCAGCTTCACGCTGAGTCCGCTACCTTCCAGGTATGAGGGCTCGCAGTCCTCGTCTGGCTCCACTTGATCAAGGCACTCCGGCGGTGGGGTAAGGCCCGGTGAGGGAATCGGTGCTCTGAAGCGCGAGGTTTTGTTGGCTGGCAACTCTCCACCCTTTTCACGTTTTGACACGGATTCCTGTGGAACTCTTCTCTCCCTCTTCCTGATCTGTGCTCGTGAGGACTGGGGCTGACCGGACTGTGGTGCTGCCACACCGGCGGACTTCTTTCCAGGCGGCGGTTTGGGTACGAGATCTGTACCTAGCTTTCCCACATCTTTCTGTGTCATCGGCACCAGTTTTCCTCCGTCTGGCGACAGCTTCATGCTCAGTCCGCCACCTCCCAAATATGTCAACTCGCCGTCCTCTTCTGGCTCCGCTTGAGTAAGGCACTCCGGCGGCGGGGTGAGGCTGGGCGAGAAAATACGTGCTCTGAAGCGCGAGGTTGTGTTGGCTGGTACCTTTTGCACACTTATTGTGGACCGCTTCAAGCTGGGTCCGCCATCTGCCAGCTTCAGTACACCTTCCTCTGGGTCCACTTGAGTAAGACACTCAGGCGGTGGGGTAAGGCTAGGGGAGGGTACCCGGGCTCTGAAGCGCAAGGTTTTGGCGGCAGTCAGCTCTTCTTCCTTTTCACGTTTTGAAACGGATTCCATCCGCTCCCTCTTCCTGATGTGTGCTCGTGAAGACGGTCGCTGACTTGGCTTTGGTGCCGCCACACTGGCGGACTTCTTCCCAGGCGGCGGTTTGGGTACGAAACCTGCACCTAGGTCTCCAACATCTTTCTGTGTCCTGGTCATCTGTGAGGACGGGTGCTGACCGGACTGTGGTGCCGCCACACCGGCATACTTCTTCCCAGGCGGCGGTTTGGGCACGAAACCCGCAACTAGGTCTCCAACATCTTTCTGTGTCATCTGCGAGGACGGATGATGACCTGATGGGGGCACTACTTCATCAGCTACTGCACACTTTCTCTCGGATGGTGGTTTTGGTGCAAAAGTATTCCTTTCCATGAGGTTCTCGACACCTTTCTGCGTCATAAAAACGAGTCTTCTGCCGCGATGCTTACGGGTACTCAAGTCAGCATCCACATTTCCTGACCAATCGCTATCGGCATGGCTAGCGTCTCTGCCGCGACGCTTACGGGCACTCAAGTCAGCATCCACATTTCCTGACCGATCGGCATGGCTAGCGTCTCTACCACGACGCTTACGGGCACTCAAGTCAGTATCCACATTTCCTGACCGATCGGCATGGCTAGCGTCTCTGCCGCGACGCTTACGGGCACTCAAGTCAGCATCCACATTTCCTGACCGATCGCTCTCGGCATGGCTAGCGTCTCTGCCGCGACGCTTACGAGCACTCAAGTCAGTATCCACATTTCCTGACCGATCGGCATGGCTAGCGTCTCTGCCGCGACGCTTACGGACACTCAAGTCAGCATCCACATTCCCTGGCCGATCGCTATCGGCATGGCTAGCGTCTCTGCCGCGACGCTTACCGGCACTCAAGTCAGCATCCACATTTCCTGACCGATCGCTCTCGGCATGGCTAGCGTCTCTGCCACGACGCTTACGGGCACTCAAGTCAGCATCCACATTTCCTGACCGATCGGCATGGCTAGCGTCTCTGCCGCGACGCTTACGGGCATTCAAGTCAGCATCCACATTTCCTGACCGATCGCTCTCGGCATGGCTAGCGTCTCTGCCGCGACGCTTACGGGCACTCAAGTCAGCATCCACATTTCCTGACCGATCGGCATGGCTAGCGTCTCTGCCGCGACGCTTACGGGTACTCAAGTCACTGAAGTCAGCATCCACATTTCCTGACCGATCGCTATCGGCATGGCTAGCGTCGTCGTCAACCTTTCTGGTGTTGACGTTATCTTCAGCATCTCGGGGTTTCGTTCTGTTTATTATGAGCGCCTCACATTTGTCACTGTACCTCCTGTGGACAAGTTCAGGAGTTGATCGCAGTGGGGCGGGCGTCTCCTCCATGAAGTCGTAGGTTCTGTGTATGAACAGTGGCTCTGGGTCGGTCTCGCCCTGGTCACCCGCCACGGTCTCGCCCTTCTCAGCTCTCCCCTGCTGCTGGTACTTGCGCTTGTGAGCCCGCGCAATATTTTCCAGCTTCTCGTACTTACGCTTGTGGGCCCGCGCAATATTTTCAACTTGGTTCGGACCCAAGGCTAAGTATACCCAATTTGACAAACTGCCACGGAGCTGCCTTAGAGTTGGTCGTTTAGCTGGATCTAACTGTAGTAACTTGCGGGCGAGCCTCTTTGCCTCTGAAAGCGAAAAAGCAGGTAGAAGTATAGGATCAATCAGTGAATGATATGTTTTGTTTCGAAAATATCACATTGTCTTCTGTATGATTGATTTCGGAATGATATCATAAAAAATCAACTAGAGCTCCACAATCAAGGCCTATTATGGATAGTGCCGTTATTGAAGACTTTACGGCCTCATTCATGTATTACATCAAGTTGAGAGTGCCTACCCTTAAAGTGATCGGCTTCATTAACGTGTGTTTATAGCGGTAGGAAATTCCCTTTTATCCATCCCAACTGCTTTCAAACGCCAGATTAATGAAAGCTTGTTTTTATGCTGGAGAAATTTGCAAGTAACGTTTGGCAGACACCCGCAAGCGATAACAGGCACCTCTTTCGAAGACAAAGTGTTCTTCACGTCATACGTACCTTTTGATACCATAAAGTTGTCGTATATCGGCTGTCTTTCACAGATCTCTTTGGCGTAGAGGTCAACCCTGACGAGCGGGAACTCGTGTGGCGGAGCAATGAAAGGCTTCTCTCCCGCGACCATCATGTAGAACACAACCCCCCTACACAGGAGCAACAACATAGTATGACTACTGACTTTTGTACTAATGTCTGAGCATATGTTGCCAGGCAAAAGGGTTACGTTTTCTATTTTGGCTTCCAACATCAGTGCTAGGAGATTAATCTGCTACAGGTGGACAACAGTGCGAGAAAATAGTGTTTCGCCTTTCCATGCGTACATTTTCTGCTGCCGGAAGAGTTTAACTAGGAACTGCTATGCCGATACCGTACGTTTTGCTATAGGAGGTTTATTGTGTATTGACAGCAAAGTGTTAGATGACAATGAGGAGGTGTGGGGTCCTGTGGTGTAACTGCATGGTATTTGACCCTGAACCCAGAGGTCCAATTTTCGAATCCTGGCATGCTATCGATCGTGTGCCCTTGGGAAAGGCACTTTTCATGACTTTCCTCACTTAACCCATGCCATGGGTACCTGCCTTTGGTTGGGAGGTAGATGAAGGTACAAGGAGAGGGAAGGCCTGCACCGTCCAGTAACACGCCTGTTTGGATAACAACCCACTGCCTCTAGGCCTAGGGCCTTAAAATGCTATGGTACTACCCCTACCTTATCAAGTCTTAGGTTCTGTGTATGTGTCACTAAGATAATTGAGTGCAGTGCCACATTGTCCTTGTAAAAAAATAATAAAAAAGATGCAAGTTGTAACGTAACGTGAAACGTGAATATCTTCGGAACTTGATGAATAAAGCAGCTCTTACATGCTCCAAACGTCGGCCGGTTTCCCCAGGTACTCCTCCTGACAGAGTATCTCCGGAGGTGTGTACTCCAGTGCGCTTGTCTTCATGTTCTCCAGGAAATTCGGTTCATTACGGGACACCAGTTCACAGCCCTTCTCTAACTGTGTAGCGTAGTTGAACCCTATGTAAAGAGTGGGAGCAATAGTCGAACTTTAGACAACGGTGGAGGGGTCTTCTACTACTAGTAGTACATATTAAGGTATATGAAAAGCGAAGCTAGTGTACTGAGTTGATATGCTACAATGATAGTTGACACAAGTCACGAATAAAGTATTATATATTCTCATATTAAAAAGCACATAACTCATAAAAAAGACTGATTGCAGCTACAGGACTCTGCAAAGACTGTAGATTCAGTACACAGTGGATGATGATGATGATGATAACACATGGGGGCCTCAAAAGCGGAAAAAAGCCACTGAGTATATGACTTGAAGTTCACCAACAATATTGCAGTTCACAAACAATATTGCTGTCCATATACTTGTGGCTTAGACACAACATGCCACGAATGAAAACAAATTGCCCAAAAGTACGCGTGTTATGTATTTGCGAAGCTAACATATTGTGTCCACACGAAGTTACTCCAGTTGGAGTATATACTTCATACAAAACCTATTTACCATGTTTCTTGTCCACACGATGGACACGCTATATTAATTAGCGTGGCCATCTTAACTAAATTACGGGTAAGACGTGTTTGTAAGACGTTAACTATATCATATATATATGTATATAGCTATGAACTAAGTAATATCCTGATGTGAAAGACAAGAACGGTTGTTTGTGCTCACCGGTAATTTTGAGATTGTACTTGTCATCTAACAATACGTTGTCGGCCGTCAGGTCTCTGAAACAAAACATGGACGTTGTGGTGTGTAGATGAGAAACCGAAGAAAAGTAACACGTACTGTTTATTTACAATGTCGTGATGAATACTCGGCCAAGCAGATGTTCGGCTCCGGCTGTTTTTGACGTGTTTTTGGTCGTCTTGCGCAGTCACACATAAAGGAAACGGTACAAAATAGAAAGACCGATAAAAACGGTTGAAAACAGCCGGAGTGGAACCTCTGCTTGAAGAGTAGTGATGAAAACCGTTTTGTGGCTAGCAGCCGAAGAAAGTTGTAAACTAACATCGCTATGACAGAATGTAATGTTAAACGCGGACTAACCTGTGCACGATGCCACGCTTGTGCACATACTTCATTCCGTCCACCAGCTGGAGCGTGAAGTGCCGCACGACGTCCTCGGCTAGACCCACGCCTCTGCCCGCCCGGTACTGCTGGATGAACTCCCCCAGCCTCCCGTTCATTCCACAATACTCCATCACCATATAGGCACGGTCGATTGTGAAGAAACACTGGTGTACGTACATCTATGACAGTAGAGGAAATACAGATTTACCTACTACACAGTCCATCACTAGTGCTTCAACTATGAGAATTTGAGCAGGAAAGAAATTCCCGTTACACTTTCTGGGACGTACGTGAAAAGAAGTTAAGAGAGAAAAGAATATTAAAGTTCCAGATAGGAATGGCAGGTTCCTCTCACAATCCAACGATGACAGCCGATAGGCTGTCGGACGTTACAACGTATTCAAATCAAGTTGAATAAAACATAATTAAATCAATCAAATGTTACAAGGAATGTGGTTTTGTTGAGAATGCAGTGCTGCAATGCATCCTCAGTGTATCCTACGGATACATGTAGTTCTAGAACATGATTAGCATCATGACCGTACATTATCGGTAAAGTATCATCACTTATCAGTCTGAATAAGCTCATTTCTAAGTATATAAGGTTAAGGTACAACATATGGCCACCTACCACGTGTGGATGCTCGAGTTTCTGCAGCATGTCCGCCTCCCTCTGGAAGAGCTCATAATTCGGCTTTCCCTTGTTGTAGATTTTCACGGCAACCTGTCAGAAATTACACATACTTCTAAGCTTGCCGGCTATGTATCAAGACAGAAGTCGTTGCCTTCTAGATAATTTCCTTAGTACTTATATAGTTTTACACGAGTCATCATATACAAGTGTTGAAACGTTAACGAGGCTATCGATGAACATACAAACCAACGAAGCTTTTCT
This sequence comes from Branchiostoma floridae x Branchiostoma belcheri, assembly GCA_019207045.1. Taxonomy (NCBI): domain Eukaryota; kingdom Metazoa; phylum Chordata; class Leptocardii; order Amphioxiformes; family Branchiostomatidae; genus Branchiostoma; species Branchiostoma floridae x Branchiostoma belcheri. The sequence goes on along the minus strand of CM033025.1, from coordinate 24,642,717 downwards.
CAACAAGAGTGAAACGGTCTGACAAGAAAGGTGTAACTTGTTACATGAATGTCCTGTTGGTGACGTGTGTGCCCCAGGCCGTGTCCTCTCCTGGTCGGCATGGAGTCCATGATGGTAGCCTGCTTGATGTCCCCAAACCTCCCGGCTGCGAGGGTCCTCACCAGGGAGTATCCATATTCTCGGCACTCTTCCACCTCCATACTAGAACATGGTGACATACAACACGTTAGTAACGTTACCAGTAGGGCGACATGATCTTCATTTATCGTTCCTGTTGCGAGTTTGTAGAAGACTTAGAAAGTTTGTGTTAACTCCAAGAATTGAGTGCAGTAAATGCTTTGATAGATGTGATACACATGGAAGTTAGACACACGCTAAGAACTGTACACACTAACACAGCGTGGCTTTATCTGCTGATGCTAACGTTACGTGCGTGCTTATGGTAAAAATCACAAACACGTTTACCTGTAAACATTTTCACATAAGACAGATTTACCTCAATTATAGAATGCCGGCAATATCCCAAGGTAATCAATCTTTCTCGAAAATACTCGAAAAAGTACGTTTTTCACAATGATTTGCTTGTTAATCGCACGCGAAATACGGCGGCGTCCAACAAACCTGTTGTCTTTACAGCGGTAAACAACAACAGTGGCAGGGGTATTCGAGGACAACTTATTGTTGAACTTTAGAACGTCACAATTTCGAACGTCGAACGTCACAACGGTGGTGCGTCCTACTGCAAGCGCCACCATGCGGCGGGCGTAGGTAGAACATCAAGTCTTTTACTGAATTCATACAATCCACCGCTAAGAAACTAGTTTTGCGCAATATACATGCGATTTTTACGGAATTCATACAATCCACTACTAAGAAACATACCGATGCTATTTAATTCACACGAGTTACTAATATAATACTGATAGAAAGGACAGTTCACTTTGTCTGTGTGTCTGAACGGTGTTCAGTACCAGGCACAGGCCTGTTTGTCTTGTGTGGAGAGTGTTCAGCACCAGGTACAGGTGTGTTAGATTGTGTAGTTAGTATTCAGCCCCAGGTGTGCATACACGTGTGCATGTGTGTACATATGTGTATTTTTGTGTGTACGTATATCTGGTGTATGTGTGTGTGTAGTAGTAGTAGTAGTAGTATTAGTATTAGTAGTAGTCCCATAGCCTTTTAATCAGCCGTAGGGGCAGCACAACATGTTATGCTGTATCAGTAGGCATTTTAGTCCCCTGACGGCGCCAATCTCCTCTCCGGGTGTGTGTTTAGTCTGTAATAAATGTGTGCAAGGACGTCATGGTATATAACGTCCTTGATGTGTGTAATGTCAATGACAACTTGGGCATGAGATATATATATATAGAGGCTACATGTCCTTCAAATATTTGCATATTTATGTTTTTCTTTTGCATTTCTACATTTTTACGAAAGTGGTTGGGGTTATTGGATTGGTTTATTCCTTAGGACCTTACAAATGGCTATCAAATGTTTTTCTATTAACTGATGGTGGAGAATGGGTATAGATAGATACAAGGAGAATACTTGCCATGCTTATCACAATGTGTCATGTAAATCATTTCAAAGTACAGTGTACATGTAACGTTTTTCATTTTTACTGTTCTTTTCATGGCAGTTAATGGGTGGAATGTATTAGAAGCCTTTTCATTTGACACAATGATACTGCAAGGACGCTATATGACGTACTTGGTTGGATGCATTTATCTCAGATGGTAACATATTAGAGATATTGTTATTTTCCTTTGAGGAATAAAATCTCATGTCAGGCTTTTTAGAATTCGTTTCGTCTTCTTTTGTTTGTTGGTGTCTCGACAATATAGTATAATCAAGTGGTTAGCCTCTAGAACTAGAAGCTTAGAGTTCGTGACGTCCTGACTGTATCGCCCATCCGGCATGCACACAGTTATAAGGACAAGACCTTGAGCCATTGTCCACCGTTCTTTGTCCTTGTCGAAAAGAGCTGGGGGAGGAATTTCCTCGATACAATGAAGCTGTAAAAACTGCATTAGCATCTGTCTTCTGTCATGACCTGTGGAAGAATAGCTCTTCAGTCACGGAAGATTAGCTAAGCTGAATTGATATCACAATTCACTTTCAACACAGTCAGACCACAGCTAGTAAATTTTATGGATGACATCCGCTTCAGACTGCAAAAATAGTGAGATAGGGCGAAAAAAACAAGATGGGTAATAAAAACAAGATGGCTCAATTGTCCAAATAGACACCATAGACATTGTAACAAGAAAGGAACCGATGAAACATGGTATAAAAGCCAACAAGGCATTCATTCCTGTATTCAAGAAGCACACTACTGTAGTTAAAGTGACACCAGTGTGGTACACTGGTATCACTTACCAAGATGTCAACTACATTCATGACTTCCATATTGGTGCCACTTTTTTCAACTAACCAACGAGTTTCACTCTTATAACTACAGCCATGGCTACCTCGCTAATATCACTTCAGCAAGTAAAAATCATTAATTACCGGCAGCCTACAACACAACATATTTAATTTGCCCATTTTGGTACTTTCTCGTCATGTTGACCATCTCAGAAGAAGAAGAATTTTTTTTCTGAAATCAGGCGAAAATTAATAAACGCGCTGATGTCTCCCATAAAATTTACATGCTGTGGCCTTATACAAACAACTCACAAGTGACCACACTTACCATTGATATGAATCAAAAGTGACACAGACTGATACCCATTTGTGTACCAAATTCAGTATGCAGCATAAACGGGGATTGTCCTATTTGTGTGAATTTTACTATGAGGATTACTTCACTGCTAACTGATTATTACCTTTGCCAAGAATTATTAATGTTACGTTTTTGGTAGTAGTGTAACAGTGTTAACAACTGATTGTTTTAGCGGCATAGATCAAGAGGAACGGATTGCTAATTCAAAGAAATTGAGATTGAAAGATTTTGAGCCTCCCAGTGGCTCTCCTTGGTACTGAAAACCCGCACGTTTTGCTGCAGTACAACGAAAAGCCACCAGGCGAGCCATGATATCATTATAAAGGGCGAAGATAGCAATTCAGATTCCATTGGAGAAGGGATTGACATAGCCAAATACTTTCTGACTGCAAAGTAGTGACTTAAGCTTCTTTCGACAACTTAGGGTAGTGACTGTGGAAGCCACCGAGGTCTTCCTCCCTCTACTCTAGCATGTCCAAAAATGGCTTTAGTCCAATAGATGTGAGAACTCCCATCTTCAGTTGGGTTGCTATTATTGACCCTTGACCCCCTTCTCGAGTAGTCTCTCCATAGACCATGTATGTATTCACTTGGGCAGTTAATCTCAATGGTGTGAATGATATCGGCCTCGGTAAGAGTGATATTACCGAACGCCTGGGCGTTTCCAGCTTAATGGTCGGCCACTTCGTTATGATAAGTGCCCGCACGTCCAGGGATATATATTATGTTAGCTGAACATTTGCAATTTGATATCCCTGAGAAGTAGAAACCATTCTTTCTTGGCTCATACAATGATGTCCCATGTTGCATGCTAATGACGCGTTTCGTGAATTATTAATTCTTAATTGCGTCCGTGCAGGAATGCAATCATCATTTTGTTCTTAACTATAATCCTTTTCACAACCTCCTGCATGGTGTAGGAAAACTCTGGGGCGACGATGCTGTGTCGGAGACGGGCGGTGGAAGTCTGGGTGCTACTTTTAGCAGGTGAGACCAGGGCTCTCTGTTTGTTTCACATTAATGGTAATGCCAGTAATATACCAGTTTGGTACAGTAAGTGCAAGCTGCAGAAGACTGTACAGTAAGTTCTTCCACTGGCACTAGTACTCTTATGGTATGAGTGGAACGTAAAGCCAGAGGTCCTGTCTTAGTGTGCAGCCACATACACCTCAAACACATACAGGACCTCCAGCTTTATATTCCATCTAAGAGGACATCCCTAATAAAAGCTGGGTTATAATTTTTAATTGAGCTGAGTGCACGTGTAAAGTGTAAAGTGCCTTTCCCAAGGCTTCAATATGGGGGCCTGCTAGGAATTGGAATCCAGAGCATTTAGATTCTAAGTTAACATCCCTTACCACAAGACTACATAGCCGCCATTTCTCTGTTCTTTCAGTACGACAGAGAAAAGCTATGTGACACACTTAGGTCTGAAAGAAGAAGTAATCTTGGGGGGTCTGATGAGCACATACTCCTCCATGATTGAAGAGGGACAAATTTCAAATGATATCTACGTCATTTTGTGAAAAGAAAATGGCTATTCCTTCTTTGTTGAAGATTACATTCTCAACAACCATACAACTGATTACAGGGATAGATTGATCTACTGCCAACTCTTACCTCTATCTTACCGCAGGGAATTATTAGACTTATCCTTCCTATTTAAATGTTTCTTGGGACAATACGGTATTGACATTCATCAATATATAAGTTTTCCACTCACATCCCTAAGATCCAACTCACAAGCCAAGCTCCAGCCCCAAAAATGTCTCACTACTACGTTTAAAAACTATTTCTTCCAAAGAATCGTTCACATCTGGAACGCTTTACCTCTCAACATTAGAACTCTAAAACTTTCCCCAGTTGTTACAATTAATACCTTTAAGAAAGCAATCCTAGTTCACTATCTCTCTCTTACCAACGACAGATTTAACTCCAACGACGTATGTACTTGGGTCACCCACTGTCAGTGTCCCAGTTGTACACCTTTCTAGATATTTCATATTTCATCTTACCATTATTTCTATGATTTATTTCTTTATATTTGTTATTATTGTATATTTGCTTTTATTGTCGTTGACACAATCATTATTATTTGATTGTATAATTGTTATTATTTGTTATCATTATGATTATTTTTCTATCATTGTATAATTTAGTTGCACGGGAGGCAACTAGTAAAGGTTACAAAGTACCTGTTTTTGCCTCCCTACCATTTTGTAAACACATATGGTGAAGTTCAAATAAATAAAAAATAAAAAAATAAAAAAAATTACGCCCACCAAGTATAATTGTTTTTTAAGAGAGGGCCACTGCATGACATTAATTTGTTGGTTGGTACGTACACGAAACAGGACTCCAAGCTCCCTCTACATCTTAAAAGAGCTAGGGGGAATTTTCCCGGTACAGTGGAAGCCGCTTAATTGCACACCCAATTTGCCAGCGAATTCCGTGCAATTATCCGGCGTGTGCGATAATGCGGAGTTGGTCATTTGGACCGCATCACCACGGTCGGAGGGGCCGAGAGGTGGTGTGGGAGGTAGTACAACGCATAGTTTATTTACGTGTTACAGTAGTGCTGTACCTGTTGTGCTCCGGACGTCATATACATGTCTTCACGAAACATCGTACTGCAATGCGCTTGAAATCGAAACTAAAAGTAAGTTACTGTATACGTAATGTAGCTTCCTGAGCACGAAACTAAAGCATTGCACCGCCGAAGGTGAGTGTTATGTCCGTCTGTAGGCCCCGAGTAGCTGTATTGTTACCGACTGGCTGCCAAGAACATAAAACCACTGCATAAGTATTTCCCCGCGACCCTAATTACTTAATTAGACAATGGACAGATAGAGAACATTTGTTATTGAGTATGTCATAGCAAGTTGTCTGCCAAATCGTAATGCCGGCTTTGACGACCTTCATGGTGCCGACCCCACAATATCGCTTTCTTTTGATCCCAATAACAATTTCATACATGTTGTCAGTATAGCGACTTCACAAGGGCCGTTATCGGCTTATTTGTACCGTGTCTGGCGATTTTTAGGATGCATTTTCAGTCAATTTGTCGACGATGTTTGACAAATTTTCGTGCAATTATCCGGCGTTGGTGATTTTTTGTCGTTCAGATAAGCGAAATCACTAACAATGGAGTAAATGGGAGACGGTTGGGGATTTTGGGATTCCGTGCAATTACCCGAACTGTGCGTTTATCCGAGGTGCAATTAAGTGGCTTACTATATTATGAACCTGTAGTGTAAACACTGCACAGACCGCCTGTCTTCTCTGTCGCGACCAGTGGAAGACTCGTCAGTGAGCTAAAACTGGATCGAGATCTTTTCTTTCCTTTCTCTGACCCTCAAACATAAAAATGGGACTAACTAAGGTAATCATGTACAAACATCTTTTAAAGCATTCCACTCTTATGGCCGATACATTCACTGGGTACATGTTCAAGCCACAACTAACAAGGCAAGACGGTCGGCATACTTTGCTCCCGAGTGAGGAAGAAAATACCACAAAACATGCTACTACGGCTGAAAACAATCCTGACAAAACCAGTGCTAGAATGTGCAGATATCGTTTGGTAAGGCCTCGCCAAACGGGACAATAAACTGGTCGAATCTGTGTTACACGTGCGATTCCTTACACGTGCGAGAAATCGCTTGGCAATTGTAATAACTGCTGTTGTCCTGTCCGGGGAGAGTAATCAGAAGCAGGAGCCAAGGACTTCCAGTACTATTGCACCCAGGGGGATTCATCAGAAGCAGAAATCAAGGACATCTACTATTTTTGAATCCGCGGGGATTCATCAGAAGCAGAAACGAACAAGGCGTTTTCCAAACCGTTACACTTAACATAAATAAAAGGGACACGTCTCATTAACCATCAAGATAAATTTACAAACGGTTGTGACGATGATATGAAGCACTTGGCTCTGCTTATTCATTATAAATACACAAGTATCTGCGTTCTCGGTCCGATTAATTCATTATTAATTACCTCCATGAAATGTCATGGAGGTTATATTTACCTCCATGAAATGTCATGGAGGTTATATTTACCTCCATGAAATGTCATGAATGTCATGGAGGTTATATTTTACCCTGCGTTTGTGTGTGTGTGTGTCTGTCTGTCTGTCTGTCTGTCAGCAAGATAACTCAAGAACGGCTGGATGGATTGGTTTCATACTTGGTGTGTTGGTAGGGTGTGATGAAAGCTGGAAGTGATTAGATATTGGGCCCCCTAGCGGCTTCCCTTGGTACTGCAGCGCAACTTCCGGTTTTGCTATCTCGTGTTCTGAACAAGCTATGGTCCCACTTTTGGGGTGTTAGATAGCTCTTGCGCTCAGGAATAAGTGATATAAGTTTGGGCCCCCTAGCGTCTAGTTTTGGGATAGCAAGGGCATTTTTGTCAAAAACTTCTGAAGACGATAACTCAAGAAGGGAACAGCGGATTTTCATGATTTTTGGTATGTAGGTACCCCAGACAATGTTGTACAAAATGAAATACTAATTATGCAAAATTATATTACATTTGCATAATTAATGAGAATATTCTATCATAATAGTTTTTTCTATGTATCTCTTGTCCCGACGTGATATGGTCTTGACATTTAGGTGATAGATAGCTTTTAGTGTCATGACAAATTGGGCCAAGTTTCAGCCCCCTAACATTTAATTTGGGAACTGCAGGGGCGTTTTTGTCAAGACATTCCAATGAGGATAACTGCAGAAAGGATTGACGGATTGGCATCATATTAGGCATGCGGGTACCTTAGGCAAAGATGTTCATAATGATATACATGTTATGCAAATGAGAGCTTAATTTGCATAATTAATGAGGAAATGGTATAATTCCATTGTTTTCAATAACTGGACTTCAATAAATGTAACACATGTTAATTATGATAGGTAGAATATAAGCAGATACCTAATATGGTAATGAGGAACTTATTTGCATAATTTATGTAAAAATTGCAAAACCGCTTTATGATCAATAATGGGAATTTTATAATTGTGACATGTGTACGTTAGTCAATGATGAACAACACCATGCATAAATTATGTTAATGTGTTAGTCAATTGCATGAAATTTACGAAAGCTCTAAATTTTCATGGAGGTATGAGGTCGCCGAACTCTAGTTTACCCTGCGTTTGTGTGTGTGTCTGTCTGTCTGTCTGTCTGTCTGTCAACAAGATAACTCAAGAACGGCTGGATGGATTGGTTTCATACTTGGTGTGTTGGTAGGGTGTGATGAAAGCTGGAAGTGATTAGATTTTGGGCCCCCTAGCGGCTTCCCTTGGTACTACAGCGCAACTTCTGGTTTTGCTATCTCGTGTTCTGAACAAGCTATGGTCCCAATTTTTATGTGTTACATAGCTCTTGCGCTCAGAAATAAGTGACATAAGTTTGGGTTCCCTAGCGTCTAGTTTTGGGATAGCAGGGGCATTTTTGTCAAAAACTTCTGAAGACGATAACTCAAGAAAGGAACAGCGGATTTTCATGATTTTTGGTATGTAGGTACCTCAGACAATGTTGTACAAAATGAAATACTAATTATGCAAAATTATATTACATTTGCATAATTAATGAGAATATTCTATCATAGCAGTTTTTTCTATGTATCTCTTGTCCCTGACGTGATATGGTCTTGACATTTGGGTGGTACATAGCTTTTAGTGTCATGACAAAGTGGGGCAAGTTTCAGCCCCCTAACATTTAATTTGGGAACTGCAGGGGCGTTTTTGTCAAGACATTCCAATGAGGATAACTGCAGAAAGGATTGATGGATTGGCATCATATTAGGCATGCGGGTACCTTAGGCAAAGATTTTCATAATGATATACATGTTATGCGAATGAGAGCTTAATTTGCATGATTAATGAGGAAATTGTATGATTCCATTTTTTTTCAATAACTGGACTTCAATAAATGTAACACATGTTAATTATGATAGGTAGAATATAAGCAGATACCAAATATGGTAATGAGGAACTTATTTGCATAATTTATGTAAAAATTGCAAAACCGCTATATGATCAATAATGGGAATTTTATAATTGTGACATGTGTACGTTAGTCAATGATGAACAACACCATGCATAAATTATGTTCATGTGTTAGTCAATTTCTTGAAATTTATGAAAGCTCTAAATTTTCATGGAGGTATGAGGTCGCCGAACTCTAGTTTCACCCTATTCTGTGGCATTGGGAATGTTAATATTACCCCTCTTACCCTTCTACATTGCAGAGAAGAAAGTTACGCCACGAGAGCAATATTTGAGAAAAATTTCACCCTGTAATTTTTTTATTGATTGATCACAAACAGTTTTTCTTTTTGTGCGGCCCGTATGAACTATGACCTGACCACGTGAGTTGACGTCACTTTAACTAGTTAGTACACGGGACCACATGGAATATGGTCTCGACCTTTCATAGTTTGTTGCTTTCTTGGATTTGCCGATATGGAGTCGAATTTTGTGAGAAAGAAGACGAGACGTCGATGTACTGACACTGTGTCGACTGCCGGTTAGAGGCCATCCGGGTCCACATGGCCGCGGAAAGCAAGTCGGACAGCATTTCTATAAAAGACACGGATGAGACAGAGGTGTCGCATCTACTTTTCGGCAGCTCCAGGAATCGTCAAAAAACCTGACGAAAACTAGATATCCAGGATTCGTACTTCCGGTGCCGTCAATCATGGTGATTGACAGGACAGAAAACATTATTATGCACGCCCATGTTTCCATATATGGGTCGACCTCGTGAGACCTCGACAGACTCAAGTTGCGAGAGATTAAAACCCGGAAGTGATCGCTGCCCTCCCCATGATAGGACGCCATCTGAATGATTTTAACACGTAAATAGAATGTGACGCTACACGAAAAACAACTTCAAACACGCCACACATATATAGTCGTGCGACTGTTATTGTCTATCGTTGTGGACAACGGTTGTCTTTAAACATGCGTTCAGAGTATTGCGGGACACCCGCGGTACAGGATACCATTGCGGTGCGTGCATGACCCACAGTGACCTCTTGCTCGCAAATCAAAAATGGCGGGAGAATTCCTTATTTTCGTTAGGCGTTCAGGCCGTTTTCTGGATATCCAGGATGCGGCCAGGGCTGCTTGGGCCATTTTCTGGATATCCAGGAATCGTCCTCCTGTTCAGGCCGTTTTCTGGATATCCAGGATTCGTCCTGAGCCTGTTCAAGCCGTTTTCTGGATATCCAGGATTCGTCCTGAGCCTGTTCAAGCCGTTTTCTGGATATCCAGGATTCGTCCTGAGCCTGTTCAAGCCGTTTTCTGGATATCTAGGAATCGTCCTCCTGTTCAAGCCGTTTTCTGGATATCCAGGATGTGGACCAGGCCTTGTGTGACAAAGGGACGCCATCTGGATGCTATTAACACGTTACCGTGAATGTGTCGCTATACGGAAAACAACAGTAAATTTATCCCATCTTGACTGCCATTTGTTAATTCATTACGCAAAAAGCATTTTGGGCCTGATACGTAAGTAACAATTGTAAACATCAAAATATCATTATCAACATTCGTTTAAGTTCTGTAACACTAGGAGCTGACAGAATAATTCTACATAAACCCCTTGCGCCGGAGATACAAAGATGGCGGCCTTCTGACCACGAAAACAACATGAAAATAGATCCCGCCCTCGAAAACAGGAAGCTCCACCCCCACGTACACGTTCTGGATAAACACCGTCGTCTATCCAGGAAACGTCGTGTTTGCGACGATTTCTGGATATCCAGGAATCGTCCTTCTGCTCAGGACGTTTTCTGGATATCCAGGATTCGGCATAGTACGAAAATTAGATACTGACGAAAGTTGGATACAACAAGAGGTGAAGCAGTCCGTCGAGATCACTCAACTTGAAGAACTCCGACATAGCCCTCACGCGGTCTATTCATGAATTGCATCACAGGCTGTCTACCATTGATTTGGAGGTTCTGTAAGATTATAATAAAAGTGTAAGGTTTCGAAAAAGCCTCTGTTTTGTCTCGGAGCCTGTGTGTTTATGATAAAGAAGTTGAGCCTAGTGCTTCATTGTTACAAGCTTTTGTCAATTCACAATGGTGGATAATGAGCCGTGTCTGTTAAAGATGTAAGGTTTGAACAAAAACTCCCCTTTTTTCTCGGAGCCTTGAGCTTCATTGTCACAAGCTTTTGTCCACTTACAAGTGCTTAGTTGTGTTGGTGTTTGCAGCTTAGGCAATATTGATTTGATTATATGGATGACATCCTCTGGGGATACAAAAACTGATGCGAGCGTGTGAATTAAATAAAAAAAAGTTTGACAATAAAGAGTTACCCTTCATTATGAAATCTTAGTGGTTAGGAAGGTTGAACAAATAACTCACACAGACTATAGTTTACCAAAGAATAGATTCTTCATTTTTGTTCTTTCATATCTTCTTTGACCTTGTAATGTTCTATAACATTACATTAGTACACATTTTCCAATATCTATTTTTGCAATCCACGGCATATATTTGCTTATTTTGAAGCTGCTTTGCAGGATTTATTAGAGTATGGTTGAAAACTTTTTTTAAACGGCCAAAAATTGATGCACGTACGGATGTCATCCATATAATCAAATCAACATGGCCTTAGTTTTGCCATACACTATATATACACTATCTATAAATATTGCCAGCCCTTTTGAATGTACCTTTAATCATTGCTGGTCCAACAACATTTCCTGTTAAGCTTTTGCAGGATTACTCCATACAGGACCCTCTGAGTGAAAATCTCACAGCACTTTCTGTCCATTTCTGTCTACAGCAGCCTGGCTTGTTGCTGCTGTCTTTGGCACCGAGCTGCAGTGTGGCAGCAGTACAGCCGAGTGCACCTGCCAGCCAGGCGTGAGGGGAGATCTCACAGCATGTTCCATCTGTACCTGTAAGGCTGTCGGAGAAACAGATGTTCTCAACTGTCTGCCTACAGGTCAGTTTTTACCTCCATGAAATATTCATATATTCATTGAAGCTATATTTTTACTACCGTTTGTCAGTGTGTCTGTGTGGAGTATATTTAGAACAGATCAAGTTTCTTGGTCATCAGCTGTACCTCTGCGTTCTGGCTCAAGGCTCCCATCAGAAGTCATCATCATCATCATAAGGACCCCGCGAGGGGCAAAGTAGGGCGAGGCAGCCCTCCTGCCTGGCATGGAAGCACTCAATCATGGTGGTAGCACTTACTACCGCGCCAGGCAGGGAATTCCACTCCAGAATTGTCCTGTGAAAGTATGAGAATTTGTATGTGTCTGTGCGGGCAAAAATTGGCTGGACAGAAGTCATAAGTTGTCTCTGATGGTAGGTCAGGGCTCGAAATACTGGGTGCATGTGCACCCAAAACTGGAGCTGTGCACCCAATTATTTTCTTGGGTTTATGTATGTTAAGATATCAAAGTATACTAGTATACATCATATTCTTGTCATCTGAGTATTAGAAAGATAATAAGAATGTCTGTTATGGTACTTGTTTAAGAATTTGATAGCTTGTAACTAAGTTTTATTATTAGGTTATTACTTAAATTTAAGTGGTGCACCCAAAAATTTGCACCCAATTTTTTAAGCTGGGTGCACCTGAGTGCACCTAATCCCAAAAATGAATTTCGAGCCCTGTAGGTGGTAGCCTGGACATTGTTTGCTTCTTGCGTATACCTGTTCAGTTGGTATGTTGTATCATGGGCACGAGAAGCAGGCTTGGACGTTTGTCTACACAAGTTGGAAAAATACGTTACCTAATGCAATGAGGAGTAATTGGCATGTAATTTTTTTGGGGGTGGCAATTTGATCTATCATGCAATGCAAGTTGTATCAATTGTTCCTTGTTGCATGGCTCAATGTTTTAAATAGTGAAGTCCATAAAGTCTGTAGAAACTTATATGCTGCAAACTCAAAGACACTGCAAACTCATTTTCACTGCAATGAAATTCAGATTCCTTAGGTAACTGAAATCAATGAATCTTATGTTGATCATCCTCGATGAATGAACACTCTGAGTTTTACAGTGTTGAAAAGTTGTTTTTGTCCTTGTGCAGTGGAAGGTGGTTGGTCGTCGTGGTCAGAATTTAGCAGCTGCAGTGTCACCTACGGGCTCGGGCTCCAGACCAGGACCCGGACATGTGACAACCCACTACCACAGTTAAACGGTGCCATGTGTGAAGGGTCGCTTTCAGAAACTAGGTCCTGTGATGGTCAAGGTGGGCCTCATATGTGTCCATGCTACTTTTTCCCTATTTGTTTAATTTGATGATTGAATCCAATCAGCCTGCAGACTCCTTCTTATTGATAAATGGGGGAGGTAAAGTGAGACAATGGACCAAAATTTGATTTAAAAAGAGCTGGTAATCATATTGTCATGTTGTACTCTAACTTCAATTTGAAGCAAATTCTTTACTCAGCAGCTTCACTTGCACATCAATTTGAATTTTGTGGGATCTCAAAAACATCCAAACAAAACATCAGACCTCAGAACACAAACAGAATGTTCCAGTCATGGACAGTGCCTCTTTTTTTTCTCCTGCAGACCTGAAAATCCGGATAGTTAATGGTTCAGTTGCAAATGAAGGTCGGCTAGAGGTTGCGCTGTCTGACGGTGACAACTGGGGGACGGTTTGTGATGACGGGTTTGACATGAATGATGCGGCTGTTGCCTGTAGGATGCTGGGATACTCTGGAGCAATTGAAGTCCGTTGTTGTGCACAATACGGGCAAGGTAATATTTGCTTTTCACTCACTCATTCACTCACACAAGAACCACCCACTCGCTCACACAAACACCCAAGAACCACTCACCTACCCACTTGCTTGCTCACTTACTCTCACTCACACACATTTATACACACTCAAGAACCACTAACCTACATATTAAGCTACCCACTCACTTCCTCACTCATCCACTTACTAACACACTCAAACTCACTCACTCACTCACTCACTCACTCACTCACTCACTCACTCACTCACTCACTCACTCACTCACTCACTCACTCACTCACTCACTCACTCACTCACTCACTCACTCACATAACTGACACACATGAATAATGTAATGCGCAGGTCAACGAAAACTCTGGTGATTCCATAGCACCACAGTGCAGTTGTTGAGTTGTTGGAAGAACTTTTCTTTGTACTTGAGGTAACGTTATAACATTTGTAGGATCACCCACTTGATTGCTTGTGATACATATTGTTGTGTGTTTGACTCACAGGCTTGGAGAACATCTTCATGGATGACATTGAGTGTACTGGGAATGAGAACAGCCTGTTTGACTGCCCGTACGCAGGTTGGGGAGTTAACAACTGTGGTCACAGCGAGGACGTCGGTGTCGTCTGTAGCAGCCCGGTTATCCAAGGTTCTCTGCAGGAAACAAAATAAATTATGCCTTTTATCCAAACTCTATGCTATCCTATGCTATGTTGTGCTATGCTATGCTATGCTATGCTATGCAAAATGCAGACTATAATTTGGTTGTGATCATTGTAATAGAACATTGGACTGTACTGTGTACTTTATTTGAGAAAATACAGTAGTTGGCCTATATGCTGATGCAGATGCTACTTTTTATAAATTGTTGAAAAGGAGAGCATGTCCCAAAGGTGTCAGGATGATTCGTCCCTTTATACCAACTCAGCCCATTTTTTTCTTGCAGACCTCAAAATTCGGGTAGTTGGTGGTTCAGTTGGAAATGAAGGTCGGCTAGAGGTTGCGCTGTCTGATGGTGACAACTGGGGGACGGTTTGTGATGACGACTTTGACATGAATGATGCGGCTGTTGCCTGTAGGATGCTGGGATACTCAGAGGCAATTGAAGTCCATTGTTGTGCACAGTACGGGGAAGGTATTGCTTTTCACTCACTCATTTACTCACCCACTCACTCAAGAACCTGGCTACCCACTCGCTCACACATACACCGAATATGACTCACCTACCCACTTTCTTGTTCACTAAATACTCTCAAGCTCCCTCACACAAACACACTCAAGAACCACTCCCTACATACTTGCTATCCACTCACTTCCTCACTCACCCACTAACTAACACACTCAAAATCACTCACTCACGTAACTGACACACATGAATAATGTAATGCTCAGGTCAACTCCGGTGATTCCATAGCACCGCAGTGCAGTTGTTGGAAGAATTGTTCTTTGTACTTGAGGTTACAACATTTGTAGGATCACCCACATATTTAATTCCATGTGATACAGACATGTTGTTGTGTGTATGACTCACAGGCTTAGAGAACATCTTCATGGACAACATTGAGTGTACTGGGAATGAGAACAGCCTGTTTGACTGCCCGTACCCAGGTTGGGGAGTTAACAACTGTGGTCACAGCGAGGACGTCGGTGTCGTCTGTGGCAGCCCAGTTATCCAAGGTTCTCTGCAGGAAACAAAATAAATTATGCCTCGTATGCTAACCTACATGTATGCTATGTTGTACTATGCTATGCTAAATGCTGACTATATTTTGGTTGTGATCATTGTGATAGAACACTGGGCTATACTGTGTACTTTATTTGAGAACATATTGTAGTTGGCCTATACACTAATGCTACTTTTTATCAATTTTTTCATTTGAAAAATTGGTTCAGGCAAGTAGATTTTTTATGTGCTTGCCCGATAGGACAAGTGGATTTTAGAAAATTTGTCCAACCTTGGGGCCATGTTGGTCTGGTTAGCTATAGGCCGAGCTTGTGAAACACCCAATGTGTCCCCTAGGTCACGCTTAATACCCTCAAACTGTGGGTATGGCGACAAAAGAGCTGAAGAAAGTATTGATTGTTGGCTGTTCACAGAATGGAGAGTGATCCTTCAGGGTGGAGGTTCGTACTACGGCAGGGTGGAACTGACTAACGGCGTGTCTTGGGGCACAGTCTGTGACAACAACTTTGGATCCGAGGAAGCAGATGTCGTCTGTCGTGAGTTGGGATTCTACGGATCACAGAGTTACCACCCAGGAGCACTCTACGGCCAGGGGACGGGCGAGATCGTGATGAACAATGTGGTCTGCAGTGGACAAGAGGAGTCTTTGCTGGACTGCGAGCACTCTGGGTGGGGAGTAACCAGCTGTACACACAGCCAGGATGTATCAGTGGTCTGCATACGTAAGTGTGGTTTATTTCAACATTATCATCATTTATATAGTTTACTAGAAGAGCACATTCAGTTCCATTGGTGTCATTTTGTGTGTAACTGGATGTATAAAAATACAAGGAAACTTAACATTTATATTTAGTTCTTTCAAAAGAGCTTGCACTTTGCCCCAAGTAACAGAAAAGAATTCTGAATCTAAAAAAAGTACATATATAATGAATATATCATCTTTAACATGTCAAGTGAGCCAAAATGTTTGGAGACAATGAACATGCTTTGGTATTAGAAAAATGAAGGCATTATGATAGAAACATGCCTAAGAAAACAGATTGGCAAAATCAGTTGGGACAGTCAAACCTGTATTATCAGTCACTTTTGCATAGCACCCATCTAGCCATAGTTTTCATTTTTTGTCACTTCAAAACAAAATGGCCCACCCTGGCAAGAGGCATGACATCACTGTTATGGAGGTAAATTGTGATAAATTTATGCTGCAATACAGTATCGCCGCATTCCTACATGGTTACACCTTGCAGCATATAGGAGCAGTGCCAATCTGCATTTCTTCACTCTTATGCCACAAAAGCCTCTACAATGGGAATGCAAGGCAAACACACTTCTGCCTATGCCATTCATTATCATCTTTGATACACTTTTGCATCAGTCATTTTTTGAAGTGGCAAAATTCAATATAATACCCCTTTCTTAGATTTTTCGACTAAACAAGACGGAAATGAGTGGTGCCCCTAAGGCATCAATAAAAAAGGGTAACTATGGGACAACTTTCAAATTAGTTAATATTTGTTTTTTATTTGCAGGTACGTGCCACCTCTCTTCCTGCCAGAATGGCGCAGCCTGTACCCACGACGACATCCAGGGACCCATCTGCACATGCACTGCACCATGGGAAGAAGAGATCTGCAATGAAACTGCTGATGTACGAGACATTGATGAGTGTGTGAGCAGCCCCTGCAGAAACGGTGCCGTGTGCTTAGACAGATTCAACGGCTATCTGTGCCAGTGCCCTCCAGGTTACAAAGGCCTTCATTGTGAAACAGGTTTGTTTAGACTTATGCCATGCCAGTGTAGTTCATTGGTTCATTTAGCATTGGGGACAGAAGTTGCAGTGTGAATAAAGGGTTAATGCCCCGGCCCGAGGTGTATATGGTGAGATAATCCCTGGTCAGGTGCGATAACCACCGAATAAACCACCGAGTGAGCGTAGCAAACGAGGTGGTTTATGAGGTGGTTATCGCACCTGACCAGGGATTATCTCACCATATACACCGAGGATAAGGCGGGGCATTAACGTTATTATCATATAGCCTACACAAACTGACCCATTTAAGCAACAAATTCCTTTATAATACATACACCCCTTATTCAAGACTTCCAAGGTTTGACATAATGACAAATTCCCTTCTGCTGGGACAAGTGTGTTGCTATTCAATCCTAAGTTATAGTTGTACATATTCAATAAATTTGAAGGAATGTGAACAGTAATAATGTTTGGATCAAGGTAGGTCGGTTTCAAGGCTTTAAATACTAACAAAGATGTCGATTCATTATGTTACTTGTTAAATGGAACTGGACCATCACAATAGACTTGGTCCCCATGTAACTCTAACATGGACTGCACACTGTACAAAGCATTCCTTTCTGCTGGGACAAGTGTGTTGCTATTTAATCCTAAGTTATAGTTGTACATATTCAATAAATTTGAAGGAATGTGAACAGTAATAATGTTTGGATTAACTCTAACATGGACTGCACACTGTACAAAGCATTCCTTTCTGCTGACGCATGACGCCGTAACACGTAGATTCAGGCCAGGCAGGTGGGTATCGCTCCCCTGATTGGTCAGAATAAATCGACACCGGCACCGGTGTCGATTTGCATCGACACTGGTGCCGGTGTTGATGCAAATCGATACCGGTGCCGGTGTCGATTCATTCTGACCAATCAGGGGAGCGATACCCACCTGCCTGGCCTGAATCTACGTGTTACGGCGTCATAACCAACGTGGAACGGGGCCTTCTGATTGGTCCGCGGCGCCTGGCTATATGATAATATGTTATTCAGCACCAGGGACAGGGATGTTATTGTTAGTGTGAATGTCTGTCAGCACCAGGGACAGAGATTTTAGTGTAAATGTCATTCAGCACCAGGGACAGGAATTGTAGTGTGAATCTGTCAGCACCAGGGAGAGGCATGTTAGTATAAATGTCATTCAGCACCAGGGACAGGAATGTTAGTGTGAATATTATTCAGCACCAGGGACAGGAATGTTAGTGAGGATGTAATTCAGCACCAGGGACAGGAATGTTAGTGTGAATGTCATTCAGCACCAGGGACAGGAATGTTAGTGAGGATGTCATTCAGCACCAGGGACAGGAATGTTAGTGTGAATGTCATTCAGCACCAGGGACAGGAATGTTAGCGTGAATGTCATTCAGCACCAGGGACAGGAATGTTAGTGTGGATGTCATTCAGCACCAGGGACAGGAATGTTAGTGTGAATGTCATTCAGCACCAGGGACAGGAATGTTAGTGTGAATGTCATTCAGCACCAGGGACAGGAATGTTAGTGTGAATGTCATTCAGCACCAGGGACAGGAATGTTAGTGTGGATGTCATTCAGCACCAGGGACAGGAATGTTAGTGTGGATGTCATTCAGCACCAGGGACAGGAATGTTAGTGTGGATGTCATTCAGCACCAGGGACAGGAATGTTAGTGAGGATGTCATTCAGCACCAGGGACAGGAATGTTAGTGTGAATGTCATTCAGCACCAGGGACAGGAATGTTAGCGTGAATGTCATTCAGCACCAGGGACAGGAATGTTAGTGTGGATGTCATTCAGCACCAGGGACAGGAATGTTAGTGTGAATGTCATGTAGCACCAGGACAGGAATGTTGGTGTGAATACCATTCAGCACCAGGGACAGGAATGTTAGTGTGGATGTCATTCAGCACCAGGACAGGAATGTTAGTGTGGATGTCATTCAGCACCAGGGACAGGAATGTTAGTGAGGATGTCATTCAGCACCAGGGACAGGAATGTTAGTGTGAATGTCATTCAGCACCAGGGACAGGAATGTTAGTGTGAATGTCATTCAGCACCAGGGACAGGAATGTTAGTGTGGATGTCATTCAGCACTAGGGACAGGAATGTTAGTGTGAATGTCATTTAGCACCAGGACAGGAATGTTGGTGTGAATACCATTCAGCACCAGGGACAGGAATGTTAGTGTGGATGTCATTCAGCACCAGGGACAGGAATGTTGGTGTGGATGTCATTCAGCACCAGGGACAGGAATGTTGGTGTGGATGTCATTCAGCACCAGGGACAGGAACGGTATTGTTAGTGTGAATGTCATTCAGCACCAGGGACAGGAACGGTAGTGTTAGTGTGATTGCCATTCAGCACCATGGACATGAATGTTAGAGTGAATGTCATACAGCATTAGGTACAGGAATTTTAGTGTGAATTTCAGCATCAGGGACAGGAATGTTAGTGCAAATGTCATTCATCCCCAGGGACAGTAATGCCATTGTTAGTGTGAATGTCACTCGTCATGAGGGACAGGAATTTTTCAACTTGGGAAAGGACTTTTGTTTTATGTTGCAGATGTTGCTGTTTTGGATTTTTATCCCTGCCCTACCCAGTCCTCAGCCTGCACCTTGCAAGATCCCCTCATCCCTGGAGTAACTACAGTTCACCGCTGCGACATTCAGACAGGAATTGCTGAATGGACCCGCAGGTACAGATTCACCTCAACAAGTTTTGTTAAGTTTCCTCCTGGTGTCCTCTTTGTACTGCTCTTCCTTTCAGATGAAATGTGAACTGCATGAAGATTGTTTTCATCATAAGTTTTCTCAAGATCCTTATGATTTACTCAAAATCATTTCATTTCCATCCTCATGCATGTACTACTTATGATTCAACTTCACAGTTGGGAGTGAAATATTGTTATGGGCTTGTTTGTCCTCATGTGTGTGTACACGTGTGTTTGTGCATTACCATGTATCATCAGTGCTGCTATTTTTGTCTGAGACTGGAAGGATCCTAAAGCAACATAGGTAATGTGGTAAAGTCTGTCATCTCTGAGTACCTTGTTTAATGTATGTTTCAGGCTGACAGATCCCCTTACAGTTCTCCGTAAGGCGGACTTTGTCCTACACGGCGAAGCCTTGCCGGTATCGTGTGTAGACATGTCCGTCACAGGATATTCCTGGGTGATCTTTAAACGATCCACAAATCCAAACCATGTGAATGTGTTCACCCCCTTGGATGGCCTCAGGAATGTGACAACAAACAAAAGAGATCTGACAGTTCCTAAGCAGACATTGCTGCCTGGGACATACATGGTTCAGGTAAGAGCAGACTGAAACACAGTTTTTTTTACCTATAAATTTTCGAGATATATTATGGTGATTGAGAAATTCATTTTGTACATAAACAAGGCATATAGATAAAGCTTTTGAGCGTTTTTGAAAACATTTTTTCAGACCTTATGTGATTTATAGCTATTTCAGCCTTGCAGACAGGAGATCAAGAAGTCATGGGTTCAATTCCCGGCATTCCTGGATGGACGTTGTGTCATTGCACTCCTTGAGCGAGGCATTAATACAAGTTTACTCACTCCACCCAGGTGTAAAAATGAGTACCTGACTTTGATTGGGAATGTAAAAGGTGGTGGAAGAAGGAGGATGGGCTCTGCCTTCCAATGCTGTTCCTAGCTAGACACAGTGTCCTTATGGGCTTAAGTCGTCTATTGGACTACTCAACATGTATCTTTATGTTTTGAACAGTTCCAGGTCACCATAGTGGATGAGCTGTTGAGCATTACTACAGACTTTGTGCACCAGACGTGGATCCAGGTGGTCCCTACATCCCTGGTGACGACCTTGGGACCAGCCCTGGTTACTCAGTACATCCAAGGTGACTTCTGGGTAAGCGCTGAGGCATCATGGGATCCGGAAGGTCTGGTCCCCTTGTCAGAACTCCATTTCACCTGGACTTGTGAGACAAGCGATGGAAGTAAGACAGTTGATTTCAAATACCATCCGGTTAACCCGGTGATATTGCATTCATTTCTTTGAATAGGGGCATTAAGCCAGCGGCACCATGTATTGGGGAGCTTTAGGTGTTAGCAGGCATCAGACCATTTAAAAGAACCCAACACACCTTTATGCTACATGGCTAAAAGCACCATCTCAGATAAGAATCCCTGCTTTACCTTATTGCTTACTAGTGTTCTTGCTTATTCTTGAAGTTTACTTCTTTCTAATGTTTTAATATAAATATGAATATAAGCATCTTTAATATGTAGTATCCATACTTCCAAAGACTTTCATTGAGATCTCTATGAACCTAATGTATTCTACTTCTTTAATAATGATGTCATCTCATTTGATAGCACATGAAATGAGACATTTTACTAAAAACTAACTTATTTCTTGTTCTTGGCTGCAAAGAAAGGTTTCTTTGTGTGTGCTGTATGGAAAATCTGATGGGAATTTCGATTGCATTTGTTGCATTAAGATTACCACAATGCAATACAAAGAACTAGTCTACACAATTGTAATCTGAATGCATCCTTCATTTTCAAGCATCTTTTTCTGTATGTTTTTGTTTGGTGGTGCTTAATGTTGGTACATTCATTTATTTTTATTATGGTTGTATTTTCTGCTGAAAAGTAAAAAGAATATGTAATAGTTACCCCATGGGCGGGGCGAGGTTTCTGTGTATATCACCAGTCCCGCCCACTGAGGGGATCCCCGAGGTGGCGGGACTGGTGATATACACAGAAAACGAGACGAAGGCCATGGGGTAACTAACTTAGCCCATGGCATACTTCCCCGAAGCTTTTCTAGTTCATCAGCTTTACAAAATGTTACTTTATTTTGTCCTAAAAGTCCACAATCTTTCTTGTTATTGTTTGAAAAGCTGTGACAGACAGTGTCAGGCTGTAACAACACAAGGTCATTAATCTTGTCAAGACCTTTCCGGGCAAGGTGCCTGGAGACAGAAAGTCTGCTCATATTCCTCTGGGCAATTAGAAGTCAAGCATAGGATTGGTCAGTTATCACATGACACTATTCTGGTCCCAGAAGAAGGTCTCAAAGGTAAGCGAGGATTGGTCAGAACGGGTCACATGCGTATATCACCCATACTTTTCAGGCTGAAATCACCACTGTTTTCTGATATCATCACACTTTTTTCCTCATTTGCATGAAATAGCAGCACACTTTTTTTCATAGCACCATACTATGTGGATATATCAACAGAAAATGGGGGCTTCTCATTGGCTGAGGGGAAGTAGCCATGGGCTAAAACTCGATAAATGAATGAAAAAAAAGATATATTCTACCAAAGTTTTATTGAAAACAATCTGTATTGCTGCATAGTATCTAACTAGATGAGAAGGCAAGTAAAGACACTAACTCTATTTCTAAATGTCTACCATCCCCAGACAACTGTGGAGACGTCAGTGCTCTAGTCAGTGACAGCCGCCCGGGGGCTCGACATTACAGGACAAGTCAAAGTCCAGGAACAACCTTCAGCTTCACAGTTCAGGCTTCCTCTCCAGACAGAGTGTCAATCCAAGCATCACAGCTTGTCGTTTTCCAGGACAACAGCGCTTGTGGGTTGGCCATTCGGTGAGGACCAGCAGTCATTAGTGCATGAGTATGTAACAGGGAGTGCCCTAACTTCACATTCAAGAAAGTGACCTGTAAAATTTACTTGGTATAAAAGGCCTTTGAACAGTATGAAAGACATCTGAATTGTTGTTAAGATTAATTTACCCAAATTTTATTTGTCAAACCTTACCACTCTCTGGCATGATGGAGCAGTAATAGCACATTAAAAAAGTGTCTTGATTTTGAGTCCTGCCGTTATACACAAAATTACCAAAGGCATGTACATCATTCTCTGATACCAATTCCTGTTTCTTGTTGTTTTTTCTTGTTCGAAATACCGTAAATTGACTAAAAGCTGGTCATACATGTAGAATTATTAATAGACTTTTCATTCATTTCATTATTTCATTTCATTTTACCGTGGGTGAAAATCTCACTCAGGCTACGGCCTCTTTATCAGGTGTCCCTGTTGAAAGTGTATCAGGGTTTTAGCCATACCACTAGCACTAATCTGTTAACAGTTATTGGATGGAGTTTTTGTATGTTTATAGGTGATATTTTTGCTAACATCTTAGCAATCTGACAAACTCAGCAGTATATCTATCAACTCAATATTTTGTATCCACTGGTCGTCTTTTTCTTTTATACTTAGCAATTGTTGCACGGTTTATGTAAAACGCCTCTTTACACTCTTGTCTGACTACAGCTGCATCAGCAACTGTGATTGGTCAAACACAAACCCATCTGAGCCTCTAGTGCTGGAGGCTGTTCCAGGTGTCAGTGACACCCCCTTGTATGAATGGTCGGTGGTGGAGCATCCTGGGGACCTCCATATAACGAGTCGTGAACCTGAAGTTGTCATCGCAAGCAACACATTTCATGTGAGTGTTCAGATAGAAGAAGAACTTTATTGCACGACAATTGTAACAGGTACAATGTATGACAATCTGTGTATACAATGGAGTTGAACTATGTACTATGTCTAACAACTAAACTAATCAAATCTTAGCTAATGTAACAGCATAAACAATCTAGTTAATATTATCTAATTATATAATATATGTTAAGATATGAAGACTGTTTGGTGTCGATACTACAAAAGGAGTGCTTCAATTTGCTGCCTTGTTTTGTAAATAAAAGATTTAAGAAAAGATGAGAGTTCACAGAAGCAATTTTAACTGTACTGTTTTGTATTAGTTTTCTAGTTCCAGCACTGATTCACATAATGACCTTGCTCAGCTTTGCAGCTTGTACTCATTTTTATTTCTAGAAGTAATGAAATTGAGTGATACATTATTCATAGATGTATACAAAATGTATATGATGGCACTTGCTTGAATGTGTATCATTGTTGTATAGACTGATCTCATAGCCCCACTAACATGCATGATAACTAAGACATGCACAACAAAAACATTTGCAAATATTTAACCCACATGCAGCCACTGCAGCTATGCATGTTATCATTGCTTGAGATGTTAGGATCAGTCTGTTCTTACTGCAGGTGGAAGGAACCTACAGTCTGCGCGTGGTCAACCTTAACCAAGTCTGCAGCAATGGCCTTGCAGTGTCTGAGTGGAAGTTCGCAGTTCGGGGCGCCCCTACTCTGCGGGAGGAGACTCTGTCGACTCCCTGTGTGTTAGAACGTGCAGGGACAGGCGGATGTGTCTGCTGTGGAGGTCAGTTTATCATAATTATCTGCACGCTCCCAAGAAGTGGACAGACACAGAGCTGAGCTGGTAAACTTTAACGAGCGCAAACGATAAAACAATCACGGAGTAGGTGGGTGGGTGGGTGCAGCCTGCTCCCTGAGATCTGGTAGCGGGAGTGAGGCAGCGGCCACGTGTGGCTACAGACTCGGGGAGCAGATGCATCTACTTAACTACTCTGATCACCAGGGGGCCCAGAGATCCACTATGGGGTTATCATTAATGGGTGGTACACCTCCTCTGTCTTTGCAGTCAGGGGCTGAAAAAATAGTAAAAAATCGAATAAACCTCTCATTATTATTTCATTACATTATTTCATTATCATAAATAAGTGTACATGACTATGCATACATTTTGTTTGCATGCGCTGTCGGACTTCAAATACTTTTTTTCATTGTTGCAGAGTTCATTCATGACCTTGGCGAAGTTTCCTACAAGTTTCGACGGATTCCATCTGTGGATGTGGAGAAGGGCAGAGTTCAGTTCCCACCAGACGAACCTTTTCTGGAGACACCGCTGCCATTGACACCTTATTTCAGCCCGGTAAGGGCCAGGCATACCTGATTGTGTAAGAGATGGCGGCCTTGTCTAATGCCCCGTCTCCCCTCCAAAAATCAGTCAAGCATGGTGCACCAAAGCACACTTCATGATATTTTGAGAATGATGAATGATGTCTTTTTGGGGGGAGTGTAAAATCAAGTTGAAACCCTAAATGGGAATTTCCATGGAAGCTAGCTAGACCACCGGCAAAATTTCCCCCTGAAAATGCAGGAAATGTCATTTCAAAAATCCAGATTTGAAGATTTTGCCAGACCTCCTTAAGTGCTTAGCTCCAGGACAAAAGTTTCGAGGTGCTCTCCCACCCATACGAAATTTGCTGCCACCACCTCTAGGTTGGGAAAGAGTTGTTGGGAAATGTGACACTAGCATTAGAGAGTAACACTATCTTTTTGAAAACTATTTTTAAGGTTCCATGGTACTGCTCAAGGTTCTTCCCCCCAACAGAGTTCATCATGGAGCTGAAAGTTATGTCTGTAGATGGCAGAGTCTCGGCACTCAACATCACAGAGGGGACTGCGGTAGAAACTTTGTTTTTCTGTTCTCTGTTTTTCTGTTCTCTCTGTAACATTGTGTGTCGTAGAAGGCCTAGAGTGAATTGTAATCCCCTATCCCTACTAAAAGATTAAGATTAAGATTTGTATAATTGAATAATTTCATATGGTACATACTTTTATTAGGTATAATTCAAACCAACCTAAATATACTCACTGGTGGTTGTTTGGCTAGAACTGTGCATCTGCCTTCTATTGTAGATAAAAAACTCGGATTGTCTGAAAAAATCCTGGTCAACCCTTTCTTAGTGTCTGTAACAGTCTTCTCATTATCTGTTTTTATTTATCTCCAAGGTGGTTCAATTCATTCCAAGAGACCACCTTGAAGTGGCCAAAATGGCCAGGGGGCCTTAACATGTGTAGTTACTCCACCTCTGTATATAGAGTGACATGTATCTAACCTACCTTATGTGCAAGCATTAATTAAAATGTATTTCTCTTTCTTTTTCTTACAGGATGTTGGAGCACTGATTGATGGACTTGTGGATGTCTTGTCACAGACAGAGGTTTTAGACACCGAAGATGTCACGGACCTTTCTTCCCTCCTAGCCATTAGTGCTGCCCAACCAGAGAAACTCTCCAAGAATTCGACAGTAGGACAGTTTACTTTCAATTGTGCATGAGAACTTGAGATAAGGCAAAACTTACAACAGAAGGAATTTAAATGATAATGATCCCTTCTCTACTTTTTTGTCGCCATGACTTCAAAACTATTGTGTGAGAAAGTGAAATCCTTGAATTTGGAAACATACAATGTACATTGCCTCCTGATGCCCAATGTGGTAAGTTGGGGGGAAATTTCCTGTAACTTTGACATCAAAGTAGATCATTCTGTGTGACAAAAATCTTTCCTCACTCCCAATAAGACTTTCAAGCATCACTTCATTTTGGAAATATTTGCAGCCCTTG
Organism: Branchiostoma floridae x Branchiostoma belcheri; assembly: GCA_019207045.1. Taxonomy (NCBI): domain Eukaryota; kingdom Metazoa; phylum Chordata; class Leptocardii; order Amphioxiformes; family Branchiostomatidae; genus Branchiostoma; species Branchiostoma floridae x Branchiostoma belcheri. The sequence continues at coordinate 24,616,486 of CM033025.1, read as the reverse complement.
CGCCCACTACAATAGCAAGTTTCTCCAAAGGCATGAAGGAAACAAAAATAATTGCACCCTAACCATGTGCCTGCTTATAAATATCAATTAGATAGTGAGCCATGACAACAACAATACAGGGAAAGTAACACCCATGGCCGAATGCAGAACACGTGGGCAATGCGTGTTCATGAATATTAGTTTGAGCCTGATAATGTGCCTTACTCTTAGTCTTACCTCTCAAAGTTGATTTTCTATTGTTACCATGCTGATCAAAAGCTATTTTTTTTCTTTTGTTATCTTAGCTGCTTGTTGCAAGAGGTCTAGAAATATCAGCAGAGACCATGAGGATGATGGTGGATAACATCACAAATGGTAGCATCCCAGTGAAAGATATCAATGTAGTATCTGCCAACATCTTTACAGGTACAAGAAAATAAAAACATTTTCCTCCTACTGACTTCACACTGGTCCTGTCCCTGATGCTGAACTTACACACTGATTGTCCTCCTACTGACTTTAAACTGGTCCTGTCCCTGGTGCTGAACTCACATTCACACTGATTACCCTCCTACTGACTTTACACTGGTCCTGTCCCTGGTGCTGAACTCACATTCACACTGATTATCCTCCTACTGACTTTGCACTGGTCCTGTCCCTGGTGCTGAACTCACATTCACACTGATTATCCTCCTACTGACTTTGCACTGGTCCTGTCCCTGGTGCTGAACTCACATTCACACTGATTACCCTCCTACAGACTTTACACTGGTCCTGTCCCTGGTGCTGAACTCACATTCACACTGATTACCCTCCTACTGACTTTGCACTGGTCCTGTCCCTGGTGCTGAACTTAAATTCACACTGATTATCCTCCTACTGACTTTGCACTGGTCCTGTCCCTGGTGCTGAACTCACATTCACACTGATTACCCTCCTACTGACTTTGCACTGGTCCTGTCCCTGGTGCTGAACTCACATTCACACTGATTATCCTCCTACTGACTTTGCACTGGTCCTGTCCCTGGTGCTGAACTCACATTCACACTGATTACCCTCCTACAGACTTTACACTGGTCCTGTCCCTGGTGCTGAACTCACATTCACACTGATTATCCTCCTACTGACTTTACACTGGTCCTGTCCCTGGTGCTGAACTCACATTCACACTGATTATCCTCCTACTGACTTCACACTGGTCCTGTCCCTGGTGCTGAACTTACACACTGATTATCCTTTTACTTCACACAGGCCCTGTCCCAGGTACTGAACTCACACCCCCACTGATTGTCCTCCTACTGACTTCACACTGGCCCTGTCCCTGGTGCTGAACTTAAATTCACACTGATTATCCTCCTACTGACTTCACACTGGTCCTGTCCCTGGTTCTGAACTCACATTCACACTGATTGTCCTCATACTGACTTTTTCACTGGTCCTGTCCCTGGTGCTGAACTTTCAATCTCACTTATTGTGCTCCTATTAGCTTCACATTACATATGACCAAACTTGTGTGGTCTGAGTTCTTGCTGACAAGGTCAAGGCAAAAGCAAACTTGTGTGGTATAATTTATTACCCATTTCTGTAGGGTTTACAATCCTATTGGAGGCTACTGCAACCTCAGACGGGACTGAAGAGGGGACCAACTTACAAGATGAAGAGACAATTGAAGCTGTGAGAATGATTCGTTATTAGATATAGATATTATATCAATGGTGGGCATCTCTTGAAAAGAATCCTACTTTTGAATTTGAAATTTGCGGGAAATCAGTCTTTTATTTTTCACAACATGTTTTATTTGCTGTTTTTTTTTTAGTGTTTTGTGTACCTTTTACAGCATCTTTACTTATCCATTATGTCTCAAATCTCCCCACTGTCTTTTGAACACAGTTTAACTACTGCTCCTTACATTAAGCCTTACATTTATACCAAGTCCTACTCCTTATCCTATGTCTTACATGTTATGCTAAGTCTTACAACTTTTCTTCACAGAACAATGAAACAGCCAGGACAGTTTGTACAGTCTTTGTTGGAAGCCCGATACAGGGCATCTAGAAGTAAAACCAAGAGACATGAACTGTCATTTGCGCTCCGTTCCCTAAGATTATTTTACCACAATGCTAGTTAATCAGTAAAGATTGTTAATTCTATTATGTCTAGATTATAATCTGATCGCTGCCAAATTTTAAAAGTTGCATTTATGCATCAATGTTTTAACGTCAATTGTATCACTGTCAAGCGATTCTGTGACCGATGGCACATTTCATATTGAATATCACATGCTGAGTCAATCAGAAATAAATCTGAATCAAATCATGACTTATGCTAAGTCTTACAACTTTTCTTCACAGAACAATAAAACAGCCAGTGCTGCCTTTAAGGCAATCAGCAATGTCCTTCACATGTACGACACTCTGTTGCCAGAAAATGGGTCTGCCGCACTGGAGATGTCAGTGTTGCATGCCAAGGTCCATAAGGAAGTTTGTGAAGATGCTCAGAAAAAGGTGTTCACGGTCAACGACACCTTGTTTGTAGTCCCAGCATTTAACACACTCCTCGCCAGTGGTTGTGAGGGGGCAGATAGCTTTGAAGTGGAGGTGAGAACTTTGTAGGAATACCATTTTAGATTCTGCTTCTTCTAGACTGGTACAGGGTGCCAGACATGTTAAATTGGTCTGCATCACTGTTGCAGAAAATGTTTACAACTGCTTCCTATACATTTGAAGCAGGTTTGTGAAAGTTGCAAGTTTTAATGACTCTCAACTTTGTCCCAGATAATTCATGTGGTCAGCAATGAGGATAAGATGAAGGAGCTAGCTTACAGCTCTTCTGTTAGTCACTGCGCCATTTAGAATGTTTTCTCTTCTAAATAATATCTACAGGTTATCAACTCCGACTTCAATCCATTCCGATACTCCCCAAACTCCCCTGATGTGGGGTCAGAGGTGGTGGGCCTTACCGTGTGGAGGGGACGAGACAGACAGCCGGTGCACCACCTCCCCAAACCTGTGGACATGATCATCCCCAGGGACAAACAACACACAACAAGTAGTGTGTACAAGCACACAGGCTGGATTAGAAGCATGGACGACATCACTGTGAGTTGTATCTATTACACAATTAAAGGGAGCGGTTTCTTATGCAGGGTAAGAAAAGAAGTTTTAAGAAATTAAACATTTTCATGTTCATCAAACAATTTTATGTTGTAGGAATTTGGCAAGGCATTGACAGAATCGACCGTATACAAGAATCTGATATAAAACTTTTCTATCACAAACTTCATGTGACACTTACAGGCTGGATCAAAAGCATGGATCACATTGCTGTGAATTGTACCTATCACACAGCTGTAGGGAGAAGTATCTTACCATGGGAAAGAGCAGGTCTTGGAGTCCTAATCTGAGAAACTAAACATTGTCACATTGATCAATTTGTGTTGTAAAATTGTTGGCATTAGACCTTAGACTAAGTTGGAGAATCTGATGGTTGACAAGAATCTATGTTAACCTTTTCCAGCACAATACTAAGTGAATTTTATGTGACCCTTACAGAACTGTCCTAAAACAGCCTCAATTTGCTGCTATACACCTGTATACTGTCGTATGGGTGCCAGAAGAGAAAATTGCCATGGTGACTCAATCCTATTTGGCTGCTGCCATTTTGAATGATCTAGGATGTATCCCATGTGACTGCAAGTTTTGTTCAATTTACACTAATGTACACTAAGTCTAGTGATTGCCTGTGTGCAGGTAACATCCCATTCCAGCCCTAGAATGCCAGAACTGCTGTCGATGTCACCATCCCACACAATTTTAAATCCAGTTTGAAAACCACTTGAGGGCACAATGCTCTAAACTGAAAATCACTGTTTTTAGTGGCAAGGGCATTGTCATGGGCATTGCAAATCAGTGTTAGGACACAACTTATTTTAAAGATGGATAGGAAGACCCGATGAGCACTACTCTACCTCAACTGAGGAAGGAATGTAAAGTGCCATTCCCAAGGACTTGTCATGTCAGGAAATCTAAAGTAGGGCCTATTGTTCTGAGCCAAATGGTCTAACTATTGTACCACATTCTCTTCACTAAGAAAGCAGAACTTAAAATCCAATGTATTTTCCCTATTTTATTGTTCTCTGTAGGTTGTCCCCTTCCGCCCCCAGACATCAAGGACTGTTCTCACCATCCTACTCAACATCACCAGCACCAGCCACCCAGACCTGGACATGCCACACATGCAGCTGGTGTGGCAGCAGGCATTGGCACCAACTGCTGACAGCTTCAAAGCTGCAAACTGGACGACTGTGCTGCCTGTGCCACAGGCCCAGCTGTATACACTACAGCTGCCGCACACGCACAACAATACAAACCTGACGTCCCATCCGTACTCATGGCTTCTGCCTTCTGAAGCTCTGAACGTTTCGGAGTTGGACATACAAAACAAGACGACTTTCTACTTAGGTTTGTCTCTGTTTCATTTCCAAGTGTTGTCATCAGAGACTTGTTGAAATCAGAGATGGCAGATTACTCATACTGATAATCCTTACAACACTACAAAGATAGCAGTGCTCAAATGATGACTGGAAATGCTGCATTTTATTTGTTGGGAATCAGAGAAATACACCCACATAAACAAGGAAACACACACTCAAACACAAATAGTCATGATCTGTGTGAAAAATTGGTATGAAGACATTTAAGAAGCCGAAGACAGAAAAAGGATGATACCACACGTCTTAGTTATTCAGCACCATGCATGGTGCCTTTTCCCCAGGTATAAGATATGCAGCAGAAGACACCAGTGTTCCTGTCAAGACCACGTTCATAGTGTCTGTATTGGAAAGTGCATGTGTCTACTTTGGAGAAGACTCCTCCCACCTATGGGAAGGTGATGGGTGTAAGGTAAGTTTGGCTCAGAAAAGTAACGTCGTTGACATTTTGATGATGAAGCAATGCTTTGAAATTGGCCTTATTCATCAGAATAATTACATTTTGTATAAAGGAAAGTAAACAAAGAGTCAAACATTCATGTGTTTTATGTCAGGGAAAATTACTAGTACTTTTAAAACTTTTTGCTATTACTGGGTCGGGATGGACTCAGAACGTAGTGAGTGCAAGGTGAACACTCTGCTCAGTACGTCATTGCACCAGTATACAGAATTTACAGGTATTTCCCTAGTATGCTCCAAACTGCTGAAAGAATTCACACAGGATGTCTGATTCTTTGCTGTTGCACCTCTCAATGTTGAAACAGGTGGGCCCACTGTCCAACACCACCCACCTCCACTGCCGTTGTGACCACCTGACCAAGTTTGCAGGGTTCGTCCCTCCCAATCCAATCAACTTTGACGTAGCGCTGAGCGCAAACATTACCGAGAACCCGTTGGGGCTCATCGCTGTCCTGTCTGTGTTCGGTCTGTTCCTGCTGGGATTTCTGATGGCAAGAAAGGCCGACAGAATGGACCTCACAAAGGTTAGTTACCCTGTATTCCTTCAATTTTGAAATTTGAAAAAAGTTATAATGTTAACTGTTAGGACTGTCAAAGTCTGCAGATCTGAGAAGAATATATTATGTTCTTAGTACACTTGCTTATGTACTAGCTGCAACTAAGTTTGTCACTCCTTTGCACATGTAGTTGTTTTTGTATAACGTTATACTTTTGCTAGTTGTACCATAATGTATTAAGTAATGTTCTTCAGCACCAAGGACAGATACAGATTTCTTTTTTACTAGGTATGGTGTCATGTTATGCTCTATGCTAATAACTTGTTTTCATTATCGACTGTTTTAATAATTTTTTAAGTAACTATGCCTTCATAATTTGATAACCACGCTTGTTGCAGGTGGGTGTGACTATACCAACTGGACACAAGTTGAACCACAACCTTGACTGCCATTACATAGTCACCATCTACACAGGCTTTCGCTTGGATGCCGGCACCACTGCGCAGGTATTGTAACATTTGTTCAGGAATAGCATTGGGTACCATACTCATTATTTCATCAATGAATGTCATGGGCAGGTATCTGAGTGAGGGTAAACTTATTATATAAAGGCTACATTGTACAGTAGTTCAGGAAAGCAATTCAATGTCAAAATGAAGCAAGATTGTTTTGAGGTCCATAAAGATCAACATCAAAACAGAATCTCCGGGGAAGGTCTGTACTTTGATACACATTATATAATCAGGAAGTGAACATGCGAATATAAAATCATGTTGTATATGCAAGTTTTCTTGCCAGCCTAATCTCTTTGCATCAAAGAGTTCAAACCTCTTGCTAATTTTTCTCTTTCAAATGCCTCTGAACCCAAAAAATAGATTGGTGTAACTTAGGTGTAAGCTTGGTATGATTTCCTCACCAATTTCAATCACAGGTTTTGCTCACGGTGTTTGGCTACCACGATGAGAGCGAGCCTCTTGCCCTGCGTGACGACAGACGTCAGCTTTTTGGAGGGGGCAGCGTGGACTCCTTCCTCATCTCCTCTGAGAAGCCCCTCGGACCGCTTACACACATCCACGTCTGGCACGACAACGTGGGCCTTAGCCCTGGATGGTCTGCTTCATTTCATTTGACAATGTTTATCTTTACCAGTTGGGTACAACTCCATCTGTGATCTGTTACTCAGGTGTTCCTGGAACATAAAAACCACCGTGTAAAAAGACATCACTGAGCAGACTCAATAAATATAAGAGTAGAGGTAGCACACAGAAAGTAATGGTCTAAATAGCCCACATTACCAGTCTTTATCATGGAAGCTCGTCTATGCTGGTAGTAATCCTAGTGCAAAGCTAAACTTTCTTTCAACACAAAAGTCAGGGATCAAATTATTTTTAACGACCACTCAGACTTTGCCTTCTTCGGGATCAATACTGATGACCGACCACTTCAGAATGTAAACTCGCGAGAGTTACCGATGCAATTGTTCTGATGGCAAGTTTGACCAATTGCTGATGACAGGTATCTGCAAAATCACTACCTCAGATCACGTGTTGATAAAATCAAGTGTCTGTAACTCTCACAAGTTTACATTCTGAAGTGATTGGTCATCAGTATTGATCCTGAAGAAGGCGACAGAGGTCGTGGAAAATTTGATCCGTCTGTACTTTTGTGTAGCAGTGATAATGCATGCAAATTTTGGGGCAAGCATGTACAAATGTAAGTACAAAATGATGATACTCTATCATCCATTTCACATATGAGATTGTGTAGAATCTTTCCACACACCTTTATTGACCTATAGTTTTAGCCGAGAAGAACAAGCCATGTACTTTTGTTATGCTTTTCTGACAGAGAAGACATGAGATTCAGAGAAGTCAAAAAAGTTCTTAATAAACATATTCTAATGGTTGCAGGTACCTGAACAAGGTGGTGATTCAACATCTGCGCTCAGGAAGCGTGGACTACTTCATCTGCAACAAGTATGGAGAATTTACTTCTATGACTGTATTACAAAATGAAATTTGTTTAACTAGTCTAAGGACTGAAATGTATCACACCGTACCATAATACTGCCACGTTTACTGTGATTTCTCAAGCGATACTAATTTGACAACTCCAGTGCTGAGTGGCAGTATGTTCTTCCTACGACAATCTCGCCTGCCCCAAAGAGGAACTGAAAACTTTTGATTTTGTTGTCTTCGAATGCATCGTTATTGAAGCCTTTTTAAAAATAATTCTCCTGTTTGTACTGTTCTTACAGGTGGCTTGCTCTGGATGAAGATGACGGCAGAATCGACCGCATGGTCTTTGTAGCCTCCCCAGAGGAGACAGCAGAGCGGTCCAACCTGATTAGTGAAAGGGCCACAAAGTAAGATGACATTTCTGCAATAATTCAAATAATATATATGCACACCAGGCCTCTAAGGAGGCCAAAATCTAATAATTTCAAGGTCTCATAATCATAACCATCCAGGTCTTCTTGAATTATTCCGTTCATCTGCATACAGAACGTTTGAAACAATCTGGTGACTTTTTGAAATATAGTCTGGAGATTTTTCAAACATCTCCAGATTTTTTGCAAAAAAGAAATGTCCCTGCAGATTTTTCGATTTTGGTGAAGCTTATTTGTCCTGTGCTTGTACAGTACTTACTGTGCAAAATTGTCATATTATGCCCTGAGGTTGATTTCACGTTATTCATAACATTGAACAGATTACATGGTACCTATTCAATCAAATCTGAATGTTTACGAATTTTCAGGGATTTCCATGATGGCCACTTGTTCTACTCTGTTGCTGGCCGCCCTGCGCGAAGCCCCTTCACGCGTTCCCAGCGCCTGGCGTGCTGCATGTCCACTGTTTACTCCGCCATGCTAGCCAACATCATGTTCTTTGGGCAGGGAGACAAATTCGACCCCCCAGAGCCCATACGGATCATGGGAGTGGAAATAGAGCCTCCAATCTCCCTACCAGAGGTAAGTGTACACAGTCAAATAAATAAATAAGTCACTTGGCTATTGATATACAGTCAAACCTTAACAAGCATTTTTCCTAATTAAACATCTCTGACTCAGATATTCTCACAGGTTTAATTCCTGAGAGTTAGTTCTTACTTGTAGAGAGTTTTGATCACAATTCACCCATGGGGAGGTAAAGTTTGGAAAGTCTTGAAAAGTTTTTAAATTTTATGACAGGGTACAAAGATTTTATCTTCTAATTCCAAACTACATGACATTCTCTATGACATAATCTTTAAAACACTGTGTTTCAAAGACCTGATAGCTGCATATTTTGTAATGCAAAGTGTTAACGGTTTTTGTAGAATTATTGCTATCATGGTATTTTTCTCAGATCATGATTGCCATAGAGAGTGCGGTCCTGGTCTTTCCCATCAACGCCCTGATTGTACTGCTCTACAGGAATGCTGCTCCTAAACCAAGCAGCAAACCAGCAAGAAAACTTGCTGACATGAAAGGTACATTAATGTTTGATGATAAATGATGATTTCATATGATAATGGAAACAACAGACCTTGTGACAGCATATTTTTCATATGATGCTTTGCTAGCCAATGAAGGCAAACATAAGGCAGAATAGCGCACAGCTGGTCTAGTTTGTGAATTGATTTTTTGGACCAAACATAGGGCAAAAGTCAGATTAGATAAAATAGTAAATTTGAAGTAGATGATTGTGTACTTGCTGAAGGTGACATCTTCTCCATCAAGCTAACTTTGTTTTTAACTTTCAACTCAAACTGCTCCTTTTAGATGTCAAAACCCAAGACAATGAAAAAGGAAGAGGATGCTATCTGCCTTGGTGGACAGCAACAGTGGGTGAGTGCACAAACATCACTGCTCTCAGATTGGTGAAAGTTTAAGTCCACACCAACTTATTTTCTTTTTGTTTTCAGACAGTTGTAAAGCAAGAATTGAGCAAGAGATGTACAATTTGATAGTACAGTAGATGAAATTAATGGTCGAGATTTGAGGACAGTATTTTCTCAGCGAACATTCACTCAGGCAATGCAAGTGTGAGTGCCGCAAGCAGGTAATACCTTTCAGGCTCATCTATACAATTTGTATTCCAGCACTGTCTTTTACAGATTAAGCTAATACACAATGTACTGTACACATTTTTTTACTTTTGACTCAGCAAGAACAGTCATTCTTGTATTATGCCAACAAATTAGATTTGGTTGATTCCTGAGCTTTTGGAGTGTTTTCAGCTGGACTGCTGGCGATTGCTGTCAGCTTTGTGGCTGCATTCTTCACGGTCCTGTACACCCTCAGCTTCGGACGTGACAAGGCGCAGGCGTGGTTTACCGCCTTCCTTGCATCATTTGTAACAGACATGATCCTGATCCAGCCATTCAAGGTGCTGGCTATGGCTGTCGTCCTGGGGCTACTCATCCGGGTAACGATTTTGATTATTTCATTTTTGGCGACGCCTCAGGGGCGGAGGCATTTTCTACAGTATTACGATCGCTTTGAAAGAATTTAGAAAATTCCACGAATGCATTCCCTTGGGAATTGATTTTTGGCTAAACCGCAGGGGCGTCGTTCATACAGTGGTAATTGAGGACTATTCTAGCTGTTTGAATGTAAGTTCATCTGTGACGGTAGTTAACATAATGATACAATTTTTAAGACTTTATATCCGTACACAAAATAAAGCGCTTACCAACAAGCTTTCGATCAGTCCTCTGATCCTTCTCAAGTTAAAACATCGGAGGTGGCGCAACACATCCATAGAATCTCCGGGACACTCTGTGGATTTTGACAAGGTGAAGATACTTGATTCCGAACAGGATTACTTTCTTAGGGGAGTGAAAGAGGCTATTTACATCAGAGCCCACCAACCTTCCCTCAACCGAGACGGGGGCCGATACCGACTACCAAGCACCTTTGACCCTTTACTGACGTCACACTTCCGTTCCGGAAGTGCGACTTAGGTTTTGGGTCACTACAACTTGAGAAGGATCAGAGGACTGATCGAAAGCTTGTTGGGAAGCGCTTTATTTTGTGTACGGATATAAAGTTACATTACTGTTATTTTTCTTTGTTGAGGCATTTTTTGTTTTCAGGATTAATGATTTAAGGGAACGGTCTTTTCACATAGCCGGGAATGACAGCGCTCCTTGCATATCATAAGCCGTACACACAGATTATTACTAGTACGATGTTTCGCATGCTTTATGAATTTGCAATGAAGACCAATATGTCCCAGCTTTTTGCCGTTATGTCTTCTATAAACCTGTACTTTTTACAATATGGAATGAAATGCTGTCAAGTGGTTATCGTTCGAAGTCATAGAGAGCCTGATTAAGAGGGGTAGAAAAATAAAATGTTTTAAAGAAGACAAGACCAATATAGCACAACTTTTGCCAATATCTTTTGAGCTTAGCTTTTTCAAGGTGGGATGATATGCTTTCACGAGGTAAAAAAAAATAATGAAGACCAATGTGCCACAAATTTTTGTCGATATCTTTTTATGAAACATGAAATGATGTGCTTTCAGGTTGTTGTCGTTTGGAATTGAAGCTGGTGTGTTACGCCGAAGGGCGGTTATACCGGCTATATAGATACAGATTACGTAAATTCTGATTTTGGAAAGTTAAGAAGTCACATGTTTCAAACAAGCCTTGAAACCAATGGGTGTCAAGTTTTTAAGATTCTGCTTTGAAGACTAGCATAGCTAGAATAAAGGAAGGACGCAGAGACAAGGTTTTCCGTACACTGGGCACGGGAGTCTGTTAAGGTGGTTTGACGTTACTATATTAATGCTGGCCTCGCTAACCTCGTTCTTAGCTGAGGATCTCTCTTTCTCTTCTGAACTGTAATCTCTGACTCTCTGTCATACAAATACATTATATCTCGTGGTCACATTTTGGCGTATCAAACATACAGGTCTTGTCACACCACAAAACAACGGTTATTTCATCTACGGTCCATTCATATACATATAAAATCAACTACTATAATGTATACACTAAAATACATATTCGTGATATTAACATTCAATCAATCAGTCAATCTGTGAATTCTATAACTGGTGTCATGTGAGGTTTTCTATACATGTACAAGTATGATCGCAATCTATCGGCTGTACGTCTTGGCTCTGCTACTGGCCTCTACTTCCATCATGTTGCCCTCCTTCTGTCGATGGCGCTGTTCTGGATGTTGTGTGGCTCCCCTCTGTTCAGAATTTTCAAGCCGCACAAACGCATATTCTGGCTCCTCTCAGCGATGGCCACTTCTCCTGAAGGGTCTCGACCTACTTCCCTTGTGGCGGTAACAAAGCAGTATCTTATATACTTACCTACCCTTACATTGTGGGATTTATTACATTACTTTTTGACAATCTTAAGATAATATTATATTCAAATCTTTCTGTAGCATCGAGTCTCTTGATAAATTTGGTATGAAATATCGTCTGGTTTTCAGAAGTAAATAAGTCAGCCCTTCAAACAAGATGTGGATTTTTCAAAATGTTCTTGCGCAACGGCTGTTGGTCGACGTTTTGTGATAAATGTTTGCTTCATACAGTACAGAGTGATATGTTTGGACATGTTCAACAATGGTTAATCCCATGGTGGTTTAGCTAATTAACGCTTTAAATACTAGTACAGCTACGATATAGAAAAACACAGAGGCAAGGTTTTCCGTATACTGGGTACGAGAGACTTTGAAGGCGGACCGGTTTGATTATATGTTACTAGCTCCGATAACTCGGGTCCTAAATCCCTTAAGTTACCATAGATATGCCTCGTCTAGGTCTCGACTTTACAAGACTTGACGGTCAAATGTTGAAGGTTTGGACAGACTATGGATGCCGGCATTAATGTGACACGGCGTGGTTTAACTACCCAGCGGAATCGCTGATCTATGTTCACGAAAAGTTGTCGTAATTTACACAACTTCAGTCACAAGTAACCATACATTCATCATACACAAAGTTATACACATATACAAAATAACACTGGAAAGGAAGTACTTGAACAAAGAGAATTAAAGCGGAACTTATGTAGCTTGAGGTCCTTTTGCAGACGGTTTTCTTCTTGGACTGAAGAGTTGGGTGGTTGTACGGTGCGAGATACTGTTTATGTACACCACCACTTGATTAGGTCAGCTGTATATCAGCCGAATTGCCTGATGAAGTTGTACTAAGTTGAATGTGGTTACTCGACACACTGAATCATGATGTTGACCTACCTCGATGACATACAAAATGACGTTGACCCAAACTGCTTAGACGATTCATTCATCACTTGGGAGTCACCACCGTCTGAGATGGTCACCACATACGACTGTTCGGACCCCAGTGGCGTTGCGACTGCCGGCGGGAAAGATGGGGAAATAGCTGACCGTTACTGCAATGTACTAGTATAACCAGAGAGAATATTTGGAGAGGCCGGGAACCACGTCGGAACACGAAGACAGGTGGATGAAACGTTAACCAAAATTTCGGCGTCCTCTTGCACATTGGCAAGATAACAGAAATGATAACCGGAACGAGCAACGTAAATTAGAAATTTTTCTTAGTAAGTCATTATCATTTTTTATTACTCGAGTATACAATTAACAAACTAGTCGGCACTTGTACTGATCGAACTCATCAATACATCTTGAGGGGTGATCAATAAGTTCGGGACCTCACACAGAAATGTACAGCTCGAATTTCGGGGCATATAAAACCATTTATAAATGTCAGCCAAACTTCGAACCATTCCACGGTGATCATTACTTTCCAGACAACATCAAGTAAGCTTAGGCGTCACCCCAAACGCTTGGTTACGTAGATTTATCAGGTTTTATCAAGATGATTAACATTATTTTAACCTCCTTGCTTTGATTCATTCTTGACACCTATTTCAACATGAAGAACTAGTCTAATTGTTGCATTGTTAGGAAGCATGCGGGCACAAATGTCTGGGAAGGAACGGGTGGATGCAATAGTTGAGATATAGTTATACAGAAAGTTTACGATAAGTCTCGCCTCGGACCACGTTGCCTGAGCCAATCAGAATGCATCACGTTTCCTTACGCTGTGCCACATCTGGAATTCATTTTACATATAGACTTCTCGGAAATCCGCTGCGTCGAAAGCTTAATTTTGTCATGCTCGACAAATATAGCTCTACACTATGTGGATTTCTCGCTAACTGCATAGGTCACCAAAACAATCCAAATGAGACATGTGGCAGGAAGAAAACTACACAACCGAACAGATACATTAACATGAACTTCAGCATAAACTATGGTAGTACAAAAATGTTAACGCTAACGTTACGTAACCCAAACTGTTTTCAAAATGGTGGATCGCCTTTCCTTCTGACGAGTAGTCTTGAGTCTGAGATATCCGGTCCCTCCACCGCCCGTACCCGCCGCACCTTGCCCCACTCTCCGAGTGTCAATACAGCGGTCATAGAAGGTAATACTCTAGGCCGGCGTTCTCTTCAGGGTCAGGGATCGTCGGGCATCTTTATGTGTTATTTCTGCCTCCCTGCCCCGCGCGCCACCCATCACAGGCCCAGTACCCTTGCCACGTCCTCAGTTCTCCCGATCTCTCTGTTCCCGTCTCTATCTTGGTTGAACTTGACGCATCTCCAGCCCAGCAGTACTACCAGAATGTCACGTGCACGTTCAAATAAGGTGACAGCCATAATCAACTTCATTCTGTTTCCCAGCCCTCTGTACTCTACGCTGTATTTTTGCTCCGCAAAAATGTGTCTGTGTGCTTTCACCTCGGGATCTGTTGGTGTAATGACCCTTTGAGGAATTCGGTGACCGCCGCGTCCTGTTAGCGTCCGGACCACATACAGAGTTTGTCGGTATCAAACAAAAGGATGTTTTTGGTATTAATTAGCACGGCGGCACTTCCACCTCAAATCCACCATGCCGCCACGCCTGGCTTTGCTCGTCCAAGCTTATCGCCTAATTACAAAGGACACCGCAAGAAGCAACACTATAGTCATTTATGTCGGTTCAAATTCATTCCTTTCAAAACATTATTTACTCTATAAACATCCACGTCCTCTCTCGCGTCGTGTCCTGTCTTGACTGCCACGTCACACGGCCAGGCCAACCCAACTCCTGTCCATATGGTTATAATTACAGGGGCGACCGTCCCCACTATCACGATGTTACTGTAAATGCATCTAAGTTCGCGGGGATTTAATTTCGCGGTAGCGGGTAAAAGGACTTTTCACTAGTCTCTACCAGACTCCGGATCGCTGGAAAAATCGTAGAAATGGAACAAATAGAGGAGTAAGCCGGCCAGAGGAATATAACCGGCCAGGGAACAGCACGCGCTGGAACAAATAGAGGAGTAAGCCGGCCAGAGGAATATAACCGGCCAGGGAACAGCACGCGATCCACGGATCCTAGGATCGCGAGCTGTTCCCTGGCCGGTTATATTCCTCTCTATTTGTTCCATTTCTACGATTTTCCAGCGATCCGGAGTCTGGTAGAGACTAACTTTTCAAGGTGGATTTAAGTTCGCGGTAACACCATAGACTGCAGTCTAATACCACAATAAAAAAATGTGTCGCGGTGGTTTTAAGTTCACGGTGATGTAGTCACCGCGAAAAACGCGAACATTAATCCACCGCGAACATTTCTGCATTTACAGTATCTCGTGACACATATTCTCCAAGAAAAGGTTTGGTCCGGCGGAGATAGTATCATGGTA
Organism: Branchiostoma floridae x Branchiostoma belcheri; assembly: GCA_019207045.1. NCBI lineage: Eukaryota > Metazoa > Chordata > Leptocardii > Amphioxiformes > Branchiostomatidae > Branchiostoma > Branchiostoma floridae x Branchiostoma belcheri. The sequence goes on along the minus strand of CM033025.1, from coordinate 24,601,376 downwards.
AAAGTCGGAATTTGTACGGGGGGAGCAAGTAAAACTCCCGGTACTCCACGAGATCACAACTATCTCCGCGACCAAACCTCTACTTGGAGAATAGTGAAACAGACCCGGGAACGAACCGTAAAAGTATAATTAAAAAGGGCCCAAAGAACACACACAAAAAAAGTACTTTGAATTTATTTCTTGATAAACAGCTTTTCTATTGTTTCCTGTAACTTCCCGACAGGCCCCGGGGGAAATGTGACCGTAGAAGAAGACATTCTTGATCATTCTTGGGTAGCCATATTCTGAAGTTCGCAGCTACTCGCGCGCCGCAAAATAGGCTTTATTTAAACCCCAAACCGTAGTGGTCGCTTAGATATACTGTGTATTGAAATATAGTTTTGTTTTCGTGTCATTCTTTTGTAGACTTTTAAGCAAGTTCGTAGGAACTCACAAAATGTTTTTTCTCTAAATGACTTCAATCTAAAATCGGTTGTAGTTGCCTCTTTTGTGTACTGAAAAAGAGTTTTGTACAAAATGCCTAAGGAAAAGGCGGTCACGTTAAGATATTCTTTCAGTCGGTTTTTGGTTTGCCGGACACTGGAAAGAAGACACTGAAACGGTTAGAAATAGATAGGACAGACCAAATGGCGCATGTTGTATTCGGGCCATATTTGGGTGTTACCAGGCCCCTCGGCTATTTTAGGAATAGGACATGTGACTTGACCATATTTGGAAGTTCAATTGAATGTTGCATCGACCAATAGTTGATGAGATGAGCTATGAGTAATTGATGGCGCCAAGTTTGAACTGCTCAAACACTGCCGGTTCTCAGAGGTTTTTAATGATATACAGTAGACAAGTTGTGCAGTCCTCCTTGTAAAACTGTTTATATTGTAGTATAGCCCATAATTCCGTCTATCAACAGTACATTTCCAATCTAGCTGTGGCAAAAGACATGATTAGACTTACGTAGACTATGGACCGATCCCGAAGCCCCGCTCCCTGTTCGACAATTTGGTGTATTCTTCAATAAAGAAGAGTATAGCATTTCTCCTTCAGCCATTTCTGTCCCACTGGGGCTGTTTTTGACGGAGGTGTTCGAAATAGAGTAGGTGGTTCTATTTGTTCGATATGGCGTTCGATCGTTTTCATGTGACGTCACAGTCGCGTTCGAACGTTCGAACGGCCATGTTGGATGATAAGCTGCTCGATCTCCACACGGCTGTGTGTTGCACGTGGTGGTACATGGAAAGAAGTTTTTTTGCTATTATTTACATACGGGCTGGTTGTTCGATGTGCTAACTGCGAGTTCCATGAACACAGGATACAGCGTACTCGCCGTTTCTATCTAACAACACAGTTATCCCTTTTTAACTCGATTGAATCACTATTCTAGCGGCCTGCCAACATGGGTCCCCGTGCGAAGTTTGCTCATCTGTGATCAATTGTTACAAATTTAGTCGGGTTTTTTTTTGTACGTAAAGACGTGTTTTTTTTAGAAAATAGTACTCTCCTACAAATTTAGTCGTTTTTTTTTGTACGTAAAGACGTGGTCTTTTACAAAATAGCACTCTCCTTTGGAGGAAAATAGTTTAAGAGTCATTTCATGGCATACGGCCCATCTACATTTCGTTATTCTACTTATTTGCACAATGAGCATATACGTTTCCCACGTCAGAGGTTGAACTTTTACCTCAAGTCAAGTCAAGTGTAGTGACAGGTTAACCGGTGAGACAACATCTTCAGACAGGGTGTCAGCACTGCAAGCTTAAAGATCTCTAACTCTGTCACCAACTTTGTCTCACAGGTGGGAATATATTTACTGTGTAGGTTCTAGTTGAAGAAATGAAGGTTGTCTTCTGTCGCAGTGAGCAGGGTTTGAAAAGCTTCATAGCATGCAAGTTATCACGCACACATATGCGTACCTATTATTGTAGAAAATATGTGACGACCAAACCTTAGCCTCAGGGAATTCTTCTGGTTTTCATAATGGCGATACCATCGAATGTTTATCTTAGTCTCAGTTTAGCGTATTGGGGGAGAATACAATAACGTTACGGTGTCGAGGTGATGTACAAGTTGGTGGGGTTAAGACGTTGTAGTCCAACTTTGTCGCAGTATGGCTGAAAATACTGTTACATTTTGCACTAGACGTGTTTATAAAATCTCTCACTGGCTGGGTTTAATGAGGGGGGCGGAAACTGTCGGTCTAGGAGAGCGTTTTTAGTCAGGCTATGGTTACTTACGAAGTAGTTGAGTCAGACAGTACCTCAGGCCGAAAGACAAGTCGTATTGAAGCTCATTGCATTGGGTGAACTACGCGAGTTCTCCAAATTACGTCGCGCCTTGTCAAACAACGTCGTCAGGCTGAAGCACGCCGTAGCTCAGTTTTGACCGGGGTAGAAAACCATTCACACGGAGTCAGAGTTGGAGAAGCACCAAATCTTGCCCCTTGTGAGGCAAGTGGATAGTGAGGGCAGCTGGATACTGGGGTAAACTGTGTAACGTAAACTCCGCTGTTTAGGGCTGTAGCTAGTCTAGTCCTCCGTGCGCAGCCTATATGATAGGAGTGTACATAACGTTATATAGTCGCCCAGGGTAGCGGTAACAGATGTCCGGGTATTCAACCATCGGCAAGAGCGTTAGATCGTCAAATGCCTTTTCTCTGAAAGCATATGGATCAAGACCTATTATTGCAACTTTGCCCTGATATCTAGCCTTGGCTACATCACTATATCATTCACAGTACGGAGACAAAACAGCACACTTGAACCCGCCGCAAGTAACTTTGGTAGCGCCGTTCTGTGTTCTATATATCCAGGTTATCATCCAACATGGCGCCCACGCGTGCGAAGCGGTTTTCGAATGTTCTGTGAAAACGATCTATAGATTTGGCTGGTATAGTACATGAAACGTAAAGCATAGATCACAGAATAAACAATGATCAACACGAGATAGATCTAATTTTTTATCATGCCTAGCATTATTATATTTGTATTGTAACATAGCCATTCAAGGGATACTAATACAACAAATGTCAGAGTGCATAGTCGATAATTAGCTATTATTTAGTTATCTCTTTTGCAGTGGGGGAGTCCCAACAAAGCTTTGCACTGAACACAGAAGCATAATACGTTAAAACGTAACTTTGCCCATAAAAGGTTATGTGTTCGGTACTGTTTATCTCCATGTGTGTCTGTTTGTAGCCTGCATAACTCGCAAAGTATGGATTCTTATGAATCTTGAATGTGGGTAGCGCCGTGAAAATGAAGGCCAAGTTCTAAAATGGTTCCGCCTATCGGTTTTCTAGCGTACTGCAGTGAACTTTCGGTTTTGATATCTAGTGTTCTGGCCATGCTATGGTCCAGATACATAAGTCTAAGATAGATCTAGTTGTAGTTTTATGTAGTTTTGTATAGGAAACAAAAGGTGGGAAAAGTTTAAACTATGTAAATCTTATCTTAGTATGAAAATCTTATCTTATAGCAAAGAAGGCTGTTGTAGCGTTTCCTCATAAATTAGATGTGACGTACCCTGCCGATTTAAATGATTTATGTTAAATAATTTTCGTTTGCCTCGTGATGCCTCAAATATGAAACTGACATCATTTACTACTATAGAATTATAGTATCCTGTCATTAATTATGCAAATGAAGTATCTATTTGCATGATTGATTTCCTAAGAATTTCGGTCTTTCTCAGTTACATATGTGAGAAGTTTCATGGAATGTAGGGATTTATAAAATTTCCTCATTACTTATGCAAATTAGACATTGATTTGCATATTTAGCATCTTATTATATGCAAAATACATTAGACCTACAAAACCTAATAAAACATAACGATCCGTCGAAACATTCTTGATTTATTTTCTTCTAACCTTTTAAACAATTTCCGGAAATAAAGGTGCAAGGGAACCCAAACTTACAGCACTTACTCTCTGCCCCAAGAGATACCCACCTTTAAAAAATCAAGACCGTGACATGTCAGGAAACATGAAATACAAAAACGGTAGTTCCGCTGCAGTACCTTAGGGAGTAGATAGGGGATCCATTATCGACCTTCGATTTCCTGACCCTTACCCACCTACCAAATACCATTAAATATCCATCCAAGACTTATCAAGTTTTGCTGTTCACAGACACACACACAGATATTTCTATGGGGTATAGGGGGTTATGGATAGAGGGGTTGTCACCTGGCGGCTAAACATGCCCAAATATAACCTATTTGGCGAAGGTAAATATAGATTTTCAGAATTTACCGCAAGCAATTTGAGGCAAGCTTAACTTTTTTCCTAGCGTTAATTGTGTTTGCGAGGCTTCTCCCAAGATGGAATCACTGCATGGATATGTGTGCGTTCAAGACTGCGTTGTGAGCATGGCTAGCAAATAAACATCTTTTTCATACCAAGACTCACAAATCCATCAGAACCCGCGTCGCCAAGGTGTTTTTTAACACCATTCTTGTTTTAATTTGCTTGTCTTTAAATAACTAGTTAAGCCTAACACATCAATTTTGTACAGAGGGTAAAGCTGCAGAGGACTGGTCTGTAAGGTCTGACTGTTATTTCAGAGTCAGACATTAAGTTTGTATGGCTTTAAGTGTAGCTTTTGACATGCTTATGTGTTTGTCTCAGAAACCTACAACAGAGGACGACCCACCTCCTACAGAACCTACAGCTGATGAGTTACAGACTGTGGCTGAACAGGTGAGTTGATCCTTAGATCATCATTGATGACCCAAAATGCATAGTCACTGTGGCTGGTTCGACAGGTTAGATTACATTTTGCATTTGCAGTCAAACCTGCCCGAGCGACCACCTCTTCTCAGCGACCACCTGGCCATTTCGACCGCTTTTTCTCGGTCCCGAATTTTTTTCCCATTGACGTAAGCATTAAGCAACCTTTTCTCAGCGACCACCTGGCCAACGCGACCGCGACCGGCCCAAATTGGGACCCATAACGACCGCATCATTTTTAAAATTGAGGTTTTCATCGATTTTTGATAATAACTAGCGCGATTTTGTGCCGAAATGGGCCAGTTTGCGTCGGATTTTGACTGTCATTACGATATTATGTTTAGAATACAGATGGCGGCGGTCAATGGGTGTGTCAATGGAGCAGTCTACTGTAATATGGGAGGAAATTTTGTTGTAAGAAAATCCGAATTTAGTTGTTACAGAAGTTGTTTTTTTTTAATCTATATCATCATAAGGTGAACGAATGCTGAAACGTATATAGCCTCATACTTTTTCAAGAAAGATCTGTGTAGCTCATACCTTTTAAGAAAGAGCTTTTGTTCAACTGTACTGTACATTCACCAGTGGGTAAGTACGCTATCGGGCATCGAATTCTAAAGGTGCACCGTAGTTATTTCAGATAAGGCGATCAAGAACACGCATAAAGTCTTGTATGGTAACAGACAGTATCAAAATATTGAGCTTTAGAACACTGTATCGAATAAAAGCTCGATAAAAGCTTGGGGTTAAATTTATAGTTTACAGTGTGCGTGTTGTATTTGACATTAAAGACCTCGCTTATTTGCGTGCGTGCAGTGTGCTTGCTATTTGCCATTAAACACAGCGGAAACCATTTATACTTTGCATCGGGCATGTTTTGAGTTGATACTCTTCTCAGCGACCACCTGTCCAAATCGACCGTTTTTTCCCGGTCCCCCGGGTGGTCGACTTGGGCAGGTTTGACTGTATTTACTGCATATTGAAGTTCAACTCCAAAGTAGGTTATTAAAATAAAAGCTGTAAAACTTTCATGATGAGTTGTTTACAGACAGAAGAATTAATTTTTTTAAACCTTCAAATGATACTAGGTTGATTGTAGTAATTGCAAGACCTTGGACAGAAATATGCTTGTTAATGGGACAGACATGCTTGTTCTTTTCTGGATTGGTTCAAAGGAACTCACTGGTTGGTACTGTATGTTCACAACTTTGTTCATACATTGCCAGCTTGTTGCTAAAGAGGTACCTAGAGGCCCCCCTGTTGGTGAAGACCTGGCCAGAGACAGAGCTCGCCGCATCAAGAGGAAGATGTGGCGTCGTACACTTAAGGAGATTGTAATTTACGGCATGTTCCTGTCCGTCCTGATGGTGATGTCCTACACTGAGAGGAGCAGCTTGGCCTTCCACATGGACAACTCTGTCAGGAGAGCTCTGGAAGGTGGCAACTTATTCTCAAAGGTTGGTTAAAGATTCCTGATAGATGATAGAGTAGAATTACATAGATGACATTAGATTTTATTCTTGAAATCTGATGATATTCTATATTCATAGTACTCTGTATGTTAAGTACTTACCAGCCTGAGAATTGCCTACCTAAGTGTCAAAACACAGTGACTTTTATACATGTAATGGGTCATATTGCTTTTACTTTCCAGTATTATGGCATGTATAGCATAAAGGAAGTTAGTATATACAGTGTCTTTTTTTACTAATTGCACCCAATGTTACTAAGCTGCCATTGTTTGATACCTCTGCCTTGTGCTCAGCCCAGATACTGGCCACCTTCTCGTAGCCTCTTATGGCTTTTGAGGCTCTGCTTGGCTAACCATTTCTGTCTGCTTCCACTAGTTCTCATGGTTGTCTATTGTTGTTCCCTAGATATCAGATCCTGTGTCCTACTGGATGTGGCTGGAGCAGGACATCCTGCCTGCTGTCCACTGTCCAGCCTGGTACAACGGGAGGTCGTGTGAGGACAACCTGACTCTACCCGAGCACCTTACCCACGCCATCTCCCCCTTACAACTACGTCAAGTCCGCACCAGTCAAGGTTAGGTCCCTTTTGCAAACTAGCTTCATATTTCACTTCCTTACTTGTATTGACTTGAGGATGTGACTCAGTAACACTTATAAGAACTAGAGTGCAGTTCTTTAATGCAGTCGGTTCGAAACATCATGATTGAGACCAGTTCAATTGCTCACCAATAGGCGAGGCAGGGGTTCGTCGGGAAAATTCCCTACCCGATCTAAGCTGGAATGGTTTGTTCCACTCACACCGGGAAGGGCCCCTACTCTTTTTGATAAGTGTAGCGGGTTCCTTTAGGTGCCCATGGTGTGGCTCTCCCGAAACTCGGGACCTCCATTTAATGAATTATGGGAACATGGAGTGTTTGCCGTGGTACTGAATTTGCGATTGTGCTGTAGTCTCATACCGTACAGTAGTTGGTAGGTACATTCATTTATGAACACTCTACGTTCATCTTAAACACATTGTAGAGCTTTATTTCATGAAGAATACCAATTGTCAGGCCTCACTGAAACTGGAAAGCAATTCTTTACTTTACTGTAATATTCTGGACAAGATCTCATTAAATTTGATAGTATTGTACAATGTAGTTAAGTTCTCAATGAATTATGGGAACATGGAGTGTTTGCCGTGGTACTGAATTTGCAATTGTGCTGTAGTCTCATACCGTACAGTAAACACTGTGCCTTGACGGAAACCATCTCCTGAGAATCTGGGCAGGGGTTTTAACAGACGGACAGAACACAAAGCCTTTTTTGGCAGTGCTGGCATGATCAGCTGTCACTGATCTAACTGTAATTATCTACTCTATGGATATGTATCACTTCCTAATTTATTTGTATTCAATGTTCAAAGATTTGTGTCTGCGTTTAATTTGTGCTTTGTTATCAATCATACTCATTACCTTTGTTGTGAATTTTATTTTTTGTCATATTGTATGCCAAACTTGATACTGACTTTTGTATTCTATTCAGAACAAGACTGCACCATTCCTGATGCCATGACTCCCGTCGTGGCTGGTTGTCTGGACGAGTATTCCCCAGGTGAAATGGACACAGGCAGCTACAGGAGCAGCTGGGGAGTGGCAACTAACAACACTGATCATGACAACAGCACTGTCCCGTCCCCGTGGGAATACATGCATGGGGATATCAATAATGGTTAGTCAGTCAACATGATTATGAATCAATGTACACCCAAGATGTGTAAATGTTACAGCAACTTAAAAATTACTGTGTGTTTATTGAAATTAGATCCTCTCAAAAGCAATTGAGTCCTCTGTGTAAAATGACTGAAATCTAAATTCAACATTATTTTTTGTTAACAGGTACAGGTATAGGTATCCAATTTTCATCACTTGTAGTCTGCATCTGATGTTACATTTACTAGGTACACATCATCATTCATGTACACTCAAATATGTCTGATATATAGTAACCTGACCCAATGGCTTTCAGCACTATAGGTGATTTCAGGTACATTTGTATATGAAGACTCTATGTTCATCTAAAACACATTGTAGAGCTTTATTTCATGAAGAAAACAGTTCTGTGAGTGACAGGCCTCACTGGAACTGGAAGACAATTCCTAGATTCTGGGCAAGATCCTACAGTGCCAAGCAGTTGCTTGTTTGGTCCTGTCACTCATTAAAATCATGTTATTGAAGCATACACACATACATTTTGTTGATGTAATTTCATGGCCAAGCAAGCCTAACACCAGTTTCTCTAGGTTTCCTCTATGTTGGGGACCATGGTGTGTACTCAGGAGGGGGTTACACAGCCGCTCTCGGCAAGACACTCAACGACAGCCTTCAGACCCTGGCACATCTTCGCTCCAACAACTGGCTGGACAACCGGACCCGAGCCGTCTTCATGGAGACAGTTCTGTACAACCCTCACGCCAACCTCTTCGCTGTGGTTACCATGACAACAGAGTTCAGCACCACTGGGCATGTCTCCATGGCAACAGAGCTGGTGATCTTCAGGATCCACCACAATGGGCAGGTCTTGCTGCTGGTTCTACGGATGGTCCTGATGATCCTCCTGCTCTTCAGCCTGGTCAGGGAAGGTGGGTGTTTAGAATAAAGCACTTCCTTTGAAATGACCAAAAGTTGTTGTGTGCACAGATGTCATTCATATAATCAAATCAAAATGGCCCAATGGATACCCTAACAAGACAAAGAAACATGGGTTCCTTGTTTTAACTGCTTTCCTTCTTCCACCCAGTCCTGAGGTTCAACACATACATGATTGCCTACCTGACAGACCCCTGGAGCTGGCTTGAGATCCTCACCATTACCACAGGCATGGCCACCATGGGGCTGTACTTCCGCGCCCAAAGCACGACAGACGAGGTCTCCGGACAGGAGGGCCGAGTCGTGTTTCAACTGTACCGAAGCGCTGCCATGTGGTACCAGGTGTACACGTATCTGCTGGGCACGCTCACCTGCTGTACCCTGGTCAAGTTCATCCACATTCTCAAGTTCAACAAGCACGTCAGCGCACTGCTGTACACCATGAAGAAGACAGCCAGGCCTCTCATCAGCTTCTTTGTCATGTCAGGCATTGTCTTTACAGCATTCGCGCTAGCTGCTAACCTTATCTTTGGCATCAGCGTGCTGGGGTACAGCAGCATGCTGGGCACGTACATGAGCCTTTTCAACATGATGCTGGGATCGTTTTCGTTTGCCGTTTTGAAAGAGAGCTCCCCAATCTTGGGCCCTGCAATTTTCCTGTCCTTCCAGTGCACCATGCAGTTCATCCTCCTGACTATGTTCATGACCATCATCATGGATGTGTACATGGAAGGCGACAACCCTGAGGATGTAGGAATGTCTGGGTTCCTTCTAGATGAGGTGCATGGGGTCATACACAAGATCAAGGCAGCCACAAACAGGTGCAAAGCACAGCCGTCAGCAGCTAGGGAATTTCAGTTCACTCAGCTGGACCAGAAGCATGAGCTGTTAATGGAGCTTAACAGAAGAGAGAAAAGTAGAGAAAAGGAACGTAGAGAAGAGAAACGTAGAGAAGAGAGGAAGAGAATGCTCCGGTACTCTGAGAGCCCAAGCTTGTGGTTCTAAGCAAGTCAGAAATGCTTCAGGCGTCAGCTGACAATGCTTTGGATATGAACAAAACACGATATACTGTCAAACTCGTCCTGAGAAACCACTCAAGGGACTAAGCAAAAATGGTTGCAACTAGGGGTGGGTACCGGTACAGAAAATTCAGGTCCAGGTCCGGTTCAGGTCCAAAGGATCAGGTCCAGGTTCGGACCTGAACCTGGACCTGATTCAGTATGACTCATACCAATGGTCCATTTCACTACAAAGACATCTGTTTGGTGGGGTATTAGACTTACACTGGCATCTTAAAATCCTACAACGCTAACTGCACCTGTACGATTGACTGTAAAACTTGGTAGAAATGACTATAAACTCTACTCTACTTCACTCTTGTTATTTTCTTCCACCTGCAAGCGCCAAAACGTGTGAATGCCTGATCAAATAATATGTTAATTTTCTTTTCGGTCCAACATCCGGTCCACCTAATTTTTTCAGGTCCGGTTTTTCTGGACCGGTCCAACAAGAAAAACCGGTTTTGTACCGGTACACTGTACCGATACCCAGCCCTAGTTGCAACAAAGGCTTATCTTATAATGGTGATGATGTATCTTAATACAATTATGTATACCACTGATTCACGTTGTTTGCAATTAGCCTTCGGGCATGAACTTGCAATAAAGATATTGAATATAATACAGTTTTTCTGTCTAGGTCTTTTTTTTAACTTGGTCGCTTGTGTACCCCAAAAAACAAGGCCAAGATCTAGAGAGCTTGATGTGGAGGCAAGAAACTGGCAACGTCACGAGAGGAATTGAGTCCCATGGCCTACATCACATTTCCTACCCGGGGCTGGCTGGGCTGTTTGTGGAAACGAAAACTTCAAGTCTATGCCAATACATATATAAACAAGGCATGCTGTTGAATTATTTTTGCTCTGTTTTGTGTTTCTTTTTGTCTTTTATATTGTACTGGCTGGGCCCGTTTGTGGAAATGTGACTTTAGCTTTACCATGTACGAATATTTAATATGTGCTACATTTCTAATTTTCAACAATCAGTGGTTTCTGGCAAGATGAATTAAGTGTCCAGTCAAGGAAGACAAAATGTGGACTAGACATACTAATGAAACAGACATCCCCCCATCACTCTGGACTAGAATATGTCCATATAAGAGAAAGAATTAGCTGTACATAATGTATAATCAAAGTGTTGACCCTTTATTCAGCATCATCACCTGAGGTCTTTTATTCATATTTTTATTTTTGCAAGACGTGTTGCAAATTTCAATTTTCCTTACACGCGCACATATAAGTACATTTATCTCTTAAATTTCTTAAGTTTCGCTTTTTTCCACAGTTTTAACGTTTCTTCTCGCCTTTAGCTGTACACAATGTAGAATCTTACAAAGTGTTGAAAGTTATTCAGCATCATCACCTGAAGCGTTTTAGTCAAAGACTCGTCCTACATTCTTTGCCGTTATTCTTTCAATTTTCGTGACTTTTTCAGTAACTGGTACACATAACAATTACAAATGATAAAAACTCATTTTGCATATCTCTATATGCTATCAATTTTGTCTTGCCCTATCTCTCTGTGTGTCCCTCAGGATCTCCTGTTGATCGGAGGTAGACGCGCTCTGTCGTCCAACCTCTTCTTCTGCTTTGCATCGACAGGTGGGAGCAACACTAAACGTGGAAAAGAGAAGAAAAAAAACTTTCTTTACTTCAGGATTCGGCGGATGATGTATTTTGAATGGGTAGTGAATAATGATTTGAAGTACACAACATGAAATTGTTCAACTTACGTGAAAAAAATAAATAGTACTGGGTAAATACATATTTCCTTACACATGGTTGTGACACCATAAAATAATCAATGATACTTTGAATTCCAAGCTACCATGGCTATCTATCTCATTATTTTAGATTTACTGTTTTGGCAAAAAAACGTGATAACTACATTGATATGAGATAGCGAAAGGTTTTTTATTTATTTCACGAATCTCCCTTTGGTGAATTAATGTGCTAAGGGGGTGTAAACACAATATTTCGACGAAGAAGAGGAAGAATTCATAGTACATGTATCATTCTTTTCATCGGGGAAAAAAATTAAACAATCATCATAATACATTTATATACAATTACTCCGTTTTATTTTATGTGGTTTTAGCATTATATGTTTCTAGCCTTTTATCTGTTCTTTATTCATTCCTTCATTCATTCATTGATCTTCCATTCATTTATTCATTCATGCTCTCATTCCTCATTTACCTCGTCCACTTGTCTTCCGAAGGGCGTGTCCTCCAGCTACGTCAGCCTCAGCTCCGTCCTGATGGTGTCTCTGTGACCTTGATTTCCCGCGCTTTCTGGTGCTGCTTTCGTCCTTTCTCTGCCCCACGTTGGCTTCCGTTCTCTTCATGGCACTCCGGACGTCCCCTTCGCTCTTTCTCGACGTTCGCTTCATGTCCCGGTCACTTCTTGACTTGGTGCCGCGGATGTTAGATCTGCGCTCCGACCCATCCTCACCGTCACCTCTCTCCTCCTCCCGAGGGCCAACATCGGGGTGCCGCTGACTTCTCATCGGTGTGGACCGCTTCAAGCCGGGTCCATTATCGCCTAGAACGCCAAGTGCTGGCTCCTCTTGCACCAGGCACTCTGGTGGCGGGGTAAGGCACGGGGAGAGTGTTTCAGAGCGCCACCTGAATGCTGCAACGTGTGCCAATCGAAAGCCGTCCTTGAACTTCACAGTCTCCGTGCGTCCAACAGGGGAGATTACCCGTCTGTGTTTGAGCGTGATCTGTACTCGTGAAGCTCGTGAGGACTGGTGCTGGCCGGACGGACGTGCCACCATACCAGCCGCCGTGCTCTTCTTCCTGGGCGGCGGCTTGGGAGTAAACGTCGTAGCATCGATCAGGCTATCGATACTTTTTTGTGTCATCGGAGCAGTTTTCCTTTCGTCCTCTTTTGGGTCTAGATCAAGGCACTCCGGCGGTGGGGTAAGACACGGTGAGGGAGACCGCGCTTTGAAGCGCCAGACTGTTTTGGCTGTCAACTTTCCATCTTCTTCACTTTTTGACACTGATTCCTGTGGAACTCTACTCTCTCTCTTCCTGATCTGTGCTCGTGAAGACTGGAGCTGACCGGACTGTGGTGCCGCCACACCGGCGGACTTCTTCCCATGCGGCGGTTTGGGGACGGGACCTATACCTCCAACATCTTTCTTTGTCATCGGGATACGTTTTCTTCCGTTTGAGAGCAGCTTCACGCTGAGTCCGCTACCTTCCAGGTATGAGGGCTCGCCGTCCTCTTCTGGCTCCACTTGATCAAGGCACTCCGGCGGCGGGGTAAGGCCCGGTGAGGGCACCCGTGCTCTGAAACACGAGGTTTTGTTGGCAGTCAGCTCTCCTTCCTTTTCACGTTTTGACACGGATTCCATCCGTTCCCTCTTCCTGATGTGTGCTCGTGAAGACGGGCGCTGACCTGGCGGTGGTGCCGCCACACCGGCGGACTTCTTCCCACGCGGCGGTTTGGGCACGAGATCTGTACCTTCGACGTTTCCCACATCTTTCTGTGTCATCGGTAGAAGCTTTCTTCCGTCTGGAGACTGCTTCATGCTGGGTCCGCCACCACCTAGGTAGGTCAAATGGCTGTCTTCAGGCTCCACAAGGCACTCCGGCGGTGGGGTGAGGCACGGTGATGGAATCCGTGCTCTGAAACGCGAGGTTTTGTTGGCTGGCAACTCTCCTCCCTTTTCACGCTTTGCCCCGGATTCCATCTGTGGAACTCTCCTCTCCCTCTTCCTGATCTGTGCTCGTGAAGACTGGAGCTGACCGGACGGTGGTGCCACCACACCGACGGACTTCTTCCCAGGCGGCGGTTTGGGGACGGGACCTGTACCAAGGTTTCCGACATCTTTCTGTGTCATCGGGATCAGTTTTCTTCCGTCTGGCGACAGCTTCATGGTGGGTCCGCCACCTCCCAAATATGTCAATTCGCCGTCCTCTTCTGGCTCCACTTGAGTAAGGCACTCCGGCGGCGGGGTGAGGCAGGGCGAGGGAATACGTGCTTTGAAGCGCGAGGTTCTGTTGGCTGGTACCTTTTGCACACTTTTTGTGGACCGCTTCAATCTGGGTCCGCCATCTGCCAGCTTCAGTACACCTTCCTCTGGCTCCTCTTGAGTAAGGCACTCAGGCGGTGGGGTAAGGCTAGGGGAGGGTACCCGGGCTCTGAAGCGCGAGGTTTTGTTGGCAGACGTCAGATCTCCATCATTTTCACGTTTTGACACGGATTCCATCCGTTCCCTCTTCCTGATCTGTGCTCCTGAAGACGGGCGCTGACCGGACGGTGGTGCCACCACACCGGCGGACTTCTTCCCAGGCGGCGGTTTTGGCACGAAACCTGCACCTAGGTCTCCAACATCTTTCTGTGTCTTGGTCATCTGTGAGGAAGGATGATGATCTGACGGGGGCGCTACCTCATCAGCTTCCACACACTTTCTCTCGGATGGTGGTTTTAGTGCAAAAGTATTTCTTTCCATGAGGTTCTCGACATCTTTTTGCGTCATAGGAATGAATCTTCTGCCGCGACGCTTACGGGCACTCAAGTCAGCATCCACATTTCCTGACCGATCGGCATGGCTAGCGTCTCTGTCGCGACGCTTACGGTCACTCAAGTCAGCATCCACGTTTCCTGACTGATCGCCATGGCTAGCGTCTCTGCCGCGACGCTTATGGACACTCAAGCCAGCATCCACATTTCCTGACCGATCGGCATGGCTAGCGTCTCTGTCGCGACGCTTACGGTCACTCAAGTCAGCATCCACGTTTCCTGACTGATCGGCATGGCTAGCGTCTCTGCCTCGACGCTTACGGGCACTCAAGTCAGCATCCACATTCCCTGGCCGATCGCTCTCGGCATGGCTAGCGTCTCTGCCGCGACGCTTACGGACACTCAAGTCAGCATCCACCTTTCCTGACCGATCGGCATGGCTAGCGTCTCTACCGCGACGCTTACGGGCACTCAAGTCAGCATCCACATTTCCTGACCGATCGGCATGGCTAGCGTCTCTGTCGCGACGCTTACGGACACTCAAGTCAGCATCCACATTCCCTGGCCGATCGCTCTCGGCATGGCTAGCGTCTCTGCCGCGACGCTTACGGACACTCAAGTCAGCATCCACCTTTCCTGACCGATCGGCATGGCTAGCGTCTCTACCGCGACGCTTACGGGCACTCAAGTCAGCATCCACATTTCCTGACCGATCGGCATGGCTAGCGTCTCTGTCGCGACGCTTACGGACACTCAAGTCAGCATCCACCTTTCCTGACCGATCGGCATGGCTAGCGTCTCTACCGCGACGCTTACGGGCACTCAAGTCAGCATCCACATTTCCTGACCGATCGGCATGGCTAGCGTCTCTGCCGCGACGCTTACGGTCACTCAAGTCAGCATCCACGTCTCCTGACCGATCGGCATGGCTAGCGTCTCTGCCTCGACGCTTACGGGCACTCAAGTCAGCATCCACATTTCCTGACCGATCGCTATCGGCATGGCTAGCGTCGTCTTGAACCTTTCTAGTCGATGTGTTTACGTTAGCTTCGGCATCTCGGGGTTTCGTTCTGTGATTTATTATTAGCGCCTCACATTTGTCACTGTACTTCCTGTGGACAAGTTCAGGAGTTGATCGCAGTGGGGCGGGTGTCTCCTCCATGAAGTCGTAGGTTCTGTGTATGAACAGTGGCTCTGGGTCGGTCTCGCCCTGGTCACCCGCCACGGTCTCGCCCTTCCCGGCTCTCCTCAGCTTCTCGTACTTACGCTTGTGAGCCAGCGCAATATATACAACTTGGTTCGGATCCAAAACAAAGTATGTCCAACTGAACACACCGCAACCGACCTGCCTTAGAGTTGGTCGTTTAGCTGGATCTAACTCCAGTAACTCGCCGGCGAGCCTCTTTGCCTCTGAAATCGAAAAGGTAGCGGGTAGACTAGGATTAATCAGTGAATGGTATGTCCCGTGTCGAAAATATCACATGGTCTTCTATATGATTGATTTCGGAATGAAATGGAAAGGCACAAGATCAACTCGGGTTCCACAATCAAGGCTTATTATATATGGAGAGTGCCTTTATTGAAGACTTTAAGGTCTCATTCATGTATTACTAAAAGTCGACAGTGCCTACCCTAAAAATAAACGGCTGCATGAATATGTGTTTGTCTGTAGCGGTTGGAAATTCCTCTTTATTTATCCCAACTAGCTTTCAAGCGTCAGATTTATTTAATAACAGACGCTTGTTTGTAAGTGAAGAAATCATCAGATGAAATTTGGCAGACAAACGGGTTACTAGTAAGTTGTCCTCAAACGCGTATACATACATACATATCCTCCTGCATGCGCAGTATCGACGGAAAACACCAGGCAAAATATTTTTGAAGTCGAACTTCCTTTCCACAACCGCTGCTTGCCTACCAAATAGCATGAAGATCCATTCTTAGCTTCTCTAGTTACTAGTATATGCTGTTGACCTACATACAGACCCAGAACACAACGGGGCAACTAAAAACATAACCTACTTGGGGAAGGTAACAAACGATGGTAGGGACCCAACTTTCGAAAACAAGGTGTTCTTCACCATACATACCTTTTGATATCATGCAGTTAAATTTCGGCCGTCGTTCACTGAGCTCTTTGGCGTAGAGGTCAACCCTGACGAGCGGGAACCTGTGTTGCGGAGCAATGAAAGGCTTCTCTCCCGAGACCATCATGTAGAACATCACTCCCCTATACAGGAGCAACAACACAGTATGACCGAATGAAAGCTCATCTGTGTTGGTAGAATCTATAGTTGTAAAGTTTTAACTTTGTTCCAACACACAAGAAAGGAAGAAGAACGGTGGCAGGTTCCGCCTTCCCGCCATCTACGATTCGCTGCAGACGTCATCCTCCGACTTCCGGAACATCAGTGAAGCAAATCGTACATCTGAAGAAGGTCGACGAGCTTGACCGAAAATTTATGGTGAGTTCTTCTTCTTTTTGTGTTGGAACAAGATTTAAACTTAACAACTATAACACAATGTGACTACTGACTTTTGCACTAATCTCTGACTTTTGTACGTTTTCTATTTAACATATATACCCAACATCAATTCTTGGAGATTCTTCTGCACTACAGATTGACAACAGTGTGAGAATTACCGTTTCTTCTTTCATGCGTACATTTCGTGCTGCTAGAATAGTTTAATTAGGAACTGCTGTCCCCATGCCTAAAGTTTTGCTACTGGAGGTTGTTTGGGTGTCAAATGACAATGAGGAGATGTGGGGTCGTGTGGCGTAACTGCATAGTATTTGGCCCTGAATATAGATTGAATTGGTCCTGAATTCCAATCCTGCCTTAAGTTTGTCACCGATCTTGTGCCCCCCTTGGGAAAGGCACTTTACACGACTTTCCTCACTTCACCCATGGGTTTGTGGTGCCTCAAAAGGGCCATGGACTACATTTACGTTGTCAAGCCTTTTATTCTAGCCACATTTTCCCTGTCTGCACAAAAGTAAAATCATGATAAAAAGATGGAAATATGTTACAAGTTGCAGAAACGTGAATATTCATAATGGATGAGGCAGTTCTTACATGCCCCAAACGTCGGCCGGTTTCCCCAGGTACTCCTCCTGACAGAGTATCTCCGGAGGTGTGTACTCCAGTCCGCTTTTCGTCCTGTCCTCCAGGAAATTCGGTTCATTACGGGACACCAGTTCACAGCCGTTCTCTAACTTTGTAGCGTAGTAGAATCCTATGTAAGGAGTGTGAGCATTGATCTAACTTTAGACAACAGCTGGTAGAACTTTGATGATGATTCGAATGGGTCTTCTACTACTAAAAGTATGTAAAATTTAGAAGAACTTTATTGCACGGCAATTGTACATGGTACAATGTATGGCATTAGCTATTGCTCAAAGTACAAAATAGATGTATAGAATAAAACTTAACATCCTAATTAGAATACCAATATGGGCTAATAAAAGTCTTTGATATAGTGTTACAATCGAGTTGGGCTATCACGGTATACGAGAAGCGTACCCTAGACCTTAAGTCTAAGGTATATACGAGAAGCGTATCTATCGTACTGGCGCGATATGTTACATGCTGCAGCTGTCCATTTTTATTTGTGGCTCAGACACAACATATATAGCCTGGAATCAACAGGCAGGACGCGTACCTTAGGGAAGCGACCAAAGCACAACACGGCTGGATTCCAGGCTAGACACAACATGCCATGAATGAAACATTTGCTCCAAAAGTACGTGCTATGTGTTCGTGAAGCTGACATATTGTGTCCACACGAAGCTACTCCAGTTTTGAGTATATACTTGATACAAAACCTACTTATCATGTTTCTTGTCCATGACGTTGTTGTTGGTCTATGAACAGCCGTTCATATCGTTCGTAGGGCAATCACACAACTCAGAATTGGCTGTCACAAATTGAATATAGAAACCGCGAGATTTAAAAAAATCCCTATCGACCAGAGGGTTTGTCCATTCTGTCCAGAGCTAATTGAAGACGAATTTCACTTTTTGGTTGTATGTCCCAAATATTCTGATATACGCTATTCTCTATACAGAAGGCTGTCATTTTATACACAAGGATTTATCTCAATGGACCTGAAGTGCAAATTCAAATACATCATGACATGTGACAATCCCTGCATGGCAGATATAGGAAAATATATCAAAGAAGGTTTAGACATTAGAAATTCCTCAAATGATTGTAAAAGTCTCCAATGATTGTAAGAAACTTATCCCATACTACAACTCCTGTATTAGTTAGATAAGCCTTAAGTTAAGTTGTAGAACTGTAGATATGTAGATGCCATACTTTGTACCCCTTGCAATTGATGTGCAATAAAGTTATATCTTAGCTGAACTACGGGTAAGACGTGTTAGCAAGACGTCGAATATGCTGTAATATGTACTAAGTAAAAGACAAGAATGGCTGTTTGTGCTCACCGGTAATTCTCAGACGGCCCCGGTCACCCACTAGCACATTGTCGACCGTAAGGTCTCTGAGGTGCGTAGATGAGAAAGCGAAGAAAAGTAAAAATACGTACTGTTTGTTTACAAGCCTGATCTTTTTAATTGTAACGTTATAATAAGTCAAATATGCGTCTACCGCACACAAGTGGTGACACCTTCAAAGTACTTTCATCATGTCCTGATTCCATATCCATTCACATAGGTCAATACATTAATAACGCCATGCAAAAAGAAACTACCATTCCTAGATCCCATTTGACAAATGTAATGTCGCAAAGAAACATAGAACTACTCAATCTGATGTATGTAATGCTTTCCCTTATATTACTGTAGATACCACTTAATATAGTCCACTGGTATTCTAGTAACTAGAATTGTTGTAATATAATGTAACGTTATATGTGATATGTGTAGTACTAGACTTCTGTACGACCCGCCCTTGCTACATTGTTGGTACCTTGCTGGGAGGGGCCAATTTAGTCTTGGACGATAGAGTTTACGTCACACAGACTATTTGTTTACAAGGTTGTGATGAAAACCGTTTCGGGACTAACAACAGAGGAAAGCTGTAAACTAACAACGCTATGACAGAATGGAAACGCATACTAACCTGTGCACGATGCCACACTTGTGAACGTACTTCATTCCGCCCACCAGCTGATGAGTGAAGTGCCGCACGACTTTCTCGGCTAGACCCACGCCTCTGCCCGCCCGGTACTGCTGGATGAACTCCCCCAGCCTCCCGTTCATTCCACAATACTCCATCACCAGATAGGTGCGGTCGATTGTGTTAAAGAAATCGTATACGCTCATCTATGATAGGAAAGGAAAGGAATTACATACTAGTACTACTAGTACTGGACGTAGCCTCCGAAAAAATCGCACGGACAAAAACCACATACGGCGGGTTGTGCCCTTAGCTTTACACTTTCTGGAACGTGAAAAGAGAAGAATAGAGTAGAGTTCCAGGTAGGAACGGCTGGTGTCATTTTAGGCCACTCTTCGATCAGGTTCACGCCACAGCCATTTCCAGTTCGTGTTTTTTTCAACGCTCGGTAATCAAAGTGGACCAAATGTTGCCATATGAGATTGCCCAGTCTCTGCTTCAAACGGTTAACACTGGGAGAAACAACCACTGCCTCCGGTAGGCTATTCCACTAAGGAATTACTCCGACGCCGAAGAAATGGGCTACTAGTATTCTGTTGTCCTTGGCGTTCTCTTAAAACACAGGCTATGTCCTCTGGTTCTTGTGTCCATATTCATATCAAGTCCCCCTGAGACGTCTTTACAGAGATAGGGTCACAAACGAGGAAGTGTATCGTAGGAGCGAGGCAAAACCTCTTAGTACCGCCATCACAGAAAAACATCAAGTACACAGGACATGTGAATGCCTGTGGATAGACATGCTAAAACAGTCATCCACATAAGGTTTGCAATTTGGTTGGCTTTCTTTGTTATAGCCGATACATGGCTACTAAAGTTCAGATCCTTGTCCCTACAATAACTCTCAGGTCTTTCTCCTGCTATGTTAAGTCTAGAGTAGAGGGGTACTGATTTCATTATCTATCATTGTATAGGTGAACTCAGGATGTCATTACCCAGTCTGATGACAGTAAATTCCATTGGATGGAAACAAAACTGCCAGTCTGCTGCCCAATTTTGTAACTGCTGAAGGTTTTCTGAAAGCCAGTGTAGTCATCCACCCGTACTACTGGACAATATACATGTATCTTATTATCATCCACAAAAGGCTTTTAGCTCACTCTCCACGATTTCTGGCAGGTCATTACCGTAGAACTAATAGTGTTAATGACATGCTAGACCCTATATGTTGATTTAACCATACCTATAGATATCCATATATGTGTGTTTAGTTGTACTGTAAGTAGTTGTTATACATGTAGACCTTACGAAAGTCGCTGTACTTTTGTCGTGTCAATAAAGATTGTTTTAAAAGTAGTGTGAAAAGAACAGGACCATTGAATACTCCCACTGTTTATGTTTGCTCAAATTTCTCCGAGCCGCCGGGCCATCGGCGCTGGACATGGTAAAAACATTTCACTGATAGAGATTTCAGTGTCAACCATAGCTTAGTTTCAGGCAAATGTACTCCATGAATGCAGAAAAGATTTCCCCGGACCTCCATTGCGACGGCTTGCGCTTTTGGCACTGACGACGACATGGCGAAAATATAGTCTCTACCAGACTCCGAATCGCTGGAAAATCGTAGAAATGGAACAAATAGAGAGGAATATAACCGGCCAGGGAACAGCACGCGATTCCGGTGCCTTGTTTGATCTCCACTAATCGCTATCTAATAGGTGCGAAGTGGCTAAATAACACTTTTATTGCTTTCCGACTCGCCCGTGACGGTCCAAGCGGAAGCTACTGTCTTTGTGCAGAAAATGAGCGGATTAGTTTTATGGCCTTTCAAGTCGCCGAAAGTCCACAGACTCCGACGATCGCGTGCTGTTCCCTGGCCGGTTATATTCCTCTGGCCGGCTTACTCCTCTGATTTGTTACATTTCTACGATTTTTCCAGCGATCCGGAGTCTGGTAGAGACTAGCGAAAATATGTTGGGGGCGTGGGTCGTCGCCCACTAAAACTTCTTTCTCTAATGGTATGTCCGAACCCTTTGCTTCCTCTCATGCAGGAAGCGAGTGATACCCCTGTCACATTATCCACGATCTTCGGGCGTTTTAATAGAAGGTCGGCCATATTTAAGGCGGGTTTCGCGTATTTTTCACCTAAAAACCGTCCCTGTCACATATAAGCCATGCTTTCTACCTTGTACATTTGTTGTGCAATAATGTTATTATTATAAGCGAGGCTCGGGCGATTGCCGCAGACTCATCGTCCGATCGATTTTCGCGCAATGTGACAGGGGTATAAAAGAGCACAGAGTCGTGATGATTCTTTCTGTCCCTTTTCTTTTGAAACAGATGCATGTCGTATCGAAACAAGAATATTCTGACACATGAACGTTGACTATTGACTGAACATTGACATCGTTACGATGACCCATTTTCACAATATGTGCTGCAATACATCCTCAGTGTGTCCTACGCCTACGGATAGTTAACCTGGGTACCATCCGGAAAGTAGTTTCGCTCTGGCGTTCCAGAACACGATTAAGCATCATTCGCTTTGACAGACACAGTGTTGGCGCAATAACGTTATCTACTCATATTCACTCCACCACTATACATACTATATATATATATATATATATATATATATATATATATATATATATGCGCGTATATATATATGCGTGCGTGTCCGATCCCTTATCCCACTGACAAAAGGTCAATTTTACAGACAACTAAAAAGCTATTGAGCATCTCAACCGTGAGACTCAATACATTATCTTCGTAGCCCGATAAAGTACCATCACTTGACAGTCGGAATAAGCTCATTTCTAAGTATAAGGATAAGAAAAAACACAAGGCTACTGACCACATTGCAATGCTTGAGCTCCCGCAGCATGTCCGCCTCCCTCTTGAAGAGTTCGTAATTTGGCTTTCCCTTGTTGTAGATTTTCACTGCAACCTGTCAGAAATTACACATACTTCTAAGCTTGCCGGCTATGTATCGCGGCAAAAGTTGTTGCCTTCTAGATACTTCTTTCAATAGTTTTACATGAGTCATCATACAGTGTTGAAACGTGAACGAGGCTATCGATGAACAGACAAAATCATCGAATCTTTTCTCAACAAGAGTGAAACGGTCTGACAAGAAAGGTGTAACTTATTACCTGCATGTGTTTGGGAGTTCCGTAAAAGCCTAGTACCAATAGCCTCATTTTGAACGACAATCTCAAGGAGTCCTCGGCGGTAGCCAGCTTGATGTCACCAAACTTCCCGGTTGCGATTGTCTTCACCAGGAAGTACCCACGGTCTCGACATTCTTTATCCTCCATTCTACAACATGGCGACACACAGCACCGGTATATAGCGACATGTTCTTCATTTGTCCTTTCTGTTGCAGGTATGTGGCCGTGGAATACTTAGAAAGTCTGTGTTAACTCCAAGAATTGAATAAAGTAAATAGCTTACATGGATAACGTTGGATGTGATACACATCAAAGTTAGACACAGGGTCGTAAGAACTTAAGACAGCAATAATCTATCTGTTGCTGCTTACGTTAACTTACTTGTGTGCTTATGGTAAAAATCATAAAAACATTGACGGACATACCTCAATTTGAATGTCGACAGTCCAAGGTAATCAATCTCTCGTAAATACTCGAAAGGTAAGTTTTTCACAATGATTCGCTTGTTAATCGCACGCGAAATACGGCGGCGTCCAACAAACCTGTTGTCTTTACAGCGGTAAACAACAACAGTGGCAGGGGTATTCGAGGACACCGCATTGTTGAGCATTAGAACGTCACAATTTCGAACGTCGAACGTCACAACGGTGTGCGCCCTACTGCGAGCGCCACCATGCGGCGGGCGTAGGTAGAACATCAACGGTTAGAATCATACGGATTTACTAAAAGAAGCTTACGAATTTCACGCAATATAAATTTTACGGAATTAATACAATCCACTTCTAAAAAAAAGGTTTTAAAGAATTCGTTTCTAATTGTAAGGACTTAGGACAGTTCTATGTGCGTCTGTAAGGTGTTCAGTACCAGGGACAGGCCTGTTTACCTTGTGTGGACGGTGTTCAACACCAGGTACAGGTGTGTTAGCCATTGTGGTTGGTGTTCAGCACCAAGGATTGGTATGTTAACCAGTGTGGTTGGTGTTCAGCACCAAGGATTGGTCTGTTAGCCATTTTTAGTTGGTGTTCAGCACCAGGGTCTGTTTACCTTGTGTGGACGTTGTTCAGCAACAGGTACAGGTGTGTTAGAGTGTGTATATAAATTTTAGTTTTCAGCACCAGGGACAGGTCTGTTAGTCAGTGTGTGGTTGGAGTTCAGTACCAGGGACAGGTATGATCCAATTGTGGATGGTGTTCAACACAAGGGATTAGTCTGTTAAAGCAATTTGCAGTTGGTATTCAGCATCAGGGACAGGTGTGTTAGCCATTGTGGTTGGTGTTCAGCACCAAGGATTGATATGTTAACCAGTGTGGTTGGTGTTCAGCACCAGGGATTGGTCTGTTAACCTTTATGCAGTTGGTGTAGAGCACCAGGGACAGGTCTGTTAGCCATTTTTAGTTGGTGTTCAGCACCAATGATTGGTATGTTAACCAGTGTGGTTGGTGTTCAGCACCAGGGATTGATATTTAGCCATTTTGTGGTTGGTGTAAAGCACCAGGGACAGGGTTGTTAGCCATTTTTAGTTGGTGTTTAGCACCAGGGACAGATCTGTTAGACATTGTGGTCGGTGTTTAGCACCAGGGATTGATTTGTTAGCCTGTATGTGGTTAGTGTTCAGCACCAGGGACCGGTCTCATAGCCAGTGTGGTTGGTGTTCAGCACCAGGGACAGGTCTGTTAGCCTGCATGTGATTGTGATTGTGATTGTGGTACAGTATCAGAGTCATTTGAATGACACTGCCCCCCCCCCACCCCATTTGTAATACAGTCATGTCCTGCTTACTATTCAAAGACTAGCCATATACAAAAATTTCAGACACCGATAAAATAGCACACAGAGACTAATGGTGTATGCATAGATTTCCTTTTAATCCTTCCCCAGGCCTTGGGTCTTACACAATTTCACAGAAAGGATGGCAAAATAAAGATACATCTCAGGGGTATCTGAACATATTAAGCTGCATACAGAAGCAATCAGCATGGTCCAGATTCCTGGTCAATATCACATTAGGAACAGACACACTGACTTGCTACCTCATGTCTTATCGAGTCAACTCTAGTGCAATTACACATCAATTTTTTTTCCTGTTGTCATAATCAGATATAAACACCCTTTCCTATAATCGCACACCACCACTAGCATTGCTTGGCTGATTTCCTACAACCACAAAAGAATTTTATAATATATATCCAGCCATTGTTGTAACATTATGAATGATGTAACGCATATTTTCTAGAATAAATACTTTGTTTAGCAGTTTTATGCAACAACAATCTTTACAAACAGGAAGACAGAAAACTTAGAATAAAAACAAAGACTAGCACAACACATCTTCAAATAATAAAAATGATGATCTAAAAACAAGGATGAAAACCAAAAATACAGGAGCTGCAGCTGAAATAGATTTATGAAATCTGAAACTATTCCAAATTTTTGTCTGTTGAGTCCATTCCAAGTCACTATGCATTTGTTGCCATTGTTTAGAATTGCTTCCAAAGATTTGTAACTGTAATCAAATAAAAACAGCTCATAGAATTGTTGCTCTTTTGCCCTAACATGAAAAGATATTTGACATTTGTGGCTTGTTTTTTTCACAGTATGTTGCCAATTTCTTCCGTTTGTCCAAGACTCAGGTATATGGTTGTCTGAATTCTGTGTCTTTAACATTCTTCATTCACAAAAAAACATCATTTACTCAACACCCTCCTTGTTGCTAGAATTGACATTTACATTTAAACAATACAACTATTTACAGCTAAGAACATATAAAAATGTGAAAAATGCAAACTTTTACCCTCATGAAGTTTCCATCTCTTGATAATTAACCATGTACATGTACAAGTATGTATCTTCACTTGATTACAGTAGGAGAATACTCACAATAGAGGGAAACATGAAGAAATGAAGTTGAGGTTGTTCTACAATATACACCATGTACATTACATACAGTACTGTACTGCTGTCAAACATTAGTTTCCATAATTTGCAACAATGATATTTTTCACTCAATGCATTGCTTGAAAAGTACAAAATTGCACTGAACAATATAAATAATTTATTGTATAGAAGCAAGAAACTTTTGAGAAAGTTTGAATTCATAGAAAAAGGTGAAAGTTCTTGTTTCTGTCTGTAAATTCCTCACAGAATGCAGTACAGCAAGCAGAACCTAATGCATGGTCATGAAGCTCTGCAGAAATATGTCAGTGCACAGGCCATACCTAGCCTTGTTTCCAGCCGTATTACAGCTCGCAAGTTTCTTTTGTCCTCTGCATAAAGGACAGGAGAGAAACAGGAACTATAGTATGGCTGGAAACCAGGCTAGGCTATTCCTACTTAGCAGTGTCAAGCTTGAATTGCCTGGGTTGGCAGATGTTTTATATATGGTAACATCCTGTTCAGAAGCACCCTTTGATAAAGATTTGCTATTCAAAAGACTAACATAAGTTACAAAGAATATGTTACGTATCTTTTAAAAGTATTGATAAGATGTCAACTCTATAAACTGTGTTACAGAAGCACACTCGCAGAAGCTTAGGGCAGAAATTAAACGGCAGCTACCAATAAATTACAAATGTCTTGAATTTGACTTTTTTCAATGTTGAGAATGCCATTGAAAATGATAGTTTTGACAAATGATTGCTGTTCTTTTTACAAAAACTAAGTGATTGCTTGCCACATATACCTTGGATTGTATAAAACTTTTTTATATCCCTTCTGATAGTATCATTTGTGCACTTAATCATACGTGTAAATACCTTTCTGGTTGTCCACCCCAGATACTAAGTAATGTCTTGAGTCCTCAATGAGATTGATTTCAAACATGCCTTAAACAGCCATCACAATCATCATCATCACCAAGCCATCTCATGGCAACTGTCAGTGTTCCTTTACCCATTCCTACAATGTAATTATCAGAGGTAGTCTGGGCACCCAAAATATTCAGGACAAAATCATTAACACAATAGAAACTCTCAAAATATATAAGATACAATCAGCAAAAATCAAGGTGCCATACAGTTGCTATTTGATTGGTTAGCAGCAACAAGCCAATCAGATGGCATCTTTGCTATTAATCACCATATAATTAGCATAAATCACAGGGAAGAAAAAAACTTCAAATCACTAAAAAATCAACAAAACAAATCAAGTCTTTGCATGTAAGTATGATCATAAAATCTCTTGATAGTAAAATTAATCTCCTGATAGCCACTATGAGATATATGGTTTTGTATCAATAAGTAATATGTCACAAAAATAGTAATAACTGAGTGCAAACAGGACTATACAAAGCTTGTAGAGAAGCATAATTAGAGCTGGTTCCATGGGGGTTTTCTGAGACTCTACATGAGCTGACATATTATGGGATATCTTAGTTTCATGTGTTCGGCCCCCTTGATGTTGAGGGTGTGTATGGAGTAGTGGTAGATCACGTCCGGTACGGTGTCAAACGGTTTGCTGCACTCCCCTAGGATGTATTTCAGGTCCACATTGTGTGCTATCTTCATGTGCATAAAACCCTTGGCACTCCTGCAGAAAATAAATACACGACAGGTGATGAGATTAATATGCTGATTACTACATCATATACGTCATTGCCAAATCATGCAGAGCCAAATCATGTTTTGTGTTAAAAGACATAGTCAAAACAGTATGCTGATAGTAATGGAATGAAACAGTACACAGCAAGTAATGGAATGATAAGGCTTTAGTTACAACACACTACAATGTTCGGTGGTACATCAGACAATAAAAATTGTGCTGTCAAATCAGCTAGTCTGTTGCTACATCAAAGCCTAACCTCAAATGCTGCCATACAAAACAAGGTTGTCTGGGAATATATGTGCAGCTTAAACATTAACATAAGCCCACCTAGCTCTTTACGTGGCTAATTGTTGTGTATATGTATGGATATTGTCAGATATTCTGGTCAATTGGTTTCAATTTGCCCCACAATCTAAAAAAAAAAAAGAAAAAGAGCAAATTTGTTCTTACTTGATGGATAAGGAAAAGTTTGTCCGGGAGCTCTCGCTGTTCCTGACCAGGAAACTGCACTCCCTACAGGAGCGCAGCACGTTCTCCGCATCTACTCTGCTAATGGACCCATGGTACCACCTGTGTGGAATACATATTAAGCACTGTCATTCAAATACACAAATTCAATCACACATTCAGCCCATGGGGATGAGAAGTAATCATTTTGCAGATGAATGATATAGCTGAACTGAATACACGTTCTAGAATGTCAATCAACCCTCTCCGTAGACCTGTACAATGTAACTTTTCACTCCTTTTCTCTTTGCATCATTACATAACAACACATTCCACATCCTTACAGATAGCCCATTGAAGATTACTGTAAATGCATTTAAGTTTGGGGGATCTAATTTTGGGGTAGCAGGAAAAAGGACTGTTCACAGTGGTATTAAGTTAGCGGTAGCACCATGTAGTCTCTTACTGCCATGGAAAAATGCTCCCCGTGGTTTCAAGTTTGCGATGAATTGGCAACCACGAAAACCGCGAACATGAAACCACTGCAAAAATGTCTGCATTTACAGTAATGCGTGGGCAAAATGGTAAAAATCAACATCACTTGGCTTACCTTTGACCTTCCAGAGGAATAGATGGATCGATGGGCTCTGACCCCTCATGTGAGTGTTTCCTGAATACCCTGGTTTTGCTGAGAGGACTAGCAGTGCTCTCCGGTACTGCAGCAAGCCGCTTGTCTGCTGAAGGTGGGGTGTGGGTGGGCGGTGGTGGGGAGGGCTGCTGCTGGTCCAACTGGGCTGGAAATACAAATGAATATCATATTACACTCAGGTAGCTATGTCTATCACAATTATCTATATCCAAAGGTTTACAACATCACTTATAACCATAACTAATAGAAAGCACAAGCTGCATTCCATAGCCTGGGTATGTTTTAGGGTAGCAAGTATAAGGAGTCCCCGTAGAAATCGGATGGTACCTAGGCTGGGCATTCTTGGGTTCCTACCACTAAAAGCTACAGATAAGGAAAGTGACTTGTAGATAAAAATGAGTCATTCTTTATTCCAAACTATATCTTGCAATGCCTATTAAAAGATCTGCAAATTCTTGTCAAACCATGCTGGTTAGTATGACTTGCAATGACTGATAGATGTCAGTTGAGTATGTATGTGAGACAGTTACCTCCATGAGCAAGAAAGTATACGACAGGAGGTTTCAGTCTCATCACATTGACTGCACAGGGGGATGATGGGAAAACAGAGATGGGAAGGAGAATAGATAGAAGAGAAGGGCATAGCTGCTTGTACTATTAAAAACAGAGGTTAAATCTAATAAAGAAATCAAAGGCACATTGGGAATAAAGCCCTGCTGTATGGCAAGTACATGTAGTTTTATTACATGTCATTAGAATAGCGCAAGAGCCAAGAGTCAATTAAAATGTCAGAATCAAAATGTAAAGAAATGTCCTCACAGCAACCTTTGCTCTACAGTGTCCTTGGAGGGTGATAATCAGTTTAGTCATCATGCAACTTTGCACTACTTTTATAAACGTGTCATCCCAAACAAGATTCATTAGACAATATTTCTGGCAGGGCATTTTCTCTTCAATCCAATTTATGCTGGGTAAACTTGTTACTGCAGCAAAGTCAATACCTTTTAGATGTTACTAAATAAGTCTGGTACAGGGCACATGGTGCCATCTATTATCAATTACATGCTAGAGTCACACTGGGCTGTCAGGAGTTGGTCGTTTGGTTTCCAGGGAGAGATATGTACTCTCCAAGCAGAGGTTGGTGGGGAAGACTGTGACCTTTGGGGTGGGGAGTTCAGACAAAAAATGCCAGATATGAGAAAAGGGTCACAATTTACCCCACCAACCTCTGCTTAGAGTGAAGAGATATGCTGAATATTTTCCTGCCCAGATCTTATTGTATTGAAGAATACAGCTCGGTTTTTCCTTTTCCACCTTAGATATTTATGTTGATACTCTATAGAAGGTGAAAATGTAAAATAATTTCAGACTGGTTGAAAAATGTTTACGTATCAAAGCCAGCCATGTTTTTATATACTCAGGTCTTTTGACCTGTGACATTTTGATGTCCCTGGTTTCCAAGGCAACAAAAATATGTCAAAAGACTGCATGACCTTTTCCAGTGGAGCAAAATCTTATTTCTTAATATAATTTCATTTATCACATTTCTTTCTCACTTTCCACTTTACAGCTAAACTTTTCACTTAGTGTTCTTTATTTCTGTTGGTGGATAGGATTATAATGATATTTGAGAGATACATGAGAGATTCATTAGCATTGGTAGTAATTGTCCTGTGCCCCAAACCCCTTTCTTTTTCCTAGCAACAGCTCTAAACATAAACACACAAACGTTCATGTATGCAGTCAAAGGCAAAACCTAATGACGTTTTCTAGGAAGAGCCAGCCATATGTAATTTGATGGAAAATTTGAAAGCGCTGTGTGGGTGTTTAGACATATTAATCTGAGTACGTCAGTAAAGCTAGACATTCCACACGTGAGCTGGTTATGCATGTATGTGCTCAACAGAGCCATACTGGTAAACACCTTCAGCATTTAGAAAGGAACACCTCCAGCAATACATACATGTACATGAAATAAAAAGATTAAAGGACAGATCTTTTTGATATATTGCAGTAGAATAACTTATTCCCATTGGTATGATCACATCATTAAGGTGCTAAAGGTCATTGAAAGAAACTCAAAATAAACTCCAATCTTTAAAGAACAAAACAACAAAAAAAACATAACCTTGTGTCCACATTTGCCCACTCTTTTCCCACCCGCACCTTGAAAGCCTTTGCGATTTATGTATTGTTTTGCAAGCATACCAAATTTTGTTGTTCTATTTCAAAACTACATGTGGCATTTTTAAAAGATTTGCCTTCTACCATGAGCATTTGAAAAATGAAAAGCTTTTATTAAACTTTAAAGAGAAAGCTTTCAGATGTCAAGAATATTGTAAAAAGAGATAGAGAAAGAGAGACACAGAGTACCTGGTCTATGGCGGCACCTTTTTCTGTATACTTTAGTGGAAAGGAGGAGAGATGGCAGTCACACACACACAAAACACACAGAGAAAGAAGAAAGAAAGTGAGAAGAGGATGTAGGAAGAAGAGGCTAGAACAGCGTATTGAAGACAGTGTGGCTACAACAGATTTCTGAATGATTTGTTTATCCTACTATCACAGATGTCCATGTAGCCTTTATTGGACTTGATCAAGACTGTGGAAAGATGCTCATGAGACTATAACAGAATACACGGTTTCCTTCTTTGACTCTCAGGGTTTGAGAAAAAGACAAGGAGAGAATCAGAAAGGAGTATGAAAGGACACTTATACACAAGGACTAAGTATGCCACGTATACTCGTATTGGTATTGTTGACTTCTAGACTTTAAGCGGATATCATAACATAACATACAAATCATATTTTCACCTACTGACCTTGTTGTAAGAAAACGCCACAGTCTACATAGTTAACATATTTAAAATAGAAATGTTTCTGATATATTTCATTTGTTTTCTTGGTTCAAAGACTCCAAACTTAGCTTTTCAAAGTTTTTTTATTCATCCCTACCTGTTAAGTTCTAGAACAACAGTACATGAAAATGTGCTACATCTTGTGACTGAGGAAAAGATGGAATATTCAAGGATACCTGCAAATGCTTGAGACAGCCTCTCTTTGGAGGACCACTCCCATGGTTGGTCATAATCCTCCGCTGGTCTGGTGTCCTCATCTGGCTGCTGCTGCTGTTGTTGTTGTTGTTGTTGTTGTTTCAACTGTGTTTCTTTTGCCTTTTCTAGTTCCCTGGCTAACCTGGCCTGGTGTGTGTCTGCATCTATGTCCTCCGGAGCACTGGGTTCATACGGGTCCTCGTACAGCGCTGAGTCACTGCTGCTGCCCTCACTGTCGGGTGTGCTGGAGCGAGGTGTCTCTTCCTTGGCCTCCTTACTCTGTTGTATCCTGAGTTCTAAGGTTAGAAATGGATAAACAAACTCATCAATAGAAACAAACCCTGAATCTGTCTTGCTACCTGATGTATGATATATATATATGATTGTTGCCGTCCAACTTTCCCATCTCCTTTTCATTTGCGTAAGCTTGTACCATAATTTAAGCTCCAGGAAAAGGTACTACTAGGGAAATGAACATTGAAGTCATGAATGTAACGTTATACAAATATTATACGTGTACCAAGGTCATCAAAAGACCCATTTCAAACCATGCAGACCAATTTGTTTACTACAGCAGTGCTTTGTGGTTGCACAACATCTCTAGCATTTTTCATTGCAGTGATACTACGAAAATAACCCATGCCTAAAAGTTTAACACTGATTACTACCGGTGAAATAACTGATAATTTCTAATCTACATGATTCTACCTGATTAAAGTGTCAATCTAGCAAATGTATGTGTAAGTAGCAAAAATGGCAAGTAATAAGTGGTAAGTGCCAAAACTTGATTATGTTAAAGGGTTTTGATTAGAATATTGTTGCTCTGGCGCTTAAGTAAAAACAGTCAATCCATTTGATGCTAGAAATTTGGTAAGGGTGTTACTGGGAAATGTCTGGGATGCTATGACACTACAATGTACGTACGGCCTGCTTCCTAGATGTACAGTAGACAAGCCAAACATGGGCAAATGCATGACTCAGAGCTTCAGCACTGACATGACCAACTGAGCCAAACATGCACCATGAAAATTGGCCAATTTCATGGGTAAATGTAAAGCAGTGGGAGGTTGAGATTTGCTGCTGACAATGCTTGATATGGAGGTAATACCAGTAGAAAACATCCTATTACCATTTCCATGAACTTCCTTAAAGACTGTTAGCTCATACATGTACTATAACCACAGTGACACAGCTACACCCATAGAAAACAGTGGAACCATTTGTTTGTATGATATTGGAAAGAATGCTAGTAAAAAGAAATATAAGAGAGGATAAACAGAAGCAGGCAAGGAAAATGGAAATGAATAAGAATATGAGGGGATGGGAAGAGAAACCAACCTTGTATAATCTTCTGTGCATCGTACGGATCTGAGTAGTTGTTGAAGTCATCCTCTTTGGGTGGCCGACAGTCTGGAGGCACGTCGTAATCCCTGCTTTCAAGAACTGCTTTTCTGATGTCATAAGGGTCACTGTAGTCATCAAGCACAATGGGCTGGAGAGCAGAAAAATTAATGGATTGATTTAAAAGTGTCAAATGTGAGAGGGGGCCATGAACATGAGCAACCACAGCTACATGTACTCTCTCTTTGGTCACAAAGGTATGCTATTTCAGCAGGTTTGTAAGGGTTGTAAGGGTGCTTATCCATCAGAAATTTTAAGTCTCAGTTCAGTCAGAAACGATTAAGGCTATCATCTCAAAGCAACATACTAATACTATAGGAAAATGATCCATAACAATATTTCATTAAAGTCCCTTTCCTCATTCTTAAGATATGTCAAATTGTGCGATGAAAGAGTTGACAAGTTCTCCTAAAGCACAATTTGCAGGATGACTTGGGTTTGCAACTCCTTCATACTGATTATAGACATGAGTGATTCTTCATTTTATTGATTGGACTTAATTATTCATGGAAAAAAAGTTGGTATCAAGGATATAGAGATGGAAATAAAGTAAGGATGATTTGATATATCAGGTTTCTTGACAAAGATCGATATGTGCAACAAGTGCTTGTGCAGACAGAGATCACGGTCTTTGAAATTCAATAAGACTCTTGATGATTGATCCATAATATAGATTTCCTTGTAAGTACATGTATATCTATCCTCTAATAGAAGTCAAAATAACATATCCAAAGTATAGGATTAAGAACATTTTGTAGTTCTTTCAAAAGTTAGAAATGAAAATAAGGTAATAAAAGTTACAACAAGTCTACACAAAATCAGAACATTACTATGTGAAGCAAATATATACAACTGTAAATACCCCATTCCCGATATATGACCACAACAGCTGTTCATGATAAATGCATTACTCCTGTATCTGAATACCACACCTTGAATGGGTCCATTATAAATCAGAGGATGGGATATTGAGTGGACAATTGACCTGATTTTCTGTCATAAATAATCAGCCAGGCTATTAACGGTTAGGACCAGGAAGCCCTGGGGAAATGACATGGGCTGATGTAGGAAGTGTCCGGGTATATTTTGATTAAGGAAATCAGATTTTAAGAAATAGATTATCATTAGATACTTTTACATAACTTCTTGATAAAATCCATACATACATTGTACATCCATAAAATGTATAGAGATGCTATTAAGGAGGTAAGACTAACATATTAATGTTTTTTGAAGACCTCTATTGCACATTTTTGCCACACCAGCAAGTATAGGTCCTAACAAGAAATGTTAAAGAGATACAGCTAACAGATACAAAATGAAACTATCTTTGGATAAATTCAACTACTTCTTTTTTGAAGAAATGACTGGTAATTTTGTTTGAACAGGATTCTTTAATCAAAGATGTACTATACAACCCTTTCCCTCCCTTGTACAAGGCATTACTGTGAAAAATACCAAAGCAAGAATAATACATACCAAATACACCTCACCAGACTAATCAGCTGCATACAGTAACTTGTTTATCAACCTTTATTTCTCCACATGCTACTATGTATTGAGGTGCTCTCTATCCCAATAATCAAACGAGTACTCCGTACTTTGATAAGACCATTAAGTATACTTTGTCTTTTTAAAACAAAACAATGTGTTATCTAAATATGCTCATTCAGTTGACCCATTCTGTGAAGAGCAGATACCAAAAATGATACACACTAACAATTGTGACAAATCGAATAGAAGCATGGCCCCAAATTTCCCTCCTTTGGCTAAGATCCAAGTACATCAAAATCCCTCCATCACTTTTAGAGTTACGAACAGAACTAAGAAAATATAATCTCTGGTAATATAAAGCTGTGTACGAAAGCTCAAGCTGTAATACAGCAATATACCTCTCTCTATAAATCTCCTTTACTTTCAGTTAGCCAGTAATTGAAGAGGTCACAGATGTTATGGCCTCCAGCAAGATATGTGGTTTAATTTCATACCTGGGTAAACAGTGCTGAGGCACACCATAAAACCTTGGGTGAGGAGAAAACAATGATGGCTTCTGGCAGTCTATTATTCAATCATACTCAAACCAATATACAGGGGGAGGGGGGGGGGGCTTACAATGTATCATTGTATGTGGCCATTTGAGGATAAGAGGGTGAAAAAAATGCCACAAACATGTAGAACAATAGAGTAAAAACCAAACTGTTGATAGACCAATGTATGCCAATAAATACTACCTATTGTTTAACTGAAAGAAGTCCCATTCTCAATCATATTGGTACAAATTTCATGGCTCTTAATCTTATCAGCTTCCTGTGTACTGTTTTATGTTTTTCTA
The DNA here is from genome assembly GCA_019207045.1 of Branchiostoma floridae x Branchiostoma belcheri. Lineage (NCBI taxonomy): Eukaryota > Metazoa > Chordata > Leptocardii > Amphioxiformes > Branchiostomatidae > Branchiostoma > Branchiostoma floridae x Branchiostoma belcheri. Next base: position 24,566,343 of record CM033025.1, on the reverse strand, counting down.
CATGAAAGCTATGTTACTTTTCTGAGTAAAACTACTAGTAAAAGTGAATCAAAGATTGTAACACATATATTGTAGAATAATTGAGAACTGTGACCCACTAAGAGAATAAACATACATGTAAAGCTAATATGATAGATGACCATACAATTATGATGTGTCGTCAAATAATTCACACTATCATAAATCAAGGCTATAATGGTAATTTTTATGCCATATTTTGACTTCAGCCATTTATGTAAATTTTATCAGACTATAACACTGAGCCTATTTGGGCAGAAAGAGATACATTTTACATAGACTGAAACATGTCACCCTTTCTTAAAAATGCAGTATTTTTGGTTGTGTACATTTGTACAAGTGTATAGAGCTGTACATTTAGTTCAAATGTAGACAGCCGCACACAACACAACCCCCTCAGCTTCAAGATAATACATGTACATGTACATGAGCAAATCATGCTGTTGTGCTATACAACAATGCAAAAAGGCACTCAGGCCAGAGAATAGAGCCTTTTGACCAATGATGTGTTAGAAACATGTTTCAGATCAGCAGGGGTTTGCCAGCTACAAGATTGAATTTTGAAAGGACGCTTTTGGTCGGGACCGAATCCTGACTAAATCGAGGTTACACAAAATGTACCGTGACGAAACACACAGCGAGCCTAGACCGTTAAGTACAAGTCACTCAGTTTTATGGCTTCCAAAGCATCTGTTATCATGGAGCTTGTCCAATTGAAAGAACAAAATATAGAGTGCATTATTTCTAGAACGGAAGAACATACATGCAAGCCTTCACTGCCTTTATATTGTAAAACAGAGTTATACCATCTCGCTGTATGAATGTAGCAAGATAAAAAAACACAGTGGCTTTTCAAGGCTGTGAATTTTTCCTAAATGTGGGTGAGATTATCGACTATCTACAGAAAGCAACATTTTTAGTGAAAGAAATCAACACTGCAAATGTCAGGAACTTGTCTTGACAATGGAGGTGTGAACATGTTATTTATGTTCTATACAACTCCTAAAGATACAAAACATTCATAAGCTATTTATATGACATGTATAAAGGAAGGACACTTTTCCCAAGGGGTGGCATTACTACTATTTTACGATGGGACAATGTATTGCAGCTTATTCCATCAACTAATGTCCTCATATGTTGTATTTTAGTAGGTACAGTATTTAGATAAGAGTGAAAAAAGGGCAATACATAACTTGATAGCCTGCCAGCCTGATACTAGAGGGTTTCATTCCTGTTGAAAGTGTGAAATTCTAAGTGTCAATCTTCAATCACTGCCCCTCCCCTCCCCCACCCTTTCTATCAGGCCCAGCTGTCCCTAGAGTCATCTTATCCAATCTTCAGTAGTTAAGACATGCTCCCAACCAGAACCATCCAACAGATGGGAGGCAGACAGGCTGGGGAGTAATGAGGAAAACAGCCTTTGGCACAAAACAACCATATCCTGATTATCAATGTTTATAGCTTTACAACTTTGTGTAATGAGATTCCTTTGTTGGAGGAAAAAAAAGGGTTGTTTTTTGGAAAAAAAACTGATGCATTAAAGATTGAGTGTGCAGATGATAAAATGTGTGTTCTATATTGGCCAAAGAAAAAAGATGTTCTGGTGATGTTACCTGTTACCAGACATAATGGGGAAAACAACTCTATCCTGATTATCAACATTTATAGCTTTACAACTTAGTGTACCAAAATACCTTTAGCTTTCCTTTATCGTAAAATAAAAAGAAAGAAATGTTGTAAACGTGATTGACAGCTGTTCAGGGATACCTTTGCTGAAGTGGAGTGATAAGGCTTTGACAACTAGGATAAAACCCCCAGGATGGAAACAGAACCTGATAAGATTATGCCTGTGAAAGTCAGCTTGTGAAACCACCCAAGCATTCAGGGGGGTATTGGTCGTATTCCTGGAAAACATTGCGTCAGCTTACAAGAAGATATAAATGAAGGAATTACCAGGGAACTTACATGTAATTGTCTACAAGCAGACCTTTTGACTAATAATGTACTTGGAGTTAAGAGGACAAAACAACAGAAATTTTACAATGCCTTCATGAAAACGACAATAACACAGATAATAAAGTCATGAAAGCTGACTGACTAGAATTTTCATCTTGTATGGCCTTGACAATGAAAATATATCATCAAAATCACACAATTCTACTAGTAATAGTTCCATTATCAAAAATACTAGTGATAGTTTTGTAGCTCTATCTAGATTTAATATCTTCGAAAAAAGATTTCCATTGGACGCAGTTGGCCATGGCAAATAAACTCTACAAGTCAGTGCAGCCAAATCATTTCGGGCTTTCTGTACAGACCATGATGGTTCTCTCAATATAATCTGGACTGATTGCAATAAAATTCTCTTCTCTTCAGTCTCATTACTTTGTGCCATAGATTTCCCTCATTATTCCTGACTATAATCCATCCAGTCCCTCTTGGCTCTCATTTTACAGCCAAGAGCAGGGAGGGTCCCCCTTGTGCACATGGATTGTGGCTTTTATGTGAAGCTCAATGGCATATTCAGTTATTCATCCTGATCAAATGCAATCAATGGGAGGACCTAGACACCCAGTCTCTCCACGTATTTGTTCAATAAATCCTTGAGACGTGGATGCTGGATGATTTGTCTATACCAACAGATTGTGGATGAAAGCGGCACTCATAAGTGGGAACATCTATGGCCGTACACTGCACACACTGCAGGGAGTTCCACTCAAATGTACATGTATGGCTGCTCTAAAATGGCTTTAATTCAGATATAAAAGCTGCAACATTTCCCTACATTTATCCTTCCATGAATTTTACAGGCTAGCCCAATCAAAATAGCTGGGCTGCCACGAGAGGGTCATGCTGGGAGGTCTCGGTATAAATGTATGACATGCAATTTGTGTTTGATAGCAGCACAGTGCCACCCGACTGAGATTCAGGCATACATCACCAATGTTCCGTACGCTGAATGAAGATTCTATTTTGGGACCATCTGTCTAGTTGACCTTCCAGTGCTCTCAAGTTACCCCCTTTCCCAATTACAAATATGAATCCTTCTCTCTCAACTGCTTTCATTCAATACAATTTGCAGGGGGCAGTAATTACAACAGAAGCACTTTGTATGGGTGAGTTAATTATTTAGTAGTAGATCACGATATATTGGTCAGGTCATCAAATCAGGGGTAAAAGACAATCCATACAGACTGGTGCTCTCCACCACCCAAATCACAGCGTCTGAGTGAGCAATACATTTAATTTGAATCTAAGGGTAGAAAGCTATTCAAGTAGCTCAGACTCCGTTTTTCTGTCATTTACAAGATGGTAAGAAAGAGTTAGGTATGAAATGTACATATTGACCGAAAATTTGAATCTAAAGCAATTTTATTCATTTTCCAAGCTCCCTTGGAAGAGAGGTTCAACACAGCTTGGAGTCCAGCCTTGTTCACTTCGGTCCGCTCCCGAAGGTTGATACCCGTTCAAGGCAGGGTAGCGACCTTAAGAAGTGGACTAAAGCGAACAAATTGTGACCTAAAGGCTGGACTCCAGGCTAGAATGAATGTACTGTGCCAAGAGCACTTCCTCCCAAGCTTATCAATACCAGCACACACTGTCACTGCTGGCAATGCTATCTTGAAACCATGAATTGCACACTTATTCTTTCTCAGCAAAATCAGCAAGGGTAACATCTATGAGTCTATGACATTTCAATACATACATTGCATGATGATTCACATTAATGATTAAGGGATGATGTGGTCTTTACCAATTACATAGACTAGGTCTATAGGTCTGACTAATGAGCTTACTACTGGGGATAAGCGGATTAAGTTGCCAATACAACTTAAGTGATAGAATATCTCTACTGTTAGACCCAGGAGATGGAAGATCAAAAGGAAACATTTTGTGGACGGACCTGCTTCAAGAAATTTCTACTGTTTGACAGAGGGAAACATGTATTTGTTCAACTTCAAGGAATCAAACAATTGCGTCTGGTAGGAACATATCTAAACATAGATGGTCAACAAAGGTAGCATCACACAACAATCAAATATGTGCCTATCAACACTTCGGTATTCTTGTGTTCCCATTACAGATACGTCTCCAAGCTTAAGTTATGCCTCTTATTTTTGACATATTTTGACATCACAAACTACAGACAAGTGAAGACATCAAAGTCTGACATGTGTTGACAGGGACGATGTTTGGGGGAGGAGGTCCTGATAGAGGAAAACATCCCCGTAAATGATTGACATCTTGCTGTGAGAAGAGGGAAACATGAGAGGAGGGGAGGAACAGACAGGATTAAGCCTGCTGCCTGACTACACAATTACAGATACTGCCCTCTTTTTGAAGATAATCCACCATAACTTTTATGGGATTAGCCAGACAAGCAAAAATTTAACATTTTCACCTTTAGGCAATTTTTCACAATAAAGATTGATTCAGAAAGCTGTGTGTCCTGTTTTCCTAGACAAATTGCATTAATGTTTATTCTTTTGTCATGTATTACAATGAAATAGATTCTTGAACTTTAAGGAATGCTCATTAGCTTAAAGCTCGGACACAAACTGCATCAGACACCCAGGCTCTGACTTAATTCCTTTTGAGGGTGGCTGTCAACAGCACAGTTGTGTTTGCTATCTAACAAAGACTTTGGCTGCTGTTGGCTTTGATTAGCCAGCTACTGCAGCAGATGCCTGTCTCCAACCCAAAGCCGTCTGTTGTGACACAAATGAATGCAGACAAATCCCAAATCCTTGTCATCATAGACACACTTCGGGCACAGAGCAACAGAAGGGGTTGCCATTCCTTCTAGTCTACTATCACACAACATATGGGATTTAATTTAAAGGCACTGCACTGTAGCTTTCTGTTTATTGGAAGGGAAGGGGAGCGGCGCGTTGTGCATATTTACACTGCATACTAAATACTGACAAACCAAAGAGAAAGTGAATATAGGGGTAGGGCCATATTTTTTTCTGGTTGCTCTGACAGCTATTTGCTTTATAAACAATAGGGGAAGCAATGTTTTACAACTTTAATACCGCCATGTTTACAAACATCACAGTGTACGTTGTAAACATCGGGAAATTTGAAAGCTTTGTTTACCTTCATGGGTTTGGACACGTGCGTGTTTTCCGGGGTGCTGTGGATGTTTTCTGCCGACCTTTTGATGACGCCGTCACTGCCACTCCCCGTGCTGGACACGGAGTAACTACTGTCACTCTTACTGCTGCCCGTTCTTGTCGGAGTGGAGTGGTGACCAACACCGCCGTCTCCTCCAGACGACTTCCTGCGCGCATCCCCTCCTTCGCACACGGCGCTATAATTCCCCGGCAGTGCATCCGCCGGGTCGGCGTAATTGTCGTCTTCTGAGTCTCCCCCCGATAACCTGGGTCCAACTCTAGGCTTCGTCGAGTTTTGGTCGTAATAGTCGGGACGTGGAGGCTGTGGCGGCGGCTTTTTCCCGACCCCTAGCCCCAGATGTTTCAGCAACTTAGCCATGGTTCTTGTGACTTGCTTCCTGTTCGGCACAGTGCACACTGGGAAGGTTCTCTCGTGCCCGGGGCTTTCAGTAGTGATCCTGGGCACGAGATCTATTCTCCTCACGTTATCCTCGCGAGATTTGATGGGGGAGTGTACAGAAATGCAACAAAGGAGGGCATAGACATATTCTGGCGAGTCAAAAGGCCACAAATGAAAACACCTGTATGACAAAAATTATCTGCTGTTTATTTTAATCTAAAGTTTTCTTACTACGCCATAAAATAGGTTCTGAAGACGGTTATACCGTTTGCTGTGATCCCTCTTCTGTCGAATAACGGGTTGTCCCTCAAAAGTCTGGCGTGGAATCTCGGTTGTTGAAAGAGAACGCTCGATACCTGACGCCAGCCCAGGTGAGTTGCTGTTGAGCTGCTGTGTGAAAGACCGCAAGACATTTAGACGTTTGTGCGAAGGGAAAGTTGATGTTCACGTCATAAGACGGACTCTGATGCTCAAAAAGTAAATGACCCATGCTTGACCCGGAAACAGACTGGAATTTCATAGAAATGTAAATTTTCAAACTTTGAGTTTGACTTCGCGGTGAGCGAAAGTTGTCCATGTTGGTCCTCCCAAAGAGCTTTTATTTCTCCTACTTAACGTTAGATTTTCAGCTGCCTAGCACTGCAGATATTGATGACGTTGACGGTTGTTTTATATAATAATAATAATAATAATCACCAGGTGTATTTTGCCAGCCAGTAGGTACCCATTATGAGTAATGAGGCTGATTAACGTGGTCGAGGCACCTCCTCGAGCACGGGACCCCCGTTTTACGTCCCTCCCGGAAGACGATTTCGTGGAAAGCTTCGTGAGGCTACAGCAATCCGGACGTCCTTGGTTGGTCTCCCATCCAAGCACTGTCCGGACCGTCGCGTTGCTTAACTTCCGAGATCGAGGGATCGGGTGTACCAACGCGCCACGCGGCCGTAGCATAGAACTAAAGTTGAACTTCTAGGAGACACGGTCATTGTTTTACCCAAGGTCCCCGAGGTCCTTCCTGGCCAAACAAAATTATGGCCAAACCAAGGACCCAATTGATAACTTCATAAAGATGTGAAAGCATATCATTATCTTTGTCCAACCAAGTAGGTTGAAATTTTAACCTCCTTCGTTATAGTGTCAGGTAAATTTAGTCTAGTGTTTAAACCTCATTTATATTGACGCCTGTCACTTCTTGAGCTTATAATATAACATACATGTATTGCATTATCATTTTATGTTATCTTTAACTCTTTAATATGGACATCAAGAAAGTGTCAATATTATGTCAATATTTAAAACAAAGTCAGAAAATAGCTGGAGCTGAACCACTGCATGGAGAGCATTGTTCACTCTGTGTGTTGCTTTCTCTCACTCAGTCACAGAAGATTTTGTTAATCTGTTGTTGCTTTAATTTGCCCCAGGTTTCAGGATGGAGAAAAGTTTGGTTCCTGATGAGGTGAAGAAATTCATACGTGCAGTACTGCTATCTGAGCAAGGGGGCGTCCCTGTCAGGCGACTTTGTACGGACTACCGGAACCTGATTGGACATGTGCTGGACTGGAGAGGCCTGGGATTTACCAGGCTTGAAGACTTTGTCAAGGCTATGCCGGATGTCTGCCGGTAAAAAATGAAACTGAACAAAACGGATGTTTAAAAAATGTACTTCTTCAATTGCCAGCATATTTTGTGCAATTTTCTGGGCGGTGCAACAATACAAAGTTATCCAGTTGGACCGCACTAGTTTGGGATTTGTAGATTCTGTGTAATTAACATCAGTGTGCAGTAATCTGTTTTGCAATTAGCTGGCTTCTACTGTCTTTGTTTACACCACTTTGCAAGCAGAAAAAGAAAAGAAATAGACCTAACTTAAAGTCAGGATTTATAAGTTTTGGTACTCCACATAATCATAGTTGAACTGTTTCATGAGAATTTTGTCCATATGGAGTTTGTTTGCTTGCATGTTACCAGACTGGAAGCCTTTGGACCCGAGAAGGAACTAAGAGTTTACGGGATAGGTGACCCTGACTCTTTCATGTCCAGTTTTGCTATTAAGGCCCAGACTGTCACAGGACCACCTAAAAAAAGTGAGTGAAATTTAAAACAGCTTTTCTATGATGGAACATTTTTGTCCCCTGTAATTTTTCTTGTGACCCCTACAGTTTCTATGTCATTACTGTAATTGCTGATTTACCTGTGTGTGTGTGTGATATGTGCTTCTTGTGACAAAGCAAGGTATTTTCTATGTTTTTTTCTTCAACATTTTCCACTTGCTATTAACTGTCTTTGATAATACATGTACTATGATGTGGATAAAAAGGGATGATTCAATAGATTTCCAGACCAATTAATATCTGGTTATTCTTTTAAATGCTTCAGCCTTTAAACTTTCAAGGCACATAGTCATACTTTAGTAGCATTAAAAGTACAAACATTTATGTATGCTGCATTCTGCTATATTGGACATCAACTTTGCATATAAAACCATCTGTTGAACATGATAGTGACCCCTATATATAACTGGCATAGTTTGTAAACAAGTTTATCTTGACAAATGTTTGACTCATGTTGAGTAAGTTAACTATCTTGATGCTGCGTACTGTGTAGCTAGAAACAGGGACAAGAGGAAAGGCCAGAAGTCGTCATCAGCTGAGAAAGGATCTCCCATGGGTAGCACATGTAATGGTAATATTATTCATGTTTCTAAACTGAAACCATCCGTTGTATCTTTATAGGAAGATGTGCAGGGAAAGGCTGATCAATGCTTTAGAGCAGTAAACCAACACAGTTTGCACAGTAAAAAATACTCCTGCTTTTCCTTGATGAAATTTATTAACACCTGGATTTTCCATTATGCTGCAATATTATTGGAGATGTGGAACGTGCTATTATCATCTAAGTTATTGTAACATGTTTCCTACTTTGTTTGGCTTAAGCCTGCTCCCATAACTACATTGTATCATCACATTGACATGTTAGCAGCATAGTGTCCAATAGAACTACGGTACTTTGCATGTTTGCATGTTTGGCAACAAGTGGTAAACTGTGTACCTGTGCATTGTACCTTTAAAATCTCAATCACGGAGTACTTCACCATCTGCTACAGAAATGAACAGTTCTGTCAGCTATCATATGCTATACTTTGATACCAAGTCAGAGAAGCAGCTATGGTACAACTGGAAAGTGAGATACCTGTAGTTTCAAATTCAAAAACGAAGATTAATGATCATTGAGGTCAATAAGAGTGGCAAAATACTATCTATTTCAGGGCTCGAAATACTGGGTGCATGTGCACCCAGGTGCACCCAAAATTAGAACTGTGTACCCAATTTTTTTTCAGTGGGTGCACAGGGTGCAACCAAATATTTTCTTAGGTTTATGTATGGAAAAATATCAAGTATACTAGTATACATCATATTCTTGACATCTAACTTACTAAGTGTTAGAAAGATAATCAAAATGTCTGTCATGTTACTTGTATAAGAGTTTGATAGCTTTTAACTAAGTTTTGTTATTAGGTTTTCTTGACATTCTACTTAGATTTAAGTGGTGCACCCAAAAATTTTTTGGTGCAGCCAATTTGTTAAGCTGGGTGCACCAGTGCACCTAATCCCAAAAATGAATTTCGAGCCTTGTATTTGGACCTGCACAACTGGTACCATTTCAGTACCATCAGTAAATATCAACCAGTCTTTGCTTTTGGTAATGTTATTAATATTGTTAAATGATTTTGTGATGTTGCAGGTAATGGGGAGAATCCCTTTGGCCTCCAGCCGGACCACCTTGGACGATACAGTGTCTGTATGAGCAGGAGGTTTGACCTCACAGATCAGGTGCTGAGCCCCTTATAATCAGCTTGTTGTTCTGTTATTAATTTCTTAAGGATATTCTGAAGATTGAACTGTGTTGAATAGGAAGTGAATCATGTACCACTCCTACTTATTAATGTTTTTAAAAAGTTGTATGTAGAAAGTTGGAAGGACACTAGTCCATTGGGCTGCATAGCCAGCTTGAGTTGCATATGCAACAAGAACTTTGCTCCACACAGCATTTTATGAACACGACAGTTGATCTGAATGAGTCAACTTAGTGTGGTTTACAGCTAACATATAATATATAAATCAAGTCTCCCATGTATGTACAGATCTGTCTGAATTTAGCAGTCCATGGTAGTAGTTGTACCTGAGGAAAATGGTCTTGTGATATAGTGAGTGTACACCCTTGTCTTGTTCTTGGAGTAATATTTATTGTTTTATATTCCATGTAGGATATCAAAGGTTTCTTCTCTGCAGCAGGAAAGGTGCAGGATGTCCACCACTCAGAGAAGTATGCATCTATTATCAATTTATTACCAGTCCTTACAACTAAAAAGTTACACATTTGATAATTATCATATTTGTTTATGCTGTTACATTAGATTAGATTAGATTAGTTTAGTTGTAGTAGTGCATAGTTCAACTTCACTGTATACAATGATTGCCATACATTGTACATGTTACAATTGTCGCGCAATAAAGTTGGACTGAAATACATTGTATTCATAATGTTTTTGCTTCTTCGTTCTTCTTCTCCTGAAGCCATCTTTAAATGGATTCATCTCAAATTGCAAATACATGTATTGGCCTTTCTAGTTTGATATGCTATAGTATGTATTCCTGATGCATAAGAATGAATCAATTGCTCTTTTGATTGACATGTAAAATGTCTAGTCTATCTGTTAAAAGTTAGATTGTTAGTTGCCAAGTCAATTAGATTTTCCTCAGGTTATTTACAAACAGAATTTTTCCGTGTTACATCCATCTGTCTTTGTATAGCCTGAAACACACTTACCCAGGATTCATACATAGAACACTCCAGCAAGACCTGATCTGATGACTTATCATGAACTACATTCAGTAACTACATTAATTTTGTACTTATCTCCATGAGTTCCATCTGTCTGAAGTGTTTTGCCTAGTAGTACCTATTACTAGTCTACATACTGTAATAACTTAAGAAGCTATAGTTGGGTTGTTCTTATATTTGGTGTATCTCTTAATGGCTTTCTTTGGTACTGCAGCAGAACCTTTCTTTTTTGCATCTTCGGTTCTCTGCTAGGGTCTTCATATTATGGTGAAAGCTGATAGACTTTGACAGTGGGCAAAAAGGTTGTACAAGTTTTGGCTCCCTGGCTGTCATTTTTGTCATTTCTACAATGTGTGCTCCTTTCATTTCACAGGATGACCTTTGTTCGGTATAACACTGTGAGAGAAGCTACAGCAGCAGTGGACGGATTACCACCAGTTTTGAAGGGGAGGGACATCAGTGTTCAACCTGCCAAGAACATGATCAGACATGACCATGTCAGAGGTGCTTCAAAGGAAACTGCTGGGAAATTGTTGACACAGAGACCTGCCATTGTCTCAGGTCTTGATTTGTTCTGTTCTGTTGTACATCTTTAGTTTTATTTAGAACATGTTATCACTTTCATGTAAGATACAACAACATTGATAATAGATTTCATCATTTTCTAACAGGACTTTCGTTGGCATTTTTAATCTGCAATTTCAATTTTCAGTTTATCAGCTTAAATGGTTGCAGGTGTTATTACAAACATAATTATTATATACATATTTTGACCATGAATAAAAAATCATAAATTATCATATAGACTTGGACTATGGATAGGAAATGAAAAGATTACATAAGTCACTAGGCGTAAAATCATTTTTTAGGTAAAAGATCTCCAGAGTGTAAAGCGGAAAGCCCCACACAACAATATCCAGTCCACGAGCTTGTAGTGACTCAGCTCACCAGGGATACGACGGAGGTATTATACATTTCTACTTTGTTTGATTGTTATCACTTGTACAATGTGTTTTGTTTGTGCTGATATAATCTTGCTATTGAATACTTGCAGGCATCAATGAATGCTTCATACATGACAAATTGCACACAATGTCTTGCCTTAGATTTAATAAGAAAAATCAAAGCCCCTACCCCTAAGCTATGTTTAATGATTGTCCAGGATTTTGTTATTGTTATGATCATGTTATAACCACTATCACAGCATACTAATCTTTGCAGACTGCTTGAAGAATGTGTTCAGACTAACAGTGTTTTATTACCTCACCCCAATAGAATGAAATAATGTTTTTGTTTGTGTAAGTATGTGTGTGTGCGTTTGTGTGTCTGTGCTTCTGACTGTTTGACTGATTTCTTTGTTCTCATTGCAGGAAGAAATCTGGACTTTGTTCGCTCCCTTTGACGTGGCTAATGTCAGAGTTAAGAAACAAGGAGGAGAGGAGTATGGGTAGGTTCAAAACATTCCATTGGTTCCAAGTGCTTACAATTGTTGTAGCAGAATTAAAATGTCAAGCTTACAATTTACATCGAAAAATATTGATATTTTTCATATTGTGTAGGCTGTGTGATAACAGAAGCGTATACATATGACAAGACAGAAGATGATGTCATAGATAACCATCTTTGATTGTCACTTAACACTTAACTGCCCCCTCTCCCCCACCTTCTTAGGCATGCTTTTGTTCACTTCACATCAGCCAAGGATGTGGACAAAGCCATACAGGCCCTTGACAACTCTGTTCTCAATGGACAACACATAAAGATGAAGCTGTCAAGGAGAGCTCTGGAAGCTCGGGGACTCAGGCTTGGAACTGAGCAGCACACAGGTGTGAATGTACATGCAAACAGTGGAGTAGCTGTAGCACCATCTACAAAGGACAACTCAGGTAAGGGACCGTACGGCATTTAGCGAGGGGGAGGGCCGGTCGCCAGAGGGGGGAGGGCCTAGCAAAAAAATATTTTGCCAGGGGGAGGGCCTAGCAAAAATCATTTGACTTGGGGGGAGGGCCAAGCAAAAAAAAATAGCTTAGTCTACCAGCAAAATTTGTCCCTTAAAATCCAAGAAACGGCGTTTCAGAGGGTCAAGATTTCAAAATTTTTCTGGACCTCCGCAAGGGATCGCCCAAGGTTGGCACTCGGGACACAGTGAAAATGCGAAAGGGGAGGGGGCGGGACTTACGCATCGCCATCGAAATCAAAGTCTGCCAGCAAAATTTACCCCTGTCCTGTTGCCCTCAAAATGTAAGAAATGACGTTTCAGAGCTCGAGGGTAAAGATTTGCAAATTTCCCTGGATCCCTTTTGACGTGACCGGCCTCGCGCCTTTGGTAGCCAACATCGTGATAATGTGTTCGGGGGGATTTAATTTTGTATTTCTAAATTGAAATTCCATTAAAGTTAGCTTTGTTTGCCAGCAAAATATTTCCCTCAAACTGCCGCAAATAGCTTTTAAGAGGGTCAAGATTTCAAAATTTCCCCCGGCCTACCTTGCGATTCTTTGTGCCTTTGGCGTCAGACATGCCGGTGTTGGAAACGTCGTTCTCAAAAACTTGAAACCCTCGTATTTTTTTCCCATAGAAATATCATTTAACCAGCAAATTTTCCCATAATAAAGCAATGCAGTAAATCGATCGTGGCAAAAAAGCGTGGCATTTTTTAAAGATCTCCTGCAAGTCGCCGGCGGATAGAGCTAGAAAGGCGCCGGTCTACCCCGCCGTGGGAAAATCAGCGTCATGCGTCTGCACCCCCCTCCCCACTACAGTTTTGATTAGTCCAATCGCGTTGTCGTGTTGGTTTTCATTTTTTCCCCGATTTACCGTAAGTTATTACCACCACAGAACCAGCAAAAAGTTGAAAATACAATGTATATGTACAAGTACATTGAAAATGGTTTCCGTCAAGCCGCTCAGGCCCGCGAGCTGCGGCAATACGTGAATTATGGGGGCGGGGCGCGCACCGCTTCGTGGCGCAAATCTACTAGAAATCCAGATACAAATGCTTTTTAGGTGTTGTTTTGATATCAAAACAATGAAATAGCTTCTATAAAGCATATATTTATGCCTCCATGAAGCAGATATTTATCCTTCTATTATTAAGCAGATATTTTGAGCCATTCTGTTTTCCTTTTTTTTTTTTACTAGGGGCGAGAGATCTGCAAAGCACATTTCCAAATGGGAGCACATGTTTTATTGGCGTCTTGAATATTTTTTCAAAGTTGACAGGAGGGGGGAGGGCCTAGCAAAAAAATATTTTGCCAGGGGGAGGGCCTAGCAAAAAAATTTTTACCTGGGGGGAGGGCCTAGCAAAATTTTTTTGACCCGACCCTCTGGCGACCGGCCCTCCCCCCTAACTAAACGCCGTACGGTCCCTAACTGTCATTATTCAAATCAGATTTATTTGTGTGCTAGCAATGGTTTTTATTGTCATGATATGTTTTCTAATAAACATTTTGGAATGTTTTATATCAACATTTGGCATCTTCCTCTTATCTTTAAATCTTTGCAGGTACATTGTACCAATACATGTTTTCAATTCCATGTTTGATTACTTTGCATAGTTAGACAAGATAACATGTCAGATCATTTTGCAGATGCTGGTTTGAGGCTGTCAACTCCAGTCCATCCCAAAGGTTCTTCATCTACAGAGCAGTGTAACAAGCAGGGACCCTCACCAAAGTTCATGAGGTTTGTTTAGGCAACAAAATAACAGCTAAAGCTAAACAGATATTGAGAGTGACTGATCACAATTTATGGGTGTGCCCAGCAAAATCACTTCAACATATTGCACTAGTCAGACCAACAATGGAATATGTCACAATGGTATGAAAATCATTGAGAAAGATGGATAAAGTTAAACTATTATCAATACAGAACCAAGCTACCAGGCTCTGTACAAAAATTTACAATAGACATGCTAGTGTCGTCAAAATGAAAACAGATCACAGTTGATGTCATCATCAGAAGACAGACAGCAACTGTCATTTCATTTATTTTATCCAGGCTATTTTTTGTCCAGGCTATACAAGATATACTAGACTACATGTATGTATGACTAGCATACTGTTGGGACATAACAACTACATGTACTATGTATCTAATACTAGCTTACATATGTACACATTTCCTAATACCATGTGTTGTATCACAGTTCCAGTACCATGGCACAGATGATGCATGAGTGCAGTGGTGACCAGGAAGTGAACACAGCTCCTACCCCAGCAGCCAGCTACCCACAGGAACTCAGTGTGATAGTCACAGAGGTGGTGGATGGCTGCCACTTCTGGGGACAGGTTAATCAGGAGGTTTGTTCAGTGCTTTTAATAGTTGTTGAGAATTAACTAGATACTGCATTACTTCATTTGCATAGTTTATATATAGCAGATATTTCAATGGAAAGTTCTCTCAGACACTGCAGTATTGAAATCACTGTTGTCAAGCTTAGTTGGGCAACCAGAAACTCGGTGATAATTGAAAATAGATGGTGTAAAATCCAATGTAGACAACACTACCTCAATTTACATGTAGTAGTGAATATTTACCATCCCACCCATGGTGTATAGAGCCTACTATTCTAAGCTGTGCCCTAACTTTGTGCTACCGTACTTATCCCAGGGGAAGAACAACCTGTTAGAACTGCAAGAGCTCCAGAAGGGTCTGAACCAGCTGTGTCCTGCCCCGCCCCTCCCCCCTGGAGACAGGATTGGGGCAGCACCTTTTGAAGGGGAGTGGTACAGGTATGGTGCCTCTATACATTTAACGGTGCACACCCCAGTTCTTCCGCGACCGGGGTCCGTGGTAGTCCGCGACCAAAAGTGACGAAAGGCTTCCGAGGGCCCATGTTTGAGTTGACATTTCTCATTATTTCCTGCAAAATGACATTAAACGGTTACATGGCTGAAAAGCGTAGGAAATGGTGTGTTTTTGGTGCAAATTGTGTTTTGGTCCGCGCGTTGCTTCCGCGATATCCCTACGCCTGAATGTAAAGAGGCCCGTGACCTAGATTTACCTCTGAAGCGCTGTGTCAAGCAAAGTTGCAATGCCGCGCGCCGTGGATGATTAAAAAAACTGTAGTACTAGAATTTTCTTTATAATTGGCTGGATTAGTCTTTAGATTTTCCTCTTTCTGGCAGTATCAGTCGTGCTTGCCGGAAAAATCTTCTTCATCTGTTTTATCCAATGCGAAAATGCCCGATTTTGTGCATCATTTTTGACATGAAAATAATGTTTTTTCCCTATAATTTTTCAAAATTAGAGAAGTTGAAGGATCGAAACTCAGTTGGTCTTGTAGCTGAAGGTATATCCTCTCACCCCATATACAGTTATTTTCCTTCAGGATAATTCCCTGGAAGAGATGGTCGCTAGACTTGAGGGTGTGCCGCCTCCATTTGAACCCCCAAATAAACTGGTGTGTGCCCCCATAAGCATCCCAGTTCAGGGCATTGTTAGAGTTGAATATTAGTCTTACTCTTAGGGCTTTGTGCTTTTGACTATCTTGTATTCTGATTACAAACTGCTTTGTACAGTATAGTCTAAAACTTTTTTTCGGAAATGGTCAAAAGTTGATGCACACGCAGATCTCATCCATATAATCAGATCAACATGACCTTATGTGCTCATAACACTGAAGTCTTTGTTGTTAAGGACAAACTTCTTTGCCATTGTGTAGAGTGTGGATACAGGAAGAACTACCAGAAGACCAGCTGCAGGTGGTGTTTGTGGACTATGGCAACTCTGCAGTGTTACCACGCACAGAGGTTTCACCCCTGCTCATTCCACAGTTTTGGGACCTTCCACCTCAAGCAGTACCCTTTAAACTAGCAGGTTTGTATCTCTGAAGGCATTCAACAATCATAAAGCTTAGTACAATTATGCTAAACTTTCTTCCAAGTTGACTCAAAGGTACACATGAATCAAATTTTCAACGACCACTGTTGCCTTCTTCAGGATCAATACTAATGACCAATCACTTTAGAATGTAAACTTGTCAAACATGCCAGGAAGTACTAGGATTACTACCAACACATGAGCTTCCATGATAATCATAAAGCATGTCTTGTGTGCATTTGTATTGTTTCAAACCTCAGAGTGTTCATTTCTTGGTTCATTTGTTGTCCTGGATTTTAAATCCTTAAATTTTGATCTACAGGACTGAGCTCTGCCACAAGCAATGAACATGACAAGCTGAAGGAGATTCTGAGCTGGCAAGTGGTCTCAGTGAAGCAAAGTCAGTCCAGAACTTGCGAGGTGGGTTCATCGGGATACAACTGTGTATCTTGGTATGAATTCATGAAACCAAAGGCATTGTAGTAATAGTCTTGAAATAATGCTAGTTCACCTTTATCCGTTGTGTAACCTATATCCGTTGCTTTTAAAAACGTGGTATTTGGGGATATCACGTCAACGGACGTTGGTTTCAAATTGCAATATTTTCAGTACATTGCAGCTTAAAACTACCACCTGTCGACTTGATGTGCCTAAGTGCACTGTTCTGAAAAACAACGGATATAGGTTACCCCGCGGATAAAAGTGAACTAGTGTTACCTCTTTACTTTGATGTCATGACAATGTGTGTGTGTGTTAACGTTTTGTTTCCACTGCGAAAACCTCCATTTCACTCTTTAATCCCTGCCAAAATTAATAGATTTACAGCACCTTATATTTTGGCTTCATTGCAAACAGGAAAAATGACATAATGCGATGAAATTAACTCTCGATTCTTTAATACATATGTATATATAACAGTATATTGTTACTTCAACAGCCCCATATTCTAGAAGTGGAGGTTTACATTCCAGATGCCACAGACTCTACATCAGTCAGCTCCATGTTGAAAAGGGAGACGTGTGAAGAGGGTCATTCATTCCCAGAGAAGACTGTTAAAGGTGTCACACAAGACGAACCAAATTGCCACCCCAACATCAGCACATCTGTGCCAACAGTAGAAGACAGAACAAGGGAGCACAGTATTTCTAGACAAAGAGCTGAGAAAGCCACTACGGGTAAAACAGGAGCTACGGGAGATATTTTCTCTAACAGCACAAGTCTAAATCAAGAGAGAAAGCATTCCTTGCAGCAGAAAGAAGCTGGCAGAAAGTTTGGCAACGAGACATTCCAGCAGAGAAGTGGTGAAAGAAGTCACCAGAAGTTTCAGTCACCTTTCCTGAGTGAAAAGGAAGAAGCAGCGTTGAGGAGGATAAGTGAAGATAACCAGAGAGTGTACCACACAGAGGTGGGAAGAAGACACCAGGAGACACCAGTAGGGCAGCAGCAAAGGTTGATGGGAGGACAGCACAGTACAGTTCAACATCAGCAAGGATTGCTGGGTACACCGATCAACAAATATGCCCCTCAGCTTCTGTTTAAAGGGAAAAGGTTTGCCCTCCTGGCAAAGGTTTCTGAGGTACGCTTCATCCAACTTACAAGAATGATGGACACAAGCATTAGTGTTTCTTACTATGTTGTAACAAGACTTAGAGTGGCCTTTGAAGTACATGTACTTAGAATCTGCTATAGGTTCATGCACTAAAGAAAGCTCTGAACTTAGCCTACATCAAATTTTCATATCATTGTAATAATATACATGTAGTCTTTCTTCAGGGCTTCACATCTCCTACTCTTCAAAACACAGTAATTTTTTTTTTTTTTTACTCAATGGTCACCACGTAACAAAGCCTGAAGGCCACTCAAGGTTACGGGTTACATGATTGGAACTGTAACAGCAACTCTTCGCCCTAGGTCAGAAACATCATGATTGAGACCAGCCCAATTGCTCACTATGAGTGAGGACTAACTGACCCAATAGGCAAAGCAGGGGTTACGAGGGCTGTGAGTAATGTTCCCAATGTGTGTATTGCTGTTCATGACAGTTGTGTGTGTTTTCTAGGTGGTGACACCAGACCGGTTCTACATCCAGTCTGCAGACAGCCCCCTGCTGAACAAGGTGTCTCAGAGTCTCCAGGAGGCAGCTAATAAAAGGACAGCACAGGTAGGGAGGAATGTTAGATTGGTTTATACTGGCGTCATTTTGTAGCTGTTCCTGTCTAGAAGTCTGGATCTTGGGAACTGTTGAAATGGCCCATTGGTGCTTGGGACAATGTGTATCTGAATTTGGTAGACATTGATACTGTTCAAATTGACAGAATTTTTATGAGATCTTTCATATTGATTAGCTCTTGCTCAGAATCTTTTGGTCATCTTTATTAAAGAAGTTCTTTGAATGCTACCTTCAAGCATTTTACCAGTATACTTGTTCTTACATGTGTATGTTGAGCTGTTATTTTGTTCTTATATCTTTTTACAATTTTACAAAGGAGTTGTCAGATTTGAGGACCCTTTGTTACGAGACTGGTCAGGTGATGTGCACCTACAGTGAGAAACACCACATGTGGAGGAGGGTGCGCATCGACGGTATCCTGCCGGATATGGTGAGTCTTAACTATACTATAAATGTTAAGGTATGATTTTGCACAGTCAGGATTTATTTGTGAAAAAGAGATTATTTTTGAAAGTAGTGAGAAAATTCAATTGTAATGTAAGATTGACGTCAAATATTCAGATATGCTTTTAGAAACCTTGATGTCTCTCCTCAGATTAATGTGCAGCATGTGGACTATGGCACCATGGAGCTGACTCAGCTGCACAACCTGTTCCCCCTCCCACCTGACATACTGTCCGTCCCCATACTGGCCAGACCAGCGTGCCTTGCCAATACTGCCCCCCTCCCCAAGGATGGCCACTGGACAGAGGGAGCCAACGCCTTCCTCAAGGGGCTCACAGCCAACAAGGTCAGGAAAGATGTCTCAAACTTACATCTGGAAAAGAGTTCGTCTTAAATCTATATGCATTCATTTATTAGTTTCATTTAGTTCTGCTTCCCCCCAACTTCTCTAGGTCCTGTTTGCAGAGGTAACTGGAGAACAAGCAGGCGACAAGCTGCTGGTCACACTATGGAGCTCCATGGACAAAAAAAACAACCTCTCCCAACAGCTCATGGATCAAAACTATGCGATCTACAGTCAGCCACTCCCTATCTCACAGCTGCCTGCACAGAACCCAAGCTTTACCCAGGGGAAACCACTTCCAGTACTTCTGCCTACTCCCCAGCCTCCACAAATCAGCAACCAGCCCTTCTTTGATCAACAACCACACCTACCCATCCCACAATATCCACTGTTTACCCCCCATGTCCCTTACCAACATCCTAGGCCAAAACACAGGATGAAGGTGGGGGAAAGGTTCTCACTACTGGGCAATCAGAAGACACCGGCCCCATCGTTGGGAGGAGAAGGTGCCTTTAAGATAATTGTGAGAGCAGAAGAAGGGAAGGAAAGAACCACAAGTAGAGGAGAGAAGATTGAGCCTCCTACAGGTCAGTCCTCAGATAGTGCTCATGATCAGGGAAGATATGTCAAGAAGGACCACAATATACATTACGGAGCAACAGACATGAATGGAAACAAGGGCCCCAGTTTTGCAACAGTGCAGCCCAGTAAGCTTGTTTCACACAATGTTAGAAGCACTGGAAAACAATTCCATCCTGGCAACAGCAATAGAGCAAGCAGAAACAGTGGAAACAAGTTTGGGAAAGGTGGCAGTCCTCTATCTCTTGGTGCACAGAGAAACATCCTGCACCAAATAGTGGGTGATGTGCAGGAGACAAGCAACAAGTCTCAGCCAAACTGTGAGTCTGGACCAGCAAACAAAGTTGAAATGGAAAGGAGAGACTCTGGTGTCAGCAATATATCAACTGAGCTGGAAAACAGGTGGGTGTTAAAATGAAAAGTATTTCTTCCTAAGTAGGGGTGGGTACCTGACTACCGGTACAGAAAATTCAGGTCCAGGCTGTTTTAGACCAAGTTTGACTGTGGAGACTTGGTAAAAATGACTATAAACTCTTGGACCAGTAAGCCCCCAAACACTAGAACGCCTGTCGGTATAATCTGTCCATTATCTAATCAGTCCAAAGTCTGGTGCACTGATTTTTTTCAGGTTGGGTTTTTCTGGACAGGTCCAAGAAGAAAAAAATGGTTTTGTACCGGTACCCAACCCTATTCCTAAATTAGACTCTATTTAGGGTCAACGTGTGTAGCATGTTCATTAGGTAACATCAATGTGGCACCATCACAATAAGATTGCTAAATATTTGTTTGCACAGATTGCAGCAGCTTGTTCAGGTAGACACAGGCGAGGGGAGAGAAAATGCAGAAAACTGCACACCAACTAGTGAGGGTCTGCCTACAAACCAGCACCAGAACGGTCTGCTCGAGAGCGAGTTCAAGGGATGTTTGCCAACCACAAGTGGAATGTCAGCAGTTGACATCCTAACCTCCCAGCTTATTGAACTGCACACAGAGGAGTAACATTGTTTTTTGTTCGTAGTTGAATTTGTAATTGCAGTCTAACTAGAATTGATTGTAATAAAAAAATTGACCAAGGGTATCTAGAGATGTGTACTATGCATCCCAGGTTCAGTTCAAGGTTCAGTTTAAAGATTGACATAGATATTTTCTTTAGACCTCTTATTTTTGTAGCTAAAATTTTTGTGAAGCTATTTGATTCACACATACTCAATCTCTAACCATCCTGCCTGATAAGATTAGTACTTGTTAACTGTAAAATTCGTAGCTGTCTACTGAGTACAGTTATGACAGATTGATTCCTCATGTAAAGCTTTTGGCAGAAAAAGGATGATGCTGAAATGCAAGTTATTGCCTGACAGTTTTTCTGTTTGAATTTCTGTCAGCAGTATGTTAGAATATGTTATTGTACCAGTTCTTGTAAGAATGAGACTGCTTTTTCTATGCCATTGTTGATATGACATTATACTAGCTTTTGCACTTGAGAAGAAAATACTTTCTAGTGGTGACCTTGAAGTGAAGCTCCAAGTATGGTTGTACATCTTACATGTAGGATGATGCCTTGTTTATGTTTATTATTTATTCAAGAATAGCCTGTTGTGATAGAACTAGCACCCTTAGCTTACAATCAGTATACTTTGAAAGAGTTTGACAGTTGCCACCAAATGGTATCAAAGCCAGTGAAATAATATCAAAATTAGCTGTTTGTATTTTTTTCTTTTTAAGGAAACCACCGAGTTTGGTTTATAATGGTGGTTGTGGCACAGTCAAGGTTCTATAACTATTACAGGTGTTATTTTGTCCTGTACATTCCGTGAACAGAAAGGAAAACTGCACCGATAGACATAGATGTATTATTTATTCACAGATTTAGTTTAGTAGTTGTTATATGATGCTGAGTACTTAACTTTGCAAATATAACCAAGCTGTTACAAAAGACATCAGATATTTGTCTTTTTTAGCCTCTTATTATTTGGATAAAATACTAAATGCTACAGAGCCTGTAACTTGTATAATCACAATGATTATGTTCATCACCAACTGCAATTACAACTTAAAGATTTCACATAATTGATATTCAAAAGTACACAAAATTGCTTTTCATAGATAATGATTTCAATTGAAAAATACATTTGTATAAAATAAAGTTTTCTTTAAAACACTTCAAGATTTTTCCATAGCCATTTACAAATTTAAATCTAAACATGACTTGCAGAAATCATTGAATTAAAACAGACAATTATACAGGCTACAAACATGATAACTTTATCCCTGAGTATTAGAGTATCCCAGTGTGCTGTGTTGGATCATGATGAAAGCCCACTGCTGAAGAGTGCATACATGTAGAGGGGGGTCACAATATTGTCCACCTGGGAGGTGAATGCTTCCAGTAATGATGTCAGACACACGGCTGTCACTATGGGGATCAAGTTGGCTGTGAACCCTGGCTGGATCCCTACAAACAAATAAAACATAATTTGAAAAAGATGCCTGAATACATGTACAATACATGTAGGTCAAATTGTATAGTTACTTTTCTACCATGATATAAGAATCTTTTAGCCTGAAAACGTAAGATCCCAAAGTTTAACACAGGCATATTTTCTGCATAAAAAGTTTTTATATGTCACTTTGACACAATCATGTTGGCATTGGCCATGAGATACAAACTTCTCCACTCACCAAGTAAACTCAGTGTGCCACAGGCTGCCAATTGTGCTGCCACGGCAGCCAGGGTGCCCTCTACTGTTTTCTTTGTACCTGTAAGAGAAAAAAGAGCTTCTTCAATATTACAGTTACAGCAGTCTCTACATCAGGTATACAACCTTTTCTCTAAATGTATGCATAGGAAAAAAATGTATTTCTAAAAATCACTAGATGATTACACAGTGATTTAGAAATTCTGATATGGTGAAGGATGTAGATATCCAGCATACATTTTATACAAAGCATGACTATACATGTATGCAAGTTTTGACCCTTTAAATCACAATACCAGCTATATCCTTGTTGAAATCTTGGCAAATCGTCAGAAATTACTCTAAATGCAGAAAAAAAATTGTAGTGTGATGCCAAACCTTGAAGTTACTCATACAGTATGCACACTTGTAAACATTACATTGAAGTGTATCTAATGATCACAATACCTGGCCATCTGTGTCTGCCCAGCTTTGATCCAATGACAGAGGCAGCAGTGTCCCCAACTCCCAAGGAGATGACACCACTGTACATCGCCAGCTCTGTACCTAGAACAATAACTTTGCTTTACAATATGGGGGTACCGACACTACTGGGGGTACCGACACTACTGGGGGTAGGAACACTACTGGTGGTATGGACACTACTGGGGGTTTACAATATGGGGGTACAGACACTACTGGGGGTACAGACACTACGGCGGGTTGGAACACTACTGGTGGTATGGACACTACTGGGGATACGGACACTTCTGGGGGTGCGGACACTACTGGGGCTACGGACACTACTGGGGCTACGGACACTACTGAGACTACGGACACTACTGGGACTACAGATCTAATGAAGTCTCAACCTAACACATGCATGCCACAATGCTGATGTTGGGGGTGGCTAAATAATCCTAGCTGCCCTTTTCTGCTCAAGGGCAGTTTGATACTCTGGTATCAAGACCTACTATTAAATAGCTGTCAAATCTCTGCAAATTTATTATAGCTGCAGAATCATGGCTTCTTGCAAAAATATTTCCATTAGAGGATGTGGAAATTTGGCAGCTATAAAGTTTGATACATGTGTAGTGTGTAGGTTTGGATACCTGGTTAGCAGTTGGATACAGGAAAGGGCAACTGCAACAAGGTGAACCATCTATCTTCTCTAAACATCTAGCCTTGTACATTGAGACAGTGTGATGAGGTAAATCTGAACCATACTCAGAGAATGTCTTGTAAAGTTTTTTTATGCAAACATCTTACTTAAGCAAGAGCTCAACCTAGTTTGTCTCTATCTATTAGATTTACATTCATACCTATTGTGTATGCAGAAGGGTACAGCCATAGAGGTAGGGAACAGCCCAGCAGAAGGTAGATGTGGGTGAGGATGGCCACCCCACTATCCTTCTCATCAACAAACACACGCAGGGATGTGTGGAATGATTCACCAGAGGGTTGGATTCTGTACATCCGCACATACTGTGGAACACAAACAACAGGCATTGATCATAAACATAACAAAATGGTTTTCCAAATGCTTTCACATCTATACTTTAAAGTACAGAGCAGCAATTAAGGAGTTTTCCACTGTCATAAAGAAGACTGCAAGTAATGTATGCATGTTCAACTCAAGGAAAAAAACATATAGGTCTTTGTGACAATTAGTTATCAGGGTAAATGACTTGTAAAGTAACTGCAGGTCAGAGAGATTTGCCATAAAGTCACCAGGAGGCGAATAAGTTGCTCAGGCTGAGTGATACAAAGCATCTTGTACTTACTGATGATACTTAGGTGTTCTTTGCTTTTGACTATTGAATTGAGATATTTCAAACATAGCCTGGGTGCCATCCTCCATAGTAACCGTTGTCTCAATCTTTTCCCTTGCTCTCCATGGTTAGAAAGTGAAAATTGAGCCAGCAGTAACTACAGAGACTGGCACCCAGGCTATCTAAAACATGCTTACTTCCAGCAGAACAAAGGCCCCCAAAGCTGCTACAGATCCTATGTACAACAGCTGGGGATTCCGCATCAGTCCGGGTAAGAAGACAGCTATGGCGATCAGATGGAAATACTTCCTCACAACGGTGGAACCTGCACCTGCAGGGTTGGTCCTGTTCTGCCTGGCAACTGTTGCTATGGCAACCAATGTCATCAGACTCCAGTAGCCAATCAGAGAGATCTAGAGAAGAGATGATCAGAAGAGCTAGAACTTTGTAGTGCAAGTTTGTTTTTTTTCATCAGAAGGGAACATAATGATTTTAGAAGGGGCACATTGTACATTGACCAGTGCAATGGGGTAGAGTGTGCACCTTGCATGCAGTAGGTCGTGAGCTCGATCCCCAACCGAGCCATACCAAAGACTTTAAAAAGAGTACATGCTGCTTTCTCTGCTTAGCAATCAGCATTCGGGAAAGTATGAAACTTGAACACACACCACTACCAGTGGATTATCCCCGTGCTGTAGTGATTGCACAAAGTTGTGTGGTCCAGGGCTACTGATACGAAGATCAGTGACATTAGGTGCAGACTTTGACTTTGACATTGTCCATGACTCCATGTACAAGTATCTGATAGAGAACAGGCAGAAATCGTTACTTAGGGGTTAGGGTTCCGAAAAAATAGCTTTCAGCTAGACTTACACTGCTGTCACAAGCCAGTATGAAGCCCATGAGCCACAGGATTGGAATCCTTCCCAGAAGCCACCACAGGTGGGGGACACAGATGAACACCACCACACTAAGTACCAGGATGTAGAATCTCAAGGAGTCTTTCCAGGATGCTGTGCTGGGATGGACAGTAACAGTCATTTCAACTTAGCAGACCATATCTACGAGGTAGAAATATTGACAGCTTCAAACTTGTAGGCACATCTTTCCTTGGACTATTAGAAATCTACATTTTTTACACAAAAGCATAATATTTACATGATAATCATTGTATTTTGCATATTGCATGTATTTTGCTTCAAATCATTCCACAGTAAGCTACTAGGTTTTCATGTGATCCATCATCTTTTAAAAGAATAAAGATGAGGTAAATGATACATGTATGCATGTATGCAATTTGTGTACCTCTGTTTTCCTGTCTTGTCGTTTGTCACAAACATAAGCCCCGACGCTACTCCAATGATTGCCAGGCCAAGCGCAACTGACTGAAATGAAAAATTGCATTTTTTGTAATGATAAAGCACTGAACAAATTTCATACTTGTAATTTATTTGGTTTGATACATGTATTGTGAAGGTTAAAACAACATAGGTTTTGTGAACATCTACAGTACACACAAATCAAGAAATTATACAACCTATACTTCACTATTCAGTGGTATAAAGATTGGATTTGCTACGAGGCAATCTGAACAGTGAACACTATGGTCATTTGCATTGCAACATCCTCAAAAAGAAAGTCCTCCTACCTGCAAAAGCTCATACTCCAAACTTCTGTTCTTGTAGAAAACATTCTGACAGCTGTCAATCATCAGCAAGGCCACCCCCTCGGAGGCAATCATAGCCTCACCCAAGGAGAGACTGCTGGGAAGGCTGGTCAGCAGGCCGTGGAGGACACACAGACAGAAGACCACACCCACAATCCCTATGGCAAAATTCCCTATACCTGTGGTGGCAGAGGGGTTTTGAGGTTTAAGTACATATTTATGGTGAAATGGAGCACACAATCCATGTTCTTTTTTTGTCATCTGAATGATTCTTTTTTCAGTAAGCTGGCAGTGCAAATTAATAATGGCTAATCGGTAACGTGAGTTCACCTTTATCCGCGGGGTAACCTATATCCGTTGTGCTGCTAAACAGGGTATCAATGGATATCAGGTCGAT
The DNA here is from genome assembly GCA_019207045.1 of Branchiostoma floridae x Branchiostoma belcheri. Taxonomy (NCBI): domain Eukaryota; kingdom Metazoa; phylum Chordata; class Leptocardii; order Amphioxiformes; family Branchiostomatidae; genus Branchiostoma; species Branchiostoma floridae x Branchiostoma belcheri. The sequence continues at coordinate 24,540,096 of CM033025.1, read as the reverse complement.
GGACGGTAGTTTCAAATTGTGATCTTTTCAATATATTGCAGTTTGAAAACACCACCTGTCGACTTAATATCCCTGAATACATTGTTCTTAAAAAGAACGGATAAAGATTACCCTACGGATAAAGGCGAACTAGCGTTACAAATTTTTATTGGGTCACCCCATTTCTCCGAGCAAAGGTATTGTTCAGGTGGATAGAAGTGACCAAGATGTCTTACAGCTGCCTCCCTTGTGAAGCCATAAAAAATCCTGGCCACTATACTATTCCCCAACAAAACCTCTTCTTGGAGATCTAAGAATGGTTCAACCCTACTCTTCTCAATGAAGTTGTTGAGTTATTTTATATGCAGACTGGGGTTGACGTCCGAGGCTGAAGCTCCCACATAATAGAGGCTGCCAGCTTTATGTCACATGCACACAGATCTAGACCAGCTCAGTAATAACATTAAAAACATCTAAAAATACCACAAGCTCAGTTTGAGTCCAGTACTGTACCTAGTGGTAGATCCTGTAGAAGCAGGATGAGGAAGACAGAGATAGTGGTGGCTATGGTGCCCATGGTCCTCACACTGGGTCTGTCTGGATGCAGGTCTGACTTACTGAGCCATACCAAACACACTGCAGCATGGCTCATACACAGGCTGTAGGCACAGAACATCCCGCTCACTCCTGTAACAACATGGGGAGGGACTGTAGTCTGTATCCCTGCACACACCATACTAAACACACTGCAGCATGGCTCATACACAGGCTGTAGGCACAGAACATCCCACTCACTCCTGTAACAACATGGGGAGAGAATTAGTCTGTATCACTGCACACACCATACTAAGCACACTGCAGCATGGCTCATACACAGGCTGTAGGCACAGAACATCCCGCTCACTCCTGTAACAATGTGGGGAGAGAATTAGTCTGTATCACTGCACACACCATACTAAGCACACTGCAGCATGGCTCATACACAGGCTGTAGGCACAGAACATCCCGCTCACTCCTGTAACAATGTGGGGAGAGACTTAGTCTGTATCACTGCACACACCATACTACACACACTGCAGCATGGCTCATACACAGGCTGTAGGCACAGAACATCCCACTCACTTCTTAGTACCTGAGAAGAGCTTACCATATTCTTTGGCATTTCCATGGAGATTATTGGCCACAAGGACCAAGGGGATGAGAATGCTTCCAGTGACCAGCCCACTGCCAGCTCCGGGTCTTGAGAGGGACAGAGAAGAACAAATATTTCAACATTTGTAACTGAGAGTTCTAAACTTCTAAAAATGCATATCAGTTGTTATAGGGCTTGAATACTAAATACATGTAAATGTGAAACTGCACAGTAGAAAAATTGAAACAATGCATTTTGCCTGAACTATCTCCCCCAAGTCATTTTCATGATCATCTTCAAATTTCCAATCAGCTCCTTCCTAATTACAAACTTTTCTTACCTGAGGTTCCAGCCAAGTGTTTGATCAACAGAACATTTGGGCCATGTTGACTGCAATGAAAATGCTCCAATAAATACTGCAATGGAAAGGAAATATTGATCCTTGTTACCGTACATACTACCTCAATTCTTTCTATGAAATAACCCATAAAAAGACAGCATATATAGGTGAAATTTAGTTGTTTTTCTGCAGCTCCTTCATTCTTATTTCAAACTTGTTCCTAACTATCTAGACAGAGTATGGAAGCCATGAAAAATTGAACTAGATTCAACAACACCCAAGCTACAAAAAAAATAGGTACAGTCAAACCTGTCTATAGCGGCCACTCAAGGGACCGGACAAATTTGGCCACTATAGACAGGTGGCCTCTGTATAGGGGTGGCAACTTGTAGATAAAATACCCAAGGGACCGACAAAAAGTGGCCACTTTGGACAAGTGGCCCCTCTGTAGAGGTGGCCCCTAATACAGGTTTGACTGTACATGTTAATACACAGTAACTATATCTAAGTGTAGTGTATTTGATATGACCAAGGAGGTTATATCACCTCCTTGGAAATTGAACTGAAATTTTAAAAAATCAAATACTAGTAAGCTTGTGAAGGAGTAAAATTTATATTAGGACCGACCATTATACTGTAATGCTGTCATGTTTTCTATATCTATGTGATACCTGTCAGACACCAGTAATGCGAGGGACTCAATTTGATACCAGTGTGTAATGTCAGTGTCAGTGAGTATAGTGTTTATCACAGTCTGTGTAACATATCAGATGTGTTTGTACACACCTATGATTGTAGGCAGGATGAGGTTGGGAGCCATGTTGTAAGCTGTCCACATCACACCTGTGATGATGACCACACCCTCCCACACCTCTGCTCCAGGTGTGGCACCTGCTGGGGTGGGCATCTCAGCTGCCATCTGACATGGGTGTAAAATAACAATCAGGTTAGAATAAAAATTGACAATAAACTTTATTGTAAATCCTGTAATATATCTTACATTTCAAGATCTGTCTTGGAAGTTGAACTAAAAAAAAAGAAATCAAATACTAGTAAGCTTGTGAAGGGGTAAGATTTTGCAGGTAAAACAAAGTTTGATAGGGTGTTCACGTCAAAATAATGTTTTGGGCTCTCTCAAGTCAAAGCCCAACAAGAGCAATTGTTTCTGCCAATACAATAGATGTTTCCGGCACTGTTGACAGGATGTTCCTGTCAATAGTAATTTTTGGCACCGTTGAGGGGATATTCCTTCCCAATAAGAATTCTTTGCAATATTGACCAGATTGTCGTGTCATTAACAATTTTGTTGGCATTACTGACAAGATATTTTCGTCAAATTAACGTTAACGTTATACTAACTTATAGTGACAGTCGCACCGAACAAAGTTTGTCGTCTGCTAAACATTATGTGAGGTCTAGTCGAATCTAGCTCTATCGCTAAATACCTTTGAACACAATGTAGTCTTGGTAAGAAACTCAGACTTACCACCAAAGGTCCCAACAGTGATAATTTGATACTACGTGCAAGCAACGAGGGTGAAGAAAACTTCCTTGGTGACAAATTTCGTAATGTTGGGATCACGCCAGGCGATCAGCTGATATGGACCTACCCGGTTTACGACCGTCGTAAATCAGAGATTGGGATGCTGTTAGAGTTATGAAATTGTATACAGGCATTGTCTTGCCAAAGTCAGATCTTTGTAGTATTATTTCTCACCGACAAAGGAAAATTTGAATGCGTCAAAATGAAAAAAAATATGATGTCGTAAAATAGGGGCGTATCGCGTTGGTGGCACTTTTTCCAAAATGGCGGCGATTTCAAGACAAGTGTTGGACGCCCGTTTGAGGCACTTGACATGGTCACGTAAAAAAAAGATTAAAAAATTGCGGTGGGCTAAATCAGGCTGTCAAAGGTGTCCTCGTAATCCCCACGAGTTGTTCTATCTGCCTTGTGAATCTCAAGCGATGGACTTTTACGAGAAAGTATATATTTGATGTCAAAGTTGACCGATTTTCGACAGCTTTTTCCTATGGTTTCGCCATTGTTTTCAAGCCGAAATACGCACCGTATGGGGGTTTCGGGGTGTCCGCTTAGTGGGCGAGGTTCAACTGTTTCCGGGTCACGCTATACCGTTGCGGCAGTCACTCGGGACCTCACTCGGTAGTGTACACAAGTACTTTTGATGGTGCTGTCAGCGTTTTATCATGTTACGAAGTAATATTGAAATGTCTTTGAAGTATAAGACAGCACTATGATCTGTAAGGTGTTATTCCAATAGGTTGCGTCGTGGGTAAAGTGAACTGTAGGTAACTTTACCCGACGAAGGCTTTTTGCATCTGACTGTTAACTGTTGAAGATATTAGATACATTGCTCGCGCCTGACTGAGGGATTAACTAAGATTAGAACAGTATATAGCTAATTAATAGCGGAAAACGTGTTCAGAAGACAAACTGTGTCAATTTGAATGACACACTTACAGATAGCGCAATAAGAACTGTATATAGCAAACTAATAGCGGAAAAAGTGTTCAGAAGACAAACTGTGTCAATTTGAATGACACACTTACAGATAGCGCAATAGAACTGTATATAGCAAACTAATAGCGGAAAAAGTGTTCAGAAGACAAACTGCGTCAATTTGAATGACACATCTAAAGGACCGTTGTGCGCTGCATTAAGTGTATATAGCTAACTAATAGCGAAAAACGTGTTCAGAAGAGAAACTGTGTCAATTTGAATGACGCATGCGCACTTGCAGATAGCGCAATAAGAAATGTATGTAGCAAACTCATAGCGGAAAAAGTGTTCAGGAGACAAACTGTGTCAATTTGAATGACACACTTGCAGATAGCGCAATAAGAACTGTATATAGCAAAGTAATAGCGGAAAAAGTATTCAGAAGACAAACTGTGTCAATTTGAATGACACACTTACAGATAGCGCAATAAGAAATGTATATAGCTAACTCATAGCGAAGTGTAACGTGATCAAAAGACAAACTGTGTCAATTTGAATGACACACTTGCAGATAGCGCAATAAGAACTGTATATAGCAAACTAATAGCGGAAAAAGTGTTCAGGAGACAAACTGTGTCAATTTGAATGACACACTTGCAGATAGCGCAATAAGAACTGTATGTAGCAAACTAATAGCGGAAAAAGTATTCAGAAGACAAACTGTGTCAATTTGAATGACACACTTGCAGATAGCGCAATAAGAAATGTACATAGCTAACTCATAGCGAAGTGTTACGTGTTCAGAAGACAAACTGTGTCAATTTGAATGACACACTTGCAGATAGCGCAATAAGAACTGTATATAGCAAACTAATAGCGGAAAAAGTGTTCAGGAGACAAACTGTGTCAATTTGAATGACACACTTGCAGATAGCGCAATAAGAGCTGTATATAGCAAACTACTAGCGGAAAAAGTGTTCAGAAGACAAACTGTGTCAATTTGAATGACACACTTGCAGATAGCGCAATAAGAAATGTACATAGCTAACTCATAGCGAAGTGTTACGTGTTTAGAAGACAAACTGTGTCAATTTGAATGACACACTTGCAGATAGCGCAATAAGAACTGTATATAGCAAACTAATAGCGGAAAAAGTGTTCAGGAAACAAACTGTGTCAATTTGAATGACACACTTGCAGATAGCGCAATAAGAACTGTATATAGCAAACTAATAGCGGAAAAAGTGTTCAGGAGACAAACTGTGTCAATTTGAATGACACACTTACAGGTAGCGCAATAAGAAATGTATATAGCTAACTCATAGCGAAGTGTAACGTGTTCAGAAGACAAACTATGTCAATTTGAATGACACACTTGCAGATAGCGCAATAAGAAATGTACATAGCTAACTCATAGCGAAGTGTTACGTGTTCAGAAGAGAAACTGTGTCACTTTGAATGACACACTCACAGAACAGTAAGAACTATAACGTTATGTAGCTACATGTAATAGCGCAAAACGTGTTCAGAAGACAAACTGTGTCAATTTGAATGACACACTTGCAGATGGCGCAATAATAATTGTATATAGCAAACTAATAGCGGAAAAAGTGTTCAGGAGACAAACTGTGTCAATTGAATGACACATTTATAGAACAGCGATGTATGTAAGAACTGTATATATCAAACTTAAAGCAAAAAACGTGTTCAGAAGACTACCTGTGTCATTATGACACATTATAGAACAAAGCTGTAAGAACTGTATATCGCAAACTAATAGCGAAAAACGTGTTCAGGGGACAAACTGTGTCAATTTGAATGGTACACTTGCAGAATAGCGCCGTAAGAACTGTAAATACATGTAGCTAGCTTAAAGCAGAAAGCGTGTTCAAGAGACAAACTGTGTCAATTTTAATGACACACTTACAGAATAGCGCCAAAAAACTGTATATAGCTAACTTAAAGCATAAAGTGAGTTCAGAAGACTACCTGTGTCGATTTGAATGACACACCTATAGAATAAGCACTGTTAGAACATGTATATATATTTAACTAACAGCGCAACGTGTTCAAGAGACAAACTGTGTCAATTTGAATGACACATTATAGAACAGTGCTGTAAGAACTTTATATAGCAAACTAATAGCGAAAAACGTGTTCAGGAGACAAGCTGTGTCAATTTGAATGACACACTTACAGAATAGCGCCGTCAAAACAGTATATAACTAACTTAAAGCGAAAAGTGTATTCAGTAGACTACCTGTGTCAATTTAAATGACAGATCTATAGAAAAGTGCTGTAAGAACTGTATATAGCGGAAAACGTGTTCAGGGGACAAACTGTGTCAATTTGCATGACATACTCACATTATAGCGCCGTAAAAACAGTACATAGCTAACCAATTTTAAAAAAAACGTGTTTAGGATACAAAATGTGTCTATGTGAATGACACATTCATAGAACAGCGAGGTAAATTTATTTTGACGAAAGCTTGCTCTAACAAAAACTTTTTCAATCGGATGATCATACTATTTAATTATCGCTTTACTTTACTTGTGTGTCATATGAATTGACACAGTTGCCCTCCTAACGAAGTTTTCTGTTGTAAAATGGTTATATGCAGTTTTTACAGCGCTTTTCTTTAGGTGTGTCATACAAATTGACACAGTTTTGTGTCCTGAACACATTAGCCGTTAAGATTTAGTTATACATTTGTATACTATACGTTCGGCGCTATTCTACAAATGTGTCGAAACAAATCGACACAGCTGTGCTTTTGACTACGTTTTCAGCAATAAAGTTGTTAGGTACAGCCCAAAGTACACTTTTTACCAGTGTGTCATATAAATTGACACAAATTCTTTACTGTCCAACTTTTTCCGTGATCAATTTTACACACGTTAAACAGCGCTTTTCTAATTGTGGGTGATATAGATTGACACAGTTGTCCCCCGGAAAAACGTTTTCCATTTTTAAGACACGGTTCAAACATCGCTTACAAAGGTGTCAGACAAATTCACACAATTTCCCTCCTGAAAAAGTCGTCCGCCATCAAGACGATTTTACACTGATTTCACATCGTGTTTCATAGTGTGTCATATGAAATAACAGTTGTCCTCCTGACAAGGTTTTCTGTCATTTGATACAGTTGTCGTCCTGACCGTGAGGGTTTTCCGTTTTGTGAAATTTTAATAAGTTTTAAAAAACTTGTTAATTGACACCGTTGTCGTCCCGACCAAGTCTTCCATCAGTTTAATACTGTTTAATCATCGCACTAGTGTGCCATACTATCAGTGACAGTTGTCCACCAAAGTTTCCGTCATGAGGCAGTTTTATACTGTTTAACACTCGGTTATTAATTGCAAAGCCGTCCTCCTGGCAAAGTTTTCTGTTATAAACTATTGTGTCAATTAATGTGACAAACTAGCAAACTGAATAGATATGCCTAAATCGTATAATCATTCGATTGAAAAAATTTTCGGCAGAGCGAGTTTTCCGTCATAAGATAGTTATTATGCGTTTCAAAATTGTGTCATATGATTGACACAGTTTTCAGCTCAGACAGCGCAGTACTAGATTTGACAGTTTACTTGAACAAGTTAGTATTTCAGTTACTTTAAACCCTACCATGGTCCAAACTCCAGTAATCAGTTGTTAATTGATATGAAATAACCGCATCTAAAGTCATATATATACGAAGGAACGCCATTTAGTTCGTAAGCAGGGACCTTAGAACTTGTCTGACACACTTGCAGAAAAGCGCTGCCTGAACCGCGCTATTATGTAAGTGTGTCATTCATATTGACACAGTTTGACTTCTGAACACGCATTAATATTCCGCTTTAACTTAAGTTAGCTATATACAGTTCTTACGGCGCCATTGTATAAGTGTGTCATTCAAATTGACACAGTTTGTCTCCTGAACACGTATTTTGCTATTAGTTAGCTATATACAGTTCTTACGGCGCTATCATGTAAGTGTGTCATTCAAATTGACACAGTTTGTCTCCTGAATACGTTTTCGGTATTAGTTTGTTATATACAGTTATTTGGGCGCTGTCTACAAGTGTGTCATTCAAATTGACACAGTTTGACATTTGAACACGCATTCCGCTTTAAGTTAACTATATACAGTTCTTACAGCGCTATTCTATAATGCATTGTGTCATTCAAATTGACACAGTTTGTCTCCTGAACATGTTTTTCGCCCCTAGTTAGCTATATACAGTTCTTACCGCACTATCATGTAAGTGTGTCATTCAAATTGACACAGTTTGACTCCTGAACACGTTTTTCGCTATTAGTTAGCTATATACAGTTCTTACGGCACTATTATGTGAGTGTGTCATTCAAATTGACACAGTTTGACTCCTGAACACGTTTCTCGCTATTAGTGAGCTATACACAGTTCTTACGGCGCTATTATGTCAGTGTGTCATTCAAATTGACATAGTTTGTCTTCTGAACATGTTTACGCTATTAGTTAGCTATATACAGTTCTTACGGCACTATTATGTACATGTATGTGTGTCATTCAAATTGACACAGTTTGACTCCTGAACACGTTTTCCGCTATTAGTTAGCTATATACAGTTCTTTTAGCTTTGTTCTATAAGTGTGTCATTCAAATTGACACAGTTTGACATTTGAACACGCATTCCGCTTTAAGTTACCTATATACAGTTATTACAGCGCTATTCTATAATGCATTGTGTCATTCAAATTGACACAGTTTGTCTCCTGAACACGTTTTTCGCTATTAGTTAGCTATATACAATCCTTACGGCACCATTATGTAAGTGTGTCATTCAAATTGACACAGTTGGACTCCTGAACACGTTTTTCGCTATTAGTTAGCTATATACATTTCTTTCAGCTTTGTTCTATAAGTGTGTCATTCAAAGTGACACAGTTGGACTCCTGAACACGCATTGCACTTTAAGTTACCTATATACAGTTTTTTTTACAGCGCTGTTCTATGAATGCATCATTCAAATTGACACAGTTTGTCTCCTGAACACGTTTTTCGCTATTAGTTAGCTGTATACAGTTCATTCAGCTTTGTTCTACAAGTGTGTCATTCAAATTGACACAGTTTGTCTCCTGAATACGTTTTCGCTATTAGTTTGCTAAATACAGTTCTTATTGCGCTACCTGTAAGTGTGTCATTCAAATTGACACAGATTGACATTTGAACACGCATTCCGCTTCAAGTTAACTATATACAATTCATACAGCGCTATTCTATAATGCATTGTGCCATTCAAATTGGCACAGTTTGACACCTGAATACGTTTTCCGCGATTACTTAATAGCTATATACAGGTCTAACATCGCTGTTCTATAAATGTGTCATTCAAAGTGACACATTTTGTCTCCTGAACACGTTTCTCGCTATTTGTTAGCTACATACAGTTCTTACGGCGCTATTATGTAAGTGCGCCATTCAAATTGACATAGTTTGTCTCCTAAACACGTTTATCGCTATTAGTTAAGCTACATACAGTTCTTACGGCGCTATTATGTAAGTGTGTCATTCAAATTGACACACTGGTTTGTCTCCCCAAGCACCCGGGGTCTCCCGAACACGTTTTCCGCTATTAGTTCCCTGTATACAATTCTTACAGCACTGTTCTATAAATGTGTTATTCAAATTAACACAGTTTGTCTCCTGATGTCTACGAGAATACCAGTTAGTTCGTTCGGAAGGGACATTACAACCGTTGCAGATTCGCAACGTGGGCCGAGACGATACGAACAAACACAAACTTAAAAAAACGTTCTGCAAGTTCAAACATACTTTCGCCAAGAGTCCCTTAACAAACCTAATTTAACAAGAGTTCGTAGACCTCAGGCCTGCATGAAATGTATTGGGTTTCTGTAGACCTATTGTGTATTTTTGCCTTTTTGTCTGTGGTACGTGGTTGGAAAAATGAGCTTTTTACCGTGTTGGTTGTGCACCATGCAAAAGTCTGACTCTGAAATTCCATTTTCTGAATTTGTAAGTTTGGACAGAGATGAACATTACTTATTTTGGATTTCTTAAGTAAATTATGTAGCCAACCACAGTACTTTGAAGTTGTTGAGACGCTACCTTTTTTTGTCTCAGATGGCCCATGCACATGTAGTTACTCTGTCACATGATATACTAATATCTTCCTATTTCAATGTACTGACCTAATGCAGCTGCTAAGTCTCCTTGGTTTGTGTTCTTCCAATGATATTCATTAAAGATTTATTTCTGGGGTGTTATTCACTTGACATCGGAATGTTACTCGCATAATTTGACCAATGATACTTTAATCTGTAGTTCCATAGACATTAGACAACATGAATAGTGGTAGCCCCCATGCAGCAGCAACAGTTAGTCCCCAGGGTGGTATGATATTTTCATTCAATCCATCCAACCCAAACCTAAATCTCCTGTAGTATCTAAGCCAAATTAAACAGCATAATTTACTATGAAAAATGTCCTTGTCAATCCCATTTATAGATGGCAAGCTGCTGGCAATGGAAGCTTTGAAAAGTTCAGAAGCTGTTGTAGTCAAAGCAAACACCCAGCAAACATCCCCACAAACCAATGAGCAGTTGCTTAGAAGGGGAATTTCATCATATATTTGCCGCGACAAAATGCAACAAACGATACTGAATTTAAAACAGAACAAAGCTAAGCCTCCACCACTTAACCCTGCCTGTACCATAGATTAAGCAGGCCCAAAAACCAAGCGAATATGACTAGCCCAAAACAACAAATTACCTGAGGGTATACAGTATGGAAATGGCATTACCAAAGAAACAAAAAGAAACACAGGACAAATCATACACATACCTTTCTCTTATGCCCACACTCTATACAGTTCTCCTCCACATTAGAAAATTGCATCTTCTTCTGTTTAAGTTCAAGTTCAACCATGATTGCCAACAGGGTAAAGGAACTTGTACTGGAACTTAAAACTCAGTACTATACAGCTCTAGAAACACCACAAAGAGTAATAAGCAAACTCCAATTATACCTGACCAACAGATATATAATCTGGCACACTCCCGTCATCTGGCAAACTGTCAGTGCCACTAAGTAACCTGATACATTGAAGGTGGCCCAGGCCAGATGATGGTTCTACACCCAACCATAATCTGTTTTTAAAACCAAGCAGATATTGGGAGGATGCCCCAACCACACTAAAACAGGGTCAACCTATACAGTATCAAGTTCAAGCACTAGGAGGCCCAAAATCAAACCTGACCACCAGGACACAACAAACAACTCACGTACCAAATGGCAACACAATGGCACCTTGCGTTCCGGAGATACAGCGCACGCCCCGTGCCCGCACAAAAGGTAACCTAAAATGTCAAGTTCAAGCACCAAGGGCGCCAAAATCAAAATTGAGCATTATTCAGCCACCGCCGACACATGTGCCAAATATCATCGCGCCAGCACCAGCCGTTCAGAAGATATAACTCCGGAAACACCCCTCCCGGACACAAAATTCGACCTGCCGGGTCAAGTTCAAACGCGACAAGGCCCAAAGTCAATCCTAGGCAACAGGCAACAACCCCCCACCCATGCACCAAAAATCGTCGCAATCGCGCGTATCGTTCCGGACACACAGCGCCAAAAGTGCCCCAAAAACACCAAAAATGCCACCTTCAATGTCAAGGTCAAACGCCAGGAGGCCCAAAATCACACCTGAGTGTCAGGCTACCACCCCCAACCCACGTACCAAAAATCGTTGTGCTCGCATCATCCGTTCACGAGATACAGCGCCCTACATCCCCGGCTACCGAAAAGTTTCCACCAGCATCAAAACCATACCTGCATACATGCAGGTAACAATATGCGTAAGCCTGACTTGAATCCTCCTCTACCGAACCTAGCGCAGGCTGAGACCGTCAAGATACCTGGTGAGCCGCGTTCAATGACCTCACTCGTACGACCCGGAAGTATATGATCGTAATCGGTTGCACGGAAACCCCCATGCAGTGCGAAATCGAGGCCGAAAACAGGCATAAAGAGCCAGTTTGAAGGCTAACTTTGACTCTTCAAATCTCATCCCGAAATAATATTTGAATCAACACGAGTACTGTAGGCGATAGAACAACTCGTGGGGATTACGTGGGCACCTTTGACAGCCTGATTTGGGCCACCGCGATTTTTTAATCTTTTTTTTACGCGACCATGTCAAGTGCCTCAAACGGGCGTCCAACAAGAGAGGTAATTCCGAAGTCTATGAAAATATCATTTTTTACGTCGTGCTGTGTTTATATTTCTCGTATCTCCATAACGTACTTGTTGTAAATGGCTCCATTGTGATGTTTGTATTTTCCAGAAGCTTCCACTGTACTTAAATGAGAGACATGGCGACAGACAACCCAGCAGTCTTCACTGGACTGTTATGTTGATATCTGGGTGAGGCACATATTGATCGATCTTTGAAACTTGATAAATCTCTTATGTTTGTTATATGAACATGATGAGACTATAATAATTATGACAGAGAATTGATATATCTTATTATTAAATACTTATTCAAAGGGATTCCTGTCAATAAGACTTTTTTATTGCACTAACTGGCAGGATGTTCCTGTTAATAACCATGGTGTTGACAGATTTCGCTTTTCTTTCACCAGTGTCTTGATCTACGGGTCTCACTCTGTACTACTGAACCTGTGTAAGGTGGACGGCAAGATTCCCTTTAACTCAGCATCAGTCGTACTCATGATAGAGCTGACAAAGGTAAACTATGTAACGATGTTACTATAGCTAGTGATCTAGAAAACAATAAGTCATGTCCCTCATTTATCTTAATTATACAATCTGTTCTGTTTTGCTTTAAGTGTAGAGACCTCTATCATTGCGATCTTGACAGCGACAAAATAAGTACATAATGTTGCTGATTCAATGTAAGAAACATTGATAACCTTGATAACCTTTTAGTATATATCATACAATGATATGTTATGTATTTCTTGCTTGCACTACTAGTGCTAATTAATTACATTCATTCTGAAACTTTGAATGAATGAAGTCTGAGTTCATTTCTTCAAAATTTCTCCTATAATGTGAATCAAGGCAAGCATCATTCGTTCATCATTAAGATTTTAAAGAAACTGTATCAGTATATGTTAAATTAAATTGAGAGGTGATAATCACATTAATAACATTCTATATTTGCAGCTGTTGTTTTCATTAACAATGCGGCGCCTGGAGCTGGGTATCAGAGTTGGGAGTGGCAGGCTGGGGTTACCCAAGGTGAAGTACTGGGTCCCCTTCAGTGTCCCCGCCCTGCTGTACTGTATCAACAATAACATTGTGGTGCACATACAACTGTATATGGACCCTGCCAGCTTTCAGGTATGGTATCTCCCTATTAGGTACTCTCCCCTCTCAACAATATGATAATCATCATTCTTGCATCATATTAATAAATCATCATTATCACCACACTTTGCTACCAAAATGTAAGCAGTAAAAATTATGGTGGGGAAGACACCTTATAGGTAGCTGTATTGGCATGCCTCGAAAGATATGTTAATGTTTTTCAGGTATTGAGTAACTTGAAGATAGCTGCTACAGCTGTATTATACAGAATGGTCATGCGAAGGTAATTGCCTTTTCACATTGTTTACATAATACTGCAATATGAATACTATACCGTAAACATCACAAATATAGAAATCCATGATTGTGAAGTTCAAATATTTATATTTTTTGTTTTTATGCTAATGTTGGCACCTGCCACCTATGTAGTATTTCTCATACTTATGCTTCTTTGACCTTCCTACTGTTGCAAACTTGTTTCTAACCAGAAGCTCTTGCTGTCATTCCCCCATGTTCTAACAGGAGGCTCTCCTGGATACAGTGGTCAGCTGTAGCACTGCTCACCATAGCTGGGATTAGTAACAGGTTCTTAACTTTTTAACAAATTCTTGCATGCACATCACTAAGGCAGACAGTTTCTAGTTTGGACATGGACACCTACTAGTACTAGTATTCACAACATACACAGCCCAGTGTTTCTTCTTACATGTCAAGTATGTACTCTTTTGTTCATGCTCTTGCATGTGCTTTAAAATTTCTTGCAAGATGTAGTCAAAGTATTATCTATAGGCTTCAATTTGTAGAATACATGTACCTGCAACATTCCCATACTAAAAACATTTAATACTGTTGTTTTGACATTTGTCCCACAGCTATGGGGGCCTGATGAATGCTGGCACTGTTGATGAATATGACACATCAAGTAAAGTCCATGTCACCATGTGGGGTCTTGTGCTTGTCCTAACCTACTGTGCAATATCTGGTACATCAGGTGTTTATACAGGTAACTCCTTCATGTGTATGATGGGTTGTAACTGGGGGTAGTTTGCCGACAGCAAACAATTGTTGAAATGACTCATATTAGAAGTATTGAGACTATCAATGTGCAACTTGCATTGCTTATCTCACTTTGGCGTGCAGCATTACATTTTGATTCATTTTCTTTGAAAACATTGTCAGTTCTTAGTATCAGTTCTATTGGGTAATGTATTTGTTAAAATGGTTGTATCTATTCCTTTACAGAGTTTATTTTGAAGAGACAACCACAGCTGTCTCTGCATGTTCAGAACATCTTGCTGTACATCTTTGGAGCTGTCCTCAACTTGTTCGTCTTCCTGGGTAGTAGTTGGTCAAGCACTGATGGTGAGGCAATAATCTCTTGCATTTGCCAACCACTGACATGAAAACTTGATACTTTTTTTTTCTTTTATTGAAAAGAGAATGATGGTATGACGATTGATACGTTTCTTCAGGAACAGCAGATTTCTTTGCCGGGTATACTGTGATAACATGGGTGATCATCCTGACACAGGTCAGTGGTTCATACATTCATGGAGGAGTGAATACTGTAGACTGATCTTGACTGTCCATCACAATTAGCACTTCAACCAATTATAGAATTGCAATTAGCTGTTTGACCAATCAGAGAATGGCTGTATGTCTACATTTGAACAGATGTTGGCAGGGCTATGGCCCCAAATAGGGATCAGTCTATTCAAGGTGGATAAAACCTCCTAGGTTTGTTGGGTGTGTAGTTTGCTTGCGGAAGTTTGATAAACATGTGTTTTCTACACAGCTTATTTTCTATGAGAAATTCTATCACTGTGTAGTGATTTTGATGATTGTCAGTGCTATATTCACACATAAATAGCATCAATGGCAATCATACTTTCAAGTTTCACTTCATCGTTAGAATGAATGAAGAATTACACATGATGCAACTAGAAAGCCATGTTGTGTTCAACTTTGTTGTTGGGGATGGGTGTGATGCTAATATAAATATGCATGCTTTTTTTTATTTTGTAGGCAGGAAATGGCTTAATCATCTCAGCAGTAATGAAACATGCCAGTAACATCACCAGACTCTTCATCATCTCCTGTGCCATGCTGGTCACCACTGTAGCCTCCATGGTGCTGTTTTCTCTGGAGCTCAACCTCTACTTCTGCTTCTCCTTTGTGTTAGTTATAGTAGCCATGGTACTGTACCATAGGAAATGAGCATGACGTAAATACATGTGGTTGGATATACAATGCTGGGGCAACCCCAAAAGTAAGGGTGTAGAAGTACATGTAGACACATTTGGTATTTTCTTTGGTGCTGAATTTTTTTATTCATTTGTTTATTGTATGGCAGGAAACTACAGATGTACATACGTTTAAAACAAAACTGGGGAACATTTACATATTGCTTGCAGGTACATGAACATTTTAGAATGTGTGGATGAATGTACAAATGTTAGAACATGTAAACCATTTATTGTAACTCTTATTGAAACTTAAGCAACTCTTACAGGTACAAGTCATGCTGTAATATTTCATCATTGCAAATATTTGATAACCAATATTTGAGAGAGTCATGTTTGTTCCTACATTTAAAATCAAATGACATGCCCTACTCTCTTCATTAAGGACTGCAATATTAATTGGATTTACAGTATTAAGTCACATCAAGTGTTATAACAAGTGCAATAATGCAGTATCTGTCTGTAATATGACAATCAAATGTCCAAAAAAAATGGAAGTTAGGACATGAAATATTTATTCAGTCAAACAGGAATAACTGTGTACATGTATCAATATTAAATCTAATACATTCTGTTTTTTAGTATATAGGTTTGAGTTGTTGGTTTTGTTGTTGTTGTTTCATCAAGTCCAGGAAGCGACTTGTTGCCAGACCGTTTCCCCAGCGGGAAGTCTCAGAATTCCTGTGTCATTAGCTGTAATGGTAGAGAAGACGTATTATAGGGTGCTACACAAAGTATGGTATTCAAGTTGCTCAAAAGATGTTATATGTATTCACAGTGCCAAAATCTATAAATGATTGGTAGTAAAGAAATTTGTGGACCAACAGGAAATGGTGTGATGAGCTCAAAAGTTTAGAACAGCCGTTCAGCACCATGGAGAAATCCAATGGAATACAGTATACTCAGCTTGACTTCTTTGTCGTTGGAGATGTGAGATATGATGGATAAAAACATTTTTTCATAGGATTTGGAATTTTTCTGAAAGATGCAATACTGTGAGGTTGGAAGGTCTGTGTTGTAGGAAAAAAAAACTTTGGAACTGTAGGTATTAACGGAAAGTATTGGATTTGTATTATAGCAATGCCAAGAATGGAAATACATTTCTGTTATTTTAACCCGAAAATGAATATCCAGAAGGTCTGGATTCAATGTGAAAACATAATTGTAGGCAATGCATTGAATATGAATGCAAATACTTGTCGAATTCTCATTCTCATTGACAAGGTAACTTGTAAGGTGCATCCTGACGAAAATGGTATGTTGTGGTTTAAGTAAAAGTTGCACACTAACCTCTCCATGTAGTCCCGTATGCTGTAGAGCCGTCTGCGTTTTCCCCTTCTCTTACCTCCATGGCGGGTACATAGTCCGCCCCCCTGGCCCTGGTCCAGTCGTCCCGCGGGACGGAGAACCAGTTCCTCCCGTCATCCTCGCTCACCATGTAGGCCCTGCCGCAGTGGCTCACCCCGTACAGTTGGGACTCCGCCCGGGACACACCCAACAGGCTGCCCAGCATAGGGCTCAGAACTACAACAGGGACAAAATGTTTTAGTAGACTTCGTCAAAATATTTGGTACTACTTATTTTACTTGCTAATACTAATAACACTGACAATTTTTGAAATTATGACTCCACATAAGTTAACACTATCCTGTATTTGTTAAGTTATGATGGTTTGAATTTTTGGGACCATTTCCATATCGTTTTTTTCTCGAATTCTTGTTACATGCACACGCTTAATGGTTTCTCAATTCTATGACGAGAGCGCAAACGTGTCGAATAACTACAGTTTCCCCACCTCTCCAGTTCTCATGTTGGGACGGGTTGTTCTCATCGTGAGCAAAACAGGCATTTAATCCTCGACGGCGTCTGAAATGAAGTTCATGATAACTCCTTATAGTTGACCTTCGCAGGATGTGCGCATGTACATCAACAATTAAATTCCAGAGTTGGTCACTTTTGGGCGTGATAGGCCTAGTCGTATCATTAAAAGTAGGTATGAGCTTGCTGAGTCGAAGAGGGCTGTTTAGGTAGCATATAGTTACGCTCTGTGATTGGTATTGTTAACATTACTTACCTAGCGTAGTTACAAAAGTACACCTTGCTGTGTTGAGAATCAACCAGAAAGCTCTTCTCATAAAATTCTGAAATACGAGAGGAAATTGCTAAAGTTTAGTTACCATTCAAGCACATGGATATTAATTATAACCGACGGCGGGCAAGACATTACAAATGAAATAACGTACGAGATCCAACATTAGGATTTCTTACCTACAGTTTTGTATGGTCTTTTGTTTCACTTACCTGGGACGGTCCGTCGGTCAGCCTCAGCTGTAAGAATGCCAAACAATAAATTACTTTCATCAGGCATCAGCTAAATTAATGCATGCAACTTCCTGATATTCCGAGAACAGTAATGCACATAGCACTGAGGTATCGCATACAACATCTAGGTGCTTGACGAGTGTATGACAAGAAAAACGTAATCATCATGGGAGGCAAGAAAAACAATAATCAAATCAACATGCGGCGTGGGTTACATACGAAGTATTTTGTAGAAGAATTGCAGCAGCTTTGCCTCGGTACGCAGCCGTTTCCCCGGGAGGGCTATCCCGCGGTACAGGGTCTCCACAGGCCCCACAAAGCGGTGGTCTCCCGGCCGCTCCTTCTGGTCGGGGTCGATCCGCATCTTAAATGTGAACCTGAGTCGATCGGTTAGACCCAGCTGAGGCCACTGAGAAAAGATTTGGAGTGGTAGAAGCAAACATTGCTGATGTAGGTCTAACTCTTTTGAATGAAGAAGAGAACAAGCTCGAGCAAGCTTATCTCCTTTGCAAACAAATTTGAAAACTGAGCAATTAGGTATGCATTATTGCTTCCATCGACAAAATGCTTCAAAGAAATGGCAAGTTTATGTATTCAATCGCAAAACATCAATAGATGGCGCTTTCTCTCTCTCTCTGTATATGACCGGTGCAATGGCCGAATGGGTAGAGTGTTCACCTTGCAGTCGATAGGTCGTGAGTTACATCCACGACCGAGTCATATCAAAGAGATAAAGAATGGTACATAATGATTTCTCAGCTGAGCACTAAGCATTTGAGAAAGTGTCTGGTAGTTGAACACGTACACTACTACCAGTGGAATATCCTGCATGCAGTGATTGCACAAAGCTGTGCGGCCCAGGGCTACAGGAACAGAGATGGGCGCTGCCCAATCTACCACTTGGTGCGGAAAGTACTCCTTTTTCTCTATCTCCTTGTCTTACCTTGAACAAAATGGTATTCGCCTTAAGGACCACAGTTGGCTTTGACCCATCATCGAGTTTTCCGAAGCTGACGAACTTGACGAACGGAGTTGAGATGAGTTTGACCGTGACGTTATACGCCGTCGCCGTGGAGTTGGGGTCATGACGTAGGCCAACGTTAAACGTCACCATTTCCCTACAAATGATTGCTAACGGTTAACGATTTCATTTTGAATTTATACAAGTAAGAAGGGGATAAGCTTCTATACATGAAACATTGATTGAAGTTAAGCAGTGATTGTTGGTTAAGTTAAAAATTAAACGTGTTTCGAGTGAAGACCAACGAATGTATTGATGTAGCGCTAGCCCTTTATCCGCGGGTCGCGAGGTAACCTATATCCGTTGTTTATAAAAACAGGATATTTAGGGATATCTAGTCGACGGATGCGTTCGGCGTTTTTGATTTGAAATATTTCGATTATAGTGCAATCTAAAATCACCTATGTGATACCCTGTACATGTGTACAGGTTACCCGACGTATAAATTAAGGTGTACTAGCGTTACGCTTTTGCATGGGGATATGACAAGACAACACTTTCAGTGTCGGTATTGTAGTAATCTTAACGATAAGCTCCTACCCCCTGCCGAGGCCACCAGGGTCGGTGACAGAGGCGTCCAGCACCAGTAGAGGTTTGCCCCGTGGTACGACTGTGACGGGGATGGCACCAGTCCATATCACGGTGTCTAACGCAAAGCAACCGACACTGACCTTCAAAATCAGAAGGTGAAAATAGCTGTAAGAACTGAACAGTTGATTTAAAATCTGGTGAAACGTTCTCAGTAAATAAAGAGGTTGCATCGATATGCCAATAGCATATAACGTTGCACCTTTATAGTCTGTTAGTTAATTTTAGATTATAAATGTTATAAAATATTTTGAAGCAAATTGATATAAGTTCCGATATCGAATTAGTCAACCAATTATGAAGTGCAAGCATTACACAAGCTGCGTCTAGCCCGCTTGTGTTATAAAAAACGGTTTGTTGTTGTTTATACCTACCCTTGCCCAGACTTCTTCTGGAGTCGAGAAGGCGTCGTCCCTCGTAAACTCGAATATAGCAACGAGCTTCAAGAAGTTGTTCTCTACCCCGAGTGTGGAGATATCGTCTAGTTCCAACACCCAGCGATCGTCCTGTGAAAAGTATCAAAGTTGACAAAATATTACGGCATCTACGATCCCATGCCTTTGCCAAATAACGTTAGCCTTTTCAGTTATCCTCCTGGAAAGGTTTTAACAAAAACACCCTTGCAGTTCCTGATAGATCAAACTACCAGTGGGCCCAAACAGGATGTCCAGGATATATATATATAGGACAAAAGATATTAAAAAGTTCTGCTGCAGTGCGAAGGGCATAGGCCTCACGTATCCAAAATCATAAATCACATTTGATGCGTATATGCTCAAATAGTCTGTCAGTTACAACTGTTTTCGTAGGGCAGACCCTCCCTTTCAATACTGCATAGTCAACTTTACCTTCTTGATGATCGGTAACGAACTTTGCTGAGAGGTGCTGTTCCGTCCAAACAGCCGTACGTTCTCCCCGACCTCGGCAGGGCTGAAGTTTGTGATGGAGAGTGGTAGAATAGAGCCCAGCGTGGGGAAATGCACTTCAACAACCAGCTTGTCCCATTTCAGCCGGGGGAGCAACACGATGATGGACATCTAGAGTTCAAGAAAAATTTGTTTATCTCTATGTTGAATGTTGTATAGGTTGTGTATATGAGATTCATTTATACGTTTTCTGACATGTAGACAATGTTCAAATTCTATCTAAAATTTAAAACTGTTGTAAAACTGAGTAATGATGACGTCAAGTACGACTATGAATAAGGGAAATAGATTAAGTCGTTTTAAAGACCTCAAAAATACTTCAATTTTGGAATAAAATACTATAGATATTTCGCATAGCACCAAACAAACATGTAAGACATGATTTCCAACTCACGTTAAATTTCTCACCAAAGGTTATATTTCCCTCACTCAGCCAGGATATGTTGAACGTAGGAAGGGAGCCGGCTATAGCAAATGCCGTGTTGTTGGGGTAAACCGGTCCCAAAAACTGTTCGTATCCGAAATTCCATACAGCGTAGGTCACATTTATGTATACTGAAAGTTTCTGTCTGTAGTACACCGTATCTGAAAAAGGAACGCCGTGGATTCAGTTAACAGTCAAGGATCGAATGAAAAGATCGATTAAAGATCGTTCCCATTTCCACTCCTACAAAACATTTAGCAGATTTCCATTCTTTTAGAGTAAGAAAATCATATAGACTTATGAATGTCACACTTACCAGAAGTAAAACAGCTACATGTACTTACATTTTGATATGAATTGGAAATACGATGTAGCCTGAGTACCATCCTCCAATAGTGCCAGCGGTCACTACGGGGGATGGCTAAACAGAGAGGTTAAACATATACTTTTTAACCTCCTTGGGCTAAATAAGAGGAGCAACTCATCACATACCTTTGACGTTTCCAGTGATATTGCGGTTTAGTTCTAGTAGACCGGAACTGTTGGAGATGGTAATGCTGGTCAGGTTCTAAAGATCAACAAGTCAGTTGTACAATTGAATCCACAAGTAGGATCATCATAGTATCATTCGTCACCGATGTTACCGACGTTTGTTATGGCCTGAGCCGGGGCCCAAACCTACACAAGTTCTTCTTTACATCCAAAAGCTATTTGCCACCAAACCCAAACCAATAGCATGTCCAAGACAAAAATTACAAAAAAACGAAAGTTCTGCTGCAGTACCAAGGTAACAGACCAGGGGCCCTTGACCTTTGTCTACTCAACCCCCACACACAAATCATTACCGGTTCTAAAGTTATGCTGACCACAAATATCCGGAAGCACAATACACACACACAGACACACAGACACACCAAAACCTCCATTTTTCATTGAGGTAATAAAGAGACCGTGGTACCTCCAGCGAGTCGGAATGGAACTGCAGTGTGATGTTAACCAGGGCCCTGTCTGACGCCATGGTGAGGTTGTACTCCATCGTGACCAGATCCCCTCCCTGGTACCTGTCTACCGGTTCACCTGGCGTTCTGAGATCCCACCTGAGCTGCACGTCTGTAGAAGCTGAAAGGTGAAAGGAATAACATTGTAGGTATCAAAATAGAGCAACACATGTACTATGAAAATCGAGTACATTCACTTTCTTTTGGAGCTACGTTGTGCTCTTTCTGAGACAACATTGAACATACTCGAAAGTAACTTCATCTGTGACGGTAGTCAACATTATTGTTACAATTTTACGCTTCATATCCGTACACAAAACATCAATAAAGCGCCTACTAACAAGCTTTCGATCAGTCCTCTGATCCTTATCAAGTGGAAATGACCCAAAGCCTTGTTGGTAAGCGCTTTATTTTGTGTACGGATATCAAGCTTCAAATTGTAACATAACTTTAGACATGTTTATTTACATGACGAAAGTGGGAACCTTTGAAGAAAAAGTACGAGAAAGTCAATCACTAGTCAACCCTGTATGATCTGATTGTTTCATTCCTCTAACATCTTCCATGCGCAAGTCAGACCTTTTTTTACATTTGTAAGATTTGACTCACCGCAGTTATGTTGAGAGAAGGCGACATCCATGTGTGGCGTCACCGCTACAGTGGCCCAGTCAATGACGTTGCCTCCGTTGTTGCAGTTGTAGAAGTCCATCATCTCCCGCGGCGAGAGGACATGGTCCCACACGTTGAAGCGTGCCAGGTCCCCTCTGTGTGCCTGAATCATGTAAACATTCACACAGACAGTTGCATGAAGTCATACCTGTGGTATATAACACACATCCAACCACACTCCTTCGTACACATTTAGTATTTAATGTGAGAGAGAGACGACCAGACGTTTCAGATAACATCTGCTATCTTTCATTAGTAACGCTGAAGAGATTTGGTTGGATAGCGGGTTTTACATCCTAACTAAGAATTGATATGCAATTAAAGAGTTGACGACAATTTCGCGGTCCAATAGGAAACAAGAGTAAGATAATTTTCTGCTCTGATGACAAGATTCAAGAAAAGAAACGTAATCACCCTGGCGTTCATGACAACTGCTACTCAACGAAAGGGTCTCCCTTCTGCGTTCGTGTCAACCTTCGTTCTCCAGCCACTTTGTACTGTAGAAAATCTGTAAAGTACGATAAGTAACCTCGTTTGCGCTGAAGCCTCCCCCGAGGGTATCCTGGTCGTGTCCTAGAATCCAGACTCCATTGGCCCTGACCAAGTGACCTGCACCCAGTCCAGACCCAGCCCCCGCCTGTTGTCCATCCATGTAAAACGCCCATTCACCGTTATCACTTAGCCAGGTGATGCACAGGTGGTGCCAGCGATTGGCTTGTATGGGGAGATCGAATGTAGGCCCTCTTTCACTGTTGATTATCAGCTGGACGAAAAGGACCACAAGATAAAGAGATAAATGATATATTTTAATCGATATCCCTCTATCTGCGAATATTTAATATGTGACATTACTTACTTTTCTTACTTATCCTCTTCATCCCATGTGGGACATAAGGCTGTGATAAGTTTCCTCCACTCTGTTCTGTGCTAGGGGCTGAGCAGCATTCTAAGAGAGATTTTGATGCTTGTTTATTAACTAACAGGGCCACACCATTGACATGTTGGTTTTCCTTGCCTGAGTAGAGTATAGTTATGCCGTCACCAATTTCTTTCCTCCCTGACCCAGTCCATCTACACTCACTTACACCAAGTATGTCTAAGTTATAATTTTGCATTTCTCTACTGACTTGAGCTGTTTTGGAGGTTTCATACATTGTACGCACATTCCAGGCGCCAATACGAATTGTAGTTTTAGGGTCCAGGAGACTTCGATTCAAGCTTCTGGCTTCCTGAGACAGGCTTTCACCAGGAGCTATCATGGAGCCTACATTTTGGCCAAAGGCCCTGGGATTTGGATACTCTCACAGTTTCGATAACTGGTGGAAGTTTTACGGGTGGGGTAGTTGACCCCACGCCAACCCCCAATCTGGAGGACCGGTGGACCCTCCCTTTAGCGACTATCCAATTTCCACCCACTCATTCAAGGTTACAGAGTAGGAACGTGCCACCTACCCCAGGACTTTGAAATTGGTACATTCGGGCCCCCGCACCACGACAAGGCGGAAAGGGTCGGGAGCCGGTGTTCTGGCATCCCAGCGGGGGAATATGTGACATTAATGCCATTTTATATGCCATATAATATGGTTACTGGTATTATATGCCATATAATGCCATATAATATGTGCCATTAATGCCATTTTATACCTATCCTTCATACTTTTACTCGTACCGTACGAACAACTGTCTGAACTGTCTGTAGCCCCCATCCATCAACTAAAGATGTAAGCGAGCGATTGCTTGTACGTACATTTGTATGTATTCAATTTCTGGAGAGGGTTATACATATACTTGCAAATCATGTACAGGTAGAGAAATATTTCAAAACTACAAACATGTAATTTAACAGTATACCCTTCACAAAACCCCTTCATATATATATATATATATGTTTTGTACATTTCATTTCATGAAATAAGATATGTATATCAAAGACTTTTGATTTGATAGACATGCTAGAATATAATGTAAATGGAGTAACCATATTATATCTGGTTACTCCATTTACTGACCCAATGACTGGATTTCGTTTTGAAATGCATCCTGGTTAACCTACTTCGTAAGTCGTTGTCCCCTGTCTCCCCCAGACAACAACTTCGTTACCACGCGCGCTCTCCGCCGTGGCATAACTGAAGAGTGTACCGCTGGACGAGTCTGGAACCCGGAGCTTCATGCAGACGGTTAGCGCAGCGAGCGGAGCATCCATGGAGGCGTGAACCTCCACGTAGTTAGTGACGGACGGCTCCGAGGGAAATGTCATCTTCAACGTCTCTAATGATTTCGGTCCTTGGGAAAGAAAAGGAAGAATACAAACGAAAAACAATTCCGTTAGCAAGTTGAACATCTTTGATTGCACGAGATGCAAACGAACTAAACCTTATAATGTACTTCTAAAAAGTTGAAAAATGTTTAAGTCCTTCCCGTACTAGATGGTGCATAGGGCGACGCTCATCTCCGTTTCAGTAGCTCTGGGCCACGCAACTTTGTGCAATCACCACAGCAGGGTAGTGGTGTGTACAACTTCCATACTGTTTTCCGAATGCTGAGTGCTAAGCAGAGTAAGCAGCATGTACCAATTTAAAGTCTTTAGTATTACTCGGCCGGGGATAGAACTCACTATTCTCCAAGCAGAGGTTGGGTCACGGAGAGAGAGCAGTGGTCGGAATTTTTTCGGCGAGCTGATAAAAATCCCAACCACTGGGAGAATACGGAATTCACGTCCTACCGAATGCAAGCCGAACACTCTACCCATTCGGCCATTGCACCGGCGCCTATGCACGTCAAGCAGCATGGAAAATTTTCAGGTGAGAGGACAAGACAGGGGACTACAATAAGCTGTTTGAAAATCATCTCTTAATGCACATCCCTAAAAGAAAAACACTCACCATGGGCGTCCAAATACAGTGACACCGGTACCGACGAACGAATTAACTCACACCGGCCACGGCCACACGGGAATACATCTTCGCTACCCGTCTGACCGCTGTACAGGCGAACCTGTAGGACATGGTGAAAACATATGTTTAGAAAGGAACCTATAGGACCTAAGAATAAAATGACCATGCTGTAAACCTTTGTAGACTGGTTTATTGTCCACAAAAGGGGGATTGTTGGCAACCTAAAAAGGCCGGCTGAATCGTACAGCTTTGACGGTGAGTTTAGAATACACGTTATTGTACAACAGTGCGTATTTGGTGCAGTAATTTCGCTAGCATTTTATGCCTATGATCCTACAGCTTATGTTTATCCCTGCACTAACCTGGTCTAGAATAATCTTGTCATTGCCACCAGTCCTCAGCTGAAGCATTTCTGGATGACGCAAATCAGAGGCCTCAAAGTAATGCAATCGTGCCCTGTTATATACGTTGACAATATATAAGTGTAATGAAGTGTCATTGGACTTAGGAGTGAGTTGGTCGTATATGCTGCATATACAGACGGTGCGCGGTCACATAGGTCGTGCGATCATCGTACGATTTTGATGCCATAGGATTTTCAAGCAGGCCGTGACGGAACCAACCACCGACATGGATCCAAAACAGCATTTTGTGTACCAAGACAAATGAACTTTGCAGGAGACATACATTTCTGTCCCCCAAAATGTCCGCAGTTAGCGATCGTACGACGATCGTGCGACGATCGCACAACCTATGTGACCGCGCCCTAAGGTTGACACGGTTGTTTTCCCAACATTACGGATCAATCACACGAAATACGTTCTACCCTTGTTTTCAGTCCACCTCTGGCCTGAAAAAGGAGTAGGTTCTATTGGCTTTCCTGTGGTATATGACGTCATCAGTGGAAACTACTGGACTAAAGAGGATGACAAAACTCAGAGAAGGCTTTCTACAAGGAGACCTTATACAGAAGTGTACTGAAATGTACAATGCTGTTTGTTTACCTTCCTCGTCTGAAGTTGCCCGGCACAGTAGTGGACGCACACCAGCCACCACAGTCCGTGGAGTAGATCGTCACTGTCACATTTTCGCCGCCTGCTGCGTACGGGACGTCAGCGACGTCCAACGACATTCTGTACAGGTTGGCTGGTTCATGGTGTTGAAAAGAAATGATTATTTCATTTTGCGTTCAGTCGCCTATAACATTATTAATGTGATATTTACTTAATGCAACACTAATAATTAAAAGGAAAAACCGTACAATCATTTTGAATGTTGCCCTGCCTTACTCATGTAAAATTTGTACATGTATATTCTGTTTGTTACTTCTTCCCAAAACTTTAACGTTAGTGCTAATAGAGTGATGGACAGCCACCCTCTCGAGTATGGCAAGTCTACTGGTTTGCAGTAATAGAGTAAACATGGTTCAATTGCGGTAGAATTTTAGCATGAAAATGCTTTAAGCTTTGACCTGCTGCAAGATCTTCGTCGACATCTCCGTCGCCATCGTTGTCCTGTCCGTCCAGCAGTTCTTCATCAATACGGTCGTCACAGTCGTTATCCAGCCCGTCCCCGGGACCGGCGGCGGTGGGGCTGCAGGGTGCGGCGATCCGGGCCAGCCGCAGACCTGCCGGGTAGCCGTACGACTCGGCCCTGCTGAACCCGTACACGGAAACCCCGAAGGTGACGATGGGTGAGGTGTGGACCAGCGTGTGCGTGCCGGCAGGGATGTCCATGTGGGTCCCTGCCAGGTCAGTCCCTGGAATGGACGTCCATGTGACGCCGGAAGCTAGAGCCGTGCCGTCCAGACGTAGTCCGTCCTTCTCAGAATTCTTAAGAAATAATTAATTGGCGTATTGTTATTACAGACATTGAATGAATGAACTTTACTGCACGATATTTGTACATAGTACAATGTAAGGCAAACATGATCAATGAATTTATACAATGCGACACATAATCTCGTAATACCCGCCTCACATTATATACGATCTTCGGACGTACTTCGCGATCGCAGGAAGGTCGGCTGAGTCTGAGTATTACAAAGCAATGAGACTGAGTCACAAAAAGGAACTGTCGCCAAAGCTAATTGTCATTAATCTGAAATTGTTCCATGTTACCTTTACTGCTATGTTGACATGATGAGTCAGTGTGCCGGGTTTGTGAATAAGCTGAGAGGTGGTAAAGGTGTAGTCAGCTGCGAACAGCTGTACGGGCGGGACCAGCAGCATGAAGGGGTCGCTGTCCGTGCTGTCGGCGGCACCGGTCTTACTATAGGGGAATCGGACGAGTGAAGGTCACACTTTTTTACTCAATGGTCACCACGTAACAAGACCTGAAGGTTATTTCAAGGTGTGACCCGAAGACTGGGATACATATTTACAGCATCTTTTCTCCATAGATCAAAAACATCATGATTGAGTCCAGCTCAATTGCTACACTAAGAGTGAGGCCTAACTGACACATTAGGCGAGGCAGGGGTTACGAAAGTTGCTCGGGAAAGCTCCCTACCAGACTTTTATATTGACGTTTAGATCCATGATCAGCAATTGAATTCACTTAAGGTAGATGACAAACTAACTTGCGCGCGCGCGTGGGCACACACACGCACGCACGCACGCACTCACGCACCTACGCACCCCCACCCCCACCCCCCCACCCCCATCCCCCAGACACACACAAACTTCGATATTGAAAAAAATGTGCAAAAAGTGAGTGTGTATGTGTGTGGCATGGCCATAACAGTCATCCTTACCTATACTGCATAAGCATGACGGGTTCAGTGGCAGAGACATGTAGGTATTCGTCCGAACCAGCTCCAAAGTTCCAGAAATCCCCGGCGTTGAGAGTGGTCGTGCTTTTTCCTGTGGCGTCGACCTAAAGTACCACAAATGTATTATATTAACTTTATTGACTACCGGTATTTCAAAAGAAATCAGGAAGCTAGTGGTTTTGACCTTTATCTTGATGTGAAGGAATTTTATCGTTTCGGCGGAGCGTCTGCCAAATTTCGTCGGAACAGTACTGACTTGTCTTACTTCCCACTGAAACTAGGTGTCGCTGCAGTGAGACTGATTCGGTCTTAACGGGACTGATGATGATGAGTTTGTGCTTGAGCTTGTTTTCTCGTATTTTACTCTTTCAAGGATCCCATCGCATAATGGGGACACTATAAATAACGCAGGGGTGGGGGCAATATCATTACCATGGCAACTTAGACGGGGTACATTACGCATGCGCCACTTATGCGTTCTGTTGTCCTCAAAGGTTGCTCTATCTGGTCACGCCATGGTATGACGTCATAATGCGCCCGTGAAGTATTTTGAGGGTCTTGTGGAAAGGGCGACATGCTGTACTTTGCTTTGGTCCTATTTTGGCAAAGCAGTAAAGAAAGATTATATCTTTTTGTTTTCTAAACGCCGATATATGATGACATTAGGCTGAAATTATATGCGGTGATATAAAGGTAACGGTTGTTATTAGAAATTCTGAGCCCAGAACCTCAAGGTAGACATTGTATGGAAATGCCATATATCTAACATGTGTCAGATTGTTTGCAGTTTTCGGGTATCTCGATAAAAGCCGCTGGTGCACGGTGTTTGTCTTTGTCTACTACCGGGTAATCATTCTACACATGTGCAAAGCCGTTGTCGTTGAGCTGTGCACCCGTGTAACGTAATACGCCGGCGCCAGTTAAATCCTTGAATAGTTTGTACTGGCGTAGCTAGAACCCTGTGGTAAATACTTGCTATTTGCGCAGTACCCGAGAGACGGTAAATGGCTGCGTTTGGGATGACCTACGCAGGTCTTTCTCTGTTCATGGGACTGACGTCTTTGACACAAATCACCGGCCTCTCACCACCCGATCAACCGCCGTCATGGCCTTTGACTTTCTCGGTGAATTTTCACGAAGAGCATCGAGTATGGATCATCCCCCTCGCCAGTAACGCCGGCGCTTGGCACTACGACTTTAGTAACAAGAGAGCGAGATTTGACCATTTGCAGGGCCAGATAGACAATTTTTGCCACGGGCGCGGGTTGAAGTTGAAGGACTCGCGCGGCGACTGTCATCTTCTGTTCAACACCACGGACATGTACGTGCACTACCCCAAGGAAGAGAAGTGTTGCCGTGCCTGTGGGGTCGCCGAGGGGTGCACCGTACTGAAGCCGACTTGGATGGCGGGGGCTACGTACCTCGGCACCGAAAACATCAACGGAACGTATAGTAAGGTTCTTTTAGCACAACCAGAAAATAACTTACTTCCGACGTTTCGGTGTCTGTCAGACACCATCATCAGGGTGGAATGACGGGAACTACTTCTTGCTGCTACTTATAGCCGATGTAGGTGGCGTTGCAGCAGCAAGAATGCCATCCCAGACGTGGCTCAGCTTGTATCCCCCCTCGTCTCTGTTCATGACTGGCACTGATTTTCTGATCCAAACTGCTTCTTTAATCCATCGAGTTCTTCTGTTTTCCTCTCTGTCAATGACTCTTGCCCCCTCCCAGTCTATTACGCAATTGTTTCTATGAATATGGTCTGTGACTGCCGATTTGTTCTCTGTTTGTTCTGCTGCCTTCTTCTGAGATCTTGTGTATGCACTGCCTTTGCTGTTTTGTGCCTCCTTTTTGTGTTCTTCAAGTCTGGTGTTCAAAGTCCTGCCCGTCTCTCCAATGTACACCTTGTCACAACTTTTGCACGGAATCTTGTAGACACAGTCTGTTTTAGAGAAGTCTTCCAGTCTGTCCTTGGGATGCACCAACAAGTTTCTGAGCGTGGTCTTGGGCTTAACTGCCGTGGCAATGGCATGTTTTCTGAAGATCCTTTCAAGTGTCTCTGTAATGCCTTTGACATAAGGTATGATGATCATGCCCTTAGACTTCTGTTCTTCTTTCTTCTTTTCTTTCTTGGGTTTGGGTTTGTTGGACTGATGTGCCATGGCTGGGAAGCGGACGGGGCCGCCGCAAGGGATAGGTTTGTCTGCAATCATTTGCGTATCATATACATTGTACATACGTTTCTTTTTTTCTAACTCTGAACTTGAATGAAAGTAAATTTTTCCCCATCTGTTTCATACCGTTGGATTTTTACAATGCAGTCTGTGTCACGGCACGGCCACATTCGTGGTAGGAAGTCATATGATTCTGATGCCGAAGAGTTTTAAGCAGGCTGTGACAACCACTTACAAGGATCTGAAACAGTCTATTCAGTATTACAGCTGAATTTTGTATACATGCATGCAAGTCCGAACTAACCTAATAATGTCCGGAGTTTCAGATCGCACACGACGATCGTACGAAAACTTTTGTGACAAGGCCCTCGGCCAACGGATGTTATCAACGATTCACCGCAATATTTACAATATATAGCAAGTGCGGTTGACTCTAACATTACGTCTGATAGCTTAACGTTGTTACGCGATGTTGAAAAAAAAATGCTGATCGAGCGACAACCCAGAACCGGGAGCAAGTTATAGGTCACCTTTGTGAGGTTATGTACACTGGCGCCACACTTACCGCCCCTTTGGGCAAATACTGCAATGCAGAAAACGCTGACGAAGGGGTTAAAGATCTAGGACAGGTCAGTCAGTAAGCCAACATAGTGCGTGATCGTCGTACTCGGTGTTGTTCAGGTCTTTTTGTGGACTGATTGCGCAAGTTGAGCAAACAGGTGAAGCATACCGAGCCTAACACCCCAAAACAGTAATTAAATCGCTTTACGCTTTACGCTTTAGTCTTTCGTCCTGTAATATCATAAAGCTAACATAGGATTTTGCTGTTGAAATCTGTATTTGTGTCTGCATAGCCGGAATAACAGCCCTACGGCGTGACACACCAGATTCGCAGACACGCGGCGCGGCAACACGAGTGCAGCTGATTATAATACACATGACGACCTGAAATTACATTTTTTTCATTGCATGGAGAAGATTTAGTACAGTAGATGATGATCTATTATGTAGGTATGGACAACGGCATCCGCGGATTTGGGGGGGGGCGCCCCCCCCCCCCCCCTTTGGCTGGACCCAAAAAAAATTCGGCTGGACCACAAAAAAAAAAGGAATTCCACAAAGAAATCAAGAAAATCAGCGAAAGTTGCAGCGACAATACAAAGCCGCCGACCAACAATGCCAAGGCGCACTCCTCTCGCTTTTACTTCCTCATTGGACATTGCGTCGGTCTTTGCGGGCATAGCCAAATTGTTCCGTAACCAGGACGTTGGCAATACTCCCGCCCTCCTTCGGAACTCGTTTGTGTTCCGTCTGATATTGTTATTAACGTTATATTTTTTATTTTGTTGCCCTATTAGCCCATGTGGGCTGAGCGACGCAAGATACAATTTTTAGCATTGATTCATTCATACTAAAAATTTAATGTCAGACTTACGATATGTCTCCGCTAAGGGACTTGACGATATTTACCGGGGGGAGGACAGGTGCAAAATGGGTCAGGTAAAAAAAAACGGCGATCTTTTCCACCACACATGTACGATATTTACACAAAAGAAAATAAATTAATGTTCTACTTGGAAGAGACTTACGGGGTGCATCTGCATGTTAGTAACTATTTTTCCTCTCCCCTTCCATCTTTCCCGCTCCAGGTGGTACCAAGCAGAAGACGGCACCCCCTGTCGGTACTCGGAGACCATCAAATTCTGGCCGCATTCAAGTCACAACATCACCTTCAACATGAGGTCCTACAGCCGCAACCCCATCCCGAATAGCGTCTTCAACATACCCACATACTGCCACACAAGATGTCCATTTCCCTGGCGGCCTTTTCCCATAGAATAGAAGGGAAACACTATAGTACTTAGAGACTTGAAATGGTTTCATTTCTGTCCGGATAAATTTCTCTGGTTAACAACGTTTTCCACACGTAACCAATGCACGTATGTCACCTGCCGACGTTTCGGTGGTTCAGCTGCCACTTTACCAGAATACTAGTAACACGGACTTGTTGTACTTCGCACTGTAGCTAGGTGGCGCTGTAAGTGAGAGGGATGCGATCCCAAACGTGACTGAGCTTGGGGATAAAGAAGACCTATGGGTAATAACGCAAAGAGGAGCGGGGGCAATATCATTACCATGGCAACTTAGACCGGATATAATACGCATGCGCTGCTTATACGTATCATTGTAATGATGTTGTTTCTGGTTTGCTCCCTTGCATTGATTATACCCATAGTTCCCCGTTTGTCCCATCATACCGTGTCAAATTTCTATAACAATATCAGCATCCACAGAGAGTGTGACCTTTATCGAAGGCACTTCAAATTATCGCCCCCCCCCCAAAGGTTTAACTATGCTGTAAATCGCGCAAGGCAGCTGTAAAATGAGAAAATATATGCCCTACATCTATAGAGTGATAACAATATATAGGAAAACGGATCCTAATGTCATTATAAGGTCAAAGAAGGAGATATGAAAGAACAAAAATTAAAACTGTTATTTAGTATACCATACTCTGTGTGTTTAGTAATTTGTTCAACCTTCGTGAAAACGTTTTGTTTTGGCCAAACCGTTTTTTTTGCACGCTGGCACCAACGTTGGGGTTTGCAGAGGATGTTGCCATCCATCCATATAATCAAATCAACATGGCCTAACCTGTGTATTGTCTCTAGCTGCGATGACCCTGAAAACATCCCCCGCCGTCCTCTTTTTGAGCGGCACGGTGACGAACTCCCTCCCCCAGGTGTCCACGGGTGGGACCATCTCCACTATGTGGTCTCCTGATCCAGACCGCCCGTTACCAACGGTAACGAAAAGGTTTCCACTGAAGACCGCCACGCTCTTGTCGGAAGTGATATGAGACCCTGTAAAAATAACTAAGGTTTGTCATTACATTATAACCAAACGTTAGCCACTCGGATATCATTTATCGCGCAGATATCAAAGATTTATTTATGCGTTGTCATTTGGATTTTTCCCAATTTTTCCTCCCGTTTTTTTCCCATCAACAATCCCCGTCCCATCGACCTTTATTATCTATTATTCTTATGACTACTTTAGTTTGTACTCATCTGCATATGCGTTACGTTCAGTTTATTTCAGTTAATCATGTTTTGTTTGGCATTATTTCTATCTAATTTTTGCATACAAAACCTAGATGATGATTATGTTATTTCGTGTTCAGCTCTGATCTCTCCCGTTCAATTTAAGTCACCTCAGTTGATTTTGTTAATTTTTCTGTTTACAAATTTAGCTTAAATTTTTTCTGTTTACATATTTTGAATGAAAATCCTGTCGGACGCGCCACGATCCTGGGAGGGGGGTGCTTGGGGTATGCTCCCCAGGAAAAATCAATCTTAAATGCTATTTCCTTTATTTTGAAGGGCAAATTTTGCTGGTAGCCTCAGCTGGTTGGCTCAAATAGAATCTTTATATGCCGATTTTTGCCGAGGACGGAATGGGCATAATGTTTGCCCGGCCCAGCAGCAAACTTTCTTCAAAGGACGAAAGGACGGACGCTGGCTAGAACAAACCAACCTGTGAGGTCCCCATCACTCTGCAGTTGGAGGCACTGCAGCCGGTCCAGTGTAACAGTAATGGTCTGTCCGGTCGTGTATGTCACCCCGTCAAACGTCACGCCCCGCTTCGGCACAATGCTGACGGTGGTCCCATCGTCCGTCCCGACGACGCCAATCTGAGACGGGAACGAGCCAGACGGAGAGGAGCAGGACGCGAAGTGCTCCGTCCCCAGGACGTCGGTAGGAAGGGCCAGGAAGGCGTCAGAGGTCGCAGACTCAGTGAAGACTCCGTAAACAGTGATCTCCTCGGAGGCGGTGACGTGGATGCCTTTGTCCTGAACTCCGCTACCTCGCAGTTCTACTGCAACACGGGGCAAGTCAACGGTCTTCACCTGAACACAACAGCAAACAAACAAACAAACAAACAAACATTAGAGGGAGTAATTCACAGTACCTTCCAATAAGACTATTCCATATTTTCGACCGAGAAATTCCAGATTACCAAGCCGATTAAGTCTTTCTGCTTGTTTTCATCAAAATTACAGCTTTACAGCTGTCGAGAACGTATACGGGTAATACTATAGGCCTACGTCACATTTCCAAACCGGGGCCCGGCCGGGCAGCTTTCGGGAACGAAAAGTATGATACAAAAGCCACCAAACTACAGAAGACGTAAAGAGAATAGCCGTGGGTATTATTTGTGTATATTTTTGCGTACACATTTCTATTTTCCGTTTCCACAAACAGCCCGGCCGGGCCCGGTTTGGAAATGTAACGTTAGCCTAAGCCGATAAAATTGGCCAATGGGCCGACGAGCACAGCTAGCTACACATGAACACACAGAGAAACAAACACTCAGTCAACCAAGCAAGCCTAGCTTCACGACTTACCTCTCCGAAGCTGACATTAAATGTCGTGGTGAATCCGACCGCTGGAGCCTCCACAGTGACTGTGGCGGGAGTCTGGGTCGTCCCCACCGCCTGTAGCTTCGGGTCGTGCTCGTCACGCTGCAGGTTCTCCGTGAACGTCAGAATGAACTCCGTGCCTTTGTTGTCACGGGCCCCTGTCAAAAAATTCCAAGTTTAGTGAAAAAGCAACACAACCATTAGAGGTGCAATAGAGGTACAATTCTGCAATACACTTTTCATGGAATCCTTGTGGGGACATTTAAGCATCGTCTGACTCAGGATTCTCCAGCCAAATACCATTGTTGGCAACTTTGCAATCCAACCGACCAGCAAGCTTGGCGTGACAGATACACGTTCGTTGTAGATTCCTGTAATCCACTCTATCCAATTTGTAACGTTGTGTGTGCAGTCCTTGGGTATGGACTCTCCTGCCTAACGATATGCAAACGTGATCGTTTTTTCTTTTACAATCAACAGATGTCGTTACTTTTTTTGATGAGGTCCAGTCACAATATAAAATTAATAGGCATTTGATTTATTACATGCATATGGAGGGCAGATTTTTTTATATCAAATGTAACAGGTACATGCGTAAACTTCAATACACTGTGTACAATGACCGACTGTTTGCGGAAACGAAAAATCAAATAAAGTTTATGCCAACAAATATGCACAAGGCACCTTACGTGTCTCAGGCGCAGATTTGTACAGTACACATTTGTCTGGTCACGATTATCTACATTTCATATGCATGTACACCGACTATTCATGATCAACCAACAGCCAATAGTCTACCTTCTTTTACAGCTTTATCTCTTTTCTAGGTTCTCCGTAAATACATATAACGTTATCAAACAAACGAAAAATCGTCATCAAGTAACATTTCTGTTAGCGAATGCTTCAGTATAATTCTCAGTATTCAGTACCATTTTGCCATTTGGTTTAGTCCACCTACCAGTATTGCTAGCCGCTGAATCTGCCAGGTATCCTTTGATAAGAAAGTTTGCGCTCAACAAGTACAAGGCTGTGATCCAAAATGTCATAATGGCAGAGAATTTCGTGACTTTTTCCTTCTGAAGTACATGTACATGTCTCAGAATTCAAAGCGACCTTTCAGTGATATGACGCCTACGAAAGACGGACTTGCACGGCTGCTGTTACAGGTCATCACTTGTGCATACAGTATGTATGACGCTTTTATTATGTTTTCACCCGTACCTTTTCAGACAAAAGATATGATGAAAGCACTGATGAAGAATTTGTGATATGAAAGGAGAACCGCTTTATAATCATTGTCGAAGACGCACGTTGGTAAAAGTTCACAATAGTTCCCCTGCGACCTGTTAAATCTTCTGTACACACATTGGAATTTGCTCTCATAAAATTTGCAACAGCTCATCTCGCGGCTTTCTCCGTCACATTATTGAAAGCTATTCTATGCTGAAGTAGGTGCAAATGCGCACACAAAAGTGGCGTTGGCCCTTTTAAGCAGGGATAGATTATGTTTCAAAGCTGCTCATGCAAAGCGCCTTGGCGACAGGACGGTACTCAAACAAATGGTGAATCATTGCGCTTTTTGGTCTCATATACCAATCATGACCTGCCATTTGTTACAATTACTAAATACCCAACTTTTATGGGCGCAAATCCATTCGGAAACAGTTTGTCCTTCCTATAGATGAATAGTACAATACCTCGAGACCACGTCTAGCGATGGAATTTACGTTAAAGAGTGATATTAACACCAACAACAATAACTTGTAAATACATGTAGCTAGAATCTATAGAAATAGAAAACTTTATTAGAAGGTTCGGAGTCTGTTGCATGGAACTTCTGTTGCATGCCACCTTATAAAAACTCCGTCGACTCTCACTCACTTCTGCATAGGGCGGTACACTAAATACATAGTATTTTGTAAATTGAACACTTACACATAATCATGATTATGTCTGCACTCATGTGCACGCTGCTATTATGATGAATTCTGGGGTGTCTTACCTCTTCGAATTCACTTTGGGGCCCTTAATGTAAATCGGGATTTACATCAAGGATCCCAAAATTATTGACTTTACTAGCACTGCTAGGCGAAATACTAGTGACTAGTACTAGGTTACTACATGTACTAGTATGTTATGCTAACTTCAAACTCCCCCTCCTATTTAATTGGTACCGCCCTTCGTCATGACCTTTGACACTCATTTTCCCCAGTTGCAGTGTTTGATTGCTGTCCTTCCACTGATGATGACATGCCGGCATGCTGTCGGATAAAGAAAAGCGGTGCTTTGCAGAACTGTTACAGCTCATCCCTCAAGACCAACTCTTGTCACTGAAGGACACGGTAACGAACAGGGCCATTGAAGTGCGAAGCAGAAATGGTAAGACGACAGGCATGGTAGATTTGTCTATGCACCCCTCCCCCTTCACACTTCCGGGTACTAACCTGGTCGAAACATGGGCAAAGTCATTAGACAAAAATAACGGTAGGGGGTGGGGTAGAAGAGGCTGTATTTGAGGGGAGAATTCAAGCATCTGCATTTGAAGTAGGGTAGGGTTTATGCAATTTTGTGTCAGGGGGGTTGGGTCAGAAGTAGGATTGGGACCTCTTCCACCCCCCTTCTTTGAAATGAATAGTCCTTGAAACAGCCCATTGGGAACTCTATGCTATGAGGTGTGTGCAAATTTGTAGCTATTCTACCCTCCCCCTTTTTTTCATTTTTCAACAGCTACTTGAATAGCTCAATAGAAAATGACAATTATAAGTTTCTGTTTCTCTAGCTATGTAACGTTACATACAGGAATGAACTGTTGATAAGAAGCACATCAGGATGAATCTTCATTGTCTTATAAAAGAAATAATGCTACATTTAGATTACTGTTATTGGTGTTGCTATTTCCTCTTGACAAGTATTATGTGCAGTTTTAATATTAACTTGTATATCAATGTCACAGTACTTTGTATGGATATAAAAGGTAGAATGTCTTCTGATTTGATGAGGAAGCCTGTAGTGCAAAGTCAACTGTAGCCCTGTTCTGTGCTGGAAATTGCTTTTATTTTTTCTGTGTTCGTAAGGTTTGGACAAGTAGACTAGGAGTGACAATAATGACTGTAACTCATGTGTTATACTATATGTCCACAGAGGCTGTCCGTGCCATTGTGTCCTACTCAGAGTCACCAGAACAACTCCTGAAGAGAAGGAAGATCAAGAGAGACTTACTGTTCCAGTACCTTGCCAGGAATAATGTCATCATCACACCAACCGCAAGCAAGACAGACCTGATCCAGAGAGTACTGCAGTTCTGGGGGATCAAGGTGGCCAGAAATGTGCAATGGGAGGATGAGGTAGCCACTCTTTCTGTAATTCCTTAAGTTTTTATTTGATTTCCAAACATACATTGATAGCTTGGCTAAGATTGGTAAGACACAGAAAAAACTGTCACTCAATCAGGGGTCAATCAAGTGAGGGTTCCACTAGCCTGGAGTCTAGCCTCATTCTAAGCTTCCATGAGCAAATAAGGCTGGACTCCAGACTAGGGTTCTTCCTAACAAATTATCAGCACCCTGGCAAGAGATGAGATGTAATTATGGTAGAAGTAACGAGGATGTGACTTTTTGGACATATAGCTCACAGGATAAGTTGTGGTCATGCAATTGATTCCAGATTTTTAAGCTCTACCTATTAGAGTAACATACATATGAATTGATTTGATTCCAGGAGGACAAAAGGGTATCCGTACAAGTCAAACCTAAAGATGAGATTCAGCTGCTAGCAGAACAGTTCTGTACCTGGTTCTTCAACCTCCTCAACTCCCATCATCCTTTGAAGAACAGCCCTGTGGAAGGGTGGGGTCCTCAGCACTTCTGGGCCGACACCCAGCTCAAGATGGAGTACCACACCCCAGACCTGCACCAGGAACAGTACCAAGGGGCCGAACTGGCCAGCCAGAGACTTTTAGCCATCGTAAGGGATGACCTGCTGATATTCAACCCCAACATAGCAGCTGACGGTGTGAAGGGAAAGAAAGATCCACACGGTTTGGTGGCAGTCTTGGTTTGTGGTACAGTGCATCGACAAGAGAGATGCCTAGGCATGTTCGAACAGTGCTTCTGTCTTGTCAGCGATCCAGACAAGCACAACAACTACAAGATCAAGTCTACAAATTTGAGGATTCGTGGGAAGGAAGTCATGGGTATTCCCAGACTTGAAGCTGGAAGTGATGAGCTACTACCAATAACTGCTTAGTCTTATGGAATCTCACATAAATGTCAATGAGACATAACTGATTTACAGTTTTAGTGTTTGTCTTTTCTAAGGAATTGATATCATATATTGATAGCCTTTAAAGATAGTGCAAATTCACCAACTTTGTGGGATCTGGTGGCATAACAGCCAGTGTTTTGCCCAGAACCCAAGAGGCCCTGTCATGTCATCGATCTTGTGCCCTTGGGGATGGCACTTTACATGACTTTCCTCGGGTGAAAATGAGTACCAAGCTTCAGTTGGGGCCCCTCCCTTGGATAGGAGGTCATGTGTTTTAGGAGAGCCATGCCTAGAATACATTCAAGAAACCACCACACTTATCGAAAAGGGAACTTGTCTACTCAGCTCTCAGGCTTTAAGCACGTAATATGATTAGATAAAAGAAATTGGATGCTACTACCAGCTTTTGCCGTCTACTTGTACATGTATGATGTAGTAGAATTTCTGCAATTGTGAAATTCATGTGTGCATAAATTAAGTTTTTACAGCTGTCAGGACTTTGTTTTTGCTAGATGCAAATTTCTTTTAATGCTTTACATAGATAAGATTCACAACAAATTGCTAGTGTTTGTTAGTTGTTATTGTTACCCTACAATAGAGACAATACATTGATTTTCAGTCAGTATTTGTTTTGTATTACAGGTCAGTTTCAATTTATTGTCAGTGTATTTGGAATTCTGTCAGTTGGTACTGTTGTATATTTTCATGTACTTGTAAAGAAGGCTATAAAAAGATTTTTCAGACAAAGATGTTTTCTTTAATCCTTCTGATATTTGTCACTCAGCAATTAATTTGTTATCTACAAGTTACTAATGTAGAAGAAAGTTATTCTTTTCAAAGAGTTTGAAATATGAGTTTTCCTCATCTACAAGGCACAAACAGGAGTTGGCGGTTTACTGTAAGTTTACAGTGAAATCCTATCACATTGGTTCCATCTGTATTTTCTATACATTCAAGTAGTTACAATGTAGTCTACATAATGTACAGATCTGTGGTGACCAATGTAAGTCAAGTGGTGCTGGGGAGGTACATGGATATTGAAGTGTAATAATACCAGATTAATTCCTCTATAATAGCAACAAATAATTAAGGAACATCAAGTCAGAAGAAAAGAAGTGCTTTTATTTTGCACCACCAATGGTACAATACATAAAACAAAGGAGTGCAAAATTTGACCAAGGAGCTTTCATCCAGCTGACAGCATGTATGTACTCAAATGATAATACAATGTATTTTCATAGTCCCAATTCTCATCAATATAGCTTGCTACAAAGTAATCTTAGGATGAGTCAATACAGTTTGCTACAAAGAAATCTTAGAAAAAATCAATAAAATGGTATCTACAAAGAACTCAAGTTAATCCTTATCCTTAAATCACTGTCAGCTCTCTAAGAACATATTGACAATAACAAACAAAGAATGTAGATGTACATCATAGACCAGAATACTTCAGTATATCAAAAATAAAACAGGTCTCTGCAAAGATGCAGTGCTTGGACTATGCACGTCTTACAGCTTTCTGTGTACTGATGTACAGGACTGAAACAAGAAAAAAGAGAGAAACACTTTAATCACATTGCAAAACTCCTTGACAAAACTTATTGTTTGTACATCTGACTGCTGCCTACCCCTGCATCAGGGACTCCAGCAGCAGTATAATCAAACAATGGATAGTGAGTGAGTTATACTGCTGAATAGATATCATTAGATATAAGATTGCAACACTACTTTTAACACTTAAATTGTCACTTATGACTTTAATGTTTGTTGTAGCTCCATATATCCTTCTTTCATCCAAAAAGAATTATTGTTCAACATTTTGCTTAAAACAGCTTTCCATGTTATATACAGGACCAGGGTTGGACAAGTTTTCTGAAATTCACTTGTCCTATCAGGCAAGTAGTGCTGTACATAAAAAATTTGCTTGCCAAACCAACTTTTCACATGCCCAAAATTTGAATAACATTCTAAAAATGTTTTTTCACTTCCAGTATGGTACTCTTTCATTATTAGCTTTCTTTTTCTATGTTGACCAATGCTTGTTGCCATGACCATGACAGTGAAAGGTAACAAGTATATCAAAACCTCACTCATGGAAAAATCTTACTTGTTCGATCGGGGAAGTGGGGTAGGACATGCACTTGCCCTGGACAATCGGGCTAGTGGACTTGTCCAACCCTGAGGACTTTATAGCTATATTATATTTGCATGTACTTTTACAATTGTGCATAAATTTTTTGTACCTACCATTGTTCCCCCTGATGAATGCATCGCCATATTTGTTTTTGAGCTGCCCGTTGACGTACTCCTCAGTCTGCTCCAGTGCTATGTTCATGTAGCCATCTAGGCAAGCCAGAACTCCTGCAATGCAAGATGATGGGTTACAAATTGGAGATTAGGGTTAGCAATGCAGAGCAACACTGTTCAGTTCAGAAGTCTGGAAGACAGGGAACAACGGACGCTACACAGGATAGGGAGCGTGAGTGAGTTTTGCCACCATTTTTCTATTATAGAACTTACTTAGCCTGATAAATCACGCTTATTATAGCAGCCTGCCCAACATCCAACGGGCTCCCTTGAAGGCCAGATACAAGACGGCAGAGTTTGCCTGAAACAGACAACTTTCTGGCTACAGTAGATCTAATTCAGTAATTGGAATTTTATGTACATTTTTGTGTACTATACATTGCACACAAAGATGATCAAATGGATGTTTTTCCCTAGAACTATTGTATAGCATAACTTTGCTAAAGAGTGGATCAAACCAAGTGGACCAGGCAAGGGCATCCTCAACAGATAGCTTGAATGTGCAAAGGCTAGGGGTGACAGGTTGTTCAGTGTGATATAACCAGCTGCTGCTGCCCTGCATTCCTGCAAATCTGGGGTGCACAGAAGGGCGGATCTGCTGGCTATACAGGTACAGAAAGGATGCATATGAGATACACATACCTCTGTAATCTACACCTGAGTTGAGCTTGACCACCACCGGCCTGCCTATGATCTGCTTCAGGAAGTCGCTAGGTGTCTGCTTTCTGGACATGACGGCTGTGGAAGTGATGTCGTGATGATCGGTTAGAAAAGCAAAACTAAGTGATATGCTTGTATAAGGATGACACTTGACAGGGCGTCCCTTCAGGTCGAACCAGAACACAATATATCGTCAAAAACTGAACAAGCCGCTAGACAAAGGACGTTAAAATAAACCTGCTTGGAGATATACCAAATGATGCTGACCGACCAAAAGGCAACGACATTAATGACCTGTTCCACAATTCTAAGAAGATAAATGTGATTTCTGAAAAATGACATTACCCATAAACAATGTGCATCTTACAAATATAAAAGGGCAGAAGGCATGCCAAACTAGATAACGATGCAGCAAAGGGATTGTCCTGAAACACAGCTGCGAAAGCCGGAACATGACCAACTACATGTACAATAATCTGTCATCAGGAGGTTCTCCTTACATTAGGTTACAAGATTTTGTCATTCTTTTGCAAATATTATTCACACTTTTTGTGTGCCCCCCTCCCCCCAGCAAACACACAACCACACAAAATTTCCCACTTGATCGCCATACTCAGTGCATACATCAACATGTTTCCAAATAAATATCCTTGATACTAATTCAATCCTACCAAATGGAGAAAATAGTGCTTACATGGCGCAAGGTGTCCAAATTAAGCGGGATAAAACTAAACTGGACTGCAACAAAGCTGGAGAAGCATGGATAGCAGCCACCTCTGACCTATTTCAGACTGTACCAAAAAATATAGGTGCTCTCTAATGGTATTTCCAGAAAACTTGAAAGTAACATAGTGAATGATCTCATCTCAAAACAGAAAAAGTTGTAGATATCTGAAGTTATGATTTTCTTTGCAGGCAGCACTTTGAATCTGAA
The DNA here is from genome assembly GCA_019207045.1 of Branchiostoma floridae x Branchiostoma belcheri. Classification (NCBI taxonomy): domain Eukaryota; kingdom Metazoa; phylum Chordata; class Leptocardii; order Amphioxiformes; family Branchiostomatidae; genus Branchiostoma; species Branchiostoma floridae x Branchiostoma belcheri. The sequence goes on along the minus strand of CM033025.1, from coordinate 24,497,243 downwards.
TTTTAGGAATGTCTGATTTTACGTGCCACCCCTTCTTTCTTTGGTATCATCCATCATGGCGGGTGAGCTGCGTTTTGATGGTCGGGTCGTTCTCATCACGGGCGCCGGGAACGGTAAGTCGGAAATATCAGGGAATTTTCATAATTTCTACTGATCAAACATCAACACAAGCTCCAGTTGAGCTGTTAGAATGACTGTCCTCGCGAGTGCGGCCTGGGGAATAGGCACGGAGGCGGTCCAACCTGCACCTCAGAAAAGTTGGAGCAAAGTTCACTGACACAACGGTTATCACGGGACCAAAGTTACGGAGCAGGCTACGTTTGCTGCTCGTGTTTTCCTTCTACTCTTTGTGGATTTACTATGCTGTCCAATTTTGTAACATGAAACACTAGATACACAGATAGCAAATATTTTCTAGTAGTAAAATGCCAAAGAATTTGCCGTTCACATCATGCTCAGTAAATGTTTCTGATTCGGTAGAGGTGGGCGTGGGTGGATACTTTTAGATTAAATCAGAAAAGAAAGCTGTGTATGTTTATTCAGTAACTAAGAATGTATGTTTTGTTGCAAAAAAAGTTATGGCTTGTAGATTCACCAGTGCAATAACCACTTTATATAGGAATTTTTTTCACGATGAATACTAGTATGTTGGAAAGCCTCAAAGAAAGGTCAATGACCTAAAGGGCATCAAACCTTTGTCCTTTATGTAACATTATCACTCTACTGCATATGGGCAAATACTAGGAGAATGATATGTTGTAGTACCAACAAGGCATCACTTTTTTTGTGGCTTTCGCAATCTAACTCTTCCTGAATACAGATGTTTTTAAAATCACAGCTTGAATGAAGTCATCTGAACTCAATATAAAGAAAGTCTTAGTTTTATATTATATATACACATACTAATGTCTGGCCTTTCCTTTCTATACAGGCATTGGTAGAGACTATGCTCTCGCCTTTGCAGAGAGGGGTGCTTCTGTTGTTGGTGAGTACTTGTATCTCTTTCTGACCTGCTGTGTTTTCTTCGATTCTTCCAGATATTCAATTTTTTTATAATTGTTTATTGTTTCTTTGCACATAGATGTAATACATGAAATGAATTAATTATTTTGTTCAGATCATATGGTTTTCTTTCCTCACAGTGAATGACCTTGGAGGAAGCTTCACAGGGGAGGGTGCGAGTTCCCGCCCAGCTGACGTGGTGGTGGAAGAGATCAAGGCAAAGGGAGGGAAGGCCGTGGCTAACTATGGTGAGGGGAATCATTGCAGTTTTAGTGAAATGGCATGGAATACATTTTTTAAGCTTATGCCTATGAATTGAGGTAGCCATTTCTAAGGGACACAAATAAAACTTTTTCAAGACCAGTGTTGTAACTACTAGTAATGTAAGATCATATTGTTGTCTCCATAGACTCCGTGGAGGATGGGGCCAAGGTGGTGCAGACTGCTCTGGACCATTTTGGTAGAATTGGTAAGGACTTTCAGGACATTTATACATATAGACAACATTGCTTTGTATGTGAGCCTTGCACTCATTTTTTCTAGAATTAGAATCTAGCATCTTTTTTGGTTTGTTTCCTTGTAGAAGTAAAATGCAATACATGCATCTCCAAAGAACCTGTATTTTTACGTTACGCAACATTTGTTTTAATCTTTTGATAACGATAGCCTAGCATGTGCATCGTAACCCATTTCTAAAATTCCTAATGAAGCCAGTACTGTTTTATTGTAGCAGAGACTACTCTTCCAACCTATTCTCTTAATGTCTTACAGATGTAGTGATCAACAATGCAGGGTGGGTACAGTTTTCTCATGAAGTCTAGAACACAGTTCTCTGTAGCAAAATTTGTCAAATTTCATTCAGCATAATCTTTAATTCAGTTTACTACTTGAATGTAGTAAACTGTTGATGTCCCTGAGTGTCAAACAAGCAAGCTTAAATGATCCTTACCTAGCAAAGATTATAGATTATTTCATATAAAACATATTTTCAGCATTAAATGCTTACGCTGCCTTACAACAGGAATGTTCTTGTTTTCCACAGTATCCTTCGTGACAAGTCATTTGCAAGGATCAGTGACACAGACTGGGGTAAGTGCACCATATTTCAAGACAGCAGTTTTATACATATCAATGCCTTTCAGAACTGAAGCAGTTGTTACTGATACATTCATAGATTTATAATCATAGACAGGGCTCGAAATTCATTTTTGGGATTAGGTGCACTGGTGCACCCAGCTTACTAAATTGGGTGCACTAAAAAATTTTGGGTGCACCACTTAGATTTAAGTAGAATGTCAGAAAAACCTAATAATAAAACTTAGTTACAAGCTATCAAATTCTTAAACAAGTACCATGACAAACATTTTTATTGTCTTTCTAACACTTAGATGTAAAGAATATAATGTATACTAGTAAATTTTGATATCTTTACATACATAAGCCTATGAAAATATTTGGGTGCACCCTGTGCACCCACAGAAAATAATTGGGTGCACAGCTTCAATTTTGGGTGCACCTGGGTGCACATGCACCCAGTATTTCGAGCCCTGATAGATGTTAACTCTCTTGTCCTTCCCAGACTTGATCCACAGAGTCCACCTGAGAGGGTCCTTCATGGTGACCAGGGCTGCCTGGGAGCACATGAAGAAACAGAAATTTGGCAGGTGAGACAGTCACAAATGATCAATGAAATAAGCAATAGTGTTCGTGCCCATACACTCAGTAGTGTCCGTACCCAAAGTAGTGCCCGTAGCCCCAGTAATGTTCGAACCCCCAGAAGTGTCCATACCCCAAGTAGTGTCTGTATCCCCAGCAGTGTCTGTACCCCAAGTTGTGGTCGTACCCCCAGTAGTGTCCGTACCCCCAGTAGTGTGGGTACCCCCAGTAGTATCTGTACCCCCAATAGTGTCTGTACCCCCAGATTTGGCCGTACCCCCAGTAGTGTCCGTACCCCCAATAGTGTCTATACCCCCAGTAGTAGCCCCATAGTGTCTGTACCCCCAGTTTTGGCCGTACTCCCAGTAGTGTCCGTACCCCCAATAGTGTCTATACCCCCAGTAGTAGCCCCATAGTGTCTGTACCCCCAGTATTGTCCGTACCCCTAGTAGTGTCCATACCCCCAGTAATTTTTTTACCCCCAAGAGTGCTCGTACTCCCAGTACTGTCCGTACCGTCCAGTACTGTCTGTAGCCCCGTAATGTCCGTACCCCCAGTAGTGTCCTTACCCCTGTAGTGTCTGTACCACCATTATTGTCTGAAGCCCCAGTAGTATGGAATGTCAACTGTGCAGTATTATCTGTATTTTAGCAGGGACATACATATATGACAGTTTTCAATTGACAGATGTTTTTTGTTCGTTTATTTGTTTTCAGGATCATCATGACAACCTCCAGCTCTGGTATCTATGGTAACTTTGGTCAGGCCAACTACAGTGCTGGTGAGTCAACACTCTGCAATGGGATAGTGGTTATCTAATCTTAGAGATTTTATTGGGTGCAACTTTTAGAATTGTAGAGTTACTGAACAGCCTATAAGATTTGATATGGTATGATAAGGTGATATTATCACATTGTCAAGTAAAATGGTTAGATATGATATGTTGATTAGTTTATAGATAACAATTGTTGATGATCCATGTTCTGATTGTTTTTTGTATCAGCTAAGCTTGGCCTTCTTGGTCTTGCCAACACTCTGAGGTGGGAAGGAAAGAAGTACAACATTGCTGTCAACACCATCGCACCACAGGCTGGCTCACGGATGACTGCTACTGTTATGCCACAGGGTAATTATTCTTTTATATGAAGTATTGCCAGTGCATCATGTATGCTAAGATTGTGTACACTTCATACACACTAGTCCTATCATACATGCACTTTTAGTTGTAAGAATGTACTGAAACTGGAATCAGTTGTACATATTTTTGCAAAGCAGTTGATTTCATAAATCTTCTTTACTGTACTGTATGCTCATACAAACTTTAAATGTCCTAAAGTACATTTTATTATCTGACTCAGTACAAAATATGTCTGGCTGCCACAACTTTGCCTTTATAATCTTGTGTACATGTAGGTGATCTTTTTATCTTCACTGAAACATAACAAATAACAATGTAGACTCATTTTCCCTAATGTGTAGTGTCTTTGAATTCTGTATCGTATAGGGAAGAAGGATTGTAATGATGCCACATATTTTCCCACAGAGGTGCTGGACATGCTGAACCCAAGCTACATCGCCCCACTGGTGATGTACCTGTGCCACGAGAGTTGTCAGGAGAATGGAGGCCTGTTTGAAGTGGGAGGGGGGTGGATCTCAAAGTGTACGTCATGATCATCTTGCCATTCTTCATACTGCATGGGTTACTTTGTTGTCCTTCATTTTTACTGTACTGTACTGTGATGCTGAAGAGCTACTTTCTACCTACTCTACTACAAGTTTATGACAGGTTTCTCCATGGATTCCCTACTTTCCATCCTGTCACATGACAGCTACACCATGTCCACTGATTTGGGTCTGTCTGATATAGTCGTTATTTAAATATTCCTGTGGTGCCAACACTATTCTGTGCATACATGTAGGGGCAGTGTCCATTTCCCTCTGGCCACACAAGTCACCATCATAAGGACCAGTCTTCTTATAGTGGAGTGTGTTCAAGTCACATACTGTGTTTTGTAAGTGCTGAGGGCCTAGCAAAGAAAGCAATACAGTGTATGTATCATCTTTTAGGAGTCTTTGGTATTACCTGGTTGGGGCATGAATAAAATGTTCAAACCCCAGATTTAAACCGTATGTACCACAAGAAGGCAAACACTGTACCCCCAGGCCATTGCTCCAGTGAACTGCATGTATATTCTATTAGGGGTGGGAAATGTGCCAAGTTGAAAAAATGTTCCCTTCTTAAGGTGCATAACTGTGTAAAATTCTTCTTTGCATGACAGTGAGATGGCAGAGGACCCAGGGTGCCATGGTGGGCAGGCCTAACAAGACCATGACTCCAGAGGATGGTATGTACATGACTTGTATACGTACGCTAGTTGCTGTGTGCATGGCAACATCGCTGTATATGTAGTTGCATTACAAATCTAAATTTATACAGACATTTTGTAATGGCCAATTCATAATCAAACCACACATTAGCCTTCTAATGATTTATGGTCACACATTGTCAAATAATGACAGTATGATCCTACTACTCATGACACCTATTCAACATTTTGAAAAGCTACAACTGCTTTGAATAGAAATAACATAATCCTAAAGCTTATTTAAGACTGCCACAGGCTGCTTGGACGCATGTAGCTGTTTACTTGTGCTTCTATTCACAGTGCCTGTGAAAATGTACATGTACAAAGATGTAGCTTCATGTAAAATATATACTAGTCAATTTTCTACATTTCTTTTCCCCTAATGACAGTGCGTGACAGGTGGTTTGAAGTTACAGACTTCAGGCATCCTCTGTACCCAGAGTCATCACAAGGTTGGTTATCTTTAAGTACTTATTAACGCATCAAATTATGTACTCTTCTTCCAGTGCGGGACCACTGGACTGAAGTCGTTGACTTTTCAAAGACAACACTTCCAAAGAGTGGAACAGGTTGGTTGATATACATATGTAGCAGACCATACTGCATATAACCCCCCACCCAACTTCAATACAGTACTAGTATGCACATGTAGTTCCCTGTGATTGGCTAGCAAAGACGGTAATAATAAAGGAATGGACATGTTACATTTCAATCTTTTTAGAAGTGTCAGAAAATGTGCCAAATGTCTTCAACACTTTGTAGGATTAATTAGTATAATTGGGTGAACTGTACATGTTTGGTTCCTAAAGAAAAGATCTGGAAAACATTTTCATGTGAGTCACATGACAGTAACATCCCTGTGTGAAACATTTCACGTGTTAAATAATTACTTGTCTGTTATAGGAATGGTCATGTATTGTCCAGGCTTTGATGCATTGTGAATTTTTCACCCTATCAGATAGCATGAAGGAGATAATGGCAAATATGCAGAGGGTCGGCATTCCAACTGTCCGCAGGACCGACACTGCAGGGAAGACCACCACCAGAGATGTGGTCAGTAGTTCAATACTTCTCCACATTATATCAAAATTAAAAGCATGGATGTTTTTTCTTGTAGCTGTTGTACTTGTGTACAATTTTCAAATCTTGGATCCCTTTTTTTGTTGATACCTGCATTCTGAAAACAAGAAAAAAATACACAAAAATCTTCTGAGAACACCTTGACATAACAACCCAGCATAAAAAATCATTTTGAAGAGCAAATTATGTTTAAAGCAATGTTGATGTGTATTTTATAGATATTCTATTTATACAATAATTAATTTATTGGTCTTTTTCTATCTCTTTAAACCTTCAGTGTCATAGTGTATTAAATGGACATTTGTATATGTATGTTTTGCTGTAATGTCTGTGCAGCATTTTTGTACAACTGAAATCTGAATTTGTGTTTTTATCATACATAGGAGGCAGCTTTGAAACATACACCAGAGCCAAGTGTCTTTACCTATGATCACAGGGATGTCATACTGTATGCGCTTGGAGGTATTGCCACATGTTACTTTTTGTTATTAATAAGGTTGGAGGCATACATGTAGATCATTAGACCAAACTGATATTGTACACAGATTTAGAACATTGTTGCAACATGTTTATGAAGGATGTTGTATCCGCAGTAATATATAGTGTTAAATCATGCTATGGCATGGTGTCAGCACTTGCACATATGTTTGGAATACTCCAACTTTTTACCATGTGTTTGTGTGTGTATGTGTGTGTGTGTGCGTGCGTGCGCGAGTGTGTGTGTGTGTGTGTGTGAGAGTGTGTGTGTGAATGTGTGTGTGTGTGTGTGTGTGTGAGTGATTGTGTGAGTGTGTGTGTGTGTGTGAGAGTGTGTGTGTGCGTGTGCGTGCGTGCGTGCGTGCGTGTGTGTGTGAGTGTGTGTGTGTTTGTGTGTACAAATTTGGATGTATGTAGAGTATCATTACACAGTTTTATCCACACAAGATGACACTATGGAATTAGTTGATGATTTAAAGATTGCTGGTCCCTCTGTACATTTCAGCTGGCATGTCGACCCAGGACCCCGACCACCTGAAGTTCCTGTTTGAGCTGAACGAGGACTTCTGCACCCTCCCCACTTACGGTGTCATCTCAGCCTTCAACAGCTCTGGTGCGGCCTTCAGGGGAAATCCTGGTCTCAATATTGATTTCACCAAGGTGTGTATGACTGCTGTACATGTAGCTGTAGATCTGACATTTCGTTTTTATGTGACACTGAAATACATGTAGATTGATGGATGTCACTCAAAAAGTCAGGAAGTGATCTCAGAATGTTATCCAGTTGTAGACATTGAATTGTCTTTTGCAGATCTGTAGTTGAAGGAACCACCCATCTGTATTTGTAGCTCAGGAGAGTGTTTTTAATGCCTTTTATAAAACATCAGCACAATACATTGTATGATTTCACACATATCATACAATGTATGTTAACAATTAAATACATTATCTACATGTACTTCTAGCAGTCTGGTTCACCCCAAGCCAAGACACCTTTTGTAACATCAGCTTATTATATATGTTGTGTTTTTTGGCAATATTCTCTTCTAAAGTCTTCACTGATTAACTGGAGAGTGTTATCTATAACAAATTACACATTTCACTCCCTTGCAGGTCCTACATGGAGAACAGTACCTGGAACTTTACAAGCCTATGCCAACCAAGGGTAGGACAGAGCTATTTCCTCATTGTGTGATAGTATTTTACATTTATAGATGAAAAAGACAAAAAAAACATTAAAAGCTTTCTCCACTTTCTTTTACTTTGTAGATGTTTCTTCTTTAAAGAGGTAATTACGTACTGGTCCAGGGGTATCTGTTGTGTATCAGCCATGAATGTAACATTTGTTGTATTTCCAGCTACATTGAAGAACCAAGCAAAGATAGTGGACATTCTGGACAAGGGATCTGGTATGCTTATCCTTGTGGATGGTAAGTGCCAAATTAACATTCAAATATTCTCTGTTTAGATATGATAGGTACTGGCTGTTCATATGACATCATTTCCACCATATGATCATAGTGTATCAATGTCATACAGTGTATCAGCCAATAGGCCAAAATGCTTCATCTGCTGTTTATCCGATTACTTGCCAACATGGTCGCTGGGAGATTTAAATTTATTACTTTACATTATGACATCAATGGAATGCCATTATTCTAACATACATTTTGTAAATGGTACAAGTTTGAGTTAGAAGGAAATTTTGCTTTAAGTGTATGTTTCAGGTGGCCTCATTGAATCCACATCATTTATGCCTTGCACCTTCTTACATGTACTTAGCCTCAGTGTTTCTCTCTGTATAATCTAAAGGTCAATGATAGAAACAATGGTAGTAGTCGTATCTGCACTTCTGCTGTGATTGATTACTACTAACACTGAATAACATTTCTATTTGCAGTGACTACCAGAGACGAGCAGGGGGATCTTGTTGCGTATAACCAGTTCTCCACATTTGTTGTTGGTGCTGGGGGATTCAATGGCAAGCGAGTTTCAGACAAGGCCAAGGTACGTACATGTTGTATGGATGGTACTTCATACCTCACTTTATCTTAATAATGATTGGCACTTCATCTAGTGTATGCAGAACATGAAAACATTCTAATTTCTAAATTCATGATGTACTGTAAACTTTCGTGGTGGTTTAATTAATGTTAGCGGTTTTTGTGGTGGCCGCTGCACCGCAAATTCAAAACCACTGCAAACATTTTTCCATGGCAGTAAGAACTTAAATGCATTTACAGTATTCGATAACATGTTGTATGTAAGACAGAGTATAATGTATTACATGAATAACCACAAAGTAACACAGATGGTAACACAGCTGTTTTTTTCCTATATCAAGAATTTTGAAGATATCCCTTCAGAAAAAAATACTTGCTATAATGGTAGTCATCATGGGAATGTCTTTTACTTCAAGCAATGAAACAGATGTGAAAATTTTATACTTAGAAGGCCATTCCTTTTTTCTTCTCACTAGTGAATTATGCTGTAGTCAGTGTAATGTGTATAAAACCTAGAGATATCATAAATCCAAGAGTGTCCAGTTTCATGTTGAACTTTGTTTCCTACATATAGAACACCGTGCCTGCCCCCAAGAGGGCCCCAGATGCATCTGTCCAGCAGAAGACTTCTATAGATCAGGTAACAATGCTGAACTGTACATTCTATTGTTTTATCAATGTAATGTATATATATCTATACAAACACATATATACCAAGTTTACAAATTTGCAGCACTTGTACTGTGAAAGTAAAAAGTGAAAATACAGATTTTAAGTAGTTCTCAAAACCATTACAGCCATTTTAAGCATTGTGAACAGTTAATTCCTTTCCATATACATGTAGTATGCCAGATGTTCCGTATGATATTGTCCCACCCTCAGGCTGCTCTGTACCGCCTGAGTGGAGACTACAACCCTCTCCATATAGACCCAACCTTTGCAGCTATGGGAGGTGAGTATATCTTAAAGACATAGTGATATACCTGACAGCAAATGGTCTCACAAGTTATATTTTATGTGTTTCAAAACTGTATTTCTCGAGTTTGTTTATTACATTTTTTCTCGAGTTTGTTTATTACATTTTAAGAACCAAGATTTGTATCAAACCAAACCAGTAATATCCACTAAATTTCTTGAACTTTAAAGAAAGTGTTCCATTTTAACTTGTTATCTAAATACATTTTTTACATCATGGGGTTTCTGCTTTAGGCCCTAATACCATTTGAACGTACTGGTTATTATGACAAGAACAGTTGCGTGTGTCTCACCATGTCACTCTGCGTTTTCCTGCCATTTGGCATTAGGATTCAAGAAGCCCATCCTCCATGGTCTGTGCAGCTTCGGCATCGCTGCCCGCCATGTTCTCAAGACTTACGCCAACAACGATGTCACCAAGTTCAAGGCCATCAAGGTGCAAAACTCTAACATCTGTACCTCTAATATTACGTTTGTAAAACTTTCTTCATTGTTGTACAAGTTTTGAATTTCATTTTTTTGTACTTAAATGGACTCCAGAAAGAGGAGTGTTACAACTTTAAAGGGGTGTCTCCAGCTTGATTTTTTTCCCGTCCCTCTCATTATTTTGAAGTGCATGTTCTTGATTTTCCTGGTTAAATATGTCAGTTTCAGATTACAGTACATTTTCAACAGTTTCATGTTTTTGGGGACGGATGGGGTAAAGTTATTTTCCGTCCCAACAAGTAAATTTCCGTCCCGGGGCAGAAGTACATATAGGGTCCTGGAGACAGCACTGCAGCATGATGGGTATACTGTAAATGCAGAAATGTTCGCGGTGGATTAATGTTCGCATTTTTCGCGGTGGTTTTAAGTGAAACATTTTTCTATAATGGTATAAGACTGCAGTCTATGGTGTTACCGCGAACTTAAATCCACCGCGAAAAGTCCCTTTTCCCGCTACCGCGAAATTAAATCCCCGCTAACTTAAATGCATTTACAGTACTACATATACGTGTTCCACCCCAGGTGAGGTTTGCTAAGCCCGTGATCCCAGGACAGACCCTGCAGACTGACATGTGGAAGGAAGGCAGCAGGGTGCACCTGCAGGTGAAGGTAGTGGAGACAGGTGACATCGCGCTCAATGGGGCTTACGTGGATCTGGTGGAGGGGGCTGGGTAAGGGTTACACAGTCACTCTGTATCTCAAGCCTCTGAGGTAGACAAAATGTACAAACTAGTGTAATGTCTGGATCCATATCTTCCTTAGAATCTGGTAAGATGTGAAGAAAAAATCCCATTAAGATGCATTTATTTGCATTCAATGCTTCAAAAATTTTCAATACATGGCCATTTTATCTAAAATAATTTGGAGCTACAAATCTGTTGTTAGACAGTTGGTACTACATGTAATAGCACATGCATGGGGGGATTCATCAATCAATCAATTAATACAGATATGGACAAAGACAAAAGTACATTTTAGTGCATTTATTGCATGTCATCTATTTGTACAATATGTCAAGGAACATGAAATAAACTTAATAAACATATCTTGTTTATCTACAGGTCTGCTCCTCAGGCTGGCCAGGTTAGTAAAACATGTAGTTTTTTTACCTCTTAATTTGGCTTCAGTCATGCTTGTACAAATGTAATAGATTTTATTGCAGTACACACAATGAGATTTTAGTATACATGCACATGTCAATTTTGATATAAGTAAACTACAGTCATCTTGGAATATTCAAGCCTTGATATGATAATCATAGTTTGTGATATCATATTTCTTCCTCTAACAGGTGAGTGCTGGCCCCGGCCTGCCAAGTGATGCAGTTTTTGGCCAGATGGCCCAGCAGCTGACCCCTGACCTCGTGAAGAAGGTCAACGCCATCTTCCAGTGGAACATCACCAAGAACAAGAAGCAGGCTGCCCAGTGGAGTAAGCAAAAATCATTCCTACCTCAAAATTTTTGGGAAAAAAAGAACTAAATGTTTTATCACAAATTCATGCCTGGGGGCTAATTGCAGGTAACATTGCAGGACAAACAATTTGTATATAGAATGTGTCTAGTCTAGTCTAAAGGCTAACTCAAAATTGTAACCAATTGTAATGTATTGTAACCAAAATCATTTGAACAAAAAAAGACATTATTTCAGTGGTCTGAACCAATTGTCTACTACTAGCTGCATGTAAGTGCAAATTATTAGACCAGGCTTCTTGCAAAATCAGGTTTTAAACCAAGCCCTAATCAGTTGTTATATTTCTTCTCTACTTCTACTTGTAGCTGTAGACCTGAAGACAGGCAGTGGTTCAGTGTACAAGGGAACTCCCAAACAGGGGAAACCTGACACCACTATCACTATGTCTGATGAAGACTTTGTAGCCCTGGTGTCCGGGAAGCTCAATGGACAAACGGTTTGTACTTTGAACATTTGTCAAATTACTAAATACCGAGGAACATACAGGTCGTATATATTGAAAATCTAGTTTTTTTTAATCATTGAATCTTTGGGAAAAGTTAGCCCCAAACAACTGCATTTCATTAATGTCATATTTTTCCAATTCAATTCAATTCAATTCAATCCAATTACATCATGTACACATGTAGTTCCTTGTCAGACCTGGCAACTTAATGTTGATTATGTTCCATGACTGGAGCCATGACAAATCATAAAAAAGCAAAGTAAGATAAGATTAGGCTAGACTGATCTTTTTCCTATATAATGGATGTTAAACGCTGGGTTATATTTCTCTCATATAATTTGATAAGATATAAAAAATGTATGCAGCATTTGTATTCTCCATAGAAATGTATCAAATCAATTGTGACCACAAGAAATAATCTGAACCTGCAGTTGTTCTAATGTTCCTGATGATGTTTTCCCCAGGCTTTCTTCCAGGGTAAGCTGAAGATCACAGGGAACATGATGCTGATGACCAAGCTGGAGGGGCTGTTCAAGGGCCAGCAGGTACAAGTACAATGTAGTAGTAATCCAGTATTTGATTACTAGTATATTGCTGCTGGGGTCCCTAACACAGGGTTAGACAGCAGTTGGCTAGCCTTTACACCACGCTTCCTAGCGACTCTATCCAGCTGGTTCACCCTAGAGCTAAATTCTCAATAACAAGCTTGCTTCTGGAAACTTTATACGGAGAATTTTGCCAATAAATCTAATTAAAGTGGGTTGATTTGATGCATACATCATGACAAATACAATATCTATGAAACATTTTTTAGTGATGATGCTTTGTGCACTAATAACAACAAGTTGAATAAGATATGTGAGACTCTTTTCTTCTGACCAGATATGCTTGAACCTTTTTCACATACGTTATATGCAATATATTTATAGATGTAACATTGTAGGATTTAGCATAGTGAATGCATAAATATCTGTTGTTTAGTACAAATAAAGACTGAGGAATCCGCCAACACTTTTATAACCAATAATATGATAAGTTCTGTAAAGGAAATGTTCCATACTTCCTAGATCTTCTATAATTTTTTGGTATCTATTTTTTGGTATTTTTTCTCACTGTTGTATCACCCTGACCCCTTGTTACCATAGCAACCCGCTGGCCCCGCCCTGCTGAGTGACCCAGTGTTTGCTGAGCTGGGCAGGAGGCTTCCCACAGCCGGTGCCGCCATACGGAAGGTCAAGGCCATCTTCCTGTGGAACATCACAAAGGACAAGAAACAGGCTGCCCAGTGGAGTAAGTCTTGTGACTCTCACTTGCTTAGGCTAACGTCACATCTCCAAACTGGGGCCTGGCCGGACTGTTAGTGGAATAAAAAAATGGAAATGTATATGTAAAATTATACACAAATTATTGCCCACGACTATTCTCTTTATGTCTTATGTAGTTTGGTGTCTTTTATATCATACTTCTTGTTCCCAAAAGCCTGGCCGGGCCCCAATTTGAAAAATGTGATGTAGGCCCAGCTGGTGAAGAAAGTATTTTTTGCTTTAGATTGACAAATTGGGAGTAATCTCTGAAATGTTTTCTCTCTGATCACCTAGATTTTGTGTATTATCCGTGAACATTTGTTGCATGCATGTCGATATGATAAGAGGTTCTGGATTTGATTCCTGACATAGACATAGATTGTGTTTTGGACGCAACTTGATGGAAGCAAATGCTGTCACCACCACCATTGTTTGGTTGTGACCCATATACAGACATCTTGACGATAGTGGAAAGCTTCAAGGCCTTTATACCTTGGTAAAAGCTGGTACAAAAAAAGTTTCACATTGCAAAGAAATAGCTATATTTCACTTTTTTGTCATATTTCCTCAGCTATTGATCTGAAGACTGGCAGTGGTTCTGTGTACAAGGGAACACCCAAGCAGGGGAAGCCAGACACCACCATCACCATTGCAGATCAGGACTTTGTGGACCTGGTCACTGGAAAACTCAATGGCCAAACGGTTTGTAATGTTTACAACCTTTGTTAGAGACAATTTTTATCTAAGGGTGTTTGGTATGGATCTATAGGTTGGATATGAATCACAGCTTTGGGTTGGGTGGATGTATTTTCATACACTGACATCATTTATGAGGTTTAGCTAATTGAAACCCATAGATTTCATCAGGGTTGAAGAGGTACATTTTTAATCAATAACTTATACATGACTACAAGCTTATACTAGGGAGAGACGCACGACTTTATTAATCCATTGAATACATTAGCCATTATGTATGAAGATAACTATTATAATAATCCCCGACAGGATTGTTAGAAACCTCATTTTCAAACTTATTACTCACTTTTGAGTACTAGTATGACGTATTCAACAGTATATAAATGGATAATTGACTCATTTGAATGAGTGAATCTCACTAAATTCCCATTTTTATATGATGTTTCAGGCGTTCTTCCAGGGGAAACTGAAGATCACTGGGAACTTGATGCTGATGACCAAGCTGGATGGACTCTTCAAGGAACAGGCTTCAAAACTGTGAAGCATTGTGGGAATGTCTTCATGCACCATGGGTCATAAGTTGTAATTACTTCATGTTTAATCAAAGTTACACCACATTATCAATCATCTTTTGTGATACATAATGTAACACTCTACTGATTTTGATTTTATTGCTTCATTTCTAAATGAGTTCACCATACATGCGACACCTTTGTTGGTTGATGTGGAAATATTGTGTCAAATCATGTCTGAAGATATAATGTTCAAGGAAAATGTCAATAGATTCTACATTTTACATTTGTTATCCTCGCTTAAAATGTTTATTTGCCTATAAGAAAGGTAGGATGATTACAAAAATTTATAAAACATAGTACTGTGATGTATAATGGGTAGTTACAAGGCAATAAGACTGTGTAATTGATAAAATTTACGGCAAGCTTAGGTATGTTTGCTTTGTTAGATCTACACTTTTCTTCTTGAACCAAAGTCACCATATCACCTTCAGTATTTCCATATAGTTGTTTTTAGACAGTTTTAATCAACATATTGATATCTAGTCTTGAACAATTCATTCATTCAAAGATTTAATTACACCCATTATAGGATTTCCTTTGTTGTTGTGTTGCAGCCTTCCTATGCTGGTTCAAAACTTATCACTTGCCATTTCTTTGCATAACTTGCATGCCAATTTTACAAAGATTGTTAGAGTTAATAGGTTGTCAGGAATATGAAAAGATTATTAATGTTAAGATTTTCCTGAGTCTGCCGAAATTTTGTTGAAAAAGACATGACTATTTGTTGTGTTGAATGGTGTTTAATCTTTTTCAGCATGTATATTGTTGAAATTCTTATACAACATTTTATATTGTCCATTTAAATGGGGTTGTCCACTTGTATAGCTTAGCTATATCTTGTGGTCAACAATGCTTTAGTACTTCTCAGTCTCTTATAGAGCTAGGGAGGAGTGCTGAATGTGAATGTGAATGTAAAGAGAATTGATGTACAATGGAAGGTGACCATTGCTAGGTGATTACAAATGGCTATTTAATCAATACAGACTGATAAATAATTCTAAACTAATGCTAGGTGTTGTGTCTTTATGTTGTTGTCTTGTTGCTGTAAGGAGTGTGAACATCTGACCTGGTGTAATTTTGTATGAGAAGCTTGGTACTCATCCTACGGAAATTCCTTCCTTTGAAGTGGGAACTTGTGTGAGAATTCTAACGTTATGTATGGGTGCATGAGTGTGTGTGCACACACACATTGTGTGTATTATTGGCAGCACGACCTCATGGCATACAAGGCACACATTCGTAACTTCTTTTCATTTGTAGATGAAACACAATTAGAACAAACAAGTAGCGTAAGAGGAAAGTTACATGGCTGGAATAAATGTGTAAACATTACAAAGTTTGGACATGACTTTACAGGCGGTCTCACAGCGCCACCTATCTACACTGGTTGGTATTGCAACATGTCCTTCAAGTCGTACACAGTGTGATACTGTGCTGGCCGGATGAATGCGGGCATTTTTAGCATCTTTCTTGAGAGAGTCAATACACTCCAAGCAACTCTGATTTGCAGGGGGTAAGTGCGTCTTTATTCATTAGAATATTTCTTTTCTATGTCTTTCTTTTCTTTTGTATTCAAAGACGAATTTTGTACATAAAGATGTATTTCTTGTTTGGACAAGCCTTTTTGTCGCCAGAATGAGGATCTAGGAACAAGAAAGTTTTGTGTATCCTTTAGGCTGGTGTATCTTAAGAAGAAAAGCGCCGTTAAACGGCTGAAATCATCATTGCAGGTAAACCCGCATCCACAGGAAGGTTTTCTTTGTAACAGGGTAAATAACTAACCTCAAGAAGGTTTTCAACCTCCAGGAGTCCTTGCTAACCTTAAGTTTAATTGGACATCAAACGCTGGTCAACTATAATTATGCCATGGTTAGATTGATATAGTGGAAGATTCATACCACCACACCCATACCCCCGCGTCCCAGACAGGTGATGGAGGGATAAGGAGTGCGGAAAGTCTCCATCCCTGAGCAGAGAGCGAGGCTAGTACTTTTCCCAAGCCATAAGAAATTAGAGAGGATGGTTGGGTGTTTAGGGTAAAGATACCTTCCTCTTTATACCTCAACACCCTCATACCCTTCCTACTGTCCCTAATTGACCCGACTTTAATTTTCGCCTGTTTCTGCCAACCACCTTTTTATCTTCCTCCCCAAAGTCAAGCTGTGCGCCTTTTTGTGATAATATCTTTCCCTTTTATACCCTGCCCTCATTAGCATACGTGTATATTTGCATAACTCCTCTGATTGGTTACCCTCCAAAATTGAGTTAACTTACCACCTGTCTGTGGCGCGCGGGGACAGGTGTGGCGCTGTGAATAGTACACAAAGATTATTCTGTCTCTTTGCATGCAGTTCTGGTCACCACTGGCTGAGTCTGTTCAGGTAGACCCACGGGCCAGAGCTGCCATATCGTCTTGTTGGGAGACTCGTGCAGTAGTTTCTAACACCACAGCTTATGATGGGCACCAACCTCTTCTGTACTGCTATTCATGGAACATGGAAATAAAATGTCTGCAAGGCCACGGCAAGTAAGTTTTATGGATGACGACATCATTAATTTTCGTCTGTCACTTTGAACAAAATTCCCTCATTAAATGGTGAACATGACGAGATTGAGAAAGTACCAAAATAGGAAAATATGTGGTAGCCTTGAGTGTACTTTGTAGAAATGACACTAGTGAGGAACATGTTGCCATGAACGTAGTTGTAGAAGGAAAACTACGTAGTTCGATGTACATGTAACGTTAGTAGTCAACTTGGTGAGTGATACCAGTCTTCCACACTAGTGTCACTTTGTGCACCGATCTTGTATGGCGTCCTTTGGTCAATATTGACCATGGTCAAGTGCACCTCTTGAATACACAGAAATAAAAGACTTGTTTGATGTGATGCCATGTGATCCAAATTATTTTTTTACCTCGATGCATATGGATGCGGGTTGTCCTGCAATGATAATTTTAACCGTTGGGCGGCGCTTTTCTTGTCTTTGCCATAGGATGCACTTCCTTGGCGAAGCGATCTTGATGCTGTTTCACGGTCCACTTTGCAACGACGGAAAGGCGTATCCACATCCGCAGGTAACAGCATTTATCGTCTTTTTAAGTGCCAAATTAACCTGATGATATCACTACTAACTGCTATAATCCAACTTTTTTTAGTTGAAAATACACTCTCTTTAGAGTATCAATCTATTCATGTAAAACTACAATCCATATGTTAACAGTGGCAGAAGCTTTATTCTTTGAATCAACGTTTGAGCCTCATAAATAAAATAGAACCATAGACATTATTAACAAAGGGGCACAACCTTAGAAGATGAGCAACAATCATAGACAGCGGAAGTTGTAACATTCTATTGAGAATTACAATCTGGGTTCGTATGATTATCCCAGAGACGTAGAAGTGACGACCCAGAATCGCCTGGAATGGCGCAGGATGGTCCACAAGAGACGTTGCCTTGATGCAGATCACTTGACACAACGATGAAGAGACCTTATCAAGTATCAAGTAAGTCAGTATGATTATCTTATAGTTATCTGACGTGTGTTTTTACGAGCTTCTGTGTGAAGGAAAGACAAAGTTATGCTTTAGATAATTGATATGACGTGTCCTAAAAGCGCGATTTGAGCCCCTAACGTTTTTCTGCATCAAAAACCAGGATCATCCCCAGTCCGTTCTACTCCACAGCTGCATAACGGTCGAGCGGCTCGAGCCTAACGATTTTCTCATTGCATCAATGTGCGCAGTTATAAACCTGCTTCCATCAAACATAAATCATGTGTTGAGCTATAACTTGTTTTGTTACGTGTTATCCAACCATACTTATTCCAGTCTGTTTTACCAAGCCCCATCCTATGGAATTCCAGTCTTATGCTTCACGCTAATGTGCCTAGCGCCTCATGCTAATTTTTGCCATCGGAATCACAGCATATAGCCCTCTTCACTGCATGGATGCCACACACTTAGTCTTCTAGCGAAGTGTCATCATGCATATATGACTCCTCACATTGTTCCCGAGTTTTTTTTAATAACATTGATACATTACATCCTTTCCAAACATTATGTGTCACTTAGAAAGAAGGGATGGTACTTCTATATTGACGCTCTAGCTGCAATTAGGTTGGAATTTGATCTCCCATGTTTTAGCTGTAACTGCGTTTACGTTGTGGACGTGGAAAATGTATGTCAATACACAACTGTAAACCATTTCAAATCCTTCTATGACTGCAAATCCTTCTGACAGTTAGGTACCTATAGATTACATCAAATAGCTGGGTGATTTCGGGCGTAAATGACGTTATAAAGCCCCCTTGAGATAGGATGTCCCCATTGACGTATTTGGGTGTTTATCTCTTGCGCTATATAATGGGGAATCTTGGTCTTTATTGCGCTGCATTGTCTAGACCTAAGTCGCATTGGCTTTAAGAGAGATGGCTGAAAGCACCTCATTTGAGCATGCAGATTATGGCCATTGGTCATAAAGTAAGAAACAAGGACTCTCATCACTAATGAGTTGTCGTGGCTTGTTAAGACTATATTTCCCTAAAACAAAACACGTACATATTTCAATATATACTATGTACAATATGGTATGTACTATGTACATACAGTAATATATGTATAGATATGGTATCTACAAGGCTGTCCTGATGAACCCGTATATATACGGGATGCACATATATGATTCCTGTAGGTGGGTCCAGTAAATACAGGTTTGTGGCATATTTTCTTACCACAGGAAACCGCATTGATCAGGAAGTCTGCAGCAGCAGCACAGAGTAGGTCACGTTTTACTGATCAGATTAAACAACCAGCTTAGGAGGGTTAAATTGGCAAAAAAAGTCTGAGCAGGACAAAGGTCATAAACTTAGAAGATGCGAGGGCAAGAGAAGTAGTATGGGGATTACGACCCCTATATCCACCTACCAAATATCATCAGGATCAATCAAAGGCAATTTTCGAGTGATGCTGTTCACAGACAGACAGAAAGACAGACAGACAGACAGACGTACAAGCCTAAAACATAACCTTGCCATTCTGGCAAAGGTAATAAATATATCTACCTTCGAAACGCACTTTGAATACGCACAAAGCTCGCTCCAGGCGCGTAGGAAAACGCCAGGTCAAGGTTTCGGGTCAAAGTTAAAATCTGACCGGATATCTGTAATCCGCACTGAAGGCCTCGTTCCGGTATTACTCCGCGGGTGGCCACTCAGAAGTATTCCTTCCGAAATATGAATGGGGCCCCAAAATCGTGTCTTTATTACCTTTGCCAGAATGGCTAAGGTTATGTTTTAGGCTTGTGAGTCTGTCTGTCTGTCTGTCTGTGTGTGTGTTAACAGTATAACTCAAGAAGCCTTAGATGGATCCCAATAATATTTGGTAGGTGGGTAGGGGTCGGGAAAACGAAGGTCAAGTTCGATAATGGACCCTCTAGCGGCTTGCTAAGGTACTGCAGCAAAACCTCAATTTTTTTTATCTTGTGTTCTGGACATGCTGTGGTTATGATTTTTGAGTGGTAGATAGCCCTTGGGGCAGAGAGTAAGTGCTGTAAGTTTGGACCCCCTAGCGGCTTGTTTGGAACTGCAGTCGCCGATTTCCTTTCAAACTTTGGACGACAATAACTCGAGAACGTGTTGACGGATCGTCATGGTTTTTGGTATGTAGATAGCCCAAGTAACAATGTACACAATGGAATACTAATTATGCAAATCAGCAACTAATTTGCATAATTAATGAGGAAAGTTCATAAATCCACTGCATTTCATGATAGGACTTTCAAACTTGTCACATATATAGATGAGGAAGAGAGAAATATCAATGCATATTAATTATGCAAATGACGGCCTCATTTATGCAAATGACGGCCTCATTTGCATAATTAAAGACAAAATATAAACGTGTTGACGGATCGTCATGGTTTTTGGTATGTAGATAGCCAAAGGGAAGACTTACATGATGGCATTCTAATTATGCAAATTGACAGCTAATTTGCATAATTAATGAGAAAAGTTTGTAAATCCACTGCATTCCTTTATAGGACTTTCAAACTTGTCACATTTGTAGCTTAGAAAGAAGGAAATATCAATACATATTGATTATGCAAATGATAATCTCATTTGCATAATTAGTAGCAAAATATGAACGTGTTGACGGATCGTCATGATTTTTGGTATGTAGATAGCCGAAGTAAAAACTTACATAATGAGATACTAGTTATGCAAATTAACAGCTAATTTGCATAATTCATGAGGAAAGTTGATAAATCCACTGTAGATAGGACTTTCAAACTTGTCACGTATGTAACTGAGAAAGATGGCAGAGAGTAAGAGGTGTATGTTTGGGTCCGCTAAACGTCTTTTCTTGAACTGCAGGAGCCGGTTTAGGTTCCTACTTAGAAATAAGTCAAGAAGGGATGAAAGGATCATCATGATATTGGGTATGCTGATAGCTTAAATGATGCTTGATACAATCTAATATTATTATGTAAATAGGGATCTAATTTGTATAAGCAATGGCGAAATGTTATGAACCAACTCCAGGCAAATAAAATAAAATGTAATGAGTAACACATTTATGTCATCATTATACATAACAAACCTGGTTTATTTGGCAAAGGTATGTGTTCGTGGAACTCTAGTGTAGATGATAAATTGCCTTTTATCGCTCCCATGTCATATCGAAGGATTTCAGAAGAAAAGTTGTGTATTTCTGACAGGATCGGGTGGAAAAGTTTCGGCATTCGGGCGATTCTCGGACGTGTACGCTTGTTTGTCCTGAGTAATGTGGTCAGCGGGTCACTGAAGGAAAGCCCCACTTTCTGGATAGTATTTATGTGCAGTTATAGATGTTATGAAAATCGATCCATCGGTCAGATTTTGGGGAATTTTTTTATTGAGTACTGGATAAGTGCTTTTTCAATAGGAATTAAAACATCTCCAGTAGAGCTGTTTCTTTATTGGATTTTCGCCCATTAAAGTTGCATATTTAAGCACTATTGTAAATGAGGCAACAAAAGTCCGGTATGAGGCCTTAAGGTTCCGGTTCGAATTGCGAAGTAATCCATGAATATGAGACGAATATCATAGTAAAACCCGTGGGCAAAAGGTAAAAAGTGATTTGAGTACCCAAAATTACTTTGTAACTTTTCTTCATACGAATGAAGGCTCACCTGGGGGATAACCGCTAACCGCTAAGCGAACCCTTTGGTAACCGCAAAAAAGCGACCCCTTACGATCGGACTTCCGAAATTTCAAACAAAATGTGCGTTACTTTCAACACTTGAATATCATAGTAAAACCCGTGGGCAAAAGGTAAAAAGTGATTTGAGTACCCAAAATTACTTTGTAACTTTTCTACATACGAATGAAGGCTCACCTGGGGGATAACCGCTAACCGCTAAGCGAACCCTTCGGTAACCGCAAAAAAGCGACCCCTTACGATCGGACTTCCAAAATTTCAAACAAAATGTGCGTTACTTTCAACACTTGAATATTATAGTAAAACGCATGGGCAATAGGTAAAAAGTGATTTGAGTACCCAAAATTACTTTGTAACTTTTCTACATACGAATGAAGGCTCACCTGGGGGATAACCGCTAACCGCTAAGCGAACCCTTCGGTAACCGCAAAAAAGCGACCCCTTACGATCGGACTTCCGAAATTTCAAACAAAATGTGCGTTACTTTCAACACTTGAATATCATAGTAAAACCCGTGGGCAAAAGGTAACAAGTGATTTGAGTACCCAAAATTACTTTGTAACTTTTCTACATACGAATGAAGGCTCACCTGGGGGATAACCGCTAACCGCTAAGCGAACCCTTCGGTAACCGCAAAAAAGCGACCCCTTACGATCGGACTTCCAAAATTTCAAACAAAATGTGCGTTACTTTCAACACTTGAATATCATAGTAAAACGCATGGGCAATAGGTAAAAAGTGATTTGAGTACCCAAAATTACTTTGTAACTTTTCTACATACGAATGAAGGCTCACCTGGGGGATAACCGCTAACCGCTAAGCGAACCCTTCGGTAACCGCAAAAAAGCGACCCCTTACGATCGGACTTCCGAAATTTCAAACAAAATGTGCCTTACTTTCAACACTTGGATATCATAGTAAAACCCGTGGGCAAAAGGTAAAAAGTGATTTGAGTACCCAAAATTACTTTGTAACTTTTCTACATACGAATGAAGGCTCACCTGGGGGATAACCGCTAACCGCTAAGCGAACCCTTCGGTAACCGCAAAAAAGCGACCCCTTACGATCGGACTTCCAAAATTTCAAACAAAATGTGCGTTACTTTCAACACTTGAATATCATAGTAAAACGCATGGGCAATAGGTAAAAAGTGATTTGAGTACCCAAAATTACTTTGTAACTTTTCTACATACGAATGAAGGCTCACCTGGGGGATAACCGCTAACCGCTAAGCGAACCCTTCGGTAACCGCAAAAAAAGCGACCCCTTACGATCGGAATTCCAAAATTTCAAACAAAATGTGCGTTACTTTCAACACTTGAATATCATAGTAAAACCCGCGGGCAAAAGGTAAAAAGTGATTTGAGTACCCAAAATTACTTTGTAACTTTTCTACATACGAATGAAGGCTCACCTGGGGGATAACCGCTAACCGCTAAGCGAACCCTTCGGTAACCGCAAAAAAGCGACCCCTTACGATCGGACTTCCGAAATTTCAAACAAAATGTGCGTTACTTTCAACACTTGAATATCATAGTAAAACCCTTAGGCAAAAGGTAAAAAGTGATTTGAGTACCCAAATTACTTTGTAACTTTTCTACATACGAATGAAGGCTCACCTGGGGGATAACCGCTAACCGCTAAGCGAACCCTTCGGTAACCGCAAAAAAGCGACCCTTACGATCGGACTTCCGAAATTTCAAACAAAATGTGCGTTACTTTCAACACTTGAATATCATAGTAAAACCCGTGGGCAAAAGGTAAAAAGTGATTTGAGTACCCAAAATTACTTTGTAACTTTTCTACATACGAATGAAGGCTCACCTGGGGGATAACCGCTAACCGCTAAGCGAACCCTTCGGTAACCGCAAAAAAACGACCCCTTACGATCGGACTTCCAAAATTTCAAACAAAATGTGCGTTACTTTCAACACTTGAATATCATAGTAAAACGCATGGGCAATAGGTAAAAAGTGATTTGAGTACCCAAAATTACTTTGTAACTTTTCTACATACGAATGAAGGCTCACCTGGGGGATAACCGCTAACCGCTAAGCGAACCCTTCGGTAACCGCAAAAAAGCGACCCCTTACGATCGGACTTCCGAAATTTCAAACAAAATGTGCGTTACTTTCAACACTTGAATATCATAGTAAAACCCGTGGGCAAAAGGTAAAAAGTGATTTGAGTACCCAAAATTACGTTGTAACTTTTCTACATACGAATGAAGGCTCACCTGGGGGATAACCGCTAACCGCTAAGCGAACCCTTCGGTAACTGCAAAAAAGCGACCCCTTACGATCGGACTTCCAAAATTTCAAACAAAATGTGCGTTACTTTCAACACTTGAATATCATAGTAAAACGCATGGGCAATAGGTAAAAAGTGATTTGAGTACCCAAAATTACTTTGTAACTTTTCTACATACGAATGAAGGCTCACCTGGGGGATAACCGCTAACCGCTGAGCGAACCCTTCGGTAACCGCAAAAAAGCGACCCCTTACGATCGGACTTACGAAATTTCAAACAAAATGTGCGTTACTTTCAACACTTGAATATCATAGTAAAACCCGTGGGCAAAAGGTAAAAAGTGATTTGAGTACCCAAAATTACTTTGTAACTTTTCTACATACGAATGAAGGCTCACCTGGGGGATAACCGCTAACCGCTAAGCGAACCCTTCGGTAACCGCAAAAAAGCGACCCCTTACGATCGGACTTCCAAAATTTCAAACAAAATGTGCGTTACTTTCAACACTTGAATATCATAGTAAAACGCATGGGCAATAGGTAAAAAGTGATTTGAGTACCCAAAATTACTTTGTAACTTTTCTACATACGAATGAAGGCTCACCTGGGGGATAACCGCTAACCGCTAAGCGAACCCTTCGGTAACCGCAAAAAAGCGACCCCTTACGATCGGACTTCCAAAATTTCAAACAAAATGTGCGTTACTTTCAACACTTGAATATCATAGTAAAACCCTTAGGCAAAAGGTAAAAAGTGATTTGAGTACCCAAAATTACTTTGTAACTTTTCTACATACGAATGAAGGCTCACCTGGGGGATAACCGCTAACCGCTAAGCGAACCCTTCGGTAACCGCAAAAAAGCGACCCCTTACGATCGGACTTCCGAAATTTCAAACAAAATGTGCGTTACTTTCAACACTTGAATATCATAGTAAAACCCGTGGGCAAAAGGTAAAAAGTGATTTGAGTACCCAAAATTACTTTGTAACTTTTCTACATACGAATGAAGGCTCACCTGGGGGATAACCGCTAACCGCTAAGCGAACCATTCGGTAACCGCAAAAAAGCGACCCCTTACGATCGGACTTCCGAAATTTCAAACAAAATGTGCGTTACTTTCAACACTTGAATATCATAGTAAAACGCATGGGCAAAGGTAAAAAGTGATTTGAGTACCCAAAATTACTTTGTAACTTTTCTACATACGAATGAAGGCTCACCTGGGGGATAACCGCTAACCGCTAAGCGAACCCTTCGGTAACCGCAAAAAAGCGACCCCTTACGATCGGACTTCCGAAATTTCAAACAAAATGTGCGTTACTTTCAACACTTGAATATCATAGTAAAACCCGTGGGCAAAAGGTAAAAAGTGATTTGAGTACCCAAAATTACTTTGTAACTTTTCTACATACGAATGAAGGCTCACCTGGGGGATAACCGCTAACCGCTAAGCGAACCCTTCGGTAACCGCAAAAAAGCGACCCCTTACGATCGGACTTCCGAAATTTCAAACAAAATGTGCGTTCCTTTCAACACTTGAATATCATAGTAAAACCTTAGGCAAAAGGTAAAAAGTGATTTGAGTACCCAAAATTACGTTGTAACTTTTCTACATACGAATGAAGGCTCACCTGGGGGATAACCGCTAACCGCTAAGCGAACCCTTCGGTAACCGCAAAAAAGCGACCCCTTACGATCGGACTTCCAAAATTTCAAACAAAATGTGCGTTACTTTCAACACTTGAATATCATAGTAAAACGCATGGCAATAGGTAAAAAGTGATTTGAGTACCCAAAATTACTTTGTAACTTTTCTACATACGAATGAAGGCTCACCTGGGGGATAACCGCTAACCGCTAAGCGAACCCTTCGGTAACCGCAAAAAAGCGACCCCTTACGATCGGACTTCCAAAATTTCAAACAAAATGTGCGTTACTTTCAACACTTGAATATCATAGTAAAACCGTGGGCAAAAGGTAAAAAGTGATTTGAGTACCCAAAATTACTTTGTAACTTTTCTACATACGAATGAAGGCTCACCTGGGGGATAACCGCTAACCGCTAAGCGAACCCTTCGGTAACCGCAAAAAAGCGACCCCTTACGATCGGACTTCCAAAATTTCAAACAAAATGTGCGTTACTTTCAACACTTGAATATCATAGTAAAACGCATGGGCAATAGGTAAAAAGTGATTTGAGTACCCAAAATTACTTTGTAACTTTTCTACATACGAATGAAGGCTCACCTGGGGGATAACCGCTAACCGCTAAGCGAACCCTTCGGTAACCGCAAAAAAGCGACCCCTTACGATCGGACTTCCGAAATTTCAAACAAAATGTGCGTTACTTTCAACACTTGAATATCATAGTAAAACCCGTGGGCAAAAGGTAAAAAGTGATTTGAGTACCCAAAATTACTTTGTAACTTTTCTACATACGAATGAAGGCTCACCTGGGGGATAACCGCTAACCGCTAAGCGAACCCTTCGGTAACCGCAAAAAAGCGACCCCTTACGATCGGACTTCCGAAATTTCAAACAAAATGTGCGTTACTTTCAACACTTGAATATCATAGTAAAACCCGTGGGCAAAAGGTAAAAAGTGATTTGAGTACCCAAAATTACTTTGTAACTTTTCTACATACGAATGAAGGCTCACCTGGGGGATAACCGCTAACCGCTAAGCGAACCCTTCGGTAACCGCAAAAAAGCGACCCCTTACGATCGGACTTCCGAAATTTCAAACAAAATGTGCGTTACTTTCAACACTTGAATATCATAGTAAAACCGTGGGCAAAAGGTAAAAAGTGATTTGAGTACCCAAAATTACGTTGTAACTTTTCTACATACGAATGAAGGCTCACCTGGGGATAACCGCTAACCGCTAAGCGAACCCTTCGGTAACTGCAAAAAAGCGACCCCTTACGATCGGACTTCAAAATTTCAAACAAAATGTGCGTTACTTTCAACACTTGAATATCATAGTAAAACGCATGGGCAATAGGTAAAAAGTGATTTGAGTACCCAAAATTACTTTGTAACTTTTCTACATACGAATGAAGGCTCACCTGGGGGATAACCGCTAACCGCTAAGCGAACCCTTCGGTAACCGCAAAAAAGCGACCCCTTACGATCGGACTTCCGAAATTTCAAACAAAATGTGCGTTACTTTCAACACTTGAATATCATAGTAAAACCCGTGGGCAAAAGGTAAAAAGTGATTTGAGTACCCAAAATTACTTTGTAACTTTTCTACATACGAATGAAGGCTCACCTGGGGGATAACCGCTAACCGCTAAGCGAACCCTTCGGTAACCGCAAAAAAGCGACCCCTTACGATCGGACTTCCAAATTTCAAACAAAATGTGCGTTACTTTCAACACTTGAATATCATAGTAAAACGCATGGGCAATAGGTAAAAAGTGATTTGAATACCCAAAATTACTTTGTAACTTTTCTACATACGAATGAAGGCTCACCTGGGGGATAACCGCTAACCGCTAAGCGAACCCTTCGGTAACCGCAAAAAAGCGAGCCCTTACGATCGGACTTCCGAAATTTCAAACAAAATGTGCGTTACTTTCAACACTTGAATATCATAGTAAAACCCTTAGGCAAAAGGTAAAAAGTGATTTGAGTACCCAAAATTACTTTGTAACTTTTCTACATACGAATGAAGGCTCACCTGGGGGATAACCGCTAACCGCTAAGCGAACCCTTCGGTAACCGCAAAAAAGCGACCCCTTACGATCGGACTTCCGAAATTTCAAACAAAATGTGCGTTACTTTCAACACTTGAATATCATAGTAAAACCCGTGGGCAAAAGGTAAAAAGTGATTTGAGTACCCAAAATTACTTTGTAACTTTTCTACATACGAATGAAGGCTCACCTGGGGGATAACCGCTAACCGCTAAGCGAACCCTTCGGTAACCGCAAAAAAGCGACCCCTTACGATCGGACTTCCGAAATTTCAAACAAAATGTGCGTTACTTTCAACACTTGAATATCATAGTAAAACCTTAGGCAATAGGTAAAAAGTGATTTGAGTACCCAAAATTACTTTGTAACTTTTCTACATACGAATGAAGGCTCACCTGGGGGATAACCGCTAACCGCTAAGCGAACCCTTCGGTAACCGCAAAAAAGCGACCCCTTACGATCGGACTTCCGAAATTTCAAACAAAATGTGCGTTCCTTTCAACACTTGAATATCATAGTAAAACCCTTAGGCAAAAGGTAAAAAGTGATTTGAGTACCCAAAATTACGTTGTAACTTTTCTACATACGAATGAAGGCTCACCTGGGGGATAACCGCTAACCGCTAAGCGAACCCTTCGGTAACTGCAAAAAGCGACCCCTTACGATCGGACTTCCAAAATTTCAAACAAAATGTGCGTTACTTTCAACACTTGAATATCATAGTAAAACGCATGGGCAATAGGTAAAAAGTGATTTGAGTACCCAAAATTACTTTGTAACTTTTCTACATACGAATGAAGGCTCACCTGGGGGATAACCGCTAACCGCTAAGCGAACCCTTCGGTAACCGCAAAAAAGCGACCCCTTACGATCGGACTTCCAAAATTTCAAACAAAATGTGCGTTACTTTCAACACTTGAATATCATAGTAAAACCCGTGGGCAAAAGGTAAAAAGTGATTTGAGTACCCAAAATTACTTTGTAACTTTCTACATACGAATGAAGGCTCACCTGGGGGATAACCGCTAACCGCTAAGCGAACCTTCGGTAACCGCAAAAAAGCGACCCCTTACGATCGGACTTCCAAAATTTCAAACAAAATGTGCGTTACTTTCAACACTTGAATATCATAGTAAAACGCATGGGCAATAGGTAAAAAGTGATTTGAGTACCCAAAATTACTTTGTAACTTTTCTACATACGAATGAAGGCTCACCTGGGGGATAACCGCTAACCGCTAAGCGAACCCTTCGGTAACCGCAAAAAAGCGACCCCTTACGATCGGACTTCCGAAATTTCAAACAAAATGCACTACCAAAAATGCTTTTCTTGTTTATCTTGTTTTGCTTCCTCAACAGAAAATTTTTCTTCTAGGAAGAAAAGTATCTGTCCCCAAGAAATCTTAGTAAATGTGCTTGCCCATGGGGCAAGCAAATTTTTGCTTGTCGGTTTTAGAAAATTTGAGATTGTTTTCTTGTACCGCTTAAAAAGCGTTTCTTGTTTATCTTGTGGGCTTCCTCCAGAAAAATTTCAAAAAAAAAATTCTTGTTTCTTAACACTTGAATATCATAGAAAAAAACAAGAATAGGTAAATTTTGATTTGATATAAGAAAAATAAGAAGATTTTGTAAATGTCTAAAAAAATGTGGTTTCTCTTCTGCTTGAACGCTATTCCAAACCTTCTAACCCGCAAGAATATTTTTCCCAATAAGAATTTCGATGGACTTCCAAAATAAGAAAAAAAATGTGCGTACTTTTAACACTTGAATATCATAGTAAAACCTTAGGCAAAAGGTAAAAAGTGATTTGAGTACCCAAAATTACTTTGTAACTTTTCTACATACGAATGAAGGCTCACCTGGGGGATAACCGCTAACCGCTAAGCGAAACCTTCGGTAACCGCAAAAAAGCGACCCCTACGATCGGACTTCCGAAATTTCAAACAAAATGTGCGTTACTTTCAACACTTGAATATCATAGTAAAACACGTGGGCAAAAGGTAAAAAGTGATTTGAGTACCCAAAATTACTTTGTAACTTTTCTACATACGAATGAAGGCTCACCTGGGGGATAACCGCTAAACGCTAAGCGAACCCTTCGGTAACCGCAAAAAAGCGACCCCTTACGATCGGACTTCCGAAATTTCAAACAAAATGTGCGTTACTTTCAACACTTGAATATCATAGTAAAACCCGGGGCAAAAGGTAAAAAGTGATTTGAGTACCCAAAATTACTTTGTAACTTTTCTACATACGAATGAAGGCTCACCTGGGGGATAACCGCTAACCGCTAAGCGAACCCTTCGGTAACCGCAAAAAAGCGACCCCTTACGATCGGACTTCCGAAATTTCAAACAAAATGTGCGTTACTTTCAACACTTGAATATCATAGTAAAACCATGGGCAAAAGGTAAAAAGTGATTTGAGTACCAAAATTACTTTGTAACTTTTCTACATACGAATGAAGGCTCACCTGGGGGATAACCGCTAACCGCTAAGCGAACCCTTCGGTAACCCAAAAAAGCGAACCCTTACGATCGGACTTCCGAAATTTCAAACAAAATGTGCGTTACTTTCAACACTTGAATATCATAGTAAAACCGTGGGCAAAAGGTAAAAAGTGATTTGAGTACCCAAAATTACTTTGTAACTTTTCTACATACGAATGAAGGCTCACCTGGGGGATAACCGCTAACCGCTAAGCGAACCCTTCGGTAACCGCAAAAAAGCGACCCTTACGATCGGACTTCCGAAATTTCAAACAAAATGTGCGTTACTTTCAACACTTGAATATCATAGTAAAACCCGTGGGCAAAAGGTAAAAAGTGATTTGAGTACCCAAAATTACTTTGTAACTTTTCTACATACGAATGAAGGCTCACCTGGGGGATAACGCTAACGCTAAGCGAACCCTTCGGTAACCGCAAAAAAGCGACCCCTTACGATCGGACTTCCGAAATTTCAAACAAAATGTGCGTTACTTTCAACACTTGAATATCATAGTAAAACCCGTGGGCAAAAGGTAAAAAGTGATTTGAGTACCCAAAATTACTTTGTAACTTTTCTACATACGAATGAGGCTCACCTGGGGGATAACCGCTAACCGCTAAGCGAACCCTTCGGTAACCGCAAAAAAGCGACCCTTACGATCGGACTTCCAAAATTTCAAACAAAATGTGCGTTACTTTCAACACTTGAATATCATAGTAAAAAGCATGGGCAATAGGTAAAAAGTGATTTGAGTACCCAAAATTACTTTGTAACTTTTCTACATACGAATGAAGGCTCACCTGGGGGATACCGCTAACCGCTAGCGAACCCTTCGGTAACCGCAAAAAAGCGACCCCTTACGATCGGACTTCCGAAATTTCAAACAAAATGTGCGTTACTTTCAACACTTGAATATCATAGTAAAACCCGTGGGCAAAAGGTAAAAAGTGATTTGAGTACCCAAAATTACTTTGTAACTTTTCTACATACGAATGAAGGCTCACCTGGGGGATAACCGCTAACCGCTAAGCGAACCCTTCGGTAACCGCAAAAAAGCGACCCCTTACGATCGGACTTCCAAAATTTCAAACAAATGTGCGTTACTTTCAACACTTGAATATCATAGTAAAACGCATGGGCAATAGGTAAAAAGTGATTTGAGTACCCAAAATTACTTTGTAACTTTTCTACATACGAATGAAGGCTCACCTGGGGGATAACCGCTAACCGCTAAGCGAACCCTTCGGTAACCGCAAAAAAGCGACCCCTTACGATCGGACTTCCGAAATTTCAAACAAAATGTGCGTTACTTTCAACACTTGAATATCATAGTAAAACCCTTGGGCAAAAGGTAAAAAGTGATTTGAGTACCCAAAATTACTTTGTAACTTTTCTACATACGAATGAAGGCTCACCTGGGGGATAACCGCTAACCGCTAAGCGAACCTTCGGTAACCGCAAAAAAGCGACCCCTTACGATCGGACTTCCGAAATTTCAAACAAAATGTGCGTTACTTTCAACACTTGAATATCATAGTAAAACCCGGGGAAAAGGTAAAAAGTGATTTGAGTACCCAAAATTACTTTGTAACTTTTTACATACGAATGAAGGCTCACCTGGGGGATAACCGCTAACCGCTAAGCGAAACCCTTCGGTAACCGCAAAAAAGCGACCCCTTACGATCGGACTTCCGAAATTTCAAAAAAAATGTGCGTTACTTTCAACACTTGAATATCATAGTAAAACCATGGGCAAAAGGTAAAAAGTGATTTGAGTACCCAAAATTACTTTGTAACTTTTCTACATACGAATGAAGGCTCACCGGGATAACCGCTAACCGCTAAGCGAACCCTTCGGTAACCGCAAAAAAGCGACCCTTACGATCGGACTTCCGAAATTTCAAACAAAATGTGCGTTACTTTTCAAACACTGAATATCATAGTAAAACCCTTAGGCAAAAGGTAAAAAGTGATTTGAGTACCCAAAATTACTTTGTAACTTTTCTACATACGAATGAAGGCTCACCTGGGGGATAACCGCTAACCGCTAAGCGAACCCTTCGGTAACCGCAAAAAAGCGACCCCTTACGATCGGACTTCCGAAATTTCAAACAAAATGTGCGTTACTTTCAACACTTGAATATCATAGTAAAACCATGGGCAAAAGGTAAAAAGTGATTTGAGTACCCAAAATTACTTTGTAACTTTCTACATACGAATGAAGGCTCACCTGGGGGATAACCGCTAACCGCTAAGCGAACCCTTCGGTAACCGCAAAAAAGCGACCCCTTACGATCGGACTTCCGAAATTTCAAACAAAATGTGCGTTACTTTCAACACTTGAATATCATAGTAAAACCCGTGGGCAAAAGGTAAAAAGTGATTTGAGTACAAAATTACTTTGTAACTTTTCTACATACGAATGAAGGCTCACCTGGGGGATAACCGCTAACCGCTAAGCGAACCCTTCGGTAACCGCAAAAAAGCGACCCTTACGATCGGACTTCCGAAATTTCAAACAAAATGTGCGTTACTTTCAACACTTGAATATCATAGTAAAACCCGTAGGCAAAAGGTAAAAAGTGATTTGAGTACCCAAAATTACTTTGTAACTTTTCTACATACGAATGAAGGCTCACCTGGGGGATAACGCTAACCGCTAAGCGAACCCTTCGGTAACCGCAAAAAAGCGAACCCCTTACGATCGGACTTCCGAAATTTCAAAACAAATGTGCGTAACTTTCAACACTTGAATATCATAGTAAAACCCGTGGCAAAAGGTAAAAAGTGATTGAGTACCCAAAATTACTTTGTAACTTTTCTACATACGAATGAAGGCTCACCTGGGGGATAACCGCTAACCGCTAAGCGAACCCTTCGGTAACCGCAAAAAAGCGACCC